>CM038628.1:22478665-23078665 GCA_021554675.1 Leuciscus idus
ATACGAACGTCGCCAGTGATTACATACTTGAGGGATTTTCTTCTTGCCCTACGGAGTGAAGCTGTGCCTGTGGACTTAAGTCATGTATCATCAACCCCTCATGGAAAAGCCCAGGGTAGGAAAAGGAAGAAAAGAGGCTCGAGGGGGGGCGTTCGTAACAGGTTGAGAAGGCGAGGAAACAGACACCCGCTTCCCATCATAACTTTGTCAAACGTCAGATCATTAAATAATAAACTGGATGAGATCACAACACGCCTCCAGTTTGATGAGGATTTTAGGAGGAGTAATTTGCTCTGTTTCACAGAGACGTGGCTTCATGAGGACAGCACATGCATTGACATGGAGGGATTTACAGTTATAAGAGCAGATCGTGATAAGGTGTCATCTCAAAAATCCATCGGGGGAGGACTCTGCATGTTTATTGACAGCGCTTGGGCCTCACAATTTAAAGTGCTCAAGAGAGTGTGCACTAGAGACTATGAACTGCTGTCTGTATCTATCAGTCCGTTTTACCTTCCGCGGGAGTTCGGGCAAATCACCATCATCCTTGTCTATGTTCCAGGGCCTAATAATAAAGAAGCTGCAGAAATGATAACTGACAGCTTCAATGTAGTAGTGGGAAGTTCGGATCATTTTACTGACTCGGATCTTTGAGTCTCGTTTAGCAAATTGAACGAATCTTTTTTCGAGTAATTTCGTTCATTTCAGCAGAATATAATTAAAATGACATGTTAAATATCCCAACACATCTAGTACTTATGAAAATGTTGATTACATTTGTAAAAAAAAATAAAAAATTAACTATAGGGTAATGCAGCCAAAGCCAAATTATAAGAAACTGAAATGTTTAATTAATTGATTAGTTGTTGTTGGGTCTTAAGTTCAGGCTATTGAAAGTCTGACTCTTTTAGTTCACCTCAACTCCTGATCCGAGACGTTCTTTCTTTTGCAACTTCATATTTAATAATAATAATAATAATAAGCTTTATTTTATAAAGCGCCTTTAAATGAGGCTTCTCAAAGCGCTGAACATAAAATCACAATCCACCAAAAAGCGGGAATTAATAATAACATAAACAGCATAAATTAATAATGAAAACTACAATACACCAACCGCAAAGGCATCAGCAATCAAATGCATGCTTAAAAAAATAAGTTTTGAGAAGAACTTTAAAAATACCCAAAGTCTGTGCTTCCCTGAGTTCACGCGGTAAAGAGTTCCAAAGGTTTGGAGCATAAACAGAAAAGGCCCTGTCTCCCATAGATTTTAAGTGCGTTTGTGGAACAGTTAATAAGTGACACTGTGAAGAGCGTAGTCTACGTGTTGGAGTGTAACTGTTTAGTAAACCAGACAAGTATTGCGGTGCTAAGCCATGTAAAGCCTTATATGTTAACATCATGACCTTAAAGTCAACGCGGAACTTAACCGGTAACCAGTGTAAAGACTTCAAGACTGGAGTTTTTTATCACGTTTGTTCTCCGCCTCTCGTGTCTTCGGGTTCGAACTTCTCGAGACGTTAGTTGTCGACTCGTCAGTGTCTGACTCTGATCTGGGGCTGGGCCGTGTGACAGTGACACAGGCCCGGAAAGAGAAAAGATTAGTTCATCTTTCGAATCTCGAGTTCGAGTTCGGGTTCGGCCGAGTCTTTCGTTCTTCCTGTCAGTCCCATAGAGGCTATGCTGTCAGTACCGGAAAGAGAAAAGATTAGTTCATCATTCGAGTCTCGAGTTCGGGTTCGGACGGGTCCGAGTCTTTCGTTCTTCCTTTCAGTCCCATAGAGGCTATGCTGTCAGTACCGGAAAGAGAAAAGATTAGTTCATCGAGTCCTCGGGTTCGAGTCGTTCGTTCTTCAAGTCACAAACCCATAGCACTATGCAGAAACAGAAATGATTATTAGTTAATCTTTTTTGAGTCTTCGGGTCTGAGTCCTTCGTTCTTTTGTCACTTGACCGCTGGTATCTCGCATCAAATACAACATTAGATTCGTATTATTGACTGTGTCTGAATGTATATTGTTTTACATTTAGGAATTAACATACAATTATCAAAATATGTACAATAAACATTATCTGAAAAATAAAAGTTCCATCTTATTATTGCCCCTGTTCGTCACTGTATCGCCTCTGTTTTTAAAATGTTTCATGTGGCTTTATAGTATTAATTATTTTTATTTATTTTTTATTTTTATTTTATTTAATTCCTTTTCGGATTGT
Organism: Leuciscus idus; assembly: GCA_021554675.1. Classification (NCBI taxonomy): domain Eukaryota; kingdom Metazoa; phylum Chordata; class Actinopteri; order Cypriniformes; family Leuciscidae; genus Leuciscus; species Leuciscus idus. Next base: position 22,480,880 of record CM038628.1, read on the forward strand.
TATCCAATTTGTTTTAAAGCTTTGTTGGCATATAACAATATGTAAAAAATAAACAAACAATAAACAACCAGTCAAGAGTGTGTACAGTGTTGTAATAAGCTAGGTGATTTCTTATGGACAATAAACATAGTTAATGACTCAAAAATATGCATGAATCCAAAATACATAACACTTAATTTCAATTTTTTAAAACTGATTTTTATTCAGTAATAACACAAAGGACAATATATATATATATATATATATATATATATATATATATATAACAAGGGGATAGCCTATCAATAGAGAAAAATAAATACAGCTGATTCAAAAATATTTAATAGTCTAATTGACTTGAATTTGTGAAGTTAGACTTGAATGGTCAAATCAATATATTTCCCATATTTGTATGGCTATGATATTTACGGAAAATTGTCTCATCAAAATGAATTCCCATACGGATAAAGCTTAAAGCATTAACCAACTCTTAAATATCACATTCAATGTTATAGAAAATAATCTTCATGACAGAAATTCACAAATATATACATATACATCTAAAAAATATATACAATTTGAGACCCGAAACGCATCACGTAACCGTAAAAGTAAAAATGAAATAAAAAAAACTAACTACGCGCTTGCATAGTGCTATGGGTTTGTGACTTGAAGAACGAACGACTCGAACCCGAGGACTCGATGAACTAATCTTTTCTCTTTCCGGTACTGACAGCATAGCCTCTATGGGACTGACAGGAAGAACGAAAGACTCGGACCCGGCCGAACCCGAAGACTCGAAAGAGATGAACTAATCATTCCAGTACAGATTCAGAACCCATTGGATGTTGCGCAATGCGCATGCGCGGTCAACACAAAATGAACGAATCACTCCCTGAGACAACTCGGTAGTCCCGAGTCATATTAAAGATTTGTTCAAAATGAACGAATCGTTCATGAACGACACATCAATGCTGCTCTCTCCCGATCGGCAGATCAGCCGGTTTTTATTTTGGGGGATTTCAACACATGTCAGCTTTCACCTCATCTACCCACTCTGCAGCAGTATGCCACCACGCCCACTCGCTCCACTCGCATACTGGACCAATGCTTCGGTAACATCCCAGACGCATATAAGGCAGTGAGTCGCCCTCCTCTTGGTAAGTCAGATCACAACGTCATTCATCTCCTTCCAACATACAGACAGAAAAGGCTTGTTCGACTTCATACAGCTCTGCGCAGACCGATCGGCGGCTGACTTGAAGCAGTGCATGCCGGTTAGAAATTTTGTCCGACTTGATACAGCGCCGACGCCACGTGACTGTGACATATGCCATCAAAGTACCGCGAGAGCATTTCGAGAGTAGCCGGAGAACTCAGCCAGCGCAGCTTCTCAGGAGCGACTGCACTGGGCTGCAGGAGCATAGACAGTATATAAACTGGACACAGCGACCCCATAGGTTTCAACGGAGAAAAGTGAAGCAAATTAGAAGCACTCATTTCCTGATTGCCGAGCGAACTGCGCAGACTCAAACTGAGCTTGACGACGTGGATGTGACGTGAGCAGCCTGTCTGACAGTTGTAAGTCTTCTAGGAGATGTGCCAAGAGAAATCTGAATCATTCCCTTCCGAAACTTGCAGAGACGGAGAGCGTGAGTAGGAGCTGTCCATGAGCTAGGAGCAGGAGCAACTTTATGACTCTCTATGGGCTTCTCCCTTGACTTTATCGGACTTTATGCCTCCACGTCCCCCCGATTGACTGCGAGCTTCTCCTCCTGTCTCTACGGTAATTTCCAGAGAGTCGCGTGGTTATGACGCAATCGTTAGCCTGTTTTTACAAAAACTGCTTCTACGTGGCCATAACGTAAGATACAAGGTAATGGAGCATTTTATACATTGTCGTGTTTCTTTAGAAATAAATAATGGACAAATGGAGTCTTTAAACGCCTCAGATGTAAAGTTATTCGCTGTCAAAGTGACGCCAAAATGAATGGGAGTCAATGGGATGCTAACAGCAGGTGAAGGCTTGTTAGCCAATGGCGGCCGCCGGGGGTGGTACGGAAATCGAGAGCTCGATTACCCCCCTGTGCAGGAGGGCTGATGACGACACAGCTGTCCCACGATTGGCCGGATTCACCGCATGACAACGATCACGTGTGTTTCGTGTTTATTCGAACACCTTTAGTTACTCTAAAGCTCACAAATCAGTTTTTTATAACAGTAAACACTCTTTTCATGTCGTATGTTATATTGTGTCATGTTAATCAAATTAAAACTGATTAAAAAACGTATAGACTCCACTTCATTAATAGTAGCAATTATGTTGAACTTTATTCTTGTTCAAACAGACGCTGTATGAAGCAGTACATAAAGTAGGCATATTGAATGAAAATGTCTCTGAAACATCTGTGTATTATTTGGCCAATATTACATTTATTTCACTGCAGCTGTGGTAAAGTACGCGAACACCACGTCACTACGGGAACCAGAAAGTGTCCGACTTCACGTCTCCGTTTGCAGCTCCTCCCCGCCTGCACGCGGCTACTCTCGCCGATCGGTTACATCCAGCCGCAGCCGATGTCGAACACACCTAATGTCAGGCGTGAAAAACCACTCCTGAAAACTGTACGTCAATGGACTGAGGATGGGGAGGAGGAGCTCAGAGATTGTTTGGACTCTACGGATTGGCGCATGTTTTTTGACGCATGCTCTGATCATCACGAATTGACAGACACAATCACATGCTATATCAAGTTCTGTGAAGAAACTGTAATCACCTCTAAGATAGTTCAGGTGTTTAGTAATAACAAGCCATGGCTCTCAAAGGATCTTAAAACGTGTCTGAATGAGAAAAGGGCTGCATTTTTGAGAGGAGAAAATGAGGTAGTAAAGGAGAAAGAGAAGGAATTTAAGCGTAAGGTTCTTACAGCAAAAATAGATTTTAAGAATAAGGTTGAACAAAGATTCTGTACAGGCAATGCAAAACAAGCATGGGAGGGATTAAACACAATAATGGGTAGGGAAGGAAAAAAACAAAGTGTAAACGTGGCAGATTGTGGTAAATTTGTTAATCATCTTCTATGGAAGATATGATGTGAGAGACCCAAAAATGGGCTGTAGTATTACCTGTGATCAGATTGGTAATTATGAACATATACAGCTTTCTGAAGAAGAAGTAGCCATGTGTCTTTCAAAAATTAGACCAAACAAAGCCCCTGGGCCTGATGGCCTCCAAGGAAGGGTGTTAAAGGTATGCTCTCAACAGCTTAAAGGGGTTCTCACTCAGCTGTTTCAAATTTTGCTGGATTGTGGTGTTTTTCCAAATTCATGGAAGAAATCCACAATAATACCTGTGCCTAAAGTCTCTAAGGCTATAGCCCTTGGAGACTTTAGACCAGTGGCACTCACTCCACTCTTAGCCAAGTGTATGGAGAGAGTGGTCAGCACCCATCTTATGTCTTCTGTTGGGAATCAACTTGACCCCCTTCAATTTGCCTATAGGTCACACAGGGGCACAGAGGACGCAACTCTTACTCTTGTAAATCAAATAGCTAAACATTTGCAACAACCAAAATCACTTGCTCGGGTTCTTTTTATTGATTTTACTTCTGCTTTTAATACTATGCAAATTGACATTCTTTTAGAACAACTTCATAGGATGAATGTGAATGGTGGGCTCATTCACTGGATTAGAAGTTTCTTATCTGACCGTCCTCAGAGAGTCTTAATGAATGGGGTCTACTCAGATGAGCTTGTTGTAAATACTGGAGCACCACAAGGCTGTGTGTTGTCACCTCTGTTGTTTTCAATTTATATAAATGATATGACTGTGCACAGCACCAATGTTAGTTTACTTAAATATGCTGATGACATGGCCTTGGTAGGACTTCTCACAGAAAATAATGCAGCACATGAGGAAGCTTACTTTAGCCAAGTCACCTTACTGCAGGACTGGTGTCAGACTGTTAAATTGGAAATTAACGTGACTAAAACAAAAGAACTTATAATACAAACGAAACCAAGAGGGGCCAGAAACATCAACCCTGTTGTACTTAACAGCCGGCCTGTGGAAGTAGTTGAAAATTGTAAGTACTTGGGTACAATCATTGATCGCACTTTAAGTTTTAATGTTAACTCGGAGAGTATTTTTAAGAGAGCTAACCAGCGATTGTTTTTAATTAGAAAACTGAGGAGTTTCAGGGTCAGTCAACACATTCTTGAGATGGCATATAGGGGCCTTGTAGAAAGTATTTTACAGTTTAATATAACAGCTTGGGTATGGCAACCTGAATGTGAAAGATAAAAACAAGCTTTCCAAAATTGTTAATACGATAGGGAAGGTGATTGGCAAGTCACAAAGGCAGCTTGGGGATGTATTTGATAAGGCGGTACTCAGGAAGGCCCGACAGATATCAACAGACACCCTACACCCACTAAACTCAGAGTTTGAATTGCTTCCATCTGGCCGTAGATTCAGGGTCCTAAGGGCGAGCCGGAACATCTATAACAGATCTTTTATTCCCCATGCCATACAGGAACTTAATCTAAACTGAAATCGTTTTTAAAAATGTGTTTATTGTAGGTCGAAACCTACCTTATTTCAATCGGCTGCGCTGCTTTCCATTTTCTGTTGTTGTATGTTGATGGTGGTAGTATCGTACTCTTAACTGTGTGTATTTTAATGTAAGTTTAAATGTGGTGTCACTGATGTATTTCTGTTCGGAGAAGTTGAAGACAAATTTCCACTAAGGTGGACAATAAAGTCTAATGAATGAATTAATGAAGTTGCCTCATACATGTGTATCCTCTGTATTACATGCTTTATATTACCCGAGTTAATTTTGTGTGTTAAACACTTATCACAGCTAAATCCTTATTTACTTCCACCTCAACTATGGGAAATATATGTATTTTGGTACCTACTTGATGGGTAAATGATTTCTAGAATTTTGATATAAAGTAGATGTGTGTAGGATGCACCATATTTAAACTATTAAGTTGGCTTATTAAAGCGTTTAATTAAACTCTCAGGAGTCTGGGCACACGCGATCACGTGGACATTACGCTAATTACATGTAAGAACCGATGAACCCAAGGGCGTAGGTCCCGCCCAAGACAATATCTGATTGGCTGTCGCACTCGGAAGGACGGGTCGGATGGACACGCTTATAACCCAATGACAAGCAGCTATGCGTTGCTTTTTGCCTTGCTTTTGCAGTGACTTTTGTTCTTGCGTATGTTTGTGCTGACCTTTCCATCGTCCAGCGTGTACGCTTACAGACTCTTCAAACCACCAAGAGCTCACTCAAAACTCATCAACTCTTCCGTAAGATCCTTCGTTGAACTTCGTCAAAGAAAACCCTCTCAGAGTCGCTCCAGCAGCTCCTCCAGACTCAGAGGAAACTCCGTTGCATAGCAACCCGCAATCCAGGAAATCCCGCGAACGAAGCGCCACCCGGCAAAGCCAACCAACCACTGCACATCGAGTGCTGTCCCTCAGAACGCATCATCGACCGACTGCCAGCCAATCAGCGCCGAAGAGATTCCCTCCAGCAACTTCGTCACAGAAGGGAACGCACGCGCTCACAGGAGCATCCCAAACGCAAGTACACACTCTCCTAATTCTGGCTGAACTGGTGCAAATCTTATTAAGAAAACGAACTAAGATTAAAGTGCTAGTAGATTGATTCTCTCAGGTTGCGTTCAAGAAATAGTGTCTAACGCTAGACATTTGGGACTCCATTCACCCTACGTTAATAACATCACTTTTCTCTGTCACTGTTTGAATAAATGTTTGTGTGTTTTCGTTAGTTTAGTTTGTGTGTATTACAGTAGTTCAATAAAGTCTTGGTTGATTTTACATACAAGCGTCATGTGCTGTGTGCTTACAAGTTACTGCCTTAAACTGTAGATTTTGTTACCTTGCTCATAATCAGTGATCATAATTTGATGATATTATTACCGTAGACCACGGGATAATATTCTGTCCAGAATTGATAAAATACCCTAATCTCGATTTATCGGTGGACGGATAGTTGATAAAGTGTTAAATATTAATTCTGAATAATTTGCATATTAATTCGGTTCTTATTCACTGTAATTCAATCCCCTTTGAGTTATATTGATCCTAATTCCCTTATTAATCTTACATAACCGATAATGAACATTTGACTGAGTTGATTATTGATTAATTGCATAAGTACCCTGTTCACAGAAAACACACCAGTCACATTACTTTACAGAAGTGAATAATGCATTTCTATGGAGAAAACTAATTTGAAATATAGCGGAGGACCAAAGAGTGAGCTGCAGCGGAAACAAAAGTTCTAAACATGATCATGCTTTATTTTAAGTCAGATAGTTTGACGTAGCTTGCCCTGTCAGGTGCTTTGACAGATAAGTGTGCTGTTGATGCATTTGAGGCATGTTGGTTCTCAGTGCATGACATTCAACTAAAAAAAAACAGATTCAGTATTCTTCAAAATGAGTAAAAACAGTGAAATACAAACTCAGAATATTACGCAAACCTGCAATAATTAAATGTTAAGTAACACAAATATATTTTATCGGTAACACTTTACAATAAGGTTTGTTAGTTAACATTAGTTAACTACATTAGTTAACATGAACTAATAATGAACTGCACGTATACATCATTTATTAATCTTTGTTAATGTTAATTTCAACATTTACTAATACTTTATTAAAATCTTGTTAACATTAGTTAATGCACTGTGATTCCACTACTATGGAAGTCAATGGTACCAGAAACTGTCTGGTTACTGACATTCTTCTAAATATCTTCCTTTCTGTTCAGCAGAAGAAAGAAATTCATACAGGTTTGAAACAACATGAGGGTGAGTATGTGATGACAGAATTTTTTTTTATTTTAAAGTGGAGTATCCCTTTAACAAAGATTAATAAATACTGTAACAAATGTTTTGCTCATGTTAGTTAATACATTAACTAATGTTAACTAATGAACCTTATTGTAAAGTGTTACCATTTTATCTATTTAATCTCACTTTATTAACCAATGTCTTTGCTGCTTTGATGATCCAATATAATTTAAACAAGCAAAATATAGCAATATATTAAACATTACAATAAGGGGTGTGATGAGATCTTTTGCCACGAGATCTCACAATATTAAAATGTGACGATATTTCTCATGAGGTGAAAAGCTGTCTCGCAACATCAGCATGACAGGTTGAGTTTGTGGCAAAACCTTTTAGAGTGCATTATATTGTTTTCTAAAGCTGCACAATATATTAAAACCATTTAAAAATCATAATATAGCATAGTGCTAATGTGAAATTACAAAGGCTGCAATTCAATAAATAAATACTTGCGCTGCGGGTTTCAGAGTGAAGCTCAACGCTTTTTTTACATGCGTGCAGGTTGCGTGTTTCTTTCAGCTTCTCAGAGCGGCTCCGTTCACACTAAATGCTGCTCCACAGCTGTTTGGTTGGGCTTCCAATAACGTGCATTTGGGAATGCATATAAAGTCTGATGCATTTTGTGTTTCATGCGAAGTGTTGCACTGTTATCATTTATATCCCTGGAGCACGTCTCAGCAGCTTGGTTAACAAACTCCATCTCCACATATTTCTGTGAGTTTGGGTTGCTTTCATCTGGGAACGCATTGTGCGCCATTTTGAATATTACATGATTAGGGTTGGGAATCGTAAGAAATTTTCCGGTTCCGGTTCAGATTCCGGTTCCGCCAAACGATACCAGTTTCGGTTCCAGTTCCCATTCAATAAAAAAATAGTAAAACAACTAATAAAAAAAATAGTAGTTAGGGAAAAATGCACAGTCCTTTTTGTTTATTTCTTATTGTCAAATGAGTCTAACAGACTGGTAATATCAACAAATTCAACATATTATTTAGCAATTTTTGCCAAAATAATAAATTTTTCTGAAAGAAAATAAACATTTCTGCATTCTCTAGGATAATTTGGGACCTCTCCTAGCTTATTGTATCTCCAGCAGTGAAGATTATCCTCTCAGAAGGGGTAGAATATGCTTGAACACACATGTAAGATGTGTGTATAACAGAATATTTTTTAAATCAGTTTGAATGATTGATTCATAAAGACTTCACTTGTTTCATTACTGGATGAATCAGCGCTCTAGCAGTTAATAAACAGAAATTGCATGCGTCTTGCGGAAGAACATTGTTGCCGGAGCTACTTCTCTCTGTTTATGTCTAAGATGAGTCATGCAGGTACTGGGCTACTCCGAAGCAGCTGCGAACCACTGGCCGGTCTAAGTAGTATAAACGCTTATTACAGGCTTACGGTAGTGATTGAGGATAAGACAAAATACGGTTTTCAAAAACGTATTCATGATGTACTCGCATCGTGTAAATTTGTGTACAAATTCGTGTACTCGCATTGTGTACATTTTGTAAATTCTGAACACAAAGTTACAGACTGCAGCTTTAACAACAGTCGTCTTTATGAATGTTTTGAGGCATCAGATGTAATCGATACACTATTCATTTGAAGGCAGCGACTTTCAAAAGGTGATTTACTCTATTTTGGTTGCTACCGTAGACATCGGTGTTTATAATCGAACTAAGATTAAAGTGCTAGTAGATTGATTCTCTCAGGTTGCGTTCAAGAAATAGTGTATAATATAAATAATAATATAAACTTTTATCTCAGTACTTCTTTGAAATTTGAATATTTGTAACAGAAATATCGATACTGTGTGATTGAAAAGACTGTGAAAGTAAAGCTGTTTCATATATTAACAACTGCTCTCTCTGGGACAACAACAGCGCAAACAGATTTGAAAGTTCTGGTGTGAAGTTTTTGTCATTTTACTATGAGATGAGACGTCGCTATAAAGCTCCCAGCACTTCGCCCACACATCACACCAGAACCATTAACGGAACCAAAACTTAGGAATTTTGCACGGTTCCGGTATTTTTCAAAAACACTAACGGTTCTGGATAAGAACCGATTCTCGGTTCCCAATCCTATACATGATGTATTTTAATAATGTTGTTTAAAAAAACATTTGATTACAAACTTTTGAACCAATTATTATTGCCTCATTGTTATTATATATGTATTTTCAAGTCATTTTAAAGGCTGTTGTTCACTTAGGTACAACATCGAATTCAGTCACTTTCAGTCGAATAAAAGACTATTTCTCCAGACTATATTTCGTCATTATAGTTTTCTTAAAGATAGAGTTAAAATATAGTTTAATTCTCGTGAACCCAATATCGTGTATCTCGTCTCGTGAGCTATATCGTCACACCCCTAATCACAATAGCATTATATTAAACATTACATTTGTGTTTCTTTCTCTTTTTTTGTTGCTGAAATAAGAGTGCTCTTTTTAAGACTGCACATTCTTCTCCTGTGTCCTATTCTTCTGCAATCCAGAATGGCAGCACAGCTAAAAGGTTTGTTTGAGCTGCGCCCTCTAATGCACAGGCGTGAATTTGCATTTCCTTTAACCCTCTAGGGTCGACAAACGTGCCGGCGCGTTTTGCTCGATTGTTTCATATAGCAGCAAAATAGACTTAAAGGTATAGTGGAGGATTTTCTTTTTCCGGGTGGATCATCAAGACTATTGGTCCTCCTAATTGTCAATCATTCTGGCGATATATTTACGTAAGGCCGTCGTACGTGCTCGTCCCTAGGTAGTTTTCGCTTTCTGCGCATGCGCACTTTCAGGTGTATATGTGTGGTGAGCTACGGTTTCAGCCATTCATTGAAGCTCGCCGTTCTCACCGGGTTTTTTCTAAATGTCTGAGGGTCGCAAGAGAAAAAGTGTCTACGAATTGTGTGACAAGAAGAGAAAGGCCTCTGAAGAAAGAAACAAGACCAGAGTGTTTTTGGGAGAATATTTCACACGCTGGTGTGCGCTAAAAGCACAGGTTGGGCTTCCCACTGATGCCTCAGTCGCGAAGTTTCTACTCGACAGGTAAAGTTTGGCATGCTATTTGGAGAAATCCATTTAAAATCACTGCTAGTAAAAGTTAATGTAAGCTATGATTAGCGATGCTAGCCGTCTCTCGTGCACACGTTTAAATAGGCGTTCCCTCTCGGGAGCAGGTAGAGCTTTTTTTTTTCAAACGCATGTGCATTTTTTCAAAAAGTGGAGAGGGCGGTTCTTTTCAAAAATTCGGGAAAATTCTCCACTATACCTTTAATCTGTCATTTATGGTCATACAGATTTAAGAAATATGAAAAAATAAACTGTAAAATGTCTACTTTTTTATGTGTCCACTTACAATCAAAACAATCTGAATCAAAACAAAAAAAAATAATTTCTGTTTATGTAATCTGTATGAAAAGAGAGAGTTGTCAGTTGTTCTCATTTCAGCTCATTATCTGCTAATGTGAACGCGCCTACGGAGAGCCCGCTCTATTCAAACGCAAAAGATCTGATTCAATCCATGCAAACTGTCAACGCCCACATCAGCTCGATAAAACACCAAGTTTAATAAGAATCAAGTACTTTAAATCGTCTTGCGACGCTGTGGGGAATAATACTGTCCTAATAATAATCCTGGAAAATGTACCTCAGAAGTGCTGATTTAGTTTCACTTCGAGGAGCAACGGATCCAGCTGAGGATTGTGAATAGTAAGTTCTTTATTTTTAAGTGCTTTGTTCTAATCGCAATATGGAATAGTGTCTTTAAACCACAAAAAGACTATTTAAACCTACACTGTGTGATATTTTCCCCCATCTAGCGGTGAAATTGTATATGACTACCCAGTGAATATTAGTTTCTGTTCCTTTCAATTTCGAGGGCGTTTTAACTCCTATGGTGGCCGTATTATTCCAAGATTAACATGGCTTCCAGTTCGACTTCGTCCAATTGCGCCTTTAAAACTATCACCTGTGATCCGTCGCAGCACAGATTTATGTTACAAGGTAAACAATACTTTTTCACCATTGACGCGAGGAAAAGTAACGCAAGTTATACTAGAGGTCGTTCTGGCGTTATGCACAACCATGCTATGGTTAGACAAGCAACTATAAAACTTCGAATTTACACAAATAGGCTGAATTACCTGTCGAGAAGAAAGCAGGCAACTTCGGCGTCCGTTTTAAAATCTTTGCTCCTCATGAGCTCTTTCCATCTGGGAAAAGTTACTCCAGTATTGACTTTGGTATTGCTGATTTGCCTGTCGCGTTGACGTTTTAATTCTCTCTTTCGCTTCCTTGGCGATTCTGCTACATGTCCTCGAAAATAGGCGTGATCCTCCATCAGCAATCTTTCAAATCTGCCGGCAGTCGCGAGTAATCTCCCCCTAGCATTCGTCTCTGTGTCACTGAGTGTAAAGCGCAAAAGGCGAAGCTTGAATTTACAGGCATGTCCCTCTTTGGCTAATGTAGTTTCAAGATGGAGGGGCAACATGGTGACCGGCATTCGAACCCCTCACCCGTATGTACTTTCAATGGCAGATTATAAACTTACGAGAATACTTTATTACTTGAAAGAAGTAAATATACATTAATGAGCACATATATTTTTGAAAGAACTAAGTGTTTTTTGCTAAGAATCAACAAAAAAAATTACACAGTGTAGCTTTAAATATGAATCGCGTTTCTGTGTGTGAATGAATGAACGGCACAGATGCGCGCTGTTGTTTACAGCTGTAGTAAACAAAAGCGCACATCTGTGCCGTTCATTCACACTCGCACTTAAATTATTAAACGTTACTTTTACATGAACACATCAACTAGTTTAGCTTTTACCAAACTATATTGCTATACTGAGATGAGTAAAAATCGACTGAAATGTGTTGAAATAAAATGTCTTTGTATATATAAGCAACGTATTAAACTACTAATTAACATTTATATACTAATATATCATAAAAACGATATGTTACAGACAAAATATGTTGATTAGTTTTGGATAGATTATAAAGTTTTTACTGTATAAAAAGACTACTGCCACATCAAATAAGCTTTTGTTCGCCAATTTCTGCTCATATGTTAAATATACAGTATGGGATGTTTTGTCAAAAATAAAGTAGGTATATTGAATTATCAACTAAGATGTTATTATAGTGTTTGTTCCAATATTCAAACTAATGAATCCTTAACTTTGAAATACGTATGATAAAATGTATACTTTTTACAAAGGAAGATTACACTTGAAATATTGTTAAAATTGTAATTGTTGTTGTAATTGTAACCTTTTTAATAAAACAATTAAATAAAATATTTACAAGGTAGATGTTAACAAAATCTTAATAGGTCAATATAAGGCTTCTCATTCAATTATTTTTATTGTGTTTTATTAGTGACAAATTTGGGGAGAGGATACATATTCCAAAACTTTCTGAAATATATATATTTCTTTTGTCTTCACATTATTTCTTGTGGTACCCTCTCAGTGACAGACCTGAATGAAAGGCTCATTATGCAGGTCATTGTCTTCTTTTCATGATCATTCATGCCCCCACGCATATTGCCTTTCCAAACAAATAGTGTCTTACAAAATTTAAATCAATGTATTGTTTTATGTGAATGATTAGGCAGGATGATTTTCAGATAATTTTGAAGCAAAAACCATAGGCGACAACATACATTAGTCAAAAGTCTTGTGGACACATATTTAGTAGAGATTCACAGATTGATCGGCTGGTGACCGGAATTGGCAGATTTTCACGTGATCGGCCATGACATGATCAGTCTGACATATGCCGATTTTATGCCGGTCAAATGCACTCTAGAGTCGCATGATTAACATTGCGCAACATCAGCATCACACGTGCACACGGAACGCACATGTAGGAAACCTTGTGAATTACGGCCGTTTCACACAGCAAGCATGGGCAGCGCATATTTTTTTCGCCGCGCATAATCAATGAATGCATTCACATCGGGAGCAGGAGCAGCGCTTGAGCATCAAGCAGGAGCGTCGCGTGAGAAGCAGTGAAGCACGGGATTCGGCGCCGAGTCTATTTTTGCTGTGTTGCTCAATTAAAGTGAAAGCACACTTTTGATGGACAAAATAAATATGATTTCACACAAAAAGTGCCCAAAATGCACAGAATTTGCATGTCTAGTGTGTTTTAACAAGAACTGGAGTAGGCTATGTCAGAAAAGAAAATGAAGACTCAAATATTTATAGAACTTTTACCCATTTAAACTTGTTTTTAGTATTCAGTTTCCCAATCGTTTCCCTGCACATGCTCCACTTGCCCGAGCTTACCTCTCTGCACCATGTACAAGCGTTGACAGTGAGCGCTTGTTTAGCCTGACTATGGTGACAAAGCAGAAATGCTTCTGCTAGCGAAGAAAAACTTGCCATTGATTTACAAGTGATTGCAATAGGCCTGTGTGTGTGTTTTGAGAAATATTTTTATACTGCAAGGTTATATTTATTTTATTTTATTTTAATTTGTTATTTATATTTATTTTATTACCATTACCTGTTCTCCCTGTTTTCATTCAGAAGTTTAGGTTGCTAAATATATCACTTTTTTTTGTTAAATATTGGATGTGAAAAGAAGGAAATGGTTCTTCCATAACACTGCACTTTAGATGTGTGTGAATTTCCCAAAACAAGAGTAATTTATATAGTTCTATTGTATAGCGATTATCTGTTCAAAAAATGTTCTATGTTCTATGCAAAATGTTCTATTAAAGAAAATATATTTGTTTCTGCTGTACAGTGGTTAGAAAAAATGAAATCAGAATCGACTAAAATCGGTATCGGCAGGTCAAACTCAATGAAAAATCGGAATCGGCCTAAGAAAATTGTAATTGGTGCATCTCTAATATTTAGTATGTGATTTGTGGCCTTATTTAAGAAACTTAATTTTTTTGTTTTTTCATTAACCATGCATAAACATTATTCTCTCAAAATACAAACATGTACATACATGTTGCTCACATATTATGGTAGCCCTGTTTGTGCTAAATAGTGTGTAATTATACCTTTGACATTAATTTGTTTATAAGCAACTGAAAAAAGCACAAATGTCAGGGCATGTCAAAACATCTGAAGGACCCCAAAATGATGCGAGTTCCAGGCCGCCAGCTCTTATGTAGATAGTGGTTAAACATGAGATATAATTAATTTGGGGTATATCAAACGGACAATCATTCTAATCTATTACTTGTTCCAGGGCAAATTGATTTTGGTTAAAGGAGAACTCCGGTGAATTTTTAAGTTAATCTTGATCGTTTTACCTTTGTGAGTACGGTCTATAGAAAAAAAAACGAACCGGATCGGTGCTTGCAACGCGGAGCTGTTACAGTTAATGCCCAGAGCTCCCATTCAGCTAAAACGGCAGTTTTGGGGGCATCGACCTAAAGAGTGTCTTTGTGCCTCTTAACAGACACAAAATGCAATTAAAATGTCTGTCCAACATGAACAGGGCCCTTACATGACAACAAGATGCGTTTAGCAACTTAGCCATTGTTTAAACTCACCTAAATAGTGTTTTAGACGGCTAGCTGTAGTCTCGCGCTGAAGTCCCGTGGGAACTCAGTTGTAGCCGGAAAAAGTGCGCGTGATTTTTTTTTTTCCCCAAACCACTTCAGCGGAAATCCCGCCCTGCAGCTGATTCTAAGGTTTTCATTGGTCATGTCAATCGTCACTGTAACCTAAACCAATTAAATCAGCTGCAGGGCGGGGTTTGGGGGGAAAAATCGCGCACATAGTGCAGGTGGGAGGAGCGTTGTGTTCCGGCTACTACTGAGTTCCCACGGGACTTCAGCGCGAGACTACAGCTAGCCATCTAAAACACTATTTAGGTGAGTTTAAACAATGGCTAAGTTGCTAAACGCATCTTGTTGTCATGTAAGGGCCCTGTTCATGTTGGACAGACATTTTAATTGCATTTTGTGTCTGTTAAGAGGCACGCTTTAAGGTGAAAATAAGGTTTCATAACTTTATATTTAGGCTATATTTCACTTAAAACCTGTACTAGAGCACTGCTTTTGTATGTATGACTGAATTGTTTGCTTGTGTTTCTTTCGTATTGTCTTTTATAATGGTGATTGTTGTTCATTTAAATATTGTTGTTCAATTAATATTATTTTCTATAAATAATATACCGTATTTGGTATTGAGAAAGGATCGTGATATGGACTTCAGAGAAAGTTACATAATTACGCCATAAGATGGCGGCAAATACGGTTTTTACGAGTGAGTCAGAATGATGAAGTTGTTTTAGCGCTGTCATGTGAAGGACAAAGACGAACATATCGCTTTCCTCAGCGGACATTCAAACTGATTTTTTGGATATAATATTATGAACATCGACCTGAAGAATGAATGCTACATCAGATGCAGGTAATACACTCGTTTAGTCGATCTCTCTCTCATAATACCATAATACTCTACATAATACAACAAATACGACTCAAAGTTCCTTCGTTACTAGTTCTAAAGTGACACTTTAGAATTAGAAAAGGAGGCTGTCAAACTGTCAATTTGAGATTTAAAGGGATACTTCACCAATTAGCATTAAAGGAACCGGATGTAAGATTGTGGCCAAAACTGGTACTGCAATCACTTTCAAATTACTGTAGAGCGGTGTATCCCCTCCCCCTCCCCCCTGACTCGAGGTTGCCAGATAGGCTGGCATTTTTTATCCGACACGTTTGTAGCTGCAGCTGTGGTAACTAGAGCAGAGCTGGCAACCCGGATGCCGAAACACTACTGACTTCGTGATTGGTAGATAGGTGGAGGCTTGGAGCATCAGGCCAAAACACAATATGACAACATCAACATCAGTTGAGGGCTGCAACTTCACTTTTAAATGACAATATCCTGGCCGGACTACTGTTGTCAGTGATATAAGTATTTGAAATGAACATGATTTCTTAAATGTCTAGTGACATATCAGGGCCATTTTATGATTAATTGAAATACATTTCTTACATACGGTTCCTTTAAGCTTTGAATCAGTAAAAACCCGGGAGTATTTTCGAATGACCGTGCTTCTCTTCCTCATGTCCCCCTGAGATGAGAGATTGCTGTATTGTGTGTCTGGAAAAAAAACTCAGATAACGCAAAAATCGTCATTTAGCGTCATCGGAGGCTTTTTTGGCCAGAGGCTAGAGACTCTCACTCACAGAATGTACAAATAGTGTCAGCCATCTTTTTTTTTAAGCTAAGCTAACAGGCTCTTGCTCTCTGGAGAAAGCGGAGTAATAGGCTAACCATGATGGCGGAAGGTAGTTTTGAAGATGATATGGCAGAAGGGGATTTTGAAGATCTGGTGCACGAATTCGATGCTCGTGGCTACCTGTACGAGCCGCAATACAGTGAGGAAAAGTTGCGGATGATGGAGGAACAAGAGACAGCCGGAGCGGCTGAATGACCGTGCTTTTAAATTAATTTATCAACTAACTCGTCACGGAGACTCACGATAAAACAGAGTCTTTTCAGTTTCGAGTCAACTAGTAGCCTAGTTGTATCATTTCTTCCGATACTGCCCTCTGTAACCGTTAGGCGTGGCTTGGGAGTGGCCTCATAGGGCAGTGAAGCAAGTGCATTCTGGGAGTTGTTGTCTTTCATCCACATGAGCCAAAAATACATTTTCTGGCTTTTCTCAGTCTAGAAGGCACCAACTTCTAAAATAATTTCACATATCTACTACATAAATTACCCAATTCAAATACACATTCATCTTTCCAGCGGTGAAATATCACTTTAAATCCGTCACGGAAGTAAGTAGTTCTGCACAAGAGAGTTTTTTAAAGACACTCCGTTGTTGTTTCTTATTTATTAACTTATTTTACTGTTGTATAAACGCAATATCATACTCGTAGCCTTGTGATATGGCTGTATATCAGCACTCTGTGATTACCTACGGCCGAATCCCAGCCGTGCTGATATACAGCCATATCGCACTGCTACTCGTGTGATATTGCTCATGTATTCACTATATTTGTTTTCATAGCCTTCAAATTGCATATTGTTTGGAGTACAATCCATTTTTAATAATGGATTTAAATTACACATTTTTATTACAGGATTTTTTCATCTGATTAATCAAAGAAATAATTGACACAAAAATCAATTATCAAAATAAAATGTTAGTTGCAGCCCTAAAAAGCATCATGATGTAGATCTCAACATTTCTAAAATCTAATCATTATTAGAAATGCTCTGTTATACATGGTCTAAGCACTCACTTCACAAATTATTAAATCAGAACAAATAAAATCTTACCTAAGCATAGTGAAGATGTAACGAGGGCTGGCAGCATCTTTACCGCCATTGATACGGGTACCAAACTGGCCAAGAGGCTGAAGGATGTTGACATTGTTGCTGCCCACAAAGTTCTGGGCCAAATTCACGATAGTCATCATGAGGGCTTGCTGCATAAAATACAACATTTCTAGTAAAAAAAATCTTGAATTCAGTTCATATTTATTTCAATAAATAAGTGTACACTTGATGCCTGGTCATTTTCAACATTATATTATCTTGATTTGTTTCTTTTTTTTAAATAAGCAATTCAAGTTTTAAAATACATATTCCAAGGCTAATGCATATGAATCACATTTTAATCAATGCATCAAGAAAACCAGTAAATCATTGCACTGATAATGACCAAGAACAAATTAAAGAAGAAAGGAAAATAAATGTTTGCTACTAACTTCACCGTGATGGTATGCAGACATCTCAGCCACGGATCCGGCCAGCTGGGCCACCTTAACCTCCCTTTTATCATTCCTCTTCAAACAGGTGAACAACACCTTCCTCTGACCTGGCTTCAGACCTGCATACAGCAGATGAAAGTAGACTTGAAGTTTAGAAGCCCAGTTAAATTACAGGCAAGCAGCATTTGGAAATTTCACATCTACATTATTACTTCGGTCATACATAATCAGAACTGCAACTATTCCACACACACAAAAAAAAACATTTATTTACTCAGCTAAAAAGAGAAATCCAGAGTTTAACATGTTAAAAACGTAAATCAAGATACACACCATCAACAAGCGATGGAATCGAACGCTCATTGTCAGAATTGGAGAAGAGGATGAGTTCTTTATTGATGAAGTCATTGTAGGACAGGTGTCGTGTTGTTGTGCCGTACAGGTATTGCTGTGAAAAGAAAACAAAGATGTACACAATGAAAGATCAGAAAATTATTCATTTTTTAACAGTAGTGAGTTTTAAACAGCATGAAAAAGTATTGACACTTTTAAGTTTGTATTGGCCTTATGTAGTTAGTTGGGATGGGGGTGGAGATGCGTAAAATGCATATAAAAAGTGTAATATCAGAGGTAGGTAGTAGCAAACTATATTTACTCCGTTACATGTAAAAAAGAAAAAAAGGAAAATGTGTACTTTTAGATTTAAATGTGGGTTGTTTTATTTTAACTCGAGAACATTAAAAAAAAAAAAAAAAACTGTACTTTTACTTCGTTACGCTGGGTGACATTCCTCTCGTTACTTTATTTTAATGCAATACATGTTACGTTTATTCCAAGCACGCGGTGTCCTTTTTCTGGGGTATGAGCGATGCCCCATTCACAAATGAATCACTCGTTTGAGTCGATTTTGTAAGAAGACTTGATCAAACAAGTTGGCAAAACAGTCAAAATTGGTTCATGAATCAGTTTGAATTATTTGTTCAGTTCCCTGCACGTTCTGAATCATCTGAAGCAATTTCTCATTTGGTGTCGTGGACGTGGACATATACAGTCAATTGAAAGCAAATCTGCAGATGCATCCTATTGTTTGCCAGTTATGAAGATTTTTATTAGTAGAACATCTACCTGTCTGTGAACGATTCCACAGGTATAGCTACATTCAATTTCATTTTATACAGATACAATTTTTTTTACAACCAAACAGATTATTACGCTAAAAGCACACAATTTTACCATTACCAGTTTTTTTGGACATACCTTAATTTATACATTAAATAAGCTATATAAACAAGTCTAATTAATTAACGGAATGCATAGCTGATTTGGATGACTAGTAATTTCCTATTACTTAATAAAAAGAAAATGAGAAAAAAGAGTTTCTAATGAATGGACCAAAAACCACCGCACGTACTAACCTAGAATACTGTCTAACACTTGATGGCTGCTCTCTCAAGTCTTCTTTATCGGTTAGGAACCTGGGTGTGCTCTTTGATACAAATCTTTAATTTGAAAGCCACGTTTCTAGCATCTGTAAAACCGCATTCTTCCATCTTAAAAATATACCTAAATTATGACATATGCTTTCAATGAAAAATGCAGAACATTTACTTCTTGCGTTCATGACCTCAAGGCTAGATTATTGTAATGCTACTAACAAATTACAGCTGGTCCAAAACGCAGCAGCTAGAGTTCTTACTAGAACCAGGGAGTATGACCATATTAGCCCAGTTCTGTCAACACTGCATTGGCTCCCTATTTAACATCGTATACATTTTAAAATATTGCTGATTACTTAAAAAGCACTAAATGGTTTAGCTCTGCAGTACTTGAGCGAGCTCTTAACGCATTATAGTCCTTCATGTCTATTGCGATCTCAAAATTCTGGCCAGTTGATAATACCTAGAATATCAAAATCAACTGCTGGTGGTAGATCCTTTTCCTATTTAGCACCTAAACTCTGAAACAATCTCTCTAACATTGTCCGGAAAGCAGACACACTATCTAAAAACACATCTCTTTAACCTGGCATACACATAGAAAATTATACATTCCTATTATTTGAATCAGTAAAATGATTATTAGGCTGCATAAATGAGGTCAGCCTGAACCGGGGACACTTCCTATAACACCTGATGTATTCGTTAAATCATAAGAAGAATGGCATCTACGCTAATGTTAGTCTTTCTGCTTATTCCGAGGTTTACTGTAATCAGCTGGATCCGGGCCGTATCCAGACCAGATGGAGGACCTGCACCTAGACACGACCACAACGCAAGATGTAGTCAGCCGGATCCGGGCCGTATCCAGATCAGATGGAGGACCTGAGCGTAGACACGACAACAACGCATCCCTGAAGTGTCAGCAGAGGTTGTGTCAACTAGACTCTCCCCAGTGAAGGCCTCATCGACACGACAGTCATTGGCACTGATCTTCAACAAACTCGTCTCCATACCGGCGTGATGACTCCGATCTTCACCCAGATGGAACTGGATAATATTCTGATTGTTCCAATCCAATCTGACTTCTGACCTATAATGCTGCCTGAATCATAATCATACACTGTTCATTCGTTGGCCAGAGGAGAACTGGCTTCCCAACTGAGCCTGTTTTCTCCCAAGGTTTTTTTCTCCATTCTGCCACCTGATGGAGTTTTGGTTCCTTGCCACTGTCGCCTTTTTCGCCTTTTTTCACCTTTGTTGCCACTGGCTTTTGGCTTGCTTAGTTGGGGACATTAAATTTAACATTTAATTTAATATTCAACAATAATATTGATCAGCCTGCATTGACACCATTATATGAGAACTGAACTGGACGATGACATCACGGTTTTCTCCAGAGCGGCTATATATGTATGTATGTATGTATGTATATATATATATACATATACACACAAGCAAAGAAGGACTCCCTGTCAGTTACACACTACATATATATATATATACACACTACACACTATATATATATATATATATATATATATATATATATATATATTATATATTATATATATATATATATATATATATATATATATATATATATATATATATATATATATATCTTTTTTTATATATATATATATATATATATATATAAATTAAATCATTTTTATTACAACAAAAATGAAACATCACTGAACTTACTTAAGCTGGACTGTGATGCTGTATTATTTTCCTGTTATCTCTGTAAAGCTGCTTTGAAACAATCTGTATTGTAAAAGCACTATATAAATGTGACTTGACTTGACTACTATTTGGTCAGAGTTAAATGATGCATATAAATATTTTTTTTCCATATCGCCTAACCCAAAGCAGTTTAACAGAAAAGTCAAAAGTCATACCACAATACATTCACACACTTGTTTTGTGTGAATGGGTATAATACTCTGTTTCGCTACTTCTATATAAAGACTGTTTTAAGAATGTTTATCATTAGAAACATTTCTCTTTCATTTGAGCTGTAGAGTGTAACTGACAGGGAGTCCATACCTCAGGCAGTCCATGCATCCTCCTCTGCCGTCTGTCCTCCATGAAATTAGTCAGCCACTCTTTCCTGTCATCCGTTTTCTTCTTACTGAAAGCCTGAGCAGAGATCACAGACAATGTTAACCAATATGTCAAAGTTATATGCGATTAGTATCTGAATAAATGTTATGTTGCACTAAACGCAGTACAAACAAGATCCAACATTATGAACAGCAGCGAAAAAACTAACCAGTGTAATGGCCGCATCATCTTCGGTGCCATTGTACTTGAACATAATTCGATGTCGTTCCATGTCAGCAAAATATTCCTTTGCTTCTTTGCTTGTGCTGGTACCCAAACCTGACAAATATGCAGTTAACATATAGTCAAGAATGCTGCTTGTTATTTGATGCAGACTTTTTCAAATAAACAGAAAACAAACCTTTATAGTACTTTATGTGCCAAGTTTTAAAATTGTCTGTGTGCTTCTTCCATTCTTCAAATTCTGGAATGCTGTAAAACGATACTGCCTGTTTGTTCTTATTGGCCTAAAGAGAAAGTTTTAAAAACAAGTATAAAAAAACCTGATAAACTGAACTTTTTTGTTGTTGTTGGATGATTATCATACCTTCACAATGGGTGTGATGAACTCCTCCAGGAAGGTGTGCTTCAGCAGAGATGGCCAGTTGTGATGGAAGAAGTTAATGAGAAGACCTTTGATGTGAGAGCCATCTTGATCCTGATAGTACACATAACAGAAATTATGCATAGAGATTTAGGGAACTCATGAAAAAACCTGCATGCATTCTGAATAGAAAAGATCTGTTCTCTTAAAAAAATTATCAGATTAAGACCAACTAAAGCACATAATCACACCTGATCAGTCATGATCATAATCTTTCCGTAGCGTAAGCTCTTCAGGGACTCTGGATCTTCATAGCTCTTCTTGTACTGAAGACCCACAATTTTAATGATGTTGTTGATTTCTGCATTCTCCATTATCTACAATCAAAGCAAGGGTCAACTATCAGTTAAAAAAATAAAAATCTGTCAAAACATACTTGATGTTTAATAAGCAAATATGTTTAAAGTGGAATTTTGGACCAATGAGATTTAACTGGGGCGGGGCTAAACTTGTACAAGGCATGAAGAACACATATTCACTCATCTGAACATGGTAATTATATTTCATTTGTAAGAATTGAGAAATTAGAAAATGCCGGACAGTCTGGTTTCATCACCTGAGATTTACACACAATCTATATGGGTTTAAATGTTAACAATTGTCATCCAGTTTGGTATCATTTGAAATGTCTCAGTGCGACTGGTACAAAGGTCTCATTTCCAAATAAGTAAAACAAAAGGTAATAAGGTTTTTAGGAGTTAAGAGATAGCTGGCACACAAAGGAAGGTGGTCTCTAGACAAATGGTCTCCTACCCCCCAAAAGGTGTCAACTCTGAAAGTAAATTCCCATTGTTAGCAGATGTTTCCATGTGAAAGAGGTTCTGTCTATATAATGGAATGCAGCAAAGGGCTCTGGGCCTTTTTATAACTCAGGTTGGCCCATGATGCTAAGAGTGACTCTTACTTAAGAGTAAAACTCTTAGCATCATGTATGTTGGGTTTGCATCTCTTCTCTTTATTCCAGACCATTTGATGTTTTGTATTGATTATCTTTGAATTGATTATGAAATTGGCATGATACATTTACCTGACATAATAAATTGTTACATTTGATTATTCTAACTGACTTTGACATTATTTTCATTAAAGAGTTAAAAGGAATAGTCAAAAGGAATAGTCAAAACATTCGCTCACATTTAAAGGTTGGGTAGGTAGGAATGGTCTAAAAAACGTATTTTCCAAATTTGTTTAAACTTTATTTATATATCAATACATAATTAAAATGTAAGTACTCTGAAAAAGAAAGTATAAAAATCGAGTGCCTGTAGACCTCTCACGACTGTTTTAAAGACAGCTCATTATTTCCATTCACTCCACCCCCTCCCTTCTGGGCTCCTTCCAAAGCCACGCCCCCAAAACACATGAACGCGCGACTCCGACCGCTGAGCTGGAAGACGCATTTACCTGAGACGAGCGGAGAGGAGCGCAGTGCATGCAGTGACATCATGTCAGAATCACATGTAATAAAAAAATCTAACTTTATCATTATGAATTTAAACAAATAAGATGTATTTTAGTACTCACTATCAAGCTAGCATTGGTAAAGTTTAAAGCTGCAGTAGGGAGCTTTTAGAAAACGTTGACTTAGCCTGAAAATTTGAACAAGCACAGCTTACAGGTCACTCCCCCTCGCTCTCTGCTGCGCTACAGCCCTCCCTCCACAGCGGAGCCTGCCATGAACGCGCAGGCTAGTAAACATGCAGGGACACCGATGACGGATAAACAGTTATCGCGCATTCACTGGTAGGGACGAAACATCAACAATATGCTTTACATTGACTATGGCCTGCCCATACTTTGACTACAAACTTGGTCCTCAAATCATTACGTATTTTGCAATACATGTAATGTAACTTCATAACGTTGCACTCTTTCTATAAGTTATAAATAGCTAGCAAGATAATAATGGTAACGTTACAGTATCTAAGTAATTATTCTAGCGATGTGTAATGCTAAATAAGGTTTGCTAGTACATTATTTCAGCAACATGACAAGCCAGTGAATTAGCAGGTTTCTATTGTTGCTTTGCACAGTGCATGACATTTTATCTGTATGTTATGCGGCTAGAGTTTTGACACTGAGTCAATGGGCTCCGACGGGCTTGTTTATCGTCATCGGTCTTTTTCCGTTTACCTGTCTTTGTTGCATGAGCTGGTGCCACTCGAGAAATTGGCAGTTTTGGTTGTTTGTCCGCCATTAGCACAGCTGCGGCACACCGGCTATCTTGATTTTGAACGACGGTACGCGCTGTGCGAGAGAGGGGGGTGATGATCAGCGCGTACACAAGCATGATTGACACTGCTAAGACACTCCTCCTGGCTCTGATTGGTTGTTTCTTACCGGGAGCGGTGTATTTCTGCAAATGGCAATAGGACCACTGGGAGGAGCCTGGGGAGCTTGATTTTTTCACAGATTATCTGTCTCATATTCTACTGTCAGGACATAATGACAGTTTTAACAAATATGTAAAAAATACATTTTTACAGAAGTTACCAACTGCAGCTTTAATGCACAGATATCATTAAAAACCTTTTCATTTATGGAGTCAGATGAAATAACGACAGAATACATATTCAAATGTATTGCATTTAATCAAAAAATACTTTGCCTCGAGAAAAGACAGTAACACGTAGAGACCTTCCACGCTGGTCAGATGCCGGACTTTGGGCCGATCGAGCGCGAGCTTACACATTAATGGGCTATTCAGTGCCTTTACTGTTACTGCTCTCACAAATATGATTACATGATTTACATGTAGAATTTGAAACCTACACTTAATTTATATCGGTGCTTCGTCTGTTTGACGCACTCATTGAACACTGAAGTATAACAAGACACTTGTTGTCAGAATATGCTAAATGGAAATACTCACGGGACTTTCTAACATTTACAGATAAGGATAAAATGAAAGCTATGTGCTGAAGAAAACCCGAATCAGAGGCATTAAACAGCACACACATCTGTCGAAGCATGAGAGGGCAAGACGCAGTAAACACCAGGTCTGTTAGAAGCGCTTATAAATATAAAGCCTCTCTCATGTACCTTGGTCAATATTGTACTTCATCATTACATTCTCTGCCCTTATTTTCTAGTATGGTTTGCCTTTCTGTGTCAAGATTCCTGCAGCTTACCTGTTTGTGTGTGGCCTCCCTCACGTTGAGGATCTTTCCCCTGAGCGGAAACACTCCATATCGATCTCGCCCGATCACTCCTAAACCGGACACAGCCAGAGACTTGGCTGAATCTCCCTCAGTCAGGATCAGAGTGCAATCTGAAGAGTGTTTCCCCCCTACATGACAGAGCAAGAGTTACTCACAGATGAATCAAAAATTTTAAACAGCACTTTCATATTTACTGTACTTTAAGTCATCTGCCAGGCAAAGAAGCTGCTACAATATGCAATAACCAAATGAATAAGTCCAACAGCTGTCATTTTTTTTATTGTAAGATTATTTTTGACTATTAAACATATTTTCTGCACCACTTCTATTTAATATATTATTCTCATTATAAAATTACAAAAACATTACTTTTTAACAGGAATTGAATGTTTTCACAAATAAGGTCTGTTCACACCAACACAAATGTTTGGTCGATCTTCGCATGCGTGTTTGTGTGTTTAGACCAATGCCATAAATGAAAATTATATTTCACTCTCTGAGAGTAGGTATCACTTATGGAAAAGCAGAAATAAACAAAGGCAGTGGTATAATGTTCTATTTTCTTATCAAGATGCTGATATACATTATTCTTTTTTATTTTTTTTAATTTTTAATAATATTCTTGTATACTTAAAGGAACACGCCGACTTTTTGGGACTTTAGCTTATTCACCGTATCCCCCAGAGTTAGATAAGTCCATACATACCCTTTTCATCTCCGTGCGTGCCGTAACTCTGTCTGACGCACCCAACGCTAGCCTAGCTTAGCACAAAGACTGGAGGTAAACGGCTCCAGCTAGCTGAAGCTCCCAATAAGTGACAAAATAACGCCAACATTTTCCTGTTTACATGTTGTGATTTGTTTAGTCACAGCGTGTACAAAATAACAAGGTCACATGAGACAAAGCCATCTTCTAACCATATACATACTAGGAACTATATTCTCAGAAAGCGAAGCACTGCTACTTGGGCGGAGTGATTTGCTCGCAGCACCTGAGAAGCCCCGTGGTGAACAGCAGAGAGTTCACTCAAGAGTTGGAGTAAATCACTCCGCAGAAGTAGCAGTGCTTCGCCTTCTGAGAATATAGTTCCCAGTATGTATACAGTTAGAAGATGGCTGTGTCTCATGTGACCTTGTTATTTGTACACGCTGTGATTATACAAATCACAACATGTAAGTAGGAAAATGTTGGCATTATTTTGTCACATATTGGGAGCCGTTTACCTCCAGTCTTTGTGCTAAGCTAGGCTAGCGGTGGCTGCGTCAGACAGAGTTACGACACACATGGAGATGAAAAGGGTATGTATGGACTTATCTAACTCTGGGGGATACGGTGAATAAGCTAAAGTCCCAAAAAGTCGGCGTGTTCCTTTAATTTGCTTTAACTGATATGTGCTATAACTGATATCTGCAGCAACTTTCCATTTCTGACACACACTCTTTACAAAGAACAGTGAAAAGTCAAACAGTTTTTACATGTTTTCATCGAGGTGTAATGGAAAAGACCTTAGAACACCTCTCCACTAGAGTTGCACGAATGATTGATAAAAGATTGCAATCTCGATTCAAACACCCACGCGATCTTATTTCTAAATGACAACGATTTACCCCGTGTCTATTAAACCTTTGACAAAAATACCACCGGAACATTAAATTCTGTGTTTGCGCTGCCGCTGAGCCAGAGGGAGCATTTGCCATGTATGCAATCTTTTCAACCACACAGTGTCCAGTACTTCTGTATTCACACTCCAGTGTTCAGTGTTCACACTCCAGTATTTCTGTCTTACAATAATTAAAACGATCACAGAAGTACTGGGATAAAAGACACTGATTCAATTGAAGTATTTGAGTGAGTCGTATCATTCGTTGAATCATTCTTTCAAACCAATTTTTTTAAATATTAATTCGAATTAATAAAAAATAAAAAATAAAAATAGACTGCAGCATTTATATTTTGACAGAATAATTTACATGTTATTAGTAATTTAAGTAATTTACATGTTATTTTATTTAGTTGTCTGTTCAGAATTGTGGGAGAATTGTGATCTCTATTTGAAACCAAAAAATTGTGATTCTCGCCAAAAATTTCATTTGCTTTCGAAGCTACTCATCTGCAGCACTGTCATATCTGGCTACCGGGAGCCTATAACATGCTCTCACACGTTTCGTTTTTTACCATTTTTGGAAGAGTAAAATTTACATATTTGGTTTAAAAAACCAGACGCATTTTCACTTAACCAGTTTTATTTGGAATGCGTCTCAAACCTCCTGATATGGTTTGAGTGATCGGATTTGAGTCTCGAAAGCTGTTCGGAGGGCATTTACACCTAAACTTTTTACGATCGGAGAAAACGTGACCAGGTATATACAAGCCTGAACTAACCCTTTAACATTATTTTCAAATTCAAGTGAAAAAGTTTATCGCAAAGAATTTTTGCTCCCAACATTTGTCTTTGTGCAAAAAATCCTATAGTCTTACTTTTCTTTTTTTTTTTTGGAGTAAACATTTGATTTTTGGTAGAGATGCACCGATTACAATTTTCTGGGCCGATTCCGATTTCCGATTTTTCATTAAGTTTGACCTGCCGATACCGATTTTAGCCGATTCCGATTAAATTTTTTCTAACTACTTTACAGCACACACAAATATTTATTTTATATATTTTCTGTAATAGAACATTTTACAATTTGCATAGTACATATTTTTTTGAACAGATAAACGCTATAAATAGAACTATATAAATTACTCCAGGTGTGGGTAATTCACACACATCTAAAGTGCAGTGTTATGGAAGAACCATTTCCTTTTCACATTCAATATCCAATATTTTTTTTATATATGTATTTAGCAAACTAAACGTCTGTATGAAAACAGGGAATGGCAATAAAATAACATAAATAAAAAATAAAATAGGCTAAATATAGCCTTGCAGTATAAAGATATTTCTCAAAGCACACACACACAGGCCTATTGCAATCACTTGTACAAACTGAATAAGAAAACATGTTTAAATGGGTACATTTTCTATAAATATTAGTCTTCGTTTTCTTTTCTGACATAGCCTACTCTAGTTCTTGTTAAAACGCAAATTCTGTAAATTCACTTTTTTTGTGAAACTCTATTTAGGCTATTTTGTCCATCAAAAGTGTGCTTTCCCTTTAATTGAGCGTGAGCAGTGCAGCAAATAGACTCGGCGCCGAAACACGCGCTTCACTGCTTGCGACGCTCCTGCTTGACGCTCACACGCTGCTCCTGCTCCCATTGTGTATGCACTCATTGATTAACATGCATGCCGAAAAAAAATACGCGCTTGCGGTCTGAACGGACGGAATTCACGAGGTTTCCTACATGTGTGTTCCGTGTGCACGTTTGATGCTGATGTTGCGCGATGTTAATCCTGCGGCGCCCGAGTGCATTTGACCGGCATAAAATCGGCATTTGTCAGACTGACCGGCCGGTCGCCGGTCATGGCCGATCACGTGAAAATCGGCCAATTCCGGTCACCAGCCGATCAATCGGTGCATCTCTAATTTTTGGATGAGGGTTTCCACAAAATTCACCAAAATATTCAAATAATACTGGCATACATTACGATCATTTAATTAAAAGCATTCAATTAATCGATTTATCAAAGAAATAATCAACAGATACAGATTATTTAGTTATCAAAATAAACATTTGTTGCAGCCATAGTTCAATTATTGAAGATTATTCAGATTTAAAAGATCAGATGAGCGGCGAAACCATTTAATCTGTAGGGAATGCCATAAACAGGTTGCATTCAGAAGTGGAAGTACGTCAAATCTCTTAAAAAAATGTACAACAGCACCATAAACTGCAGTACGAAGAATAGTGTGTTAAACTTAGTAATGTAATGTATGGCCTTTACAGCTTAAAAAGACTTTTGCCCTGAAACAAAGTGCATTGCAAGCTTCATTTACCCATTGTGTGCATTATGAACTAAAAACTAAACATTTAGCCTACTTCATAGAAAATACCAAGATATATAACATATTCAGTCTAATACAGAAATTAGATTTTTGGACCATAAGTCCTAATAAGCAGAACATGATCTTTAAAATCTGCTGATATGGCTGTGGACAGCATAAAAGAGAAAGGGGGTTTATCTGTCATGAACTCACCAGCATCATTGGCGTCGTCTAGTTTGGGAATTCCTTTAATCTTGCTGTGTTTGACAGAGGAGCATTTCTTGTTGAGCTGTGTCTGAGCCTTAAACTTCACCCAGTTCAGAATGCTCTCCACAATACCACAATTTGTGGCCTATGATGGGACAAATAACTCAGATATTACCACAGCTCGATGCTTATTGAAGTCAGCATTAAACCAAATATTCCCAATTGATTTTCTTAATACATGTTACGTGTTGTCTTGTGCATAACTCATTGGTCACAACTTCAGTTTCATGCCGAGTTCAATTCATGCAATTATTTTTTTGTTCCGAAGCTTTTGATAATGAAAGGGAGTCTAAAATTAAAATGTGAAACTTTTCTGTTTTTCTATCATCAGAACCAAGATAAGAGATAATCACACACTTACAGATCTGATGAATTTCTCAGTGAGAGCACATTTGGAGCCAAAGCTTTTGGTCTGTAGAGTCATGTTCTCCTTGGTCTGGGAATCAAAGGTTGGGTTCTCGATCAGGGCATTAACAAATACCCACACATGGTTTTTAACCTGAAATTAAAAAGCATTTTCTTAGAACAGTTGAAACAGTGAATTCTTAGCACTCAACATCTTAAGAGATTGAAGAAGCAAATTTCCAAGTGTCTAAATAGATATTATATCTTGTGAGTGTGTTGAGCAGTGAAAATAAACCTGGAATGGTTTCACAGAGACTCCAGCTTTGTTCTTCTTCTTCACCACTTCAATCAGTTTCGCCACAATTTGGTCCACAACATAGTCAACATGTCTTCCTCCCTAAGATATCACACATCTAATGAGTATTACATTACTTTAAAAAAGCATCTAAACAACAGATGAATGATAAGAAACCACCAGTATAGCAGAAGTGCTGACTAGAGTATAGCAGAGAATGCTGTGTTATTGCTGTTAGTTTAGTTGGCTCAACCCTCTAAACGTTGCACAATTAATTTCATCAGCTTTAAAGCACCACTGCTATATTAAAACAATCAGATTGGGGTCTGGCATACCTGAAACTAGTTTAATTATACAGGTTTCAGTTAAAACTGATAGCCAACCGACAATTCTGATTTTTTTTGTTAATTTTCTACATCCCTAGTTTCAGGAATAAGTAACGGTGTGTTTCAGAGACCTTGGTGGTGGCAATGCTGTTGACGAAGCTGATTTGCTGGAAGCCCTTCTCACTCATGGTGAGACACACTTCCCAGCGCTCATTCACCGTCTCATTCACCACCTTTAGAGCGACTCCCGTCTCATCTAGTTTATCCTTCACATAGAGATCCACATAACTGCGGAAACCATTCACCTGCAGCACGAGACACAAAAACATGCTCATTAGAGACAAGAAATGTCTAAAAAAAAATTGTATGTCTTTCAGATTTAAAAGAAAATCCTCATCACACTGTTGTGTAGAGAGCTCTTTTTTACTTAAGGAAATGACAGGTGACTTACGGGTAGCTTCTTTCCATTGAGCATGACTTTGACGCCCCTACAAGAGCCAGCCACATCATACGCCCTGCGTGTTAGCAGAGCCACAATGTCCTTATCCAGTTTCTCCATCTTGAATTTGGCCAGATCAGGCTGGAAGGTGACACAGGTGAAGTCATCCCCATCAAAGTATTTGATCTTCGCCTCACTGGTCTTTCCCATGTTCTCCTGCCATGTCTTTGGAAGAGATTAAAGTGTAAGACTTCAAGATAGCTGCAGTTTTATCACAACCACAACATATTTCCTGTATTCCAAATCACCCTTCAGTAAAACGGCTGTACCTGTTTGAAGCTGCGTTTGTACTCCTTGCAGGCTGTCTCTACTGTAAACTTTAGGCTGAATATGTTACAGAGTTTAGCACCATATCCATTCCTGCCACCTGAAGAACACAAGATTGATGAGTTACAATTAATCAGCTGAAAACTCATCCTTAACATGAACAAACAGCACAACTGCATCTAATTTGCATAAGGCTGCATGATCATGACAAAAATCATAACTGTTGATTATTTCTCTTGATATTGTAATAGTGATTATTAATAGCGATTCATCTAATTTATTTGTGAGGGGCAACTGCATGTCCTCTTAGCCGCATGAAAAACAAAGCTTGATTCCATCCGGACTGCGAGAACGGTTGAGCTATTTTACTAATCCTTATCCTACAGTTTAAAAAGTGAGCAGCGCGTCAAAACAACGGAGCCATACACACCACAAGCACTCAGGGGGATTTATGACAACGGTCATTTGCTGCTATATGCGGTAATATTTGTATCTAGCACCAATTTTCACTACAACGCTGCAGAAAATGAGAATGCAGCAAAGTAAAAATATTTGTATCTGCATGTATGACTGCGAGCATCCAAATAATCTATGTTTGTTATAAGTTAAAGAGTCGCCTTTAGACGATAACATTTTATTCTGTCAATCAGCATTGCTTAAGAATATTTCATAATAAACAATGTTCTAATTGAGGAAATTATTTGGCATGGATGGCAAGGAAAAACTTTTTTGTTTTCTGCTCATGATGAGTGTTTTGATTATTAGTTTATGTACAGTACTGTGCAAAAGTCTTAGGCATGTTAATAACCCCATAAGAACATATGAAAATGAATGTAAAAGAGAATTTAACAACCACTAAAGATGTGAATACAGGGCAGTGCACAGACATTATGATGACCAGTTGCCCAAAGCAAGAGAAAAATTAGTTCAGCTCCCTAAACAGGGACATTCCATAGATTTCTATTCTTTTAATATACAACTAGTTATAAATACAATAACTAAACCCGAACCCTAGCAGAAAACCTTTTTTTCTTTTTTTTTTTACAACTGAACAAAATATATATATATATATATATATATATATATATATATATATATATATAGAACAGTTTTCGCGAATGAGGACTTCCCGAAAGGGAGGTTTTGTCCGATTTAGCTCTCTTCCATGTTCAAATGTGTCCCCAAAATATGGTTAAGTAGGTAAGCACCATATACATAAAAATGTATTCTCTAAAATTCTTTGCTAACTGAGGGTGTCAAAGAAGAAGCTGGATGATGACCTTGTAACTTCCCATGTCACAAATATAATAAAAGCAGACTGCACATTCTTATCATAACAGCTCTCTAGAATAAAGTAGACTGTATATTAACATGACACACCATTTAAAGATTATTCCATTTAATTTGATTATATGTTATCTAACTGAAATATGTAAATTTTAAAAACTGACTGGATTTTATTTTGATTGTAAATCTTAGTGTTAGCCTACATGTTGCCTTGATTTTGTGGTTTTTGGGTTTGTTTAATGGACTTTTATTTTGTAGCGTTTTGTACTTATTGTTCTTGTGTTTTTTTTTGCATTCCTATGTTTAGTTTCTGTTTCCTTTGTTTCATTTCCGTAGTTACCCTCACAATTTCCATAGTAACTAAACACCTTCACCTGTCCCTTGTTAGCCCTTGTATTTATACCCCTGTGTTTCAGTTGTCTTTGTCTATCGTTGCCCTTACATGTCTTCACACTTTGCGTAAACTGTTGCGTTCCTGGCTTCCCCCTGTTCGGATTATGTCTCTGGTTCCCCTGTTTGAATTATGTTTCCGTCTCTGGTTTGGAATGGATTATCTTTGTTTGTGTGCGTGTGTTTTTGTTTTTGTTGGAATAAACTTTTTGCTGCATCTGGATTCTCACTTCTCCTCCTCCCTGCTCATACGTAACACTTAGAATATAATTTGTTTAATCTTCCAGAGTGAGTCAGTTTAATTTCAGTATTTTGTACTGCTTCACATCTGTACTGCAAAAGATCATGTTGATAAATAGTGCATTTTTGTCTCACTGTGTTCAGCATCTGTTCAGCTTGAACCACACTGCAAAAATCACCCTTGCCTGAGTGAGGAAATGTCAAGCATTAATTTAAGCCAGGCTTAAAGCCAGTTTAAGCCATAAACACCAATCTATTTTGTCTATCTATTCACCAATATTTTCTGATATTTGTGTTTGCGTGCACACCAACACTGCACTGTTTTAATCAAATTTATAATTAACAATTGATTGTGTTAAATATGATTAATTATGCAACACTGGTCAACCCATTAGACTGCTTAACCATTCTGTGACACAGACACGTTCAATAACCAGCAGAACACGAGCAAAACACTACCAACAAAAACAAACTCCACAGCAGTGGAGTTTTTGAAGATACACCATTGCACAATTGCAGTATACAGGGCGTGATTGTATTACCTGTGACTTTTTTCTCATTGTCATCATAGTTGCTAGAGGTGAGGAGGTGTCCAAAGATCAGTGCAGGCACGTACATCTTCTCATCTTTGTGTTCAACAACAGGAATTCCCTTCCCATTATTCCACACGACAATGGTGTTGGACTCTCTTTTAGAACCAGGAGGACAAAACAGTACAACGCAAAGAAACAGAATTTTCAGAATTTACAAATCGTGTTTTCCAACAAGATCAGACTGTTGCTACAATATTATTAAAAATTCAAATATATTTAAAATTCCCTCAAAAGAAGAACTGTAGTATGTCTTTCTGTGTTTAAGAAAAGGACAGTATACAAAAGCATCTGCCTAGGACAGTTTAGCATTATAAAAATATTTGTCCAAAGAAAGTGACTAAATCTGCAAATATATTAAGAGACAGCAAACACAGACAGATGCAGAGCGTGTGTGAGTGTGCACATGGTTTATGAAGACAAAAGTGTGTACTTTTACACTGGTATTACAACGTAAACACTTCCTGTGTCCCCAGAACATGTTCCTGTGTCCAAACATACAAAACAATAAAAGCTTTGGAATATAATCATTTTTACGATGATAGGAGAGAGGTTGTCATGTAATTTGACATGTGAATAAGTTTGATAACAGCTGGTAAATAAATAAATAAAATAGAGTTTTAATTGTGTGTATTTCAATTAAAGATTTGGAGGTCATGATGCATCGAGAATCATTTAATAATCGAATCGTTACCGTCTGAATTCGAATTGAATTTGCAAGATTCACACCTCTGCTACATGGTGTGTTTTATTCCAAAAACACCACAGAGTTTCTGTATGGGTTATGTTTAGGGGTTAGTTTAGGGTTAGGGATTGAAAATATGATAAGCTCAGTATAAAAAAACATTATTTCTATGGAGAGTCACCATAAACCACATATGCAGGTGTGTGTGTGTGATGGAGGTGAAGTGAATGTGAAATGAGCAGACATGGGACTATATTAGATCGTAACACAATCAAGAATCTCTTCTTGCTCTCCCAAGAATCAATCACATCAACATTTTCCACTGCAGTAGTCAACTGTCTGCCAGCTCCAACATTTACTTGATACAAGAGCATTTAGAGTCAGTCTTTAATCAGAGCAGATGTGAATGAGACTGTTAAAGCTGCACTCACGGATCGATGGTGATTTTGATGGTGGTCATGTTCTTGTCTCTTTGTTTGTTATCAGCTGCATTGACTGATGGTAAAGAAAATCACTGGTTACAGCATGAAAGATCACAGACATTTATCATACAGATGTTGAAATATAGCAGATTGCCTATAAAACAATCCTAATAGTGATAATATCTATATTATTACTACTAGTGATAGTATTAATAAGAAAAATAATGCATTTCAAAATTATTTGAAAAAACAAACATTTTGTACTGCAAAATGTTGACATAAACTGCAGAAACATTCAGAATTCTCTTAAACATTGTCAGCTGACTACAGCAAATATTATACTACTTATTTAGAACAGCAATATTTACTTTACTCCATATAATATCACTAAAACATTTAAATATATGAGAAATGCCACGCTGAGACTTGTGAACATTTTTGAGGGATGATGCAAAACAATGGTTGAATCAGTTTTGAATCGATTCACTGAAATGAGAAATGAACAAAACTTCAAAATTCTTATGTAATTTTTGCTACAGACATTTACAAGATACAAAAACCGCTCTGTGTCTTAATGCTTTCAAACCTGCAAGTTGTGAGACAAGAAAGGATTGCAAAATTGAATGGCACAACATAATGGTTGAATAACATGAAAAACATAACTTCTGAGCACATCTGTTATTGGTGAAATGCTATAAATCTAAGTTTAATGAAGACTTCTGAACAATGAAGTGGAAACAAATGATCACTAAGCAATCCTGATTTTTCTTTTCACTGAAAGGAAAATGACATAATTCTTACCAAGGATCTCATCAAAGATTTTATATAATCCAGGGACGAACGTGATCTCCCTCAAGTTCATTCCAATTTCTTCATCAAAAACCCACATTTGCTGTAGAATACACAATCACTTGAGTATTATATAAAGTAATTAAAATGCATTTGATGACACTGAAACAAGCTTTGAAGAAGTCAATCAGTCAGTTAAACATTTATTTCAACAGTAATTCTACTACTATAAGCATACATCAATAATTTTTTTCTGTCTTAAAATGAGTTTCATTATAAAAGGTTGGATTCACATTTTTCTGAACGTCAGTCTAAATTTTAGACTGTATCTCTAATCTTGATCTTGATAAAAGTTTTCTGTTACCTGAGTGACGGGTTCCACGGAGCCGATATAGGTGTCTGGACGGAGGAGGATGTGTTCGAGTTGAGTCTTCTTCTGGTAGATCCTCTCCACTGACATCTTCTTAGAGCTCTCTTTCTTGCCCGCCTCACTCTTCCCTGCATCTCCCCGGCCGTTCACTTCCTCTTTCTTCGCACCATTGTTCTTGTCAAAGAGGGTCTGTTGTTAGATACATCCATGCAACTTTGTTAAACTTGTCCGCGGCTATCAAGTGGTTCTCTCAAAAAGTTTGCGAACCTTTTAGTTGCTTTTGAGGTTGGAATTATTTTACAGAAACAAAAGGAAGCTGAAATATTTGGTGAATCATCTAGATTGCCTGGATTAACAATTGCTTTACAAATATACTTGTGCAATAGATAATCTCTGTAAATTCATGCATGAACTGGTGTATATTATCTATCTGTTTGTCTAGTCTGTAGTTTGTTGAACCCACCCTATAATCTTTTAACATGTCTATGATTAGAAAAATTATTTTCAAAACAGTGTAATGTCAGTGCTTTATAATACTCTCTGAGCTGTTATTTCCTAGATTACACTGAATTAACATGATGTCAGATTTCCACATTTTCCAGTGACTTTTACAATGTAATGGTCTCAAACGGCATCACACACATTTATTAAGGTGCCGTTATAGCAGAATCCTTTTTTTTTTTTTTTTTTTTTTTTTTGCCTGAAATTAATTATCATAGCAAGGGCTGTAATCTAACTGTAAATATAATTTGTAAATATAAGATTCCTATTACAAATGTGTAAATAGTATCCACAAAAAAAAGTAAATAATGTGTGTAACATAGGCCTAACATGTTTGGGTCAACGTT
The DNA here is from genome assembly GCA_021554675.1 of Leuciscus idus. NCBI lineage: Eukaryota > Metazoa > Chordata > Actinopteri > Cypriniformes > Leuciscidae > Leuciscus > Leuciscus idus. The sequence continues at coordinate 22,517,332 of CM038628.1, forward strand.
ATTTTTCCCCAAAGTCTAACAATGTCACTTGCAAAAATCTACACATCATATATCTGTTAAAATCAGTAATTTGAATTCATAGTAACCTAGTTCATTAGTACTGGCCTGGGATCAGTTATTATAATAAACATCTATCTCTCCATGGACTGCCCTATTGTTGTGGATTTGAATGATCAAACCCAAATGAACCCTTCCACCAGTTTAAGATCAGCACATTATCTTGGACTTTTGGTTGCAATAGACTCTATTGAATAGAGCAACCGTCTGTTGATGTGTAAACATCATATCTGTAGGTTTGACTCTAACAAAGATGAGAGAGTTGAAATCAGTGGAAAGAGTTATTCACAGCTGAGAATAAACACAAAAGAACTTTCCTCTACATCACCATGAAGAGATTCAAAACATTATCTTTATACACAAATTGATTAAATGAGAGGTATTAAAAACAGATGTAAATTAATATTATGTTCACTGCATGAATAATAAAGAGATGCAGATGAGTCTGTGGGATCATTTATGTTGAACTGGGTGAATATTGCAGCTAAAAGGCTAAAGCACACGCGTGAGTACACAGTGGTTATAATCTTTAATACGCGAAGTATGTGCGTAATAACACGTGAATTACAACGTTAATAATCATATATGACTTACCACCCAGGTTAAGCCCCCGCTCCCCGCTGCACCGTTAGACATTTTCTATTGTGTGTGCCCAGAAAAATAATCAGGAATTGTCCATATGTGATCTCCAAACGCCTCAAACGCCGGGCACCATCCGGGCTGGGCTCCCGTCGTTTCTCTTTCCTTTGTTTATTTACTGCTGTGATGGATGTGAGGTTCTGCGGGCTGGTTTCATGGAGGAAGTGTGCCCGCTTCTACGTGACTGTTCCTCGGCTATTGTTAAAATCGACCACCGGCGCCTGCTCAAGGCCTAGGGCTTTAACTAAGACTTTTAAATAGCTCCTTAATATTAAAAGATGTTTTAAAAAACAGCGTAATTACATGCTAATAAAAACAAAAAAGTTAATAAAAGATACAAACAAATAAATTTAATTTTTCGTGTGCTAAGTAGGAATATTGCCACATAAAAAGGATTTCCATTCAATAACAAACAGACGCGGCGTCCGTCCGACTACACCATCCGCATGGCGACATGCCCCCATAGCTCCACCCGACCAATAAGATGCCAGAGAATGTGAGGCGCCGGCATTTCAACCAATAGGAGTATGGTCAGCGTCGTGCAACGTCACTCGCTTTAAATTTCGGGAGTAACTGACTTGTCCCGTAGTTGCCACAGACCCAAGCAATTTCACTTTCTGTCTGTAAAAATACGGTTGGGTGTCCGGACGTCCAGGTTTTTGGAGTCGACTAGAGCTGTCCCCGTTTTACATCAGGTTTACATCAAAACAACCCGCAAATACACTACAAAAAGCCAGACCAGCATAGCTGCTGGTTGCCAGAGAAGTCAAGTAGTGATTATTTTTTACCAAAAGAGTGGGCTTATAGCTACACTGATTCCTTGTTCACGCTCCGCTACTTCAGTCATGTAGACTTTAAGGGTTACATCACCCAAAAATGAAAATTATCCCATAATATTGCACCGTCAAGCCTAGGAGTATGTCCAGTTCCTAATGGGAGTTAAGAGAGCCTGAGTTTTTGATGCATCCATCGATCATAAAAGTAATCCATATGGCTCCAGGGGGTTAATATGCCTCCTGAAGCAAAGCGATTCGTTTTTGTAAGAAAAATAAAAAAAATTATAACTTTATAAACTATAATCACTGGCTTCCGGTAATGGCCTTATGTGATTCTAGTTCCAGCAGAAGAGTGACCTCTGACCCTACGTATGCTTAGGTGAGAGTAGACACATCTTGTGGTTCAAACAAATAGGGCTGGACAACAAACTCAAGAGCTGTGTCTGAAACCGCTCACTTGTTCACTCATTCACTAATCCCTACATAGTGAATGGCAGTTGAGTGCACTATCAGCAAAGAGTGAACGAAAATGAGTTAGCGAATTCGGACGCTGACATAATTATCACGCGCCAGAGAGCTCGGACAATTTCGTCATAAACATTACCTACCCATCTTTAATATTTCCTTTTTTGGCTGTATGAATTGTATGTAACAATTGTATGTATGTATTTTTCACGTTTATTGCGTTATTTGATAAAATAAAATAAAAGACTTGCTTGTCATATTTATTTACTTTTTATATTTATATGTGAAAATAAAAGAGAACAAAACACTACACAACACATTTGTTTATTCAAATATAGATATAACGGTATTTATATAAATAAATACATAAAACTGTCAAAAAAAAAAAACCTCCGTTAAAAAACCTGTTATTTAAACATTACGTTCATTACTTCAAACATTACTTTCGCGGGGTTTCCAGTCAGTGTCCTTCAAATGATTGTTTTCTATCTCGCGTATGCCGTTGCCATGGTGACATTGTTGCTGTCCGCCATATTTATTTTTCATTCGCTGTTCGCGCTCTATCGCCTTATCGTGTTGGATTGTGGGAAATAGTGTCTCAGCAAGTGTACATCGGATGTACACTCGAATTCAGAGAGGATTGTGGGTAAAAGTAGTGAACGAATGTAGGGAATGATGTCGTTCACTCAGAATTTGGACACCACTACAAAATGGCCGACACCCTAAATAGTGCACTATATAGTGGATAGGGAGCGATTTCAGACACATCTAAGCTCCTCTGACGTTTCTCTTTAAAAATGCTCCTTCTAATCCATCTGCTCCTTTAGACTTCTAATTCGTGACCTGTGTTTAGTTTTGCTCTAACCTACGCTTCCATGTTCGTCAATACATCATGTGTCTGGTCAGAGTTCACTGTATAGTTGGGGAGCCAAAGTCTCAAAAATGGGTTGAACCTGACATGGTCTGCCATACTTTTTATTTGTGTTTTTTCTGTTAACTTTGACCCTAACAACTAATAATTGGAGGGTCTGCTCTGCCGGAAATATCGCGGAAAAACATTGTGGCCATTTTAGTGTATGCACCCTTTATTTTTTACCAGAAAAATGTGGGGGAAAAAAATTCCTCAAATCCTCAGTGGGTTGGGTAGGCTGTCAATAAATGTATTCCAGATACACAGAACACATGTGCTGACAACATCCACTGATGCAAAATCATGTAGAAATGTGTTTTAAGAGTTATTTTTTCAATTTAATGCAAAAGAATGAGGTGTTTTCTCACTTTTTTCCAGTATTTTCATCTTTACTTAATTGGCAATCAACTATTCACCAAAGTTATGACATCAGTCAATATGCCATTCTTTTCACCAAATAGTATACTCATTCCACAGAAAAAAGTATAAAAATCCAACCAAAAATCAATGGATCTGTGATGATTTCACTACTAGTTGGCGATCAACAGGCTCAGAACCTCAATAGAATTTTAGGCTACTCTCAAAATTCTGAAAGACATACTGGATATTTAACATGGTTGTTAAGGTCCACATTATTACACATCATGGCCTAGGCATCTTTTTAATTTCAACATAACTCTGTTCTCCCAATGGAAATGTGTCACACAAGAAATATAATACAGCAAAATGACTTTCATTATTTTATTGCCTCAGATGACAACTATTACAACTTTAACGGACAAAATATTAACATAACTTAATTAACTAGGTGCAGGTCCCTGTGAGGTCCCCACCCTCACCACCTGAGGAGACAGCAAACAAGACTGGCCAGGTGGGTTATACAGCAGCGCGATAAAAGATGTAAGATCTGAAGCTGCAACATCATACTTCCCCACCAGAGCTTCTGTGATGGCATGAACAGGCAGGAAGATATCCATCATCTTCACCCACAGCTCCTGCAGCCCATCCATGTGTGTGATGCAGTACATATGCACATCATGATCACATCTGTGTCAGTCGCAACCACTACTTTTTTTTTCACTGTTTGTTGTGCAGAATTTGTACTGAGTATGCAATGTGAGCAAACATCCTTGTATCTTCCTCCTCATGTTTCTCGCAGGAAAGTTCTGGAAGCTCAACCTGACAATCCGCTGACAAGAGGACAGTGCGATCAGGATTACAAAAGATTCCACCAAGAATAAGTGTGCGTCCTGCAGGAAGTGACTTGTTCTGAGCTGCCCATGCTTCCCACATGTAGTTCAACAGATTATCTTTATTCAGTGGATTGTGAATGAAGCCTTTCCATTCAGGTATAGGGAGAGTATCATGTGGTTTGTAGTCCTTCATTTTGCTAGGGCAGGTCTCATCCTCTTCTCTCGTTCCTCACCTTTCAGACTTTCAGCAGGGGAGACATCATGTCGATCACCAACAAAGTGGATGCAGTCACACTTGTCTGGGAGGATTCCAAGGAGCTGCCTCAGGTACTTTCCTTGCTGTTCATGGAAGGTGCTGCTCCCAAGATGTTGGTAACGTTGAATGAACGCCATGGCATCTACTACCATTACAACAGGCTTGTCAGATGTCAGTAGTTTGTCCACTTCCCCCCATGAGCTGCCCAGGGCTGTCTTGATTGCAGCCAGGTAGTCTGCCTTGTTTCCTTTACTCATTGCGTAACTTTGGTCAAGGGACAAATCTGGCTCAAACAGGGAGGCTGGGCAACTTGTCCATTCATGGCCAAACACCTCCACATCCCCGTCTTCCTCTAAGTCCTGAACAAAGTACAGGTTCCGCATAACTGCACTCTCCTCCTCATAGACGTTTTTGGCTTTGAATGCCATGGACATTGACTTCTTTGGCTTTGCTGCGAAGGTTGAAAGTTTAATTTGGGCTACTTTCTAACTGTCTGTTCTTCTTTCTGCAGCCAGTGCCACCAGTCCTTTTTCACGAGCGCGGATCAAGTCAGCAGATGTGGCTTTGTGGCCTGAAATGTTGATCAGCTCCTGTTTGGATTGGAAAAGATTGATCATCTGGTTGTTGATGACATGTGTTATTTTCCTTACAACTTCTGCCTCCTTTGCACCTTGGCTGTCCTTGTCCTCATGGTATTTGGTGTCATCCGCATCCAGGTGTGCCATAGCCTTTGTCTGCTCTGACACAGCTGTCAGAACTAGAAGAGCTTTCAAGTATTTGCCGCTGGCTGCTGACTGATGCCAGTGAAGAGTTTTGTCTTGGCATCACGGTTGTAGGTTTTTTCAAGTGCCATGTCTGTCCAGACACCATTGAACCGTCCTTCTGTTTGACGTACAGTGAACTTCCCATCCTTGAATTCCCTATAGATGTTTGGAGCCAGTGTAGGCAAGCTTTTCATAGCTTCTAAGTAGTGGGGCAGGCAGGATACATACTTGTAGTGGCCAGCAGCTACAAGGTATGGTAACATCCTTTCCACTTCAGTTCCTCCCACAGACCTGCACGCTCAGCATGGATGAACCGTCTAAGAATCATCACCATATATCCATGTACATTAGCCATAGCTTTGTGGTAGGTGAGGTACGTGCTTCATCAAACTCAGCCATCAAACATGACAGCTTTTTCAGTTGGTCAGTTGCATCAGCACACACAGAAGTTGCCTTCTCTACTTCCTCTTCTGACAGGGTATTCATTTAATCTTTTAAATTAAAAAGATGCCTAGGCCATGATGTTTAATAATGTGGACATTTACAACCATGTTAAATATCCAGTATGTCTTTCGGAATTTTTAGAGTAGCCTAAAATTCTGTTGAGGTTCTGAGCCTGTTGATCCATTGATTTTGGTTGGATTTTTATATTTTTTTTCTTTGGAATGAGTATACTGTTTGGTGAAAAGAATGGCATATTGACTGATTTCATAACTTGGGGGAATAGTTGATTGCCAATGAAGTAAAGAGGAAAATATTCTTTATTTGTTGAACCCACAAACTTTTAAGAGTTATTTTTTCATTGGATGTTGTCACCACATGTGTTCTGTGCATCTGGAATGCAATTTATTGACAGCTTACCCAACCCACTGAGGATTTGAGGAAAATGTTCATTTTCCAAATTTTCTATCAAAAAATTAAGAAAATTTTCTTCCATCATACACTAAAATGGCCACAATTTTTTCTCCGCAATGTTTCCGGCAGAGCAGACCCTCCAATTATTGGTTCTTAGGGTCAAAGTTAACAGAAAAAACACAAATAAAAAGTATGGCAGACCATGTCAGGTTCAACCCATTTTATTGAGCTTTTGAGACTTTGGCCCCCCGACTAGTATAACATTTTTTTCTTTTTTTTCTTACAAAAACACATCGCTTCGCTTCAGAAGCACTTTATTTACCCCCTGGAGCCGTATGGATTACTTTTATGATGGATGGATGAGCTTTTTAGAGCTTCAAAACCTCAGGCTCTATTCACAACCATTATAAAGCTTGGAAGAGCCAGGATATAATTTTTTTTATATAATTCCGATTGTGTTTGGCTGAAAGAAGAAAGTCATATACACTTAGGATGGCTTGAGGGTGATTTTTTTTTGGGGGGGGGGGGGGGGGATAAACTAACCCTTTAACGCGAGACGTGCAAGCACTGTTATCATCAATTTTCATAAAAAAGTTATCTGTTTCAAGGTAGTCACATACACGTCACACACATACACTCACACTACATGAAGTCACAATCATGTTAAATTAAATTAATACAGTTTACTGTATATAGCAGGACTTGAGGATGTCTTAACAATACAATATGGGTGAAAGTACACCCCATTGGACAAATAAAATAAAATAAAAATCAACCAAACAATTAGGGCATACATGTGTGATAATTACATATCCAGAAAGCACGTGCTCTGCTCAAAATGAGCCTAATTAGGGATGGTGAAAGTAAATATTATCATTTCAAAAAGCACAAAACATTATATTTAAAAAAAAAAAATTAAGTTTGTAATTACTGTATAAATTCACAGTTACATACAATCTGGAGAAGGAGGTGGCTAACCCTAAAAAAATTAATTGTGCTCTTCAGAAGGTCCAACTAAATGTATGCTGCTTTATGTGTATTTTACACTAAGTTTGTGATTTTTCAATCTAGCTAACTAATAGTGTTGGTTGGCCTATGTAGTTATTGATAAATGTATTTAGAAATTTCTCATACAAAGTAAATAAAAACATAACTTGTAATTTCACTTATAACTTGGGTAATTCACTTACTATTTCAGTTACAATAACTTGGTTAGGGTTGAATGGCTGAGTTGAATGGATTGATGAATGCAAAAAAATAAATAGACAATGCAATGAGGCTATCTTTGTAAAATCAGAAACGTGGAACACAAGAAATCAACAAAACTTTTTTTTACACATTTTGGTTTCTAAAATAAAACATGTTTACTAGCAGAGCTATTATATACACTTCTATTAACATAACTACTCATATCTCAGTTTTCACTCCAAAGAACATGCAAATTGTACTTTCAGACTTTTTTGTGGTAACTCATTGGCAGCAGGGAGAATGTGAAACTTTGTGACGTGTGTTCATATTCTGGGTTCATCTGCTTTCCTGTACACAGTGTTTTATAAATAAGGTGTATTAAACAGTGATATGATAGAAAAAACAAATTCAGTATAAGTACATTACAAACCTGGTAAAAAAATAACTGGCGGGCAGCAGAGGAAAGTTTTGAACTCCAGGTCAGCGTTCCTGAACTGGTGTGATGTCACATGAAAACTAATGAAGAAGAAAAGACGATCACAATTTCCACTTCATGGCAACTTTAAAGCGGGTATATAAAGACATACAAGACTAGATTTTCCCTTTTGAGTTTTCTTTAGATTAGTTAATTTCTTTTTATTTCATGCCATGTGTCCCGGTCACACCAGGCTCTCCAGTCCCCACACAGTGCCATCACCTGTTCTTCATCACCACAGCACCCAGCAGCAGTGCTGAAGCGCACAACCTCTCAGTTACTCATGGTCTGGCCTTGAACATGACTCCTTACCTGCTCTACTTACCATGGTGGTTATCTCATTTATCTCACATGTCAATTCCCCTGTTTCCTTTGTCTCTCCAACGATCTCCTTCGTCTTCGTGCTTGGAACCTGTGGGTTCAAGATTACCTGTATACTCACCGTATTCATCAAGAGGTGTATGCTTCACCCAGTTCCTCTATCATCATCACCATTCATAACCTGCAACAAAAAGAGATGCAAGTTATCCACCAGCATTCATTCAGTAACTGTTTTTGTGCCATTTACTCACCTGAACCGTGCCATACATCCCCCCCATACTAAATAGACTGTCCTCACTCAATGGATGGCTGTCTAAGTGGTGTCCGCAAAAAAATATACGGTTCATAGACAATTGGAAAAGTTTTTGGGGCAGACCTGATCTGTTGAAAAGAGATGGTATTCATCCCTCCAACAAATAAAAAACAGATATAATACAGATGAATAAAGGATAAAGCTCGGGTTGCTGAATATTCAATCCCTTACTTCAAAAGCACTTATTGTTAATGATATGATTACAGATCATAACCTAGATGTGCTGTGTTTGACAGAAACCTGGCTAAAACCAGATGATTTGAGTCCACCCCCCAAGATTGCGGTTATAAACATGAGCCTTGTCTGAAAGGCAAAGGGGGAGGTGTTGATGTAATTTATAGTAATATCTTCAGAATTACTAATAAGTCTTTTTTCAAATATAATTCTTTTGAAGTGTTGGTGCTTAATGTAACACTACCTATTGTAAATGCTAAATCACGTTTGACATTTGTGCTGGCTCCTACCGTTGTAATAACGTTGACAGGGCACCAGGCCACAATACAGACTTTATCAAAGAATTTGCTGATTTTCTATCAGAGTTAGTACTGGCTGCAGATAAACTGCTAATTGTTGGTGATTTTAATATACATAACGAAAAAGAGATGCATTGGGATTGGCATTTAGAGACATTCTGAACTCTATTGGAGTTAGACAACATGTGTCAACATGAATCAATGTTGATGCTGTTGAAATTCTGCAGCAGAGCGATGACATCTCAGATCCTTATCTAGTCTCATGTATACTTCATTTAGCCAAGGCTGCAAAGCCGACTCCGTGTTACAGATATGTTAGACCTATCACTTCTGCCACTTAAGATTGCTTTATTAATATTCCTGATCAGTTTCATCATCTCAGCATCTCGGATAGCTTAGAAGATTTCAATATTGCGACAGAAACTTTTGACTCTCCCTTTTCCAGCACTTTAGACACAGTTGCTCCTTTGCGCTTAAAGAAGATTAAGGAAAATAGTCCAATGCCATGGTACGAGCACACTCGGGCCCTTAAGAGAGTTTTATTTGAAACGGTGGCTAAATTAACGAGAAATAAAGCTTCAACCACAGACGTTTCCAAACAGCACAGCAGTAATGACTGCTTTACTTACAGGATTGATAATATTAGGGATAAAATTATAACTATGCAACTGTCAATTACAGTATAGCATCAGGCTGTGCATTGTAGTCTCCCTATGGAAAAATTTGATTAATTCATTACTATAGGAGAGGAAGAATTTTCTAAACTCGTAATATCATCTAAATCGACAACATGTATGTTAGACCCTATACCGACTAAGCTATTGAAAGATACTTCCAGAGGTCATAGATCCTCTTCTTAATATCATTAATTCATCTTTGTCATTAGGATACATACCAAAAACTTTTTAGCAGGCTATTATTATTAAACCGCTTGTTAAAAAACGCAACTTGATCCTACAGAATTAGTCAATTAGAGGCTGATCTCGAATCTACCTTTTCTGTCAAAGATTCTAGAAAAGGCATTATCCTCACAACTAAGTTCCTTTTTAGAAAGAAATGGTATCTGCGAGGATTTTCAGTCAGGATTTAGACCGTACCATAGTACTGAGACAGCTCTCATTAGAGTCACAAATGATTTGCTCTTTTCATCCGATCGTGGTTGTATCTCTATTAGTGTTACTCGATCTTAGAGCTGCATTTGATACCATTGACCACAACATTCTTTTAAATAGACTCGAAAATTATGTTGGCATTAGTGGAATTGCATTAGCATGGTTTAAATCATACTTATCTGACCGTTATCAGTTTGTTGCAGTAAATAAAGAGATGTCTTATCGATCACAAGTTCAGTATGGAGTACCACAAGGCTCAGTACTAGGACCGCTGCTGTTCACTCTGTACATGCTACCCTTGGGAGATATCATTTGGAAGCATGGCATTAGTTTTCACTGTTATGCTGATGATACTCAGCTCTATATTTCTTCACGCCCTGATGAAACTTACAAATTCACAAAAAACGGAATGCATAGCCGATATAAAAAACTGGATGACTAATAATTTCCTACTTTTTTTAATTCTGAAAAATTCTGAAAGATTCTAATTATTAGACCAAAAACCTCTGCACGTAATAACCAAGAATACCGGGAACACTTCCCATAAATCCTGATGTACTCGTTACATCATAAGAAGAATGGCGTCTAAACTAATTTTAGTCTCTCTGTTTATCCTGGGGTTTATCGCAGTCCGCCGGATCCAGGCCGGATCCAGACCTGATGAAGGACCTGCGCCTGGATACGACGTCTAGTGTCAACTAGACTCTTTGAAGGCCTCCTTCCCTTCCCTTTACCTCTGTACAGATAAAACGTTGTCAAAATGATTCCAGTTCACAGTATTATGAATTTTTAAGGCCAGACAAGTAATTTGTTGAGGTTAATTTGTAAAGAAAGACTACACGCCTGTGCACATATATATTTAAACACGCAGACTGAACACGTAATATGCATATGCACGCCGTCAGCGTTTACACAGATACGTGGAGATGATAAAGTTTTAAAAAAAAATTCAACACTTGCACCTTGGAACCTATTTCAAGGTTTGCGTTCTCGAGCCATGAGGCACTGTTGTTGTGCGAATGAGCGGACCGGAGCGCATTAAAGGTTTTCTGTTAGAACGGTGTCTTGTAAGTGGCCCCTAAGTTAATATCTAATGATCTTTGCAACAGAAATGAATCAATCAAAACTAACTTTAGCTGGACAATAACTTTATTCTAGAGCTGCTGTAAAGCCAAAACAATCTCTGTTACTTTAATTTCCTATCATCACTGTAAAGCTGCTTTGAAACAATCTATATTGTTAAAAGCGCTATTTAAATAAAGGTGACTTGACTTGACTTACATTTAATCACTTAGCAGAAGCTTTTATCCGAAGCGACTTACGAATGAGGAGAGCAATATATAGAAGCAATCAAACCAACAATAAGACAACAATATGCAAGTGCTGTGACCAGTCCCAGTTAGTCCAGCACAGTACACGTAGCAAGGTTGATTTATTTATTTAAATAAATAGAATAAAAGGTGTTTGTATAATAGGTCAAGTGTTGCCGAAAAAGATGCATCTCCTAAGCAGTTCCCTTAAGGGTCAGTTCACCCAAAAATGAAAACTCTGTCATCAATCACTCACCCCCACATTGCCCCAACCCATATGGAAAAGGTTTGCTAAAAACTCCTGTGATTCTTATATGTTCCAACAGAATATTGTAAGGGACATATATGCTGCAAAAACCACATATATAAATTGCATAATATTAATGTATTTTTATCATATTATGCCATATAGATTTTCATGATGTGAAACATCGGAAAATAATGCTAATTTAATATGAATGTCCAGTATGGACGTGTATAAAACACAGTGCAGTTTACCAGTCAGTATAAGGCTGTGCTTCACTCATGCTTGTTCTTATCCTAAGTCGAGCCCTATGCCTGTAGTCAATCATGGTTATATACTGTATTATCAGCCTTAGATGAAACACAACATTTAAACTACACACACAAGCACACATTTTAATTACAAAATTATTTATTAGAGTGTGTTCTACAAGATACAGTTGCATATTTCACATATCAATAGTTTTCATTTTAAATCCTGCATCACCAGATTTCATTTTCATTTGTGACAATTTCTCTAAACTTTATCACAGTACTACTATGGTATACAACAGTTCTATTCTTAACCTACAAACATAAAACTTTCCTAAATGTCGAAGTGATTCGTATGCGTATCACTCTAAAAAATTATTCAGTGGCTTAGTAAATATCACATTAATAATTAACTTTATTAACTTAATAAAATCTCTGAATATCATTTACTTGATAGTTTGAGTTGAACATACCGAAATAATTGACTAAAACTCCAACAATTAATTTTGTCTGAAATTTACAGTTATATCTAAGTTTGAAGTTTTTCACTAAAATAATTTAGTATTTGACTAACCAATTATTTATTTAAAATACACTGAGCTAATATATTTGTGAAATTTCCATCACAATATTTGAGAATGGATAATTAAAATGATCTGTTTCAAGAACCACAAATATTACTTAAATAAAATCAATATTATTAATATTTAACACGCATAAGAAATTGATTAAGTTTACTCAATTAAAACAATGCACCCCTCCCCCACCCTCTGACGTGACAACATCTCAACGGTTAAAGGAACACTTCGACTTTTTGGGACTTTAGCTTATTCACCGTATCCCTCAGAGTTAGATTAGTCCATACATACCTTTTTCATCTCCGTGCGTGCTTTAAGTCTGTTTGACGCACCCACCGCTAGCCTAGCTTAGCACAAAGACTGGATGTAAATGGCTACAGCTAGCATACTAATCCCAATAAGTGACAAAATAACGCCAACATTTTCCTATTTACATGTTGTGATTTGTATAGTCACAGTGTATACAAATAACAAGGTCATATGAAACACAGACATTTTTTAAACGTTTAAATACTGGGAACTATTTTCTCAGAAGGCGAAGCACTGCTACTTGGGCGGAGTGATTAGCGCAGCACCCGAGAAGCGCCGTGGTTATGGAGCAGAGAGTTCGCTCAGAGTTGGAGTAATAGAGTCAGCAATTACTAGATAGTAAATGCAAAGTTTACAATCATGGGTGTTCGCTGTATTGTAAAGAGCTGCGACAATAAACAGGGGAATTCCAAACAAAAACGCTGACCTGATGAATCAATGGCTATTGCTCTGGATATAGATCCAAACACACCTGTAGATGTGGTGGTTACAAAAGTAGATAAGTAATTGTAAATAAATAAGTAGATAAATAGTAGTAAATAAATATATGATATGTAAGATGTGACGACAAAAGAATGTATTTCTTAAATGTTTTTTTAGTGGTTATTTCTTTGACGATTAATACATGGATTTCTCGGCGACGTCATCACTGCATGCGCACGCAACCAGGAGGCAGAAAAGACCCGCGGTCTTCGTACCGGAGTAACGTTAAAGGGTTTAGGGTAGGCTAGTAGCATAGTGGTGGTGTTGTCGCTAAGTCAAAATGCTAATTATCATGTTAGACTAAGTTAGTAATGTAACAGCCAATGTTAGCAGTGCAGCATCTATAGAGCCCGAATTTGCTTTTATATAAGTTAACCTTGTTTACGTTACTTTACGACCTGCAACATTTCATGACTGCACACATGTACGTGGCGATAATATTAAAAAACTTACTCTCAGCAATGGTGAGATCTTGCCGGATCCCTACACAATACATGACGATCTTTGGATTGTGGATGACAAGTGGCCAGCAATTGTATGGCCTGATATATATAATTTTATTCGAAATCCATGTATACACTACTGTTCAAAAGTTTGGGGTTTCTCTTGTGCTCAAAAATTCTGTAAAACAGGAATATTATGAAATATTATTGGAACATACATTTTAAAATGCATTCAAAAAGAAAACGTGTAATTTATCAAAGCTGAATTTTCAGCATCATTACTCCAGTCTTCAGTGTCACATGATCCTTCAGAAATCATTCTAATATGATGATTTGATGCTCAAGAAACATTTCTGATAATTATCAATGTTGAAAACAGTTGTGTTGCTACTTATTTTTGTGACATATTTTATTTAGGATTCTTTGATGAATAGAAAATTCAAAAGAACAGCATTTATTTTGAATGTTTTCTTGTAGTATACTACACACTTGGTATACTAAATGTCAAATTTGCGATCTAAATAGCTGTTTGAAAAAATAAACATGTATTTTTTTCACTGTTCATAACTGGTTGAGCAGTTAAACTCTAGTATGTGCTCATGACAGCACATAATCCATCGTCAAATCTTTGATTTACAGGAAGTAACGTTATGTGTGCAGTCATGAAATGTTGCAGGTCGTAAAGTAACGTAAACAAGGTTAACTTATATAAAAGCAAATTCGGGCTCTATAGATGCTGCACTGCTAACATTGGCTGTTACATTACTAACTTAGTCTAACATGATAATTCATACATGCATCACAGTATGTCCAGATTTTGATTCGTAAACAGTTGGACTTTTTACATAATGTTATATTAATATGAAACACAAACAAACAGATCCAACTCTGAAATTGCAGTTTATTGTTGAGTCAACAAAAAATTACAAACAATGCGAAATCTACGTTAATTACAATGTTCTTTTATTCTTTTATTACAGAACTCGGCATAACAGATAGCGGTTTTTTGCCTCCTGGATGCGCGCGCATCCGGTATTGTTTGTATACAAGAAACCCGTGTATGTTAACCCTGCTCAATCGTTCGATTATTTGATTGCTTTTACCTTTTGGGAGTGTTCGCCTGCTTGAGGAGGGGGCGCACGCGTGCTGCTCAAACAATACAGACTCTGATAAGTGAAGCAGCAGCAACTCCGTGTCCTGTATTAATATATCTCCCCTCATCAGGTATGAATTACATAAAAGCAATGAGTATGTTTTTTTGACATGTAAGAGTTTAAGAAATGTTAACTACATTGTTTAAAGTGTTTAAGTTTACTGTTGACGGACATGTAAAAGTTCATGTAAAAGTTCGCTTCAAGTCACGTCTGTGTGCTGCGTCACGCGTGCTCAGGGCCGTTTCAAGATATTTGGGGGCCCTAGGTAAAAGAGTGAAGTGAGGTCCCAAGTCCTCCCTCAGGAATTTTTTTTTAATTCAGATGGGATTTCTTGAATTCTGGTGCATTTTAAGAGTCATGAATTACTCTGTAGTACACTACACAAAGTGTTTAAGAAATTTAAGCAAAGCACCTAATAAAGCAACAACAACAAAAAAAAAGAAAAAAAAAGTGAATAGCCATACGTTTATTGTTATTCTCATAGCATATCATGAAAGTGAAGTGTAGAGGATTCGATATTTACTTTACAGGAAAAGAACTTCACTTCTCATAATGCCACAGACAGTAACGTCATACGCAAAACTACCTGTTGCGTACGGTAGCCTACAAAGTGTTGAGATGTGTTGATGGAGAAGAATAAAAGGACAAACGCGAAGGAAAAAGGGCATTTTTCTCCAGATGGAATAGAAACATCACCAACGGAAATTGATAGCCTGCGTACACCTAAAATGTAACCGGACTTGATGGATTATTTTGTTTGGACCTAACTGCATGGGATGGGAGTCATAGGACCAGCTCATTTTGTTTGGAATTGACAAAGTTTTTACCGGTGACCGCAACCGCGGGCAGACAGCCGTCAAGAGTAAGTTACAACACTTCTCTAGCTTTTGCCTTTATACATGGCAAAAAATCTCATGCGATCGTAATCTGGGCTCGTGCATCAAGAGGATTTGGCTCAAAGGAAGTTTTCGAACGCTGTAGCTACAACAGTGAAGGGGCGAGAAGTTGTCTAGTGTGTATTTTATGCTTAAATTCTGCAAACAGAACAAAGTTGTGTATGACTATTAGTTGAACTTTTTCACCCTCTAACAATGCTCACATACCGTTGTGTTTGGTCACTGATGTCAAGGTTTATGTTCGCAGAGATGTGAAAACACGTCAGACAGTTGTATTTGGAGATAATAATGGTTTACTTGCCGCTGTGTCTTTGGCGTTTTTCTTCTTTCTTTCTCTGTCTTTTGGAAAATCCTGAAGGGTATGAGCGCTTCATGATGACATTTTTAAATTTAAATGCCCGCGTAGCGCTGTTACTGACAGCTGGGGGACCTGATGGGGGGTGCACGATGGTGGATGTCACTTCAACATTACAGTGATTAGGGAACTCATAGTGTTTGTCGTTGCATAGGAGGAATCCCTCTAGTTTGGGGGGGCCCTCTCACGGAGCAGTACTGGAGAGTGATTGCGCTGTCTCACTGTGATGGTTTGTTTACAGTGGTTGATACTGTTTGACGAGGGCAGATACACAACCTAAACAACCATGCGGCCATCGGGGGCCCCCTTCAGCTGGGGGCCCTAGGCA
This sequence comes from Leuciscus idus, assembly GCA_021554675.1. Lineage (NCBI taxonomy): Eukaryota > Metazoa > Chordata > Actinopteri > Cypriniformes > Leuciscidae > Leuciscus > Leuciscus idus. Next base: position 22,533,480 of record CM038628.1, read on the forward strand.
GCTGCCTACATTGCCTACCCCATTGCGACGGCTCTGCGCGTGCTAGTTATAAATTTCATGCTAATGGAGCCCATGCGGTCTCAGAGAGAAGGCGCAATAGTAGAGCAAGTCCACAAATAAGATGTGTTTTGGTGAAATAATGCAATGAGTAAGTTGTAAGTGCCAAATGACTTTGAAAATGAGTGTCTGTACTAAAAATTTATCAGAAAGAATAATTCTGGCAAACATGAACACATTTTTAGGATTTATTCACGTGTAAAATGTTATATATGTTATCAGTGAATATTTCATAGTACCTATGCTTAATCTGTGAACACAGTAGTAAAGGAGAAATACTGTATATGTATATATAATTCTGTTATATATTGTGATTAGCCTACTCTTGAAGTGATGCACTGTCATTGATTGACATAAGAGTGATTGAACTGTTTTACATTGTAAAAAAAACAATACAGACTCTGATAAGTAAAGCAGCAGCAACTCCGTGTCCTGTATTAATATATACATATATCTCCCCTCATCAGGCGGTGAGGGTGCTACATTTTGGAGGCACCGCTGGGATGAAATGCAGTGAAGGTCGGCGTCCATAGATGACGGTCTACCTCCAGTGTCATTCATTCTGACTTGCGGCTGAGGAGAACAGAGTGAGAACGTCTGGCGTCCACGTTGAGTCCGGAAGAACCGTGCGTGCTATCTGAGGTTGATCGTTGATACCCGGAACATTGCCATTTTCCGACCAGCTAAGACTGCTTTTCTGCATCACACACTGCACACATCCACAGCCCAAGTGAACCATGGATCAGTTAGAGGACTTAAGACTTGAAGTGATAGGAGCATTGTATTCACTATCAAGAGAAAACCTTGTGAAATTGTGTGATTTTCTGCATATTGAACATGATATCGACAAAAGCCGCTCATTTGTCATTTCTGCACTTGTGAGACATCTTGAAAGGGAGGGGTTAGAAGAACTGGAAGATGGGGGCATGTCAGAACTTTTGTGTGTAAGAGACAAAATTTGTGAACTTCAACAGGGGGGTGAAAATATCTCTGAGCAACAGACAGCACAGGTGGTTCAGAGCGTGTCTGTAGACTCAGTAGTGCAGGTCACAGAGCAAGAAAAGCTACAAAAAGAAATTGATACATTGCAGTTAGCCTTGCAAAAACTAACTGAACAAAAACATAACACTGTTACAAGCTCACAGCAGAATGTTAGTGTCCCACACCACACAAACACAAACATGCAGCTAAGCTATGACACACAGCAAAGCTCAAAAACACAAACTACCAACCTAAATTGGCCCTCAGCGTCGACACGACCAGTTATGTCAACATGGAGCAGAGAGTTTAAAATATCTGGCCAGATAGGTGAACCTGGGCAAAAAGACAAACTCTCCTTTTCAAGTCTAGCTCACCAAATTGAACATGGACGGAGCAGAGGTTTCTCTGAGCTTGAAATTGTGGATGCTGTAATCCGAGCAATTGCACCAGGCATGCAGCTTCGTAGCTACCTTGAGGGAAAGACAAACCTTACACTGCCCACATTAAGACGGATTCTTAGAGTTCATTTCCAAGAAAAGGGTGCAACTGAACTGTATAAACAACTTACCTCAGAGGTACAGAGCAGCAGAGAGACCCCGCAAAGCTTTCTTGTCCGCTGTCTGGATTTGAGACAAAAGATTCTGTTTGCTTCACAGGAGGCTGAATCCAGTTTGAAGTATGACCCACAGCTAGTCCAAAGCATGTTTCTCCACACTATTCTGATGGGCCTACAGAATAACAGCATTAGAGGTGATCTGCGACCCTATTTGACACAAACTGATGTAAGTGACGAACTACTCTTTGATAAAGTCAATCTGGCGTGCGCCCACGAAGCTGAGCGCCAAAGTAAAAAGAAACTTGTCCAGCCATGCACCACTAAAGTACACACAGTTCAATCCAGTGATACCACTATGGAGAAAAAGGGAAAAACACCACCTCAGCACAATCCAGAGAAGACCGAACTTCAGATCTTAAGTGAGCTGAGAGAAATGCGTTCAGGCATGGCACTGTTGAAAGACCTCAGTGCGGAGGTATCTCAAATTAAAGAGTCAATCAAGCAACCTCAGGTCATGTCCACTCAGTGCCCCCCTCTAACTAGCGCGTCCCCGCCACAGACTCAATACCCTGCATAGACTCAATACCCACCTCAATATTACTGGCAGCCTTACGACCAGAGGAGAGAGACAGTTCCACGACCACAGTGGCTCCCACGCTATCACCCTCCTGCGACTCGAGTAAGGAAATGCTTTGAATGTCAACAAAGTGGATTGGATGTCTACTGTAGTCACTGTTACAAGTGTGGTGGTAGCAACCATTTCTCAGCTGGCTGTCGAGCACGGATGCCCATGACATACAGAGAGGGTTCGTTAAACGAGGACAGGTCACGACCGCGGGACAGGCAGTGACCAGTGCTATGGAAGGGTCCCCTCAAAGCTGTTCATTTTGTGGCACCATCCGCCCTGACCTCATATTGAGACACTGTGAGACTGGTAAACAAACATTGTATTGCTCTAAATCCTGTCAATCTAATCACTGGACAGAAAATAAGAAACAATGCAATCAGTCCTCCAATGTTATTATAAATTCTGCCATGCCAAAAAGGAAATCGAAAGAAAAAAGGTATATGGGTGCTGCTCTTGTAGGGAAGCAATGTCTTGTGCAGTGTTACATCCAAGGCCAGCTTGTTGATGTATTATGGGATACAGGATCTCAAGTGTGTATAGTGGATGAACTGTGGAAAAACAAGCACTTACCAAATATCAGACTGAGAAATGTTGCAGAGGTAATTGATGCGCCTGAAGGACTCTGCCTTGTGGCGGCAAACGGACAGGACATACCTTATGCAGGGTGGATGGAAGTGACTTTTGGGTTGGCATCAAATGAAGTGAAAACAAAAGAACTGGTCATACCTGTGTTGGTAATGAAGGGCAGAGAGCTTCGTCATCCTATCATCGGATACAACGTGATTGAGCAAATGATGAACAACAAGGAATTAACTCAGCCAATCACCAATGAATCAGTGGAGAGAGAAAAAGTTCAAGTTTTCATTGAGCAAGTTCATGCAGAAACGTCATGTGAATATTTAGTCAAAACAAAAAAAGAAAATGTTCATGTGCCCAAACACACATCAGTACAAATTGAATGCAGAGTGCAGTCACACCGACCAAAAGGAAATACATTGCTAATTTTTGAGCCTGATGTTAACCCACAGTGGGCGGAGGGATTGGAGTTCTGTGAGACGATTGTAACCCTGCGACAACATACATCTCCCCACATAATTGTCAGTGTACAGAACCCTACGGATCATGACCTACTGTTAACAGGCAAGATGGTAATAGGCACAGTGCAACCTGTACAGGCAGTGTATCCAACTGATACTTGTGAGGGACCTGACTTAACTTCTGTGAGGGTCAATCAAATAACAAATGAAATCAGCCATACCTCTGACATCGCATGGGAACCACCGCTGGACTTAAGCCATCTCAGTGAGTCTAGAAGACAAATTGTAAGACAGATGCTGAGAGAGGAAGCAGCTTCCTTTTCAAAATCCGATGATGACATTGGCTGCATAGATGGGCTGCAGTTGACTATCAAACTAACAGACACTATCCCAGTCGCACGCACTTACCAGTCCGTACCTCGTCCCCTGTACAAAGAGATGAAGGATTACCTACACGATCTCATTGCCAAAGGATAGGTTAAACAGTCAAACTCGCCGTATTCCTCACCAGTGGTCTGCGTCCGGAAAAAGGATGGTAGTTTGCGGTTGTGTATTGACTACAGAGAATTAAATCGGAAAACAAACCCCGACCGGCAGCCCATTCCACGTGTTCAAGATATCATGGACAGTCTTGGAGGAAACAGCTGGTTCTCACTACTTGACCAAGGAAAAGCATACCATCAGGGTTTCATGGCCAAAGAGAGTAGACCCATGACAGCTTTTGTAATGCCATGGGGATTGTATGAATGGATTCGTATCCCTTTTGGTCTGATGAACGCTCCCGCGGCTTTCCAACGCTGCATGGAAGAGTGCCTGAAAGATCTCAGAGACGAGTGCTGTGTCCCCTACCTTGATGACACGCTAGTGTTCAGCAAATCCTTTGAAGACCATGTCAATGATGTGAGAAGAGTCCTGCAGCATTTAAGGCGATATGGGATCAAGCTCAAGCCTAGTAAATGTGAGGTGTTCAAGCGGGAAGTTCGTTACCTGGGGAGGATTGTGTCCGCGGAAGGAAGTAAAATTGACCCTTCTGACACCAAGGCTGTGAGAGCCCTGGGAGAGAAAAGACCCAGCACGGTGGGACAGTTGAGATCCGTACTTGGCCTGTTGAGTTACTATAGGCAGTACATCAAAGATTTCTCCAAGATCGCTGGGCCGCTCTATGACTTGCTGAAAGGAGAAGTGGAGACAAAGGGCGAAGGACACAATGGAACCACCACCAAGTGGCTTTCCAACGCTGCATGGAAGAGTGCCTGAAAGATCTCAGAGACGAGTGCTGTGTCCCCTACCTTGATGACACGCTAGTGTTCAGCAAATCCTTTGAAGACCATGTCAATGATGTGAGAAGAGTCCTGCAGCATTTAAGGCGATATGGGATCAAGCTCAAGCCTAGTAAATGTGAGGTGTTCAAGCGGGAAGTTCGTTACCTGGGGAGGATTGTGTCCGCGGAAGGAAGTAAAATTGACCCTTCTGACACCAAGGCTGTGAGAGCCCTGGGAGAGAAAAGACCCAGCACGGTGGGACAGTTGAGATCCGTACTTGGCCTGTTGAGTTACTATAGGCAGTACATCAAAGATTTCTCCAAGATCGCTGGGCCGCTCTATGACTTGCTGAAAGGAGAAGTGGAGACAAAGGGCGAAGGACACAATGGAACCACCACCAAGTGTACAAAAAACAAAAAGAAAGGAGTGCCTTCCCAGAAGCCCATTTTATGGACAGAAAAACATCAGCAGAGATTGGAGACACTAATAGACTGCTTGGTGGAACCTCCGGTCCTTGGATTTCCTGATTTCTCGCAGCCGTTTATACTCCATACGGACGCCTCAAACCAGGGACTTGGTGCTGTTCTGTACCAAAGGCAAGCTGGGAAACTTCGAGTCATTGCTTATGGATCCCGTACACTGACAGCCTCTGAAAGAAACTATCATCTTCACTCTGGGAAATTGGAGTTTTTAGCTTTGAAGTGGTCCATCACAGAGAAGTTCCGTGATTATCTGTACTACGCGCCTACCTTCACTGTGTACAGCGACAACAATCCGCTGACTTATGTATTGACCAGTGCCAAGCTCAATGCGACTGGGTCCAGGTAGGTTGCGGAGCTCGCGGATTTCCATTTCACCATAAAATACCGCCCTGGCAAAGAAAACATTGATGCAGACAGCTTATCCAGGATGCCACTGGAAGTTGGAACAATGATGGAGCAATGTACAGAGGAACTCTCATCCGATTGTGTCGAAGCAACCATACAGGCTGTAGAAGTTCAAGATCTTGCCATGTCATGGACAGCCATGAGTTCGCTTTATGACCCAACGGAGTGTGCTGAGTCAGGCCAGTCTTTTTCCACCGATGATATACGACAAGCGCAGAGAAGTGATACCCACATTGGACCTGTAGTACAATGTAAGATGGCTGGCGAAAAACCCTCCAGACACTTATTAAGGACATTCAGTGCACAGGGTAGAAGTTTGCTGCGTCAATGGGACAAACTGCATTGGAGAAGATGGAATACTCCGCCGGAAGACAGCTACCCAATCTCAGCTTGTGCTGCCTGAAATATATAAACAACGTGTCCTGCAGGAGTTACATAGTAAAATGGGGCATCAAGGAGTGGAGAGGACGACGTCATTGATTGGAGATAGATTCTTCTGGCCAAAAATGCAGGGTGAAATTGAACATTTTGTGACCAAGAATTGTAACTGTCTGAAACAAAAGAAATCAAGTAGAGAAACCAGAGCACCACTCATGAATATTGTCACCACTCACCCATTTGAACTCGTTTCCATTGACTTTCTGCACCTGGACAGGAGTAAAGGAGGGTATGAATATATCCTGGTGATAATTGATCACTTCACAAGGTTTGCGCAAGTGTACGCCACCACATCAAAATCGGCAAAAAAGGTCGCTGATCGAATATTCAATGACTATGCACTAAAATTAGAATTTCCCCAAAGGATTCATCATGACCAGGGAGCAGAATTCGAGAATCAGTTGCTTTACCAGTTAAAAAAGAATTGTGGAATTGCAGGATCGTGAACAACCCCATACCACCCGCAAGGAAACGGACAGGTTGAACGTTTCAATCGGACGTTGCTCCAGATGTTAAAAACTTTGACAGAAACGCAGAAGTCCAACTGGAAGGAGTCATTGAACAAACGTACTTTTGCCTACAACAGTACGCGATGTGAGGTTACTGGATTTTCACCATTCTATCTCTTGTTTGGGAGATCGCCGAGACTACCCGTTGACTTGCTCTTTGGATTAACGGCAGCGGAAGGGACTCACAACCATAAGGAATACTTAAAGAGATGGAGGCAAGGAATGCAGGAAGCTTTTGAGATTGCCAAAGAGAACAGCAAGAAGACAGCAGAAAGAAACAAAAGGAACCATGAGGGTAAAGTGAGGAACTCAGTGTTGCACCCAGGAGATCGTGTTCTGGTGCGAAATCTCACACCCAAAGGTGGTACAGGAAAGCTTTGCAATCACTGGGAAGATGATATACACACAGTTATTCGTCGAGTGGGAGAAGAAGGCCCTGTTTATGAAGTCAAGCCGGAACGAGGGAAGGGAAGATCAAGGGTCCTACATCGAAATCTCTTGTTACCGTGTGATTACCTGCCAATGGAAATGGAGCTCAGAACACAGCCAAAAACAAAGAAAAAAGTGGATAAACCTACCTCTGTAGAAAGAGATGATTCTAGCTCAGAGGAAGACGATGAAGGATGTAGTCAGTGGTACTTACCTGCGGTCCAGTCTCAGCAACCTGTGGAGGGAAAAGGTGAGTTAGCAAGTGGAAACTTACCAGTTATCTGGCCCAGTGAACCTGAAAAGGAAAGGGAAGAAATTGGTCAAGAGGTCATGAAGGAGCATGAAACAGAAGTTCAAATGGAAAATAAGGAGATACCTCAACAGGAAGCTGATGTGATGGAGGAGGAACAACTTGGAGAAAAATCTGACGACACAGCAGATGGACATCGAGCCCTGTGTGAAACTAACAGTGAAGAAGAACAGGAGTGTAGATTGCCTAAGAGAGAGAGGAGACCACCAAAGACATTCACCTATGATTACCTGGGTACCCCTGCATGCTATAATGTAGAGCATATGAACACAATAGCGTTTCAGCCCACGCCATATGAAATACACAGCATGACTCCATGGACTTACCCAGCATCACAGTATCAGCCAGTATACTTTTACCCATACAAAGACTTATATGCACACTGAAAAGAATGGATTAGAAAAAAAGCAGTATAAGGAGGACAAGAGACTATGCAGTTCCCTACACATACCTTTATTGATGAACTGAACATACAGTTAACCGGCAGTGCATACATAAATTAGAACATTTGCATATAAAACAGCACCACCTAAAGAAAGAAAGTGAAAACAAAGGAATGTCGGGACGACATGTATTTTCGAAGGGGAGAGTGTGGTGGTTACAAAAGTAGATAAGTAATTGTAAATAAATAAGTAGATAAATAGTAGTAAATAAATATATGATATGTAAGATGTGACGACAAGAGAATGTATTTCTTAAATGTTTTTTTAGTGGTTATTTCTTTGACGATTAATGTTCCCTGCTCAATCGTTCGATTATTTGATTGCTTTTACCTTTTGGGAGTGTTCGCCTGCTTGAGGAGGGGGCGCTGCTCAAACAATACAGACTCTGATAAGTGAAGCAGCAGCAACTCCGTGTCCTGTATTAATATATACATATATCTCCCCTCATCAGGTATGAATTACATAAAAGCAATGAGAGTATGTTTTTTGACATGTAAGAGTTTAAGAAATGTTAACTACATTGTTTAAAGTGTTTAAGTTTACTGTTATGACGGACATGTAAAAGTTCATGTAAAAGTTCGCTTCAAGTCACGTCTGTGTGCTGCGTCACGCGTGCTAGTTATAAATTTCATGCTAGTGATGGAGACCATGCGGTCTCAGAGAGAAGGCGCAATAGTAGAGCAAGTCCACAAATAAGATGTGTTTTGGTGAAATAATGCAATGAGTAAGTTGTAAGTGCCAAATGACTTTGAAAATGAGTGTCTGTACTAAAAATGTATCAGAAAGAATAATTCTGGCAAACATGAACACATTTTTAGGATTTATTCACGTGTAAAATGTTATATATGTTATCAGTGAATATTTCATAGTACCTATGCTTAATCTGTGGACACAGTAGTAAAGGAGAAATACTGTATATGTATATATAATTCTGTTATATATTGTGATTAGCCTACTCTTGAAGTGATGCACTGTCATTGATTGACATAAGAGTGATTGAACTGTTTTACATTGTATAAAAAAAACAATACAGACTCTGATAAGTGAAGCAGCAGCAACTCCGTGTCCTGTATTAATGTATACATATATCTCCCCTCATCAGGCGGTGAGGGTGCTACATAGACATCATCAAGGACTATCGCGTTTGCTCAGAACATTTCACTAGGACGACTATTTTGAAAAAATGGAATTTGCCACACGGACCATGAAACGTGTGCTGAAGGATAACGTTACGGCCATCCCATCGATAGTAAAGACAGGACAAAGTGGATCACCTGCGGCTGCGGTAAGTGTCCCGTTGTGTTTTTAGATGACTAGCCTACTGTTACAGTGCCATTAGCTAACGTTAACGTTAGATGTAATGTAACCTTCGTGACACTATTACATGAATAGGGTGCTCACTACTATTACAGTTGTTCCCGGGCTCCATGTATCCCCTGTAATGTTAGTATTGTGTTGTCACAAACGCGCTCTATCGCCCCAGTAACAAATAAGCGGCGCTAAAGGTAACTTTCAGGACTGAAGCGTTCAACTTGCTAATGAATAGGAGGGGGTATGGGCAGTTTTCATTTTTGAGAAACAGTGACCTTGTTTGTGAAATAGTAGGCTACTCCCGTTCTGATTCTCCCCTCGACCTCAGTTTGTTCGACATTGTCTATCAGCTTCCAAAGTTTGTAACTCCTCGTCTGTGTATTCTGGCTCAAAATGATATGGTTCTGGATCTTGGTTTGATACCAAATAAAAATCCTCTGACAATTCCTCAAAATCAGCCATGATCACGAATCTCATTCGCTACTAGCTAGTTAGTCACGTTGGTTTTGTTGACGGTACGGCGCTTCTCGGGTGCTGCGCAAATCACTCCGCCCAAGTAGCAGGGCTTCGCCTTCTGAGAAAATAGTTCCCAGTATTTAAACGTTTAAAAAATTGCTGTGTCTCATATGACCTTGTTATTTGTACACACTGTGACTATACAAATCACAACATGTAAATAGGAAAATGTTGGCGTTATTTTGTCACTTATTGGGATTAGTATGCTAGCTGTAGCCATTTACATCCAGTCTTTGTGCTAAGCTAGGCCAGCGGTGGGTGCGTCAAACAGACTTAAAGCACGCACGGAGATGAAAAAGGTATGTATGGACTTATCTAACTCTGGGGGATACGGTGAATAAGCTAAAGTCCCAAAAAGTCGAAGTGTTCCTTTAAGTCGTGTGAGCGTGCGCTGTTAGAACTCTCTCCAGAGTCCAGAACAGTTCTCCTCTCCTCTTCTCGGTGGCGCAGAATTGGTGCATTTCCTCTGTGAAATTCAGGTGTGTGTATGTTTTATTTTATCTGTATAATCATTAATGTGCTTTAAATCATTTTATTTAATGCGAAAGAACATACAGAGACGCAAACGAGTTAAACGAGTGTCGACTCGCGCCTGTCTTTTCGCATGATTGTAACGCCTTGCATAAAAAACACACGACTATATTCCTAAAGATAATGAATATAACTAATTTGGATGATAAAATGTCCTCAGAACTGTGCACTGTTTGTTTATTGGCAGGTGATGGAGTGAGTCGCGTCGCAGCATCTCTGGGCTGTGAGTGACGCAGGACGGCGGTGTAAAGTTAGAGGTTCCCCCGCAGAGGCGAGTCCATCTCCGGCATGGGAACCAGCGCTGATCCGGTGGATATTGGATAACAGACCGGTTGATTACACTTGAATTACTTGAATGTTTAGGCCTAAATGTTTAATTTTTACTTCAAAAATGTTTCTTACATGAGTTTAAATGTAGGCAATATTGTATACGTGTTAAAAATAGTATAAAATATGCTGTATTGCTGTAGGCTACTCATCGACAATAAAGGCCAATGTCATGTAGTTATACTGGTGGTTGTATGGAATATTTTTACAAAGGTTTAGAGGAAATAAAAAAGTTAATATTACTGGCATATAAACACAGTTAATATTACTCATAAATTTTTTTTTTTATATGTTTCCCCCCAATTATTTCTACTCAATTTTATTTGTTAATTTACCAAATGCAGTTACTCAGATCTATTTAATTTGTTTCACTTACATTTACTCAGTTAATACAGTGTATGTAATTGATTTCACTGCTTAAAAATCTAATCAATATTCTAAGTGTAAAAATGTTTCACCCAAAAAATTTAGTAAATCATATTAAAAGTTTTTAGAGTGCATCACCACCAGAGTTCATGTCACATATTCCAGCCAATTTTCAACATTTTAATCACTGTTCTAGAAACATATTTGACTCAACTTTGTTCATTTGCAATAATATGTTATGATTTGTTCACAAACAACAGGCCCAGACAGTTCACAATTAATGTAAATACGCGGTCATTGCTTTATAACTGCTCTTTCAAATCCTGTAGGAAAATTACCAGTCTTCATAAAGATCAGTGATATTCTGACAGTAATCCTCGAACCGGCTTCTGCACTGTACAATTTAAAGGGATACTCCACTTTAAAATGAAAATTCTGTCATCATATACTCACCCACCCTCACCCTCACCCTCTTCTGCTGAACAGAAAGGTAAGACTGATATTCTTCTAAATATTTAGAAGAATATCAGTAACCAGACAGTTTCTGGTCTCATTGACTTCCATATTAGGAAAAAATATATACTATGGAAGTCAATGAGACCAGAAACTGTCTGGTTACTGATATTCTTCTAAATATCTAACTTTCTGTTCAGCAGAAGAAAGAAATTCATACAGGATTGAAACAACATGAGGGTGAGTATATGATGACAGAATTTTCATTTTAAAATGGAGTATCCCTTTAAAAAATTGGCAACTGCATATAAGTGAATCATGTTGGTCATCAAAACATGAAATCTGTATAAAAAAACATTTACAAATGACACAAAATGTGTATAAATTCTATATGACTTGAATTTGACTAGCATATGATTCAATATAAGAACTTTAAATAATTTATATATGAATTTTATATGAGTTTTATATGTTTCTACTAATACCATACACTTTTGCATACTTTTGTAATGTAAAACTCATACAAGTCTTTTAACAGTATTCATATATAACACAAAAATCCCCTACAAGTTGTATGTGTGCTATTTAGTATGAAATGGGCCATAATCGGTCTGATTTTGTATAGGACATGTATTGGCCTTATATGAAACACAGAAGGTAATTCTGGCCGATTTAAGTAAGGAAGATTTATGGTTGCTGTATATGAACCATGCAGGTTTTTTTCATATGGGAAACCTGCAAGACACCCGGTCACCCCTGGAACACTAATGAAGTTCCCTCCAATGAGAGCCATCCATCCCCCCATCGACAGCCCACACAGCCACCCCCCTCAAGCCCCAGAAAGGCAGCAAAGACACCACCAAAATAACCCATGTGACTCCAGCAGCCCAAAGCCAGCCCCAAACCAGACTTATGAAGCAACATGAGTGCTTGCCTGCACAAAAATTGTTTCCACTTTATTTACAAAATATTAATCTCCAACACACATTCAAGCAATGACGTCTGCTCTCGCGTCAACAAAACACGTTTGCATTATGTTCTCGTGAACGTGTGCTGTTTTGCACAAAGCACTCGTGTCGCTCAACAAAACCGAGGCTAAACCGCTGGAGTCACACGGACCACCCCAATGATGCCCCCACCACCCCTCTGTATGTAATGTAGGCTTAAAGGGATAGTTCACCCAAAAATGAAAATTAGCCCATGATTTACTCACCCTGAAGCCATCCTAGGTGTATATAACATTCTTCTTTCAGACGAATACAATCGGAGTTATATTAAAAAATGTCCTGGCTCTTCCAAGCCTTATAATGGGAGTCAATGAGTATATTGTTTTTGGAAGTCCATCAAAGCCTATCTAACCGTAGTAAAAGTGCTCGGAATGGCTCCGGGGGTGTTCGTCATTACGTTGTGCGTCAATTTCAAGGGTTACACTTTTGGCGTAAGTCGAATTGCGTACGGCTGTCTACCGGAACAAAGCTAGTTATTTTAGTCGATGAAGTTTTATATATGGATATTTTTCTTACACGAACGCATCGCTTCACTTCAGAACCTTGTTACTTGCTGTATAGATCTGGTGATTTCAGAATCGTGTTCTCAGACAAGTGAATTTACTGAAAGGCTTCCAGGAAACCACGTCTATTAAATTAATTAACAAAATGCACATGTATATTTACTCTCAATCATATGCTTAAAGGTGGTATCAGTGATTTCAGGCCCAAAAATATTTTTATCACATTCATCTAATCTTTCCTAACGATCCGCTAGCTGCCCGCCCCATAAGCATGCCGTCAAAAAAACGGCTCTGAGATCTGCACACAAAAACAAATGGTTTAGCCAAACACTCAAAACCCCAAAACAAATAGTGTTCCAACCAATCACTGACAGGGGGAGGGTGTTGTGAGGTTTTGAGCCAGCTTTTTCTTCAGCTCTGACTTCGCGGGCAGCCGTGCACGAGCACAAAACCTCACAGTACCCTCCCCCTGTCGGTGATTGGTTGGAACACTATTTGTTTTGGTTTTGAGTGTTTGGCTAAACCATTTGTTTTTGTGTGCAGATCTCAGAGCCTAGGCTGCCTACAGAGACGCGTTTTTTGACGGCATGCTTATGGGGCGGGCAGCTAGCAGATCATTAGGAAAGATTAGATGAATGTGATAAAAATATTTTTGGGCCTGAAATCACTGATACCACCTTTAACATGCTGAAAACAGCCTTAATGTTTCTTGTCTCATCACAAATTACTAAATACATTTCATGAATCACAATTTATGAACTTCTGTTCAAGTTCCAGAGATCTGAGGTTAGAATAAAATAAAACAATGGTTAATAACTTTGTTATTAACAAAGTTCATAATTAAAGTACATTGTGTTAATAACAATAATATCAAATCAATCTGCAGTAGTAAGTGAAACATTTTTTGTGTGTATTTAACATTTTAATGTAGTCAGCAGCAGCCATCAATACAGCAAGCACTGGCAGGGTGCCTTCAGTTACGGATGCCAGCTTAAGTCTCAGATAACATTTCTAAAATTCTTAGAGCATCTTGCTTTAAATGGTCATATCTCATTATTAGGGGGAACCTGTCCCCCTCAGTCGTTGTGGTTATATGACCCAATCATCAGTCATATGCATTTGGAGTAAAAGCACTTGTAGGCTATATGTAAATGTACTTTTTACACTGGTATGCACTCAATGCATCTGCAGTGATATCAAAACTTGATGAAACATTTAGTATACATTTTAATTATACTATGTAGAAGCAGACATGAATGTACAAAGAAATAACATTAAAAACATGGAAAGGTCTGAAAGAATAATGGCATAAAATGGTTCTCAGATATGGTGTCTAATGGTACTGTGCTAATAGTATGTGGCCACTATATCACAATCTCCAGCTAATATAAGTAGTTAGGTTGTTGTATATAGTTGCCAATGTCATCATAGTCACTTTCAGGAGAGAAGATCTCATTATTATAGGTGACGGGTGAGTACAATGGGGAGTCTTCTCTGCTGCTGCCCCCTTTATCTAGTTCTGATTAAAAAAAAGAAAATAAATAGAAATTACATATTTTTACATATTAAAAATTCTGTCCAAATATTACCAAAAACAAACTGGTCAAGAGGTTTATATATTGCAAAGAGTATGGAACAGTAACTGAATGCACTATCATATATAAAGAAGTGATCACTGTACAACATCTCTACAAATAACTAAAACATCAATTTGGGGACACTTAATATTCAACAATATTATTGATCTAACTGCACAGATGCTGTTGTATGAGAAATGAACTGAGCTGGATGATGACAATGATAATTGATGATGATAATTTTCTGCAGAACTGCTTTATAGATTAAATGAACTCATTTAATAATTGATGATTGTAAAATAAATCAACACTGAACTGACTTCAGCTGAACAACACCCGAAATGCATAATTTTTCTGTTATCACTGTAAAGCTGCTTTGAAACAATTTGTATTGTATAAAGTGCTATAGCCCTAAATAAAGGTGACTTGACTTTTAAAATGTAGATTTCTGTTGTTGTTAGATACACACCTTGGTAATTGAAGGAAGGATCCATGGTGTGGCCCAGGAACGAGCTTCCGGATTCCTGCTTCAGTAAATCTTCATTATCTGAGTCAAATTTGGACAGCAGTTAGAATATACAGTCCAGCAAGAATTTAGGCCTCTATTCTCTTTTTCAGTTTTGCTCTTAACACATACATATACACTCACCTAAAGGATTATTAGGAACACCATACTAATTATAATTTAATAATTTGTTACATTTATATAGCGCTTTTTTTTCTGAGACCTCAAAGCGCTTTACATAGAAGTGGGGAATCTCCTCAACCACCACCAATGTGCAGCATTCACTTGGATGATGCGACGGCAGCCATATTGCGCCAGAACGCTCACCACACACCAGCTTACTGGTGGAGAGGAGACAGTGATGAAGCCAATCAGTATATGGGGATGATTAGGAGGCCATGATCGACAGAGGCCAAGGGGCAAATTTGGCCAGGGGTTACACCCCTACTCTTTTTCGAAGGACATCCTGGGATTTTTAATGACCACAGAGAGTCAGGACCTCGGTTTAACGTCTCATCCGAAGGACGGTGCTCTTTTTGGCAGTATAGTGTCCCCGTCACTATACTGGGGTGTTAGGACCCACACAGACCACAGGGTGAGCACCCCCTGCTGGCCTCACTAACACCTCTTCCAGCAGCAACCTGGTTTTTCCCAGGAGGTCTCCCATCCAGGTACTAACCAGGCTCAGCCCTGCTTAGCTTCAGTGGGCAACCAGTCTTGGGCTACAGGGTGATATGTCTGCTGGCATAAGTAATACTTTGTTTGACCCCCTTTCGCCTTCAGAACTGCCTTAATTCTACGTGGCATTGATTCAACAAGGTGCTGAAAGCATTCTTTAGAAATGTTGGCCCATATTGATAGGATAGCATCTTGCAGTTGATGGAGATTTGTGGGATGCACATCCAGGGCACGAAGCTCCCGTTCCACCACATCCCAAAGATGCTCTATTGGGTTGAGATCTATTGGGTTGAGATCTTGTGACTGTGGGGGCCATTTTAGTACAGTGAACTCATTGTCATGTTCAAGAAACCAATTTGAAATGATTCGAGCTTTGTGACATGGTGCATTATCCTGCTGGAAGTAGCCATCAGAGGATGGGTACATGGTGGTCATAAAGGGATGGACATGGTCAGAAACAATGCTCAGGTAGGCCGTGGCATTTAAACGATGCCCAATTGGCACTAAGGGGCCTAAAGTGTGCCAAGAAAACATCCCCCACACCATTACACCACCACCACCAGCCTGCACAGTGGTGTGCGTGAAAATCCCAGTAACTGAGCAGATTGTGAAATACTCAGACCGGCCCGTCTGGCACCAACAACCATGCCGCGCTCAAAATTGCTTAAATCACCCTTCTTTCCCATTCTGACATTCAGTTTGGAGTTCAGGAGATTGTCTTGACCAGGACCACACCCCTAAATGCATTGAAGCAACTGCCATGTGATTGGTTGATTAGATAATTGCATTAATGAGAAATTGAACAGGTGTTCCTAATAATCCTTTAGGTGAGTGTATATGTATATATATATATATATATATATATATATATATATATATATATAATTTTTTTTTATATATGTTCCTAAATGTTTCATTCACAGAAACTGCCTTTCATAAAGCTCTTACTATCAAACTTTTCATTTGCATCTCTTCCCGTTCAGTTTAATACATTCAAACTTAAACTGATCTTAATAATAATTTGGTACATCTATATATTCTAAAGTAAATCTATAAATTTCTATAGATATGCAGTAGATTCTATAGATATAGTATCTGTAGAATTTGTTTGCAATTTCTGATATGGATAACCAAATGAATTCTTTTGACATTATAAGCGATTTATCTTAGATTATAACCACTATATATCAGCCACGGTTGTGAATTCACCTGCGATACAACAGCACTCAGCATTCTGGTTGTACTCATATAATATGTCTTACTTTTTCATCAGTTCTATGTATTTAACAGATTCTCTAGAGAGTATGAAAATCCGGGGAACATTTAATACCTGCAGTTTGTAGACAGTCTCTGTTTTCCCCTGTATTTTCATAACATTCAGCAGACTCAAGTGAGCACAGGTCCTGTGCATTTGTGCCTGTGTTCTCATAGCATTCTCCTGATGAGGTGCAGGATGACTCAGAGTCCACTGTGTGAAAGAGGGCTAATTATAATACTCATTGTAGCTTAATAAAAGCATTTTAAATAACTAATGTAAATAATAATATAAAAAAGACATGTCTATTTGGTCAAAGTTTTGTTATATATAAATAATTCTCACCAGTTATAGCAGACTCATGCATCTGGTGTGCACCATGATTAGAGGAAGTGTCACAGATTTGTTGGTATCCTTTCACTGCGATCTCTGCCGGGACAGCTGAGACACAACAGTGTTTGTGTATTTAAGAATTGTAATAATTTATCCGTTACAGTTTTTGTTTAATTGCTTTGCCGCAATTTTCACAAGCAAGTGTTACATTTTCAAAATTCTTAGTACTAATATCACAACAGATCATCAGAAGTGCACTTTTTCAAACATTTTAGCATGTTTTCAATTGTGTTTGCACAATTCACAAAATCACAAAGTATCCTTTTCACAACACAAACGTCTTTAACATTTCATTCACAGTAACTGCCTTTTATAATGCTATTATTATTAAGCTTTTCATTTGCATCTCTTTTCATTCAGTTGAATACATTTGTATATTATTTAATCCAACTGATCCTAATGGTTAATTAATTAATAATTTGGTACATCTATAGATACAGATTAGATATTTGTTTGCAATTTCCCATACGGATAATCAGATGTAATTAATTATTTTTACATTATAGCCAATTTATCTTAGATTATAACCACTATGTTCTGTGTGTGTGTGTGTGTGTGTGTGTGTGTGTGTGTGTGTGTGTGTGTGTGTGTGTGTGTGTGTGT
Source organism: Leuciscus idus (assembly GCA_021554675.1). Taxonomy (NCBI): domain Eukaryota; kingdom Metazoa; phylum Chordata; class Actinopteri; order Cypriniformes; family Leuciscidae; genus Leuciscus; species Leuciscus idus. Next base: position 22,551,042 of record CM038628.1, read on the forward strand.
GTGTGTGTGTGTGTGTGTGTGTGTGTAAACGATCAATAACTGTATGACATCAGATTGATCAGACATGCAACATAAGAAGGGAGACAGATAGCATCAAATACAGCATTTTACATTACAGTATGTATGCCATATGATACTGTAAACAGATTACTATGGTAGAGACTGCCACATTACGGTAACTCACCCTTATAAAGGTCAACTACAGTATAGATTCAGTCATATGGCACAGTGAGAACATTTACTGTATTGCCAGCAAACTCTGTTCTAGCACAAAACCTCATGGCTGTGTCATACTTCACTAAAGAATAAACAAAAATCAGAGGTGTAAAGTCCAGGGGTCAGAAAGTAAAAGTCTTGCCATGTGTGTTTCACTTTCTACACTTTCACAGACCAAGAATGAAATATTAAGAAAAGTAAACCGAATTTTGATTTCGGTGATGTTGATGTTACACATTTACATTCATACTGTACATACATACATGCATACAACTGAAATAATGTAAAGAACAAACAAAATGAAATAAAAGCTTGCCCTTCTTACCCTCCTCCATCACACTGTTCAGGTTTGATGCCTTTACAGCGGGCGTTTTACCATCTGCACTGTACCGCATTGAGTCTACATGAGAAAGAAGAGAGAAGTCTACTCACAGTACTCCCTACTAATTTCCAGTGTTGGGAAAAGTTACTTTTAAATGTAATGCATTACAATATTGCTTTACTTCATAAAAAGTAACAAACAAAAAAGTTACGTTAACTAAATTAACGTGTTATGTTACTTTTTCTCACCTGGGCTGGGCTTGCTTGTTTGTTTTTTAATGACAAAAAGTTATATTTTTGGAAAATGTAAAGGCCCTTTCACATCAAAAATTAAATGAATAAGCATCAGGCTAACCCAGCATGGAACCCTGGGTTAGAAACCAGGGGCTTTTTCACAGATAACGGGTACAAAGCCCTCTGCATGCAAACCTTATAATGTGTAGGGGGTTGCACATAGGGCGGAACCCTCTGAAATACCCTGACCTAGCCTGACGTTTCCCATAATGGCAAGGAACAACTCGTGCGGGAGATAAACAGTTCCCGCATGAGTAACTTGAATTATAGTAACCTGCATCGCGGATGAATCCCATACCACCTCCAGAAAAGTTGTTCTCTGATTGGAGACAACACACTGTTCATGTGGTTCAACCTCAAGCCCAAGCACCTAAAGTGAACGAGAACAACATCTTGATGCCGAGCTGCTAATTTCTCTGACTGGGTGAGTATCAGCCAGTCGTCGATGTTATTCAGCTCACAGATGCCCTGGAGTCACAATGGATCCATGCACTTTGTGAAGGTGCAAGGAGACAAGGCTAAGCTGAAAGTAAGAATTCAGCAGAATTTTGATATGAAAGTATGCATCCTGTAGATCATGGCAGTTTAAATGACTCCCCAATCAAATACACCTGATTCAACTCATCAGCTCATTAGTAAAGACCTCAGATGAGTGTGTCAGATAAGAGATTTCAAAAATGTGCAGTGTTGGGGGTATTCCAGGACCAGGGTTGGGAACCACTGCTGTAGATTTTAATGTGTCAAATAAATCTTGTGACTGGATTTGAGACATGAACAGCTTTAGCGTTAACATCTTGACCTTGTATGTCCTCAGAGTACAGTTCAGACAACACAGATCTAGGATCGGATGCATCCTTCTGTCCTTTTTTAGTTCCCATTTAAGTAGTGGAATGTGGAGACAAAATCGAGGTGTCCAAGAGAAAAACTTTTTTCCTTGATGCCCATAAAATTAAGCCACAGATGCCTCTCCGTAGCGACCATAGAAGCCATTAAATGGCTGATGGTGTGGGCCATTTTCTTGGTGGCACGGAGGATGATATCTATGGCTTGGAGGAGTTCTTTGACCGCCCCATACCCATAGTCCTTTAGCACTACAATGGCCGAATAATTAGATGTTGCTGGGCTGAAGGTTCTTGATGAATATGGGTTCTTCCATGATCTCAACACCTCAGTGAAATCCAGAAAGAAGGGGGCCAATAGACTGAGTGTGCACTTCTATCACAATGTGCAGAAACATCAACATATTTCACATATTAAATGTCTAACTCCTCAGAGCCAGGTGCCTATTAAGCATTTAACTCCTCAGAGCTAAATGCAGCCAGTAAATCAACCAGACAAGATGTAGCACGGTCTGGATGATAGATCAAATATGCCATATTCAGCCAAATCAGCATCTTAGAAATATAATCAATATCTATCATACCAACCAAAAGAGATCACAAGTGAGCTTCCAGTTTACATGAGATCTTCCCGTGCAACATAATCCGTTTGCATGCAGTCGGGGGATAGAGAGGAAAAGGGGAACCTCCATCTACTCAACATTTCTTCCAGTTTTTTTATTTAGTTGCGGACCTATAATCCACACGCTGCCTCCCTCAAGAAGAAAGTAAAACAGAACCGAAGCTTAAACTGAAACTCTCGGTATAGTGCACACATGTACAAATCGGGACATTTCATACACAGATCGCTCCTAAACTGTTTGCTTATCATTCAAGTCTAAACAAAATCAGATGAACAATGTGACGAGACGTGACGTGAAGGCCAAGTATGGTAACCCGTACTCGGAATTTGTCTGCTGCATTTAATCAATCCAAGTTAGTGCACACACATTAGCAGTGAGTAGTGAAGACACGCAAACAGCAAACCATGGACACATACACCCTGAGCAGTGGGCAGCCATTTGCTGCGGCGCCTGGGGAAAGATTGGTGGTTAGGTGCCCTGCTCAAGGGGACCTCAGTCACGGGTTTTGAGGGTGGAAAGATTTCTGTTCATTCACTCCCCCACCTAAATTTTTCCTGCCGTTATTGAGAATCGAACCAGCAACTGGACAATTTCAACATATTTTGAACAATTTGACAAATCAAAAACTATTCACACATTCACATCAAACAAACGGCTTCTAAAGACAAAGAAGCTGGAGATTCGCATTTATGGAATTGATGACAAGCTGTGCTTCATCACCTGACCTCCGTCAGCCAATAGAACTGATGTGATTTCACACATGCTTCAGACAACGGCACATGCTGAAGGCTGCATGCAGTTATGTTGCACACAATTATGTTGCACACAATGATCTCATGTTAAATCAGAAGCACACTCTGAGGAGTTAGATATTGATTATGCTTCTATCTCTAAGAAGTTAGATGTTGAATATGTTGAATATGGTATATTCAGTCTGTCATCCAGAACGTTACATCTTGTCCCGTAGCGTCAACAACCATGCGTTGAGTTCCCTCGAAAGGGAACAAAGTAATTTGAATTCCATTTTTGAAAAAGTATCTTTGAAAAGATATTTTTTGTAAATTTAAAAATAAGGCACTTACTCGTTACTTGAATCTGATGACATAATGTTATCCAGACCCCAACATTGGATTTCACAACAATATTTTTTGTTTAGGGGAGAATGGAGATGGTTGTAACACCTTTTGCTCTAATGTGTGTAACTCAGTGTTTACTGAATGTTGCAGTATTTCTTTAAAAAATGATTTATCCGAGCACATAATTATTTTTTTTAAAAAGATGTACCCTTGTAATCTTTAATCAAAAACATAAACTTTAACTCAGTAAACTGATGGTGTTACAGCTGACCCCGTGTTACAATCATCCCTAGTCTTTCCTGCTTGCTCAGTATTGTCCATAATACTTAATGACTAACTGTGAAACGTGGATAAAGGAAAAGCCGCTTCCAGACTGATGTCATGTTGCTCATAATCCGTATCATACGATCCACTCTCAACGCTACTCTGAGGCCAGATACGCTGAGGAAATATGGGAACTACAAGCACACAGAGAAAACAATTTACAAATACAGAAAACAAATGTTAAGTATCTTTCATCCACATAATATCAGCACAAAGTAAAACACACTCACCCTCAGCATCACTGCTATTGTTTGTAACTTTGACAAGATTGACAGAATCTCTGTAGTTATTTTCCTTGGCTTCAGCTGTGGCCTGTAGGTTCATGCATCTCTTTTGGACCACAACAGCTAACAGTGAGGTTAAACAGCAAAAACAAACAGTTTTATACCACAGTATCTAACATCCATCTATAAATGACGTTAGAGGCCACTGACATTCCAAATATAGGGTACAACGGGGCTAAAGGCGCACAGGGGTAAAAGGAGCATTTTACTTTATTCTCTTTTAAACCACTAGAAGGCACAAAAATTCAGCTCAGCACTTTTCTTAAGCTCTTTTGATGACGCATGTGAAAATGTAGCTGTTCCTTGACGCGATCGCAGACAGCAACGCAAAGTTGATTCTGCACTACTTTGATCTAATTGTTGTTGTAGATTATGTAGCAAATTAGAATCGATAAAATCATTGGTTATATTTTGAGGCAGAGGTCATGTTAATGTTTTTTAGTTTTGTTCAAGATAATTAAAGAAACAGTTTTTCAATAACAGAAGAATATGTAAAAGTATGGTATTTGGGGTAAAAGGCACCCCTGCTGTTGGGGCTAAAGGCACAATAATTAACATGATATTAAATAGCTGACTGAATTTCCATTTGTTGACATGACAGATTCAGATGGTAAATATCACATTAAATGGGGTGAGATAATCACCATATTTATGAAGAAACAATATATGATATTAATAAGATCATATAATAAAATATATGTATAGTTACTACTGTAAAGCTATATTATCCTGGGATCTTATTCAATGGTTTCTGAATATTTACTTTTTTAAATAATTTTGTTTCTGTATCTTTAAAATGAACATATTTTAATGACAGTTTATTTACTGAACAAAAATGACACAAAAAAAAACATTTTACCAAGATTATTTGTATAAAGAATGTGTGCCTTAAATAATGTGTATAAATAAAAAGGCTCACCTGGCCACCTCATACATAAGATTTTTAAACAAAACAAACCACTTTTATGATTTATTTTAACACAAAATTTGTTGCACCATCAATGTTCAATAAAAAAAAAAAAAGAATCCTGCAATCATACACTATGGGAGCAGTGAAAAACAAATTTTTCTTAGGGTGTGCCTTTAGCCCCGTTGTACCAACTCAAATGCAGTACAAAAAAATCACTATCCCATCCATTATAGAATTGCACACAATTGGCTTACTCCTTAAATCGCAATGGTTCTTGAATTGGTATTTGAATGTAAAATGTAATTTATTATTTATTTATTTGGGGTTTAATTATGACCTGCTCTTCATAGCTTCTGCGAGATTCACCAAAATAAAGGTATAGCTAATTGGGTGGTCCACAAGGTTCTCTTACGAGAGGTTCTCTCGTACTTGCGTAAGTATCTTACGCTAGGGGAAAACCTCTTTTCCTCGAGATATTGAAGCCAAAAATTATCCTTAATTTTGCAATAATGTAAAACGCATTGCAGCAGCATGCAGACATGGGCGAGACAGCTCGCGCGCCCATTGGCTGCTCGGCGGCAACTGCACCAGCCTATCGATAGAGGCCCCTCATGACGTCAGAACCAATGAGGGTGCTTCGCGCCCATTACGTCATGTCCCGCCGAAAGCGGGTCGGGCTAGGGCTATAAATACGGCCCAGAGAGGCTGGTTTGGTCAGTTTTTTATCTCTTCAGCGAGCCTACGCATCGCTGGATCCTGAGAGGAAGCCGCGCCGTCTGATTCAAGCACTCAGCGGGATTTGTTCTGCATCTGAAGCTGCCGGTCGACAACTCGCCGCCTTCAGTCGCCGTTCCTGCTCACGCTTTCCGGCGTACATATCCTTTTCTCTGCTACTGTGTTTTGTGTATGTGTGTGTTCGCCGCCGCGACACACACTCTCATTGCACTAAAAGAGCCGGGCGTCTTTTTCAAGACGGCCCTTTCCTGAGGACGCGCAGCTCTCGCGCTCGCTGACGGCGACTGCCCTCACTGCGAGCTAGTTACTGCCTATGGTGACTCTGCGGACTCACCTGGCATCCTTCGCCGAGACTGTGCCTCCGCCCCCCGCCCCCCCCAACCCTCAACCCGCAAAGCTCGCCGGTGCGCCCGCTTGCCTTGCCTGCTTGGAGGATGATACCTGCTCTCCCTCTGTTCGAGCCGCGCAAACCGCGCCGTTCACAGGGGATGTCAGGAGCGGACGGTCACGGGGCTAGCTTTCTCTCTCCCTCTGTTCGAGCCGCGCAAACTGCGCCGTTCGCAGGGGAGGCTGGAAGCGGACGGTCGGGGGTTAGTTTTTCTTTACGTACAAGAAAGCTACCCTGCCCCTGCGTCCCATTCACGCGTCACTCACCGGCGAAAGGAGAAAACAGTGTTTATAGTCCCGCCGAAGCTGGACTGACCTGAATTTTCTCACACATTTCTCAGTTCCCTGATCAGGCGACTGGAAATATAAATATTGCAGCGCCTGCAAGCAAACGCCGAAGAAAACATGTTGACGCTCTTATATGCTCGTGCATCTGAAAGCCTTTGTGTTCCCCCCTGTGGCTCAGTGGCGGAATCTTTGGTTTTTCGCACGAGAGACCGGTGTTCGAATCTCGGTCTAACGGCAGATAAATTATGCCTCCAATGCTTCGCTCTGTCAGTTCCCTGAAAGGCGACTGCAGATGTGCATTTTGCAGCCAACGAGCGCGTTGTACAACCCGCTCGCCTGCACCCAAACACCGTTTCTATGGTTCCCGTGCGTCACTGGCGAAAGGACAAAAGAGTGATTATGTCCCGCTGCGGGCGGGCCGAATTCTATTTCTCACACATTTCTCATTCCCCTCGGAAGTTCAGGCGACTGGAAATGTCAATACTGCAGTGAGCGAGCCTGTTGTAATGCACGCACGCCTGCAAACAAACGCCAGCATGTTGACGCTCTCTGATAATACTCGCGCTAACTAAATGCCTATGTGTCTTCCCCTGTGGCCCAGTGGCAGATTCTCAGGCTATCGCACGAGAGACCCGTGTTCGATCCCGGGTCTACCGGCAGATAAAATTATGCCGTCAATGCTCGCTCTGTCAGTTCCCTGAAAAGGCGACTGCAGATGTGTATTTTTGCAGCCAACGAGCGCGTTGTACAACCCGCTCGCCTGCACCCAAGCACCGTTTCTATGGTTTCTGTGCGTCACTGGCGAAAGAAGAAAAGAGTGTTCCTAGTCCAGCAGCGGCTGGATCTACCTCCATTCTCACACATTTCTCTGGAAATGTCAATATTGCAGTGGACGAGCCTATTGTAATACACGCACGCCTGCAAACAAACGCCAGCATGTTGACGCTCTCTGTTTCTATGGCAACTTCTTGCTCGTTCAGTTCCAGTAAATGCGACTGTTACAGTGTATTCTGCAGTAAACAAGTCGGCGACACAGCCCGCTTGCCTGCACACAAACGCCGCTTTTACGGCTACCCAGATAAATCCCACAAGAGTGTATTTTCTGGTGTTCCGGCCACGGCCGATGGTGTTATGAGTGTAGACAAAATGCCCACTGCACAGTGCTCATTCCTACACAGAAACACAGCCTGTCACACAGGGCTCGCGCACATGAAATCGACCCAGATCGATTGCGCATTAAATGTGGTAAATGTGCCCACTGCCCACAAACACTACGTTCTGCATGTCTCAAGGTTTCTGTAAAACGAAACCAACATGCATTCGCTCTGCTCAGGCGGACAATGCTCTCAGTGTTGTAAATGTGCCCGCTATCCCACGCCCACATTCACACATAGACATGACAGGTCTTACGGGACTCGCCCAGCCCTCCCCCTCTCGGTTGACCACCGCAGAGGAGTCGAGCGCGGGCAATCTGCCCGCTGTTATCAGCGCGCCCCCTGCCTCAAATGTCATAAGCGCGACGCTTATGTTGCAGCACACTGAAGCCCCTCTGTTGCTGAGCGACCAGAGCGCGCTTCGCATTCAACCCCTACGCAATTCAACCCCTATTCGTGCAAACGCATGGGCAAGGCTACCCGGGGTTTCGAAGTGGGTGCTAGACATTATAGAAAGAGGCTATTCGCTACAGTTCAGTCGACGCCCGCAACGCAAAGCGGCGCGAATCGATACTACGGTGAAAAAGGAAGTAGCACACCTACTTCGAGCCGAAATAGCGAAGTTACTGAGCAAAGGGGCTATAGAACCCTTATCACAAGCTCAGAGCGAAGGGGGCATGTACAGCAGATATTTTCTGGTACCCAAAAAAGACGGGGGTCTCAGACCCATTCTAGATCTAAGACGACTAAACAAAGCACTTCTGAAACGACGGTTCAGAATGCTCACGACCAAGAAAATCCTCTCGCAAATTTGCCAAGGGGACTGGTTCATGTCGATAGATCTGAAAGACGCTTATTTTCAAATACAAATAGCGTCACGTCACAGGCGATTTTTGAGATTCGCCTTCGAGGGTCAGGCATATCAGTACACAGTCCTGCCATTTGGCCTATCCCTGGCACCTCGCGCATTCACGATGTGCATGGATGCAGCGCTCGCACCCCTCAGGCCCGAGGCATACGAGTGCTGAATTATTTGGACGATTGGCTGGTTCTAGCTCGATCACAGTCGGAGCTCATAGAACACAGGACCATATTACTCGATCACCTCGAGAATTTAGGTCTCACAGTCAATTGGGCGAAGAGTTCGCTGTCTCCCAGTCAGAAAATATCTTTTCTGGGCACAGATCTGGACTCGCTGTCTATGACAGCACAGCTGTCGCTGCAGCGCAGACTAAGTATTCAGCGCATGACAGAGATTTTTCGCCACGGCGCTTTAGTCCCGCTCAAAAAGTTTCAAAGGATGCTGGGTCTCATGGCTTCAGCATCCTCAGTGCTTCAACTGGGTCTGCTTCGCATGCGCCCGCTGCAGTATTGGTTGAAAGCGCGCGCCGCGCAGAGCTTGGACCTCCGGTCTCGCGCGCCTCAAGGTCGATCAGAAATGCGTCGCAGCTCTGAAACCTTGGACAGTGACCGACTGGTACCGGTCAGGAGTAAGCCTGGGGACTTCCTCGAGTGTGAAGGTGGTGTCTACGGACGCCTCAACCTCGGGATGGGGAGCGCTGCTCGAAGGCAGACCGTTATTCGGCCAGTGGTCGGAACGGGAGAAGCTTCTGCATATAAACTGCCTGGAAATGATGGCAGTCGACAACGCGCTGAGGCGCTTTTTGTCCCCAGATAAAAGACACCACGTCTTGGTCCGTTCGGACAACATGTCAGTGGTGGCTTATATAAATCACCAAGGAGGTATCAGATCCAGAATCCTTCACAGGCTGACGGAACACCTCCTGGTCTGGGCTCAGCACAATCTGCGCTCGCTCAGGGCAGCGCATGTGCCCGGCCATCTGAATGTGGGACCAGACAGACTGTCCAGAAACTATCTTCCGGCAGGAGAATGGTCTTTACACCCACAGACAGTCAAACTGCTATGGAGGACATTTGGCAGAGCAAAAATAGACCTATTTGCGTCTCAAGAGAACGCTCATTGTCAGGAATTTTTCTCCAAGAGCAGGGATGCGCTGGCTCACGTGGCCCCGCTGCCCGCTCTATGCGTTTCCCCCTGTCACGCTCCTACCCCAGGTGTTAGAGCGAATCAGGGAGAGCGGATGCCCGGTGCTACTCGTCGCCCCATTTTTGGACAAACCAAGTCTGGTTTCCAGTCCTGATGCAGCTGACGAGTACCGCCCCGTGGCCGATACCGGTGAGGAGGGATCTCCTCTCGCAGGCAAACGGCTCGATCTGGCATCCTTACCCGGAGCTTTGGTCCCTACATGTGTGGGCCATCAACGGGTACCCGTTAACCTCCCAGCGGGAGTGTTAAACACGATCACACAGGCTAGAGCTCCATCTACGAGGCAGCTCTATTTCTCAAAATGGTCTGTGTTCACTAGCTGGTGTACAGCGAGTGGCACTTCACCCTCACGCTGTGGGGTGCCGGAGGTTCTCTCCTTTTTACAAGAGCTTCTGGATAAGGGCAGAACCCCATCCACGCTCAAAGTTTATGTGGCGGCCATAGCAGCGTTCGCTGAACCACCGCTTGGCCAGCCATAAGGAAGGAACGATCTGGTCATTCGCTTCCTTAGAGGAGCTAAGAGGCTGAACCCTCCCAGACCTCCCTCAGTTCCCGTTTGGGACCTTTCCACGGTTCTGGAAGCCATGAAAGGTGCCCCATTCGAGCCAATACAGTCAATAGACCTGAAACTCTTGTCTTTCAAAACAGTGTTTCTTCTGGCTCTCACTTCAGTGAAGCGCATAGGGGATTTGCAAGCGCTCTCAGTGAGCGCGACGTGTATGGAGTTTGGGCCTAATGACTCGAGAGTCATACTCAAACCAAAGCACGGATATGTTCCTAAATCCCTCAATACACCGTTTAGGGCACAGGTTATCCCCCTGTAGGCCCTGCCGGTATCTGAAGAGGAAGGGGACACAGGCTTCCTTTGCCCGGTCAGGGCGTTAAGAGCCTATGTGTCTCGCTCATCTGTTTTCAGACAGACGGAGCAGCTCTTTGTTTTGTTCAGCGGACGTTCTAAGGGACTAGCTGCATCAAAACAGAGTCTATCCAGATGGATAGTTGATGCTATAGCGCTAGCTTACACATCCAAGGGCCTGCAATGCCCGATAGGTGTCAAAGCGCACTCCACAAGAGGCATGGCCTCATCGTGGGCTTGGTCCAGTGGGATTGCCTTGCAAGATATCTGTATGGCGGCAGGCTGGGCCTCCCCGTCTACATTTATAAGGTTTTATAACCTCGAGGTTCCCACTTTACAAGCTAGGTTGCTCTTGGTTTAATTTTTCAGTATTGCCCGCCCGATGCTATCGGCTCAGGATGCTGAAACTGCTAGAGCGTCGATCACTGATCGTCTGTATACTCCTGTGGGAAGTGCGTAAGTCCCCCATATTTATCAGTCCAGGCCGAGTTCGCCCTGGCTGTGTGGAACACTTGATATAATATGCTCTTATCAGAGCTCTATATTACAGGAATGATGCTATTCTAGCCCCTCTTCCCAGATTCTCTGTGAGTCCCTTGTGATTAGGCACTGTATGAGCCCCGGGCACCTGCCCTTGGGACTTTAGTGTTATGTCTCAAGCACGCACGGCGTTTTACACTGTGTTCCCCTAGCGTAAGATACTTACGCAAGTACGAGAGAACCTCTCGTAAGAGAACGTACTCGGTTACTAACGTAACCTCGGTTCTCTCTAGAAGAGGGAACGAGTACTTGCGTATCTTGCCGTGCATGCGTCACGTTCTGATTCGCTTCAGCGATGAAAAAACTGACCAAACCAGCCTCTCTGGGCCGTATTTATAGCCCTAGCCCGACCCGCTTTCGGCGGGACATGACGTAATGGGTGCGAAGCACCCTCATTGGTTCTGACGTCATGAGGGGCCTCTATCGATAGGCTGGTGCAGTTGCCGCAGAGCAGCCAATGGGCGCGCGAGCTGTCTCGCCCATGTCTGCATGCTGCTGCAATGCGTTTTACATTATTGCAAAATTAAGGATAATTTTTGGCTTCAATATCTCGAGGAAAAGAGGTTTTCCCCTAGCGTAAGATACTTACGCAAGTACGAGAGAACCTCTTCTAGAGAGAACCGAGGTTACGTTAGTAACCGAGTACGTTTTCTGCCAACAATTAGTTAGATAAGAAAGTGTTGTGCTTTAGATGTGTTGGTCTGTAGGTTTGGACCTACCTTTCTTCTTTTTAACATGACACAAGAGGATATTTGTGATAACTGCAATCACAAGAAAGAACCCCAGAACAAAACACCCCAGTAACTCTGGAGATGGTGAGAATCTATGTGTATTGTCCATTGTTGTTATCTCTAGATGATAGAAAAGAAAATATTCCCAGACATGTTAAAAGTGCGATGCTTCTGCCTGACATCATTTCCAAATGCAGCCAACCATGAATGTTATATAACTCACAGTTACCTTTCTTCAAATGTAACATTTATTTTACGCTCCATCCATGGCATAACTACAACTTAGTAGTAAATTAACCCCCTTAATTTTCCCAAGTAATTTCCCCCTTTAATCATTTTCAGTTTTAGGATACTTAGAAAGATTCAAGATTACTTGTGGTTGCTGATGCTGAGGTTGGTATTTGACTGGTGGGAACAGGGAGACCAAGAGAATCTGGAAAAGAAGAAATGTTTATCTTGAAGCTGTTGTAGCTTGAAGCTGCACTGTGCTGCTGCAACCTCTGTGTGAAGCTCTGACCCACTTTAGTGTTAAAGGCTCTGTGGCTGCTATGTGTCTGTGTTAGCAAGCAGCCTTAAAACTTTGCAGTTGTCATAACATACACTACCGTTCACAAGTTTGGGGTCAGTAAGATTTTTTAATGTTTTTAAAAGAAGTATCTTCTGCTCACCAAGGCATTTATTTGATAAAAAACAATAAATAAATAAAAACAGTAATATTGTGAAATATTATGACAATTTAAAATTACTGTTTTCTATTTTTAATATATTTTAAACTAATTTATTCCTGTGATCAAAGCTGAATTTTCAGCATCATTACTCAGTGTCACATGATCCTTCAGAAATCATTCTACTATGATGATTTGATGCTCAAGAAACATTTATGATTATTATCAATGTTGAAAACAGTTATTTACATGTTTACTTCATGATGCCATGATGAAAAGAAAGTTCAAAAGAACAGCATTTATCTGAAATCTAAAGCTTTTGTAACATTAAACACTACCGTTCAAAAGTTTGGGGTCAGTAAGAATTTTAATTAAATTTTTGGGGGAAAGAAATAAAATAAATCAATACTTTTATTCATCAAGGATGAGTTAAACTGATCAAAAGTTACAGTAAAGACATTTATAATGTTAGAAAATATTCTATTTTAAATAAATGCTGTTCTTTTGAACTTTCTATTCATCAAAGAATTTTGAAAAAAATTGTACACAACTGTTTTCAACATTGATAATAATAATGAATGTTTCTTGAGCATCAAATCATCATATTATAATGATTTCTGAAGGATCATGTGACACTGAAGACTGGAGTAAAGATGCTGAAAATTCAGCTTTGATCACAGGAATAAATCACAGTTTAAAATATATTAAAATAGAATACTGTTTTTTTGTTTTGTTTTTTTATCAAATAAATGCAGCCTTGGTGAGCAGAAGATACTTATTTTAAAAACATTAAAAAAATCTTACTGACCCCAAACTTTTGAATGGTAGTGTATATGTAATTATTTAGAATTTCATTATTAAAAGGGAATATAAGTTAAATTTGTATGAACTACAACACATTGGTGGCAACATTGATGGACAATGTCACTGGTTCTCACATGTCTTGTGAATAATGGTGTCAATGGCACACAATTATAAGGGGGAAAACAGTGAATAAAAACAATGAGGGAAAAAACTAAGGGGGACATTTTTGCATAAATCTTTAGAAGGTTTGGAATATAACATATGAGCTATATTAGCTGAAATATAGCATATTTTTGAAGTTTGACAGACATCGTTGCTGCTAAGGGTTGAGTAAAGATTTAACAATTATTTTAGTGTTCCACAGAAGAAAATTAGAAAATTTCAGTTTTGGGGTAAACTGTTGCTGTAACTATTAAAATATTCTCTTACATGTTACATGCAAAAAACACAAAACATGTTACTTACTGTTGCAAATCAACCCAGCTGCTTTTGATTCCTTGCATACATATTTATTGTCAATATGCTCTGTACACTGCCATAGGTTTTTGCTATTCTCACAGTGAAAATACCAGAGTGATTCATTTTTATGTTTGAATGGGGGGTCAAAGGCTGTGAAATGTTGGACCATTCCACAATTCAGCATATCACAGGCCATAGTAGCTTCTTCCTTCTGCCAGCACGTGTCACACACTGTTCCCCATCTACCATTGCGATGGATTTCCACTCTACCAGCACATCGATCCAGACCGCCTGTCAGTCGCAGAGCCTTGTATTCTTCATTAAAATGAGAGGAGACATGTGAACAGACACATGCAAAAAAAATAAAAATAATCAAAAAATAATTTCGAACACATGCAAAATGTAAGTCACCCATGGCACAGACCCCCGCATTGACAATTCTTTGACACAAAGGCTTTAATTACTTTATAATTTTATAATTAAAAAGGCTCCATTAGCCAAAGTTGTGGCATAACATTTTTGAAAGACACTCTTAGAGGTTAATGCTGCCTTTACCACATTTTCTGGCAATGCAGACACAGATGAGTGTGAACCCAATTGCAGGTACTTTATTGAAGGTTTGAGGAATGAACAGGCGAGTAACAGAATAATAATGAGAACAAACATGCAACGGAGGCACAATGAGGAGAACAACATAAGAGAATCAGCTATGAAGAATCAACGATGGAGAATCAACACTGAAGAATCAACAATTGAGAAACACAGGCAAGTACTGGGTATAAGGGTATGAGTCTTTGCAATCAGTTAAAGACCAGACACTGTCTGTTTGCTGTTTAATCCTGGATGGACCTCAAGGTCATTAACTCTTACTTTATATACTTAATTACAAACATTTTATTCTGAATGTATAACCAGAAGAGAACTGCCCCCCTTGTTTCTTCCAAGGTTAGTTTTCTCCATTATCCAACATCAAATGGAGTTTTTCATTCCTTGCCACAGATGACTTTGGCTTGTATGCTATAAGGGACTAAATTATTATGTACTATGCATTTTCTTTTTTAGAAGTATGGCATGACTTTAATTAACTTCTCAGTTAAACTTCAGTTTAAAACCTTAAAACATGAATCTTAAAACAACAAAAAGGCTTATATCCTTCATCGAATATTGGCTTATTTGGCTAAAATATGGATCCATCCATAATTAACTCTCTTATCAACATTGCTTGAGATGCCACTTATAACTCACACATAGTATTACATACCTGAGCAAACCACACCTGCGTCCTCCTTATGACCACAGTCATGTCCTTGAGTAAGTGCCGGGCATTCCCATAAGCTCCTCTCTATTCCAGTGCAGTTGAGTTCGTCCAGGTGTATGGGGCCTGTACCCTGGCCGTAGGGCTCACCTTGACCACTGATAGACACAGCGTACCCACAACCAAGCTGTGAACACACCACATTTGCATCCTCCATGTCCCATTTATCATCACACACTGTGCCCCAGGACCCCCGCCACACCTCCACACGGCCCCCACAGGAGTGACCGCCCCCAACCAATCGGACAGCAGCATTGCCTGAAGCAGCAGTTGGGACATATAAACATTTAGACAATACTAAAAATTTTTACATCATTTAGACATAGAACTTCAAACCAAAATCATGCTTGCAGCAATGCACTTGCTGGAATGTTCATGGGGAGAGTGTATCAAAGGGTATAAAAGTAGAATTGTGCAGCGTTTTTCCATACAAAACTGTTTGCAAATTGCATTTCAGTTCAAGGTGGGACTACTGTTCTAGGAAAATCTGGTTATGTGTTACCAATGTAATTCCTGCAGGTGTGTAAACAACCCTTTCCAGATTGAAAAATTGCTATGGCCCAGATCTGGTCCACATACCGTGTGCAATGATGGCACTTGGGCGTTCTATTCTTGTTTGACAGATATGGGCTACAAGGCGGCCATTGCACAGCCACATGTCAGCATTTTAAAGGATTATTATTATTTTTTTAATGTTTTATGCCTTCATTTGATTACCATCGTTTTTAATAATACATTTGTTTTTGTTTTTTGTGTATTTGCCAGTGATTACTGTCCCATATCTTTGCCAAAACTGGCCCAGATATTTCTGAATTGGGTGACATTTTCTACATGGGCCACTTTTGGTTTACAGCCTGGGCCGTCCTTCCGGTGATGCAAACAGGTGTACTTTCTCTAACTCCTGCTGGGCCCTGCCCCATGCTTGTGACAGTGCCGGTAGCCAGATTAGACTGTCCCACATTTTTGTTTTGTGATATTTGGGCCATATTCACCATTTTCCACATGGGCCACTTTAGGGTCACACACAGATTACACATTGCAATAAGCAGTGCAGCTTTGCTTAAAAAAAGCCCACATGCGATTTGGGAGGTTTGGGACATATTTTCTATTACACATGTGGGCCACTTTAGGCTCACATTTATTTTGTATAGGCCAGAAGGCGGCCAACAGTGCCACATCATTGCCTGAAGTGGCCCAAATCTGGATGCTATCTGGGTTGTGTATGTGATGTAAAGGTTAAAGGGTTTATCAGCTTTACACAGTCATGAAATGCATAGAAAACTGTCACAAACAAGTTTAGTATGTGACTTTATCACATTAGTTTCACATGTATAATGTGCAAGTTTTGTAATCATTTCAAAATAGTCTATTTTAACTGTTTATCCAGTTGAATTGTTCAATTTTAAGTTCTTTACTGTAAAAATTATTTTTGTGTTTTTGAGTTAAATTTTCACAAATTGAGGCATGCTTTGAAATTATTTTCTGTGGTAAATGACAGACCACATTGGTCTGGTCTGGTAACTCACATTGTCACAGATGCCGTCACAGAACTTAAAGGTGCAATATGCAGGATTTTTTTGGGGGGGAGGGAATAAAGCATATTATAAATAATGACTCTCAATCATTACTTATGGTCCACTAGAAGTGTGTGGTGGTGTTTGTGTATACAGAGACATTGTCTTGTTCCTGTAAATCCTGAATTGTGTGCCAGATGTTTCTGGGCTGCAACCTTTGGCCAGCAGGAATGCAGCCCCAGCCAATCGCTGGTAAGGGTGGGACTTTATTGTCTGTGCCTGAAGCCCTGGATGGGAAGCAGTTGCCGTCTCAATACAATTTTTTTTTGCTATTGCCTTTTTGACTACTATCTGTAACTCGAGTGAGATTATTAGGCATTGTAATTTAGTTTTTATGATGACATACTTATTAGCGAGCTACACTGAAATGGCTAAAACTCAACTATTAGCTTAGCTGTTCTTTCATATACACACACAAATGCTATTCATGCATGATTAACACAATATTTGCAAAATAGCTCATCACTCATCTTCCCGCAGATAATTTCTTGAGTCATGTTTCGCCCACGAGGAACTTGAATGCTGTGCTTACAAACAGTAACTGAATATCCTGCATAGTGCATCTTTAACTTGTACTGAACCCAGAACATTTCTTTAAATTAATATACCGTCATCTTTTTCATAACTGTTATATTGTAATTAAAATTGTACAAACTTACCGCATTTAACTTCAGAGAGGACTGAGCATCTAAGGTTAGTAACCTCCGTACAGTTCTTTAATTGATAGTTGTGATAAACACAGTTTGTGAAACAGGTTGTGTTCAATGCGCTGTTCTGAATGAGACTGTAGACCTTTCCACAGCCAAGCTCATGGCAGATCTCACTGGACACATTGTGGAGAGTGTCTTCAGGCAGAGAGACAGAGGATTCTGTGTCTGGGGATTTAATAGTCCAAGAACATGGGCTAGATATTTGAGCCACATAGGGAGAACCTGGGGGTGAAAGAAGAAAATCAGCATTTCAATAGGCCATGCTAATAAAGCTATGCAATGCATTCCTTATGACTGATATAATATCCTATAAATATACATATAGTATTGATATACTATATTACCTGAATACTAAACCGGATACTGAATATAGTCATATTGGGGCGGTTTCCCGGACCGAGATTAAGCCTAATCCTAGACTAAAATTGCCCTTTAAACCAGATTAACAGAAATCTGCTTTCTCAGTCAAGGCTTTAAATAGTCCTAGATTTAGTTTAGTCCAGAGTTTAATAAGCTGATTTCCTGGAGGAAGACTAGAGTTACTCCAGGACTAAATCGAGGCTTAAATTAAACCTACCAGGAGGCAGGTTTAACTTCAGATTAACATTGTGTTTCAAAGTGGACACGTGTATTACTTGGATACACACACACACACACAATTTAATGTATGTGTGTATGTGTGTGTGTGTGTGTGTGTGTGTGTGTGTGTGTGTGTGTGTGTGTGTGTGTGTGTGTGTGTGTGTGTGTGTGTGTGTGTGTGTGTGTGTAAAAAAATATATTTTTATCAAGCTCGTATATTTAAGTTCAGTAATTTCACCTAAATGGCAGTGAAAATTACCTATTAAATGTAATTTAAGTGAAATTACTGAAATTAAATATACAAGCTTGATAAAAATGATCATTCTAGAAGAAAATTTCAGATGGCACTTAGAGGCTTTTGCATTTGAACTCTTCATATATATATATATATATATATATATATATATATATATATATATATATATATATATATATATATATATATATATATATATATATATATATATACATATATACATATATATATATATATATATATATACATACATACATACACATATATACATATATATATATATACACTACCGTTCAAAAGTTTGGGGTCAGTAAGAATTTTAATGTTTTTAAAAGAAGTCTCTTCTGCTCACCAAGGCTGCATTTATTTGATAAAACAAAACAAAAATGTAATAAAGTAATATTGTGAAATATTATTCCAATTTAAAACAGCTGTTTTCTATGTGAATATACAGTAAAATGTAATTTATTCCTGTGATCAAAGCTGAATTTTCAGCATCATTACTCCAGTATTCAGTGTCACATGATCCTTCACAAATCACTCTAATATGATGATTTGATGCTCAAGAAACATTCATTATTATTATCAATGTTGAAAACAGTTGTGTACAAATTTTTTTCAAAATTCTTTGATGAATAGAAAGTTCAAAAGAACAGTATTTATCTAAAATCTAAAGCTTTTGTAACATTAAACACTACCGTTCAAAAGTTTGGGGTCAGTAAGAATTTTAATTTTATTTTTGGGGGAAAGAAATACAAATAAATCAATACTTTTATTCATCAAGGATGAGTTAAACTGATCAAAAGTTACAGTAAAGACATTTATAATGTTAGAAAATATTCTATTTTAAATAAATGCTGTTCTTTTGAACTTTTCATTTTTTTTTTTTATAATTTAGAAAATTTGTACACAACTGTTTTCAACATTGATAATAATAATGAATGTTTCTTGAGCATCAAATCATCATATTAGAATGATTTCTGAAGGATCATGTGACACTGAAGACTGGAGTAATGATGCTGAAAATTCAGCTTTGATCACAGGAATAAATTACAGTTTAAATATATATTAAAATAGAAAACAGTCATTTTAAATTGTCATAATATTTCACAATATTACTGTTTTTTTTTTATTGTTTTTTATCAAATAAATGCAGCCTTGGTGAGCAGAAGATACTTCTTTTAAAAACATTAACAATCTTACTGACCCCAAACTTTTGAACGGTAGTTTGTATATATTACAAACAGACTTCCAGCATTTATTTTCTTTTATTCCATAGCTGGTGTGTGCAGTTTATTTAGCTTGCTTAAAATAATTTTCTCTTGTTTAGTAAATTTTTTTTGATTGCAGTCTTTTTCTGATTCCATTGTTTCCTTGGATTTGCTTCTCAGTTCCATGCAATTTTAAGCTTTTCTTGGTTCATTCCATGTTTTACAGGCAACCTCTATCATGCTAATTCAGATTAGCACAGTTGGTTTTAAATTAATCTGGTTTATTTTAGTTCAGGACTCCATAGTCCAGGTGTAACTAATCCGTATTTAATCTGTGTTACAGAAAGCCATTTTTTAAGACACGATTAACTATTCTTGATTAAGGCCTACTCCTGGCTTAATTTAAACCCTGTCCGGGAAACCGCCCCTTTATGTAATAGATTTAAACTTGTTTGCAAAAAACTTTTAAATAATACATTTTAAATAATAAATTAAAGAAATGAATAATATTAAAATAAATAAATACATTCTAAAATAATTTATCATGATTATTTGTACAGAAGTTAATCTTACACTTATCTCACTATCATTATTTCTTGTATGGGAACAGTTTTTACAATTTCACATTGCAATACATGCCAACCTACAGACATGTTCAATTTCACGTCCCACTGTATGGTTCTTACCACAAACAACCTCAGAGAGCATTTTGCAGTGGCTTCTCACAGTCTGAGTGCAGTTGTTTAGCTCAGAGTTGTGGTAAAGGCAGCCTGTGAGACAGGTACTGTTTAATTCTGCATCAGATGCCTTTAATTTATACACATCACCACATCCCAGGGACAGGCAGATCTGAGAAGAGAGACTGTGAATATCCTCCACAGCTATAACTGACGTGTTGCTTCTAGAGGTACTGAGGGTCCAGGAGCACGACCCAGAACGCTGATCTGCTTGTGACACAAGAAAGAATACAAGAAAATGTACTTTTTACAATTTACTTTCTCAATGCATATTCCTGGTCTGTGAATGTAATTGAAATTATTCATTTCAATTCAATTTACATTAATTTGAAATAATATGTGTTGCGAAGAGCACTATACAAAGCGGCTTTCCAGAAAATGCATGTGTCTACATTACAATTTAGAGGGATTTGCTATCAGAGGTGACTGTGTCCAAGTAATGTATTTCAGAAATCTACAAATACAAATCACGCAGTTAGTTAACAATGTATTAATTTAATGCAGAAACAATGAGCTCATTGAAGTCATTATTACATTGTGAACAATGATTACGATATATAGAAATTACATAAATAATTATGAAAAAAAAATTCTCTGTAATCTTTAATAAAAATGTAATAACTTTATCAGTCTCTGCTCCTTTTCTAATGACGTCAAAACCGCAAAGGCTATAGATAATGTTAAAGCCAAATAGTTTTAGCAAGCTTTTATTTGTTCTTGCAAATTGATTGTTATCCAATCAAATCCCAATGCACTGGAAATAATAATGATAATAATGATGAGAAATAGATCTTTATTAATGCTATTTAAATAAATTACATTTAAGGTAATCAATTAGAATATCAATAGAATGCGAGAGCTATGCAAGTTTGCTAAAACAATGCCTACATTTGTTTTTCATGTTGTGAATGACCTGTTTCTGAAATGCTGATGTTGTTACATAAGGGCACAAACCCAAATAAAACAACACAGCACAATTCTGCCTTTTGAATTTGGGTAATACAACTGAACACACAACATACGTTTATTATAAACTATAAAAATGGCGTTCAAATAACAATAGCATAGAGCACAACATGATCTGACATTTCACAGGCTGCCTGTTTGATGTGACACCTGTTTTAGTGCAACAAAGTGAAATACAGTGGAAGTGAGCAAATTTGCAGTGGTTGGATAACAAGAGCATCACCGCAACATCCTGTCACACTCTTCAAAAGGGTTAAGAATTATGTGAAATTATTCTTCATGATTCTCTAAGGCTTAATGTCAAAACATTCAGCAGTTCACATTGAGGAACAAAAAAGGAGTGATTTAAAAGTAAACTACTAAAGGAAGAATTACCCATTATTATCAAAATGACATACAATTTTAGGGAAGCAAATAACTCACATTTCATATTGACCTTTGGATGCTCAGTAGAGATGATATTGTCATATCCTGAAAAAAAGAGCAAGAAATTTTACAGTCTTGAAAAAAATTACGTTTTTGTTCCACCGTGTGTTTTTGTTCCAACTTTCAGACCATTGGGCAACACGATGTTTCGGCTCACGTTTTATTCTGTGGGTCCACTGAAAGATTTAGATGGCAACTGTATGATTAATTGCATAATGGTAGCTACAGATGCAGTAGTACATTCAGAATCTGCAAAATGATAATACTTTAAACAAAATAAGAGGGATCATAAAAATTGCTTATTGTTTTTTATTTAGTACTGCTCTGAATAAGCTATTTTACATAACAGATGTTTAGCTTAAAGACAAAATAATAGCTGAATTTATAATAATGAGCCAGTTCAAAAGTTTACAAATGCTTGATTAAAGGCAAATCTTTTCAGCAATCTTTCTTTTGAGAGCCATTTCACACTGAGGACAACTGAGGGACTCAAATACAAGTATTACAAAAGTTGCAAACATTCATTGATGCTCAAGAAAACAGAACGATGCATTAGGAACAGGGGGGTTATGAACTCTAGAACAGGATGAAGATGTATAACTGTTTCTTATTTTGTTTTTCATGTATTACCTGTGATGGATTTTTAATAGATAAGATAGTAAACTATCTTTTAAACTAACCATGATTCTAGCATCTAAACCTTACTTCCCTTTTAGGCCTAACACTCTAACATTTGAACACAATGTACCAAAATGTTCTCTGAATATTGTGTCCATGGAAAATTCTGAAGTGCTGACCATGACAATATCAAAAATATACCGTCCAGAATTGTCTCATGACATATTGAGTAATCAACTGAACTCTTAACCCTTTTCTTTATATTTTCTGATGATTCAAGATAATTTTGCTCATGCCAGTAACAGAGGGTGAAAGAGGGGGGGCTTGCTTTTACAAATTGAACCAATCCTATTGAAAGAAGGTGACATGAGTTAAGTCATGAGTTAGTCATATTGATCTTATTGTTGTGTCTGTCTTTATCCTATAAAACCTGATGTAGTCTTTGGTGCGATTCTCTGAGAAATGCTCGAGAACTTATATTTTATGTGAAACAGCTTATTTAGGGCATGTAGTACTAAAAAAACAATAGGTACGTTTTATGATCCCTCTTGTTTTGTTATAATTATTAACATTTTGTAGATTCTGCTAGGTGTATCTAAATGTATGACCTAAACGATATATGCTATATTGAGAATATGTATAATAGCACAGTTAGATGCAAATTTGTCATACAAACAACATTTAATGATATTCAACCATCCTTATATGCTTTATTAATGCAATAATCTTTTAGTCTTGACTTCAATATAGTAGAAACATTACTGAATTGTTTACAACAGCTTATGATTTGGATTCTCTATCTTTCTCTCTATTGAAAGAAATTGGGTAACACTTTATAATAACTGCACGCTATTAATCATTAGTTAAGCATTAGTAAACAGTTAATTCATAATTTATAAAGCATTAATAGACATTAATAAGCAGTTTATAAATACAGCTATGATTGCTTTGTTCTTAATTTATAAGCATATATATCTATTGCATTATTTACAAACCAGTAATTTAGGAGTTGTCAGTGGTTCATAAGATCACTTAGAAAGTGCAAGTAAATGATTAATAAACTATTTAAATGTACACTCATACATATTATTCAGACATATAGTAAAAGTTACTTAGTGTGTTAATAAATGCTTAATCAACATTCATTTCTACTGTAATGCATGATTAATTCAGGTAGTTAGTAGTGGTCCAAAGCATTTAGTAGTGGTCAGTTAACTATTTTTGTGAGCTCAACTAAAGTGAGGACTAGTTATGCCTCGTAAAGCATTTACAAAGGAGATTTAAAGGCTCAGTTATCTTCTAAACAGAAAAAGGAAACAAACAACACAGAGATACAGAACATAGAAATATTTAAGATGTATGACTGGACATTTAAATAGTTCATTAATCATTTACTTAAACTTTCAAAGTGATCTTATGAACCACTGACAACTCCTAAATAACTGGTTTGTAAATAAAGCAAAATAATAATGCTTTGTTTAATGTTTGTAAATAATGCTAAATTGATCATTAATAAAGAATGAAAATACAATTATTAAACACATACAAGAATAAAGCATTTTAAGCTGTATTTATAAACTGCTTATTAATTTCTATTAATGCTTTATAAATGGATGAAATGTTTATTAATGTATAGATAATGATTAATTGCAATCAGTTATTATGGAGTTACCAGAAATTGATATTATTATTATTATTATATTTGCTTCGGTTTAAAAATTCAGTAGCCTACTGTGCAAAAGTCTTAGGCATGTTAGCATTTATTTTCACACACAAAAAAAATGGTTTTAAGACAGTTTTTTATATATATCTTTTGCTGTAGTGTATAGTAAATATAGGTTTACATTTCCAAACATTCCTCTTGCCATTAATTGTAATAATCCAGTGAAAAAAACCCTAACATGCCTACTTTTGCACACTATATATGTCAGCAGCAGCAGATCTTAAAGTGACTGCAGTCACTAATTCTGCCTGTCAGAAAAGTTAATCAAAGAACAAAGGGAACAGAGAAAATCGAGACATCAGTAGCTGTATTAGTTTAAGTGATATTGGCCTTCAATCATAAAAAGATGCCATTAAACAAGTATTTAAACTATACTGTCTTTCTGTTGTCTCTACATTAATTTGGACTGTATTACAGATTCAACACTTCAATTAGCAGAACAATCATTTTCAGCTGTGATAAGTAAAGCTCGAGAAAAAACTTTTTTATTAGAAATATTATAATTTCTTAAAGATCATTATACTGATGAAATACCTGGAGTACTGGCTGATAATGGAGCTTTGCCATAACAAGAACAATTTTATTTTAAAATATAAACAAAATAGTTATTTAAAATTGTCAAAATCCTTAACACTACTGTTTTTTAATAAATAAATGTTGTAGACATAAGAATATTCTTATAAAAACAAAATCTTACTGATCCCAGATAGATAGATAGATAGATAGATAGATAGATAGATAGATAGATAGATAGATAGATAGATAGATAGATAGATAGATAGATAGATAGATAGATAGATAGATAGATAGATAGATACCTTGTATAAAAGCAACAGTTTGGACAATTGTCATGATCTTGAAAGCCTCCATTCTTCATGAGCTGAATGAGGACTGTTTTTAGTACTGCTGTACTTCACTTTCTGAATCAAAGGGAGGAAGTGAGACTGCCTAGCCGTTTCTCTCTGTGTGTGTGTGTGTGTGTGTGTGTGTGTGTGTGTACACTTGTCTACCTATCTAAGAGGGGACCTTGGTGTCCAGTGGCGGCTGGTGCTAAAAACATTTGGGGGGGCACAACAAACTGAATTTTTAATCCAGGACTGAATGTAGGCTAATTGTTAAATAACAATTTAATTACATTGATACAGTGAAAATAATGTAGCTATCATTAGCCTAAAGTTTAGCTAAACCTTCAGCCGGTAGGGTTGGGAAATAGCCAATTGGCAAATAAATCTGAATTTTTGGGCTAAATGGCGATGTATGGTATAATCTGAGTATTTAATTATTATTTTTCTATTAAAAAAATATATATATTAAATTTAATAAATTATTTTTTTTGAATATCCTGATCAATATTGTCCTATAAACAATGTTCATATTGAAGGTTATAAAAACAAACAGTGTAACCTTGGCTGTCTATCTGCAGTCTATCCAAAAAAGGGGTCAAATCACATTACATTCTAACATTGCAACATTACAATCTAAAAACAAAATAATGCTTTTTAAAGTAGTAGTTAAATTTACTAAACTTAAAAAAAAAAAAATTTTGTTCACCGCACATTTATGTTCACCAACAACAACAAATATTCAACAACAAATATTTTAGCTAAATATATTTATAATTTAGTGCTAATGTATATTTTAGTCAGAATAATTGCGCTCCTATTCTATTGCGCTCCATCTGTTCGGCGCGCATGCACGCGGCGGCGCTCGTTCACGGAAGTTTAGCTTGCAGAAAGCTCGCCCAGTCATGACAGCAAACTGGAAATATTGACTTTCTAACATTTACAGATGGAGAATATGTCCGTGAAATGTAAGTTATACACCAAAAAGAATTATTGGATGTCACTTCGGCTTATGGCTAAATATTATTAGAGGTATATTTGTTTCCACCAATCGCTGCACAAGTGAAGTTTACGTATGATGACGAAAGCACGTTAGTGCGAGCCCTCCCGGAACCCATAGAGAATGCATTGCAGTGCCTGCAGTTCGAGAAAAAAAAAATCTTTGAATGTAAGTCTATGGGAACACTCTGGGCGATTTTCGGCCATAGTGAAATCGCCCAAAAAGAGGCGGTATTCCACAGAACGTGACTTGGCGCTGATTGGACTATATCCAGAGGCAGAACAACAGTGAGTGACTGCTAGCGTAACTCTGTGGTTGAATGAGATTGTGATTGAAAAAGTCCCTTTCACACTTTGGTGGTGCGTCGCCCGATCGCCCTAATGAAGAAACCGCCGCTGTTGGTGTCGTTACACACTCACCAACAGGGGACCGCCGAGCCAAGTGGGGACATTTTTCAAGTCCCCTGTTGGTCATGCTAAAACATGTTAAAATCAAGTAAAAAAATGCTCTGATGATTTATTTTATTTTTTTTACCAAATGGGGACATGTGTGTGTGTGTGTTTAAGTCCATAGTCAGCAGCACTCCTGTAGGCTGGAGCATGAACTGCAATGCAGTACTGAGGCTCTGAGACTGTAGATCTGCTGTTTGTTTCCTTACTTAAGTAACTTTAAAGTCTTTTAAAAAATCCCCACACATGCATATGTATATTTTTTCATAATATAACTTCAAATATGCTTTTTTTTTTTTTTTTAAACATGCCAAGAGGGGATCTGCAACTCTGACCTATGTCTAACTATCCAAGTGGGGACTTCCATAGCCTGCAATGGAATTGTGTGTGTGTGAAGAGTGAAGTGAACTGGCAGTGAAGTCTGTCTTCATTATGTAACTTAATGTATATATACACACACTCACCTAAAGGATTATTAGGAACACCTGTTCAATTTCTCATTAATGCAATTATCTAATCAACCAATCACATGGCAGTTGCTTCAATGCATTTAGGGGTGTGGTCCTGGTCAAGACAATCTCCTGAACTCCAAACTGAATGTCAGAATGGGAAAGAAAGGTGATTTAAGCAATTTTGAGCGTGGCATGGTTGTTGGTGCCAGACGGGCCGGTCTGAGTATTTCACAATCTGCTCAGTTACTGGGATTTTCACGCACAACCATTTCTAGGGTTTATAAAGAATGGTGTGAAAAGGGAAAAACATCCAGTATGCGGCAGTCCTGTGGGCGAAAATGCCTTGTTGATGCTAGAGGTCAGAGGAGAATGGGCCGACTGATTCAAGCTGATAGAAGAGCAACTTTGACTGAAATAACCACTCGTTACAACCGAGGTATGCATCAAAGCATTTGTGAAGCCACAACACGCACAACCTTGAGGCAGATGGGCTACAACAGCAGAAGACCCCATCGGGTACCACTCATCTCCACTACAAATAGGAAAAAGAGGCTACAATTTGCACGAGGTCACCAAAATTGGACAGTTGAAGACTGGAAAAATTTTGCCTGGTCTGATGAGTCTCGATTTCTGTTGAGACATTCAGATGGTAGAGTCAGAATTTGGCGTAAACAGAATGAGAAAATGGATCCATCATGCCTTGTTACCACTGTGCAGGCTGGTGGTGGTGGTGTAATGGTGTGGGG
Organism: Leuciscus idus; assembly: GCA_021554675.1. Taxonomy (NCBI): domain Eukaryota; kingdom Metazoa; phylum Chordata; class Actinopteri; order Cypriniformes; family Leuciscidae; genus Leuciscus; species Leuciscus idus. The sequence continues at coordinate 22,578,220 of CM038628.1, forward strand.
GATGTTTTCTTGGCACACTTTAGGCCCCTTAGTGCCAATTGGGCATCGTTTAAATGCCACGGCCTACCTGAGCATTGTTTCTGACCATGTCCATCACTTTATGACCACCATGTACCCATCCTCTGATGGCTACTTCCAGCAGGATAATGCACCATGTCACAAAGCTCGAATCATTTCAAATTGGTATCTTGAACATGACAATGAGTTCACTGTACTAAAATGGCCCCCACAGTCACCAGATCTCAACCCAATAGAGCATCTTTGGGATGTGGTGGAACGGGAGCTTCATGCCCTGGATGTGCATCCCACAAATCTCCATCAACTGCAAGATGCTATCCTATCAATATGGGCCAACATTTCTAAAGAATGCTTTCAGTACCTTGTTGAATCAATGCCACGTAGAATTAAGGCAGTTCTGAAGGCGAAAGGGGGTCAAACACAGTATTAGTATGGTGTTCCTAATAATCCTTTAGGTGAGTGTATATACACACAGGCATCACAATATTTGTCTCAATATTTGATATATATTTAATATATTGCTCAATTTAAATGCAACCAAACATATGTCACTCTTTACCATCGAACAGGGGACATTTATTTGAAGATGAAATTTAAAACTTGAAGTTGAATTGCAAAATTATTTCAATTAAATCATGTGAAGCGAATGTCTTTTAACATTAACACTTTAGTTATTAAACCAACTGAAGATTTTCAATGCAAAAATCAACATAAAACTTTTCTTGTGTGTGTGTGAGAACCACACTCCCTTACAAAAAGAAGTTTCATTTTCACTTTATTTTGATGATCCCTTTAACACATTCTGTTGTCTTTAAGTAACATTCCACCTACATGTCTACTAACTCTCATTAGAGTATTAGAGTATTAATAGACTGGTAGGGTTAGAATAAGTTGACATGTAGTTGCAAAGTTACTAATAGTCAGTAGAGTATCTTTTGGAGGACCATCACAATAAAGAGTTTGCAGATATTAGAACTATTGATACTCTAAAGAGAGTTATTTGACATGTAGTTGCAAAGTTACTTACAATCAACAGAATGTTCTAAAGGGACCATCAAAATAAAGTGTTAGCCTACCGAAGTTTATTAAAGTGTGCTGATAGCAGGCTATTTTAAACTAAAAATAAGAATGAATGTCCTCGAGGTAGCATGAAAAACTGTCCTAATCGTCCTTACAAATTTTCCATAACAATTGTTAATAACTTAATAGCTTTTTTTTTTTTTTTTTACTAACTTAAGAGTAACTCCTTTCCATTTCCTGTTCACTGCCTTCGCTTACATTCTCATCAAGCCCACATGGCAGCACAAGCACTCTCTAACATTGGCCAGTTCATTCTCAAGCTCTGCACATCCAGGAAATGTAAGTGTAAAAGAAAGCCTTATGTAAGAAACATGAACAAAAAAATTGGTTTAATTTAACTGTATGATAAATGTATATTACCTTTCTTTCTAGAATACAATCCCAAAAAAGGGTTCTGCAGTGGCTCAAATTGAAATCCTGACTAGTAACTGATTGTAGATATCTTTCAATTCTTCATCTTTGTCTCTTTCTCTAGGTGTGTGAAGCGAAAATCTATGAATATTGAAATAAAATGTCAACAAAAGAGAACCTATGAGGTCTTCTCCCCCTGAAGATTACCGCCAAAATAAAAGCTTATTTATAATTTATTATTATTATTATTATTATTATTATTTATTATTATTATTATTATGTTGGTCACAAGGGTCCAATTCTCACTATTAGCTAACTATTAACTATAACTTTCACCTCAATAAAAGCAGAATTACTGCTTATTAATAGTTAGTAAGGTGGTAGTTAAGTTTAGGTAGTGGGTAGGATTAAGGGATGTAGAATATGGTTATGCAGAATAAGGAACAATAAGGAATAATATGTGCTTTATGCAGAATAAGGAACAATAAGGAATAATATGTGCTCTGTAAGTACTAATAGACTGCCAATATCCAAGTAATATGCATGCTAATAAGAAACTAGTTAATAGTGAGAATTGAACCCTAAACTTAAATGTTACCCTAATTTTATAGTATTATAACACAATACTATTGCAATTGTAATATATTTCTTGATTGATTTGTTAAATTTAATAAAATAAAAAATATTTATTTTATATTGTATATTAAACGGCTTAGTGCTTAGAGGTGGGGCAGTTAAGCTAAACTTCTTAAACCCTGCTGTTTACATGCATAATTTAACTATGGCAGTGATAAACATCACCAAATAGTAGTAACAATTTTATCCACACATCCGAAATCGCATACCTCTATTAACTATATTACTATATAGTAGATGAAAAATCTATGCCCAAAAAGTATAGCAAATTTCAACAGAGAGCGCAGAGTTAAAAGAAATTGTCAAGTGCCGTCTATGGACAGACATAACATTCAGACACGTAGACCTCTGCATGCCAAGGTTATTATAGTTTTGCATTTTTAAATTAGTTTTTATTTTATTATCATTTTCAAATTTCCAATATATTTCAGTTTAGTTTTAGTTAGTTTCATTAATGGACGTTCATTAAACATCAGTTTTTATTTTGTGAACACATTTCTATTTAGTTTTTATATATTTAGTTTCAGTTTTAGTTTTAGTAATTAGTTTAGCAGAGTTAACAGAACACTTCCAGTTAAAGACATTTAATTTCAGCCAAGTTTAATGTTTGCAGTTTACAGTTAACTCTTGTGAAAACCTCTTAATAAAAAAAATAAAAAATAATTTGAGGATGAACAAAGAACCAAACAAATGCAACTAAAAAGTAAAAATTATTCTTTCATACTCATTCATATTAAAAATGAAATCTTTTTAAACGTGGTGTATAAGAAAAAGAAAAAGATATGCGTATGATTATTATGATTATTCTTTAAGGTTATTTCTATGATTAATCCTTTCAAACATTATTCTTGTATTGATCCATTTATGCTTTTTGTCTATTGCATCGTTGCAAAAACGGAAAAAAGACGCGAAATGGGGAAAAAGCACAAGGTCTTTTAAAAGTTGAACTTATTTTAACTTGACTGCTGCGTTTTAAGAGCGTCGTGTCATGCACGAGACGCTGCAAAAGACATGAGATTCAAGCGCCATGGTCATACATTAAAAAAAAGTAGCGCAGTGGAATTGGAAAAACGATTATTTATTTTTGCTAATTATTATTTAGTTTTTCAGTAACTGTTGTTAGTTTTGTTTAGTTTTTCATTTATGTTGAAATTTATATTTTATTTCAGTTTATGAAAATGTTTTTTGTCCAATAGTTTTAGTCTTAGTTTCAGTTTTCATTTATGAAAATAACCTTGCTGCATGCTGGTGAGTCTAGTGCTTAACTAATATTGTTACTTATACAGAATACTGTTAATTTGCATATACAATGTAATCAGTTTACATATACCAATATCTCCTTTATAAAAAGGCATTAAATTGTGCATTGGATTGTTAAAAACACAAAATGGGATATAAAGTATTTGACCACAGAAAAAAAGAAAAAAAACACACAAAAAAAAAAAATCATAAACCTGTGTATTTGTATATAAACGTAGGAGACAACTTATTTAGGAAAAGCTTAGCCATATTTATTTGAAATTGATTTTGATTTTTCAGTATAAAGATTTTATTTTGGATTGAATTTAAAAGTAGAGTTTAGCCATGGCCTGTAGGAATTTCTTCTTTCTTTTTTGTGCTGCGAGCTGCAGGACTTCCTCTGGATTACTGGAGTTTAACTCCGTCTGTCCGATGGCCTTGATCTGTGTTCACATAAATTTACCATCATCAGCTTCATATTAATGCAGTGAGCGAATTAGTTTATTTTGTGATGGCCAAATGTAAACTACAAAAGATACTTCTGCCCAAATCTTGCATTAAAACTGCACTGAAATTATAGATATTACTAGATATTAACATTTCCACACTATCTGCAATAAATGTAATTCTTGAATCAATAGAGAAAACAAATCAGCTTACTGCAACTTGTCTTTTGTCACCCTCTCCTCGTTTTTGGTGAATGTCTGAGAGCAAATGTTATGGTTTAACAACGGCTAGAATATCAGATATGCTGGAAAAAAGGTTATTCTAATTTTTTATTAATAAATTAGCAGATTTAGACCTCAAAACTGATAACTCCTGACTACAGATTGTTGTTGGTCTGAAATAGAGTGTTCTTTAAAAAAGGATACATGTCAGATATTCCAGAATCGTCACATCCCAAATGTAGTCATAGAACGAATCCATAGAGTCATGACTGATGGAATAGGGGGAAGGGGTGGAGAGAGAATTAAACTTCTGAATTATTTTGTAGGGTACTGATACAGTATGCATTGTAAGTTCACCTGTTTTGCTCTTGTAGAGCTTTAAAAGCAGTCATGTAGTCCACTTCCCTCAGAAACTGGCAGAGAACAGCTACCTGCAGAGTGTACACAATCACATCATGAATTAGCTAGTACTATCATCTGAAACGAGACGGTTTATGACGGCTTGTTACCTGAGTGTGACAATTCAACAACGAACAACACTTGATCATTCTCTTCAGAACCTGCAAAGAAATTCCACATGTCAGTCCTGACAATATTTCAGTCACATCTTTAGACGGCATTTTATTACCAAGGCAAAAGTAGAAATAATTGTTTTTATTATTATTTGTCCATAACAGCGTTCAGCAAATTTGCAGCACCTGGTCAGTGTAGACATCAGGAGGAACTGGTTTAGTGAAGTAATCTGAGCACACAGTCCCTGCCTGCAGGTAATAATGCATCGCTGCAGAATACTGGTTGGTCACTGAAAAAACAATGGAAGAATATAAAATTATATAAAAAAACTTAACAAGTAAAAACTTTACATAAATTATAGAGGGTATGCATTGACTTCACTTTCCCGCAAGAACGCCCCCTCAGCTGGACTGAGTGGCAAAAGAGCCTGCTGCGTGACTGGATTTAATAGGGGAAACTGCGAAACCGTGAGTAAAACAAACGATTATCAGTTTAAACTAAAGGTTGGACTCGATATAGTGTTCCTTACAACTTACCAAAGATCCAGTGATCCATGGATATTGACATGCAGCCAGGAATCGATGTGGAATCGATGTTATATACATCATCGTATCGTACGTTTTTTGTCAGTGTTTATTTAAAAACATCCAATTATTTAGAATATACAATGGTACATTTATGAGTTGTCAATACAATATATAAAAAATACAATATTTCATACAGTATGATTTTACCCCTAAATTCAGCATATTGACAAAATAACTGCAAATCCAGTTGTTTCTGTGAATTTCAGCGATCCATTTGCTTCTCTGTTCTGTATCTTTCGTCAGTCTGTAAAAATATACCTCCGATTTCTTGTCAAATCTAGTTGTACAGTCAATCGCAAAGCTCTTTCCCGTTTTAGATGCGTTTTGTATGTTTTTGGAAGCATTCACGCTGAAAACAAATGCTGAAAACAAATGCTGCCACTCAGCATTCACGCTGAAAACAAATGCTGCCACTCAGTCTTTTTGCCACTCAGTGGATGTAACCGCAGTCACTCCGGCCGACGGTGACATCACGTGCATACCCTCTATTGCAGTCTAGTCACGGTTATGTTTCAAAATGCTTTCTCTGCATTTATTAACCTGTTCTGGCAAAAACCTATCTACAAGTAGTGTATTAATCATTCTGTTAGCATTAATGCCTGTTCTGCCCTTTGGGTATTGTCCTTGCTAGAACAATTAGGACCTCTAGCGGTCAAGTTTGGTATTGCAGGCGGAATCAGGAAGTTTAGTTTCAAAAAGCACATGGTGAAGATTGTTCCAGCTGCAATAATCCTGTTACGTTTCGATTTCCCCTTAGCAAGAACTGCCTTTTCACTCCTTTGTTCATGTCTTCATGCTCAACAAGAGTCTTTATTAAACGGAGCTAAGAAGCTATATTCTGACTCTCATGTTTTTCATGACTGGAGTTTGGCTGGCTGTCTAATTTTGGTTAAGAACACCAATTGGAGGACAGTACAGTGAAAAGGCAGCTTTGGTTGGGGAAATTACGACATTGATTGTGTGCAAAGTATGAACGAGCACCATGGACGAATATACGGATGGCGACAGAGCTTCTCAGAAAAGCGCGGCCAGCAGTCACACATCAGTTTCAACAGCAAGCGCAGCAGCAAGGGCCCGTGCGAAGGCTGAAGCAGCACGTGTCCGTGCATCCTTTGCTGAAAAAGAAGCTAAGTTAAAAATTGAACAAGCAGAGAAGGAAGCAAAAGCTCTCCTCGAGAAGGCCAGACTCACAGCTGAATTGAATGCTCTAACACTACAGAGGGAGGCAGCAGCGGCTGTAGCACAGGCAGAAATATTAGAGGCAGCTGAGGAACAGGTAAAAGTAACGGACGACAAAAGTGCTAGAAGATCATTAAAGGAAGAAAGTATGCAGCGTACAAACGATTATGTTACACAGCAGGCTGAGTTACAAAAACATTCACGCTGTCATGACTTTGTACCTGTTAAGCATGAGGAAAGCTTAGTAACTTGGGACAAATCACTTGAATCCTCGCCACTTATTCCTCGTCCAGAAAACCAGTTTAAATCGTCAGAGAGATGCATTACCATGTCTGATTCCTACTTTTCACCTCTCAAAATAAGCCCTAACATAGCAGAGACTAATAACGAACAGTGGCCACATCCTCAGTCGGGTGTTCGTACCAATCTGAATGCCACAGCTCAACCTTATAATCCTCTTCACTATGCTTCCCAGGCTGAACCGGTCAAAGACCCCCCAATGACAGAGTTCGTAAAGTTTCTGGCACGTCGTGAATTGGTGACTACAGGGCTCCGTCACTTCGACGACAGACCCGAAAGTTTCAGAGCATGGCAGTCCTCATTCTTAAATGCCATAAAGGAGCTTGACATCTCAGCTAGCGAAGAGTTGGACCTTTTAACTAAGTGGCTAGGCAAGGAATCAGGCCATTATGTCAACAGGATACGTCTCATGCACGTTAACAATCCTCAGGTTGCTCTCAGGAAAGCCTGGGATAGACTGGTCGAGTGTTATGCTTCACCTGAGATAATTGAAGATGCGCTGTTCAAGAAAGTGGATATGTTTACTAAAATTTACAACAACGACTCTGTGAGACTTAGAGAACTTGGAGATCTCCTCATGGAGATCTTATCAGCGAAGCAAGATGGATACCTGCCTGGATTGGCCTTTTTGGATACCGCTCGAGGTATCAGTCCTATAGTAGCAAAGCTCTCACACTCTCTTCAAGAAAAATGGGTAGCCCAAGGATCCAGGTTCAAAGCAGAACACAATGGGCTTTTCCCCCCTTTCTCATTCTTTGCTGAGTTTGTTTGCAATGAGGCACGCATCAGGAACGACCCTAGTTTCTCATTTACTCATTCCAGCGATATTCATTCTAGAGAAAGACCAATTCTCAGGACGGCGAGAATTCCATTGTCAACTCACAAAACTGATGTTCTCACTGACAAGAAAGTAGAGAACCCTGGAAAGTACTGCCCAATACATAACGGACCACACCCTTTGAAAAAAGTGTCGCACTTTCAGGGCCAAACCTATTGAGGAGAGAAAATCCTTCCTCCGTGAGAATGGAATATGCTACAAGTGTTGCATGTCCACTACTCATTTAGCCAAAGACTGCAAGTTAACTGTCAAGTGTAGTGAATGCGAGAGTAATCGTCATGTCACAGTCATGCACCCTGGCCCACCTTGTCAAGGGCCCGAGCATTCTACCCCGCAATCGAGCTTCGGAGAAGGAGGAGATGACAATGAATTGTCAACATCCACAGTGACGTCACACTGTACTGAAATCTGTGGTAAGGGGCAGCCAGGGAAATCATGCTCTAAGATTTGCTTGGTGGATGTGTTCCCTCAGAATCAGCCAGAGAAGGTTGTCAAAATGTACGCAGTACTCGACGATCAGAGTAATCGCTCGTTGGCAAAAAATGATTTCTTTGAGCTGTTCGGTATAGATAGCGAACCTTCCTCTTATTCCCTTCGGACATGTGCTGGAGTTACCAATATGTCTGCCAGGAAGGCCGAAGGTTTCATGATCTCACCAGCCGCAGGAGGTGCTTCCTTTGCTCTACCACCACTCATAGAGTGCAATCAAATATTGGCCAGCAGATGTGAGATACCCACCCCGAATGTAGCCTTGAATCACTCTCACTTGAGGTCAGTTGCAAGCAAAATTCCCAAACTCGATCCCAACGCTCAGATCCTTCTCTTACTGGGAAGAGACATCATTAGGGTGCACAAGGTCAGACAACAAATTAATGGCCCACATGATGCACCCTTTGCCCAAAAGTTAGACTTGGGTTGGGTGGTAGTTGGTGAGGTATGTTTGGGAAACGCCCATATACCTAGTGTGAGCACCTTCAGGACCAATATATTAGAGAAGGGTCGCACCACTTACCTTTCGCCCTGCACCAGTTACATGAATCTGAAAGAGGAAGCTCCTTACAGCGGGGAGCCTAAGGGTATTATCCTCGGAGCACGCAAAGAAAACAGCCTTGGTTGTGATGTGTTCCAAAGAACCGAGAACGATAATAAACTAGCCCCGTCCATTGAGGATACAGCATTCTTAAAGATCATGAATTCAGAGGTTTACAAGGATGAAGGAAACAGTTGGGTCGCCCCATTGCCATTCCGAGAGCCAAGAAAAATACTTCCCAACAATCGTGTACAAGCTCTTAATAGATTTCATTCTCTGCAGCGTACTCTTACTAAGAAGCCAGAGATGGAAAAACAATTAGTCTCTTTCATGAAGAAAATCCTGGAGAATGACCACGCTGAACCCGCACCACCACTGAAGGAGGGAGAGGAGTGTTGGTTCCTGCCGATCTCTGCGGTTTACCACCCAAAAAAGCCAGATCAGATCAGGGTGGTTTTCGACTCCAGCGCCCAACATCAGGGCATCTCCCTCAACAACGTCTTGTTAACAGGCCCCGATCTGAACAATAACTTGTTAGGAGTCCTTCTTCGATTCCGTAAGGAACCCGTAGCCATCACAGCTGACATCCAACAAATGTTCCATTGTTTCAAGGTCAGAGAGGACCATCGTAACTTTCTTAGGTTCCTCTGGTTCAGAGACAGCGACCCAACAAAGGATGTCATAGAGTACCGCATGAAGGTACATGTTTTTGGCAATAGCCCTTCCCCGGCTGTTGCCATTTACGGGCTAAGACGAGCTGCTAGCGAGGGTGAGAATGTACATGGCTCAGATACTCGACAGTACGTGGAAAGACACTTCTACGTGGATGATGGGCTTGTGTCCCTACCTACTGATGATCAGGCAGTGAGTCTCCTTCGAAGAACACGAGCATCTTTAGCCGAATCGAACCTTCGTTTGCACAAGATTGCTTCAAATAGCCCAGTTGTTATGCAAGCCTTTCCTCAAGAGGAACACGCTAAGACTATAAAGGACTTAGACCTTAGTGGTGAAATTCCTCCTATACAGCGTACTCTTGGGTTGTGTTGGGAGATAGCAGGCGACACCTTCACCTATGATGTGTCATCTGTCGGCAAATCATTCACAAAACGTGGTGTGCTGTCCACTGTGAACAGTATCTTTGATCCACTCGGCATAGTCTCTCCGGTCACCATACAAGGCAGAGCTCTATTACGGGAACTCTCAAACTACACCTCAGAATGGGATGCTTTACTTCCTGAAGAAAGGAGAGGAGAATGGGGAACATGGCAAGACTCCCTCCAGGACCTAAAGCAACTGCATATTCCTCGAACCTATTCCTCAATTTCCCTTTCTGAGGCAAAACTTGTAGAACTGTGCGTTTTTTCTGACGCCTCCACTAAAGCAATCGGCGCAGTGGCTTACCTCAGGGTCATCGACCATGATGGTAGCAGTAATGTCGGATTTGTCTTAGGTAAAGCCAAACTAGCACCGCAACACAAACCTACTATTCCACGTCTCGAACTCTGTGCTGCAGTATTGGCAGTTGAAATTGCCGACCTGATATGCCATGAGATGGATCTCAGATTGCATGCTGTAAGATTCTACTGTGATAGCAAAGTGACTACTTAGGGTACATACACAATGAGACAAAGCGTTTTTATGTGTATGTGCATAACAGAGTTCAACGAATTCGCCAATCTTCAAGGCCAGAGCAATGGGTTTATGTACCGACTGAGCTCAACCCAGCTGACCATGCTTCTAGAGGAGTTGCTGCATCTCAACTCAATAATTCGACATGGCTCAGGGGACCACCATTCCTCTCCAAACCATATACATGCTTGCAGGAAGAGCCTGAATCCTACAAACTTGTCTGTCCAGAACATGATGTTGAGATAAGACATGATGTCCTCAGCTATTGCACACAAATTAAACTGAATGGCTTAGGGACAGAAAGATTCAAGAGATTCTCTACCTGGATGACCCTTGTAAGAGCTATTGCCCTTTTGATCCACATCGTTCACACGATCAAATCCAAGAGTGGTTGTGGAGAACATGCAGGGTGGCATTGGTGCAATAAACTTGGAATCGCACAAGAGTATTCGCTAGCCTGGAACATCATTTTGAGAGCAACTCAACATGAGAGCTTTCCTATGGAATATGCAGCCCTTTCTGAAAAGGAAGCCCTACCAAAGAACAGCCCTCTCTTAAAACTTGATCCCATTCTCAACGAAGGGTTGATCAGAATTGGAGGGAGGTTGAAAAATTCTCCATTAAGCTCCCATGAAAAGAACCCCTTGGTTCTAACCAAGCACAACCACATCTCCATTCTGTTAGTGCGTCACTACCATGAGAAAGTAGAACATCAAGGGCGTCATTTTACAGAGGGAGCCTTGAGAAGGGCTGGTTTCTGGATTATTGGAGGGAAAAGGCTGATTAGCTCAGTCCTACACCACTGTGTTACTTGCCGTAAGCTCCGTGGGAAAATGGAGGAACAAATAATGGCAGACTTGCCTCCTGAGCGCTTAAACATAAATCCCCCGTTTACCTATGTGGGATTGGATGTTTTTGGACCTTGGATGGTCAGAGCGAGACGCACCAGAGGTGGACATGCAGAGAGCAAGCGCTGGGCTATATTGTTTACTTGCATGAGTATAAGAGCGGTGCATATTGAGGTAATCGAATCAATGGATGCTTCCAGCTGCATCAATGCTCTGAGGCGATTCTTCGCCATTCGAGGACCCGCAAAGCAGCTAAGGTCTGATTGCGGCACGAACTTTGTGGGAGCAAGTAAAGAGCTTGGACTGAACAAGTTGCAACAGGAGGAAAAGGTTTTCAGATATTTGAGTGAGCAGGGCTGTTCCTGGGAATTCAACCCTCCTCATTCTTCACACAGAGGAGGTTCTTGGGAACGAATGATTGGGGTGGCCCGCAGAATTCTCGATTGTATCCTACTAAGGGAACATACTGCTTTCTCCCATGAAGTCTTGTGCACATTTCTGGCCGAAGTTTCAGCCATCATCAACGCCAGACCTCTCATTCCTGTATCAAGTGACCCTCAAGGGGGTCGCACACCGGACGCGCAGCTCGGCGGCGCGCCGCGCAGCGCCACGTCTTTTAAATTCGAACACACTATTCTCTATGAGAGTACACACACTGGCGGCGCCTTTCGGCGTCTGTCCGCGGCGGCTCAGGACCGTGTTCAAAATCCTGCCGCGCCACAGAGCGCCATTTACATAGTTTTATATAAAATTTACAGGTGTGTGTCTCAAATCGTAGTTAATGTATATACGGACTTCACCCTGTGCTGCAATATACATTTCGTTTTATATTTATTTACAGAAATCAGAAAATTGCTGATGTTATCGGATTTTCAGGTGACAGTTGTCCTAGACGTGGCGCGGCGCGGCGCTGAGCTGCGCGTCCGGTGTGCGTCCGCCTTCAGTCTCCATTCATCTTGACTCCAGCAATGCTGCTTACTCAAAAGGGAGCAGTTTCACCTCCTCCAGGGGTATTTGGTGACAGGGATCTTCTTCTCAAGCAGTGGAGACAAGTACAGGCCCTTGCCAATGAGTTCTGGCTCCGATGGAAAAGGGAGTACCTACCAACCCTGCAGAGTCGCAGGAAATGGAATGAGAATCGTCGCAACTTGCAAGAAGGTGATGTTGTCTTCCTGAAGGATAACCAAGCTGCTCGCAATACATGGCCTATGGCGGTGGTCACTTCTGCTATTCATAGCCAAGATGGAAAGGTACGAACAGTTAGTTTAAGGACCACTGCTCAAGGTACTCCAAAGACCTTCACAAGGCCTGTTACAGAAGTCGTCCTACTTTTACCGTCAACGGATTGAAAGTTTGTGCTAAATTGTAGCAATATGGACTGTGGTGTCATAAACACCAAGCGGGGAGTGTTCTGCCCTTTGGGTATTGTCCTTGCTAGAACAATTAGGACCTCTAGCGGTCAAGTTTGGTATTGCAGGCTGAATCAGGAAGTTTAGTTTCAAAAAGCACATGGTGAAGATTGTTCCAGCTGCAATAATCCTGTTACGTTTCGATTTCCCCTTAGCAAGAACTGCCTGTAAGTTGTTTATATATTTTCTGTTTAACATTATTTCTAATAATAGATTTGTGCTGATTTCATGTTGATTTGAAACATATATGGGTATAAATCTTTGATTTCATTTCGTGAACTGATTGTTTACCGAGACATTTAATTGTAATTAAGCCTTATTAGTATCTGTACGAGTGACAATTTCACCTTAGTGTATTTTTTCTGCTTGTTTTCAGTTTCACTCCTTTGTTCATGTCTTCATGCTCAACAAGAGTCTTTATTAAACGGAGCTAAGAAGCTATATTCTGACTCTCATGTTTTTCATGACTGGAGTTTGGCTGGCTGTCTAATTTTGGTTAAGAACACCAATTGGAGGACAGTACAATGCCTATTTAATACTGAATATTCAGCATGAAAACCTATTTAAATAAAACAAAAAAAGATTGTATGCTTTGTATAAAGAGATTACCAAGTAATGCATCACAATGAACTCACCTCCATTAAATATCATGCGTCTGACATTAGGCTAAGAGTTTTAAATTGTTTGGATGTGAAACAATCATTTCAGGTATCCAAACTTTATTTTCGGAGTATTATGAGACTTCAGCATCAATCTCACAGTCAATAGTTAAATATTTTGATGCACAAAACCTTTTTTTTTTTTTTCTTCCACGCACCAGACATGGAAGTATCATGTCATGACTTTCAATTTACTTTCAAGTTAAACTGCTTAGTGCTTAGAGGTGGGGCAGTTAAGCTAAACTTCTTAAACCCTGCTGTTTATATGCATAATTGAACCATTGCAGTGATGCACATCACCAAATAGTAGCAACAATTTTATCCACACATCCGAAATCGCATACCTCCCTACTATATAACAGATGAAAAATCTATGCCACAAAATGTATGTCACAAAAGTGTATACGAATTAACAGTACTCACAAAAGAGTAGGCAAAAAGTACCCGGATTAACTACTTTTTCCGGTGAGATTCTGAGGTGTGCATTCGATGTACACTTTACTATCCCATGAGGCCACTGGAGAGAATTTGTGAATGATGGTAGGTCACGTGATAAGGGCAACAAGGCTTAGATTATACTCGATACTCATACACATTCATACTATATAGAACGCATTTTTTTAGCGATCGAGAAGTAATTACTTATTAAAAATAAGTACCAACTCAGAGTATTGGATTTCAGACAGAGGCATATGGTGCATACAGAACACTATATAGCAAATTTCAACAGCTTTATGTTAATATCATCATCAAACAGTGCTCGAAATTAACTTTTTTATTTGGTAGCACTGGTGCTCTTATATATATATATATATATTATGATGAGTTGCCAGCAGCTCATCAAGCGTCACCCCTGGCAACACACACACATACCAGCTGGGGTGCAATCACCAATCCCAGCACAAGGCATTCAATTGTAGACAATTAAGCATTAACATGAAACTCTGTAAAGCTGCTTTGAAACAATGTGCATTCTTTAAAGTGCTATACAAATAATACGACTTGACTTGAAATAACCCCTCCATGTTGGATCTTTACAGTATGAGTGCAAGGTTTAATTTTATTAATTGTTTCTACTTACCAAAGTAAATGTCGGCCTGTGTGCAGAGCCACGACTGGTTGTTGGGGTTGAGGCTGAGAGCATAGTTAACCAACTCCTTTAATGTGACAACCACGGCTTCAACATCCACAGACTGTAAACTGCATCGACAAAATCATCATCAGAACATTTGACACCAAGATTACATCATCAAAACAAACCTTATAAATTTACAAATTATCATTACATACAGATATAAACAAAGGGGCATTTCTTCATCTAATGGCATTTCATTTGTTGTGACGTACTTGGCGAGAGATGAAGGCCATATGGAGATATGCTCAGCTGTCACTTCATTCACTATATCATCCTGGGAAATACAAAACATCATAAGCACAATGACCTGGAATCAATCCAGTCCACAGGAATGAGCCTTTCATGAAGAATGTCTAGCACATTGAACCAACATTTAGAAATGTACTGGTCAACGTGACCAGTGAATTTCAGAAAGTAAAGCAACAATGTTGGACTAGATGAAGGGCTAGTGTGCTAGTTTTGCAGGAGTGAAATTGCATATTGGTGCCGTCTTTGGCACATTAATCAATTTTAAACAATATTCTGTAATTTTATTATAAGATTATCGTGATAATAGTTGATATCTATATAGCTAATAGTTGATATCGCACAGCCCTACAAGAGACTACTCCCTTTATAGTACCTATTCTGTTCATTATTTATTTGACATACTTCACAAAATTCATGTCATACTCCAGGATGAACTAGTGAAGGCAAAACAGTGATAAAAAAAAAAAAAAAGATAAAATGCCCACCAAAACAGTTACAATTAGGGTTGTAAAGTAGTCGTAGTAGTGGTTTTCGTAGTAGTCGCTACCAATACTAGTTACATTTCGAGGTTCTCTGTACCAATTTCGGTACCAGAGCAAAAACTATTGGATCAAGTACTTTTAAAAATGTTGTCCTGATGGGATCATCGCAGTTTCCGATTCAATCGTGCATTTAAATATGGTTGTCAATCCAGAAACTTTGCTGTGTACTAACCAGCATGAAAAACTAAACTTGTATTCAGATTGTGAATGGGTAATAAACAGTGATTACAAAGGGAGGCTCTTCTCTTGCTTTCTAAGGCTGTCAATCTTTAAACCGCAAGCTCACTGAATTCTGCACTCTCGCAAAACTTTTGCTATAATAAATACAAAACAGCTGTCTAATATCTTTGTGTTTACACTTTTTCCACGGTCCGGCCAAACCGCTTTCTTTGCTTAACCGTTCTATTCCGTGCCGATCCGGTTTAATTTTCCACTGTGGGGCAGATAACGGAGCGCTTTGGAATGTAAATTTAAATGCTTTTACAGATGATAGGAGATGTAAATACTGACCTTGTTATGCAGGGTTATTATCAGATATTTAATTTGATTATTCTTATTAATTTGTGTTTACATCACTCAAATAGTGCGCTTAGCCAGCAACAGAAAAACAGGTAGCCAGGCAACAGAAAAGTAACCAGAGTTGCAATGTCAATGTCACTCCACACATTCTACTAGCATGGTTAGTATCAACTTTTTTTTTGTACAGACTGGTACCAGTAGTAACGGTACATTTGAAAATCCAAAATACAATCTAGAAAAAGTTATTTGTACTTTTATGGAGTAATTTCCTCTACACCGGTTAGCACATACCCGTACAATACTGTGCAGCCGCACAAACAAAGAGATGAGTGTTGTCAATACCAGTGGCTCCTAAAACAAAACAAAACAAAATTATATTTGTAGATTAATTCTGGAAGTTCTCTATATTTAATGCTATTTATTATATTTAATAATATTTATACTATATTTAATATTTATTTAATGCTATGTACTGCGAAATGTTACACTTACCCGTAGTTTCTTCATAAAAGTCATGAATTTGCTCCTTATAACACAAAAGAAAAAATGCATTAACATGACATGAAGAATTTTTAACATAGTATATAATTACAGCTTCTTGCAATGAAACAGATTTTTTTTTTTTCCTCAGGAAGTCATCTAGGGCAGGATTTAGAATAATTCCCCATGTACAATATGACAACTGCCTTGCAGTAAACGCCCTCCGTCTCACCGGGGCAGGATGCCGAGCGAGGACTCTCTCAGTTTGAGAAGGCTCACTCTACCCTCACTGGTGCGTTTGTGCTGGCTAGAAACACTGCAGATTTGCACCACCGCTTCCCAGAGCTCCTTAGCTGTGCGTCTGCTCTCTTTAGGACCTGGCAGCTCCTTACAGGTGGAAGCTATCAGCTGCCCCAGCTGCACGAGTTACAAGGAGAACAACAAAATAGAACAACCTGAGATTGAAATCTAGACATGCATAGATTTAAATAATAAAAATAAGCAATTAAGCACATTTCCCCACAATTCTCATTACTGTAATGAAAATGTATTTAAAAATTTTATTTTAATAAATCACTGTATTAGAGTATTTTTTCCATACTAAAATAAATAACTATATTACAGTAACAAGAATCAAACTTGGAAATAATTGTTTTTTAAAAGACATTACAGAAACAGATTATTTAGATAATTAAAAACTCTCAATGGTCCTACCATCTGAATGCCGTATGAGCAGCAGGGTGTGTGGAGAGAGTGCAGATACCTTTATATACGGGTTGTTGTTGACCAGAGACTGGGGCACCTGCAGTGTCAGATATTCATTCTCCCTCCAGTTAAGCATGAACACAACACATTCCTCACCAACAATCTGACGCAGCGGGAGATCTGTGGACGTGAAGAACACTGTAACAAACTACAGCATCCTCTCCTAAAATATGAATTCCACTTCATCTGATTTCATTAGAATAACCACAGAAACCCAAATAGCTTGTTTTGTCAGAAGAATTAACTCAACACTTGAAAAAAAACTCAATAACTGTTTTAGCACAATTTGGGTTGATCACATCCTGAGTAAATGGTCATTAACTAATGCGAGCAGGTAGACCTTCAGGCCAAAATCTGCAGAGCGGAACTGACACTCACCTGCCTTAAAATGTGCAATCCAAACTATCCAACGCTACCTTAAAGTCCCCCAATGGTTGTATCCCTTAAAACTCATCTTTGATCACCAAAATGACATATAGTTTTTTTCCTGTGAAAAAAGCATCATGCCTTACAATAGCTTGAATGTAACTCTACACCCTTGCTTCATGTAGTATCAGCAGAACCATGAATATGCCAATTAGCCCCGCCTCCACTCACTCACACCAGCTCATAGATCCACTCGTTGACAATCAGACATTGCTGTTATTTTTTTCACTGCAGTTTTAAGGAGAAAAAAACTCAGCAATGGTGTGGACTTATGAGTTTGCACATGGTTTGTCTTAAAAGCGTATTAAAAACACCACATAGACAAAACAACATTAAAAACTTGATTTTCACCAGGGGAACTTTAACAGCTTTTGCCTTCTATCATATTTCTCAGACTAAAATAATTTTCTCTTTTTTAATGTAAGCACTGCATGTTTAGATAAATTATGTGCAGATCTACAAATAACCAAGGACAGACTAGCATGAAAACTGAAAGTGAATGAATGTTAAAACACTTTTGTCAATATATAGTAAAAAAAAAAAAAGCCAAAGAAATTTACATAAAGATTTGCATCAATGCCAGCCTGAGTGAGCAACAGTTACAGTACATCTACAGTATACGGTCAGATTAATTTATTGCCCTTAATAGTTTCTTTACATTGCCAGAAGTGAGTGTAAAAGACCTTGCTCTTGTTCAGTTCAAAGACCTCCTGTTAACCGTGCGTTCACACCGCCGCCGGCGAGAGCGTCAAAGTGGCCAGAAGTCATTCATTTTCAATGTGCATCTAGGATGGCGAGAGAGGTGTGGAGAAGTTGAAGTCAAGTCAACTTTATGGTAATAAGCTATGACGCAGTTCGGCGGCAACCGGCGTCAACCAATCGGAATGTAGAAGTGCTCCATTTGAGAGGATTCCAGGGAACGCAGTAAACTTTGGTTCCGACCACATTAGTTCCCAAGCAAAATAGAGGAGAGATTGATCATTTGAATTTGATAAGGCGGCGTCCAACACTATTTATAGGCAAGATTTTCATGCTAGAACGCTTGTTTTTCAGTTTTTTTGTTTTGGCTTTTAATTGGCTTATTTCATTAGCAAACATGTCACTATAATTGTTAAGTTCTTTCCATTGATCATTTTCTTACTTTCACATTTAAAAGATTCCATGAGGTTAACTTATACACTTGGTCTGCAAAAATAACGATTGACATGCTTGTTTGCTTTGCGGCCCCTTTAAATAAAGTTGTAAAAAAGACCAAGCATTCGATCTACGTCAGAGTGTCCACGAATCTTTCCACGAATTTTGCCGCTCTCGCCGGCGGCGGTGTAAATGCACCGTAAGAGACCTTGTAACAGTAGACGTAATACCATGTATCCTCATTTCCAGATATCCGCGAACCCTGCTGACCAGGTCGGATGGAGGCCTCTCCATATTGCCTTCGACAGCACTCGCCTCGTGTGCTCTAACCTCCATCAGCAGTAGCTCATTGAGCATGACCTGACGCAGTTTAGGAGAAAACTCTGTCACCAGCTCCAGGCATGCTGTGAACAGCTGACGAGCATGCACAAAATCCTGCAACACCCAAAGAGACAAAAAGACTGGTTCAAACTACAAACTAAAAGTAACCTGACATATGAACCCCCAAAATATAAGACTTGATGTAATCTTTAATTCAAATTTATTTAAAGGGGTCATATAATGGTACATGCACTTTTACACGTTGATTGTACTGAAATGTGTGTTGGCAGTGCCTGTACACAACCATCATAAAATGATAAAAAATCCATCCAGTGTTTTTTTTTTTATCTTCTTATGTTTTCCCCTGTCTCAAATCAAGCCGTTCGATTTTGTGACGTCACAAAATCGACGCCCCTCCCACGATTGTTGATTGACAGCAGCGACAGCAGTCAATCATAGTCCGCGCGGTCATTGTTGATACGCTGGAGCACTTGTCTATGAGCAGAATGGCGTCCAAGCGATTGTGGTGTTCTGTTCTTGGGTGCAGTAAGGAACACAGCAGTCATTTTGATGTTCCTAAATCCGAACCGCTGAAGACGCAGTGGCTGAGTTTTGTTTTCGAAGGGAATACTCCCCACGATCAACGTCAATGCTTTCATGTTCGCGCGAATCATTTCACACACCAGACTGCTTTATAAACGAGGGTCAGTATAAAGCTGGTTTTGCTAAGAAGCTGCTCCTGAAAAAAGGATCGGTACCAACTATTCGTGTTCCTGCTGCACCTCCAGAAGAAGAAGTGAGTGTAACTTTTTATTAACCTTTATATAAATCTTTATATTAATCTTTGCAAATCGCTAGCACGCTTCACGATGAATGCGGCTAAGGTTTACACTCAGGGTACATTACGGCATGTTTTCTATGTACGACGTTCTCAATATAATTCATAATCCCACGTTTATAATGAACAAAGCGTTATGGTTATTGTGTTACAATCGGTGTACGCACAGAACAGAGGGGCGGGGTGAGCAAAGCTCATTATCATTTAAAGACACATGCACTTAAACGGCGTGCTGAAAACAGAGCTGTTTTTGACCAGGTAAAATGAGTTGTTTTCTTACAATACTAATGAGAATTTTTAATTAAAGTATATTACAAACTTAATTTAGACCCTAAAGAATCATATTAGCTTGTACAAAAATGGCATTATATGACCCCTTTAATTTCCATACTGTCTCTTTATGTGCTGCTTTGTCAAAACAAGTTAAAGTCACTAAGAAATATTTCCTGTTGGGGTTAAATCCCAGATTAATTAATCTTTATTAAACTACCTCAGTTTTCAAAATGAGTAACAAAAACGTGGCACTTGGAATCACATGACTGGATAACTGTGTGCCTATGCACGTAGGTGATTTTGAATTAATATTTCATGTCGATATACAATGGTTACATACTGTTAAAACTAATTGTGGTGTTGATATCTTTGTAAGACTGACGACTCTATAGAACAGTGGCAAGGAAAACTAATTTTACCGTACTCAGAGAGCCCTATAGTGGTCGGGAGCATTCAAATTTTTATGACAGTGTTCTGACACGGACATTTGGTCCTCTAAGGACCTGAGTAACTTTTTAAATTGACGCACAAGGGTTAAGAAGCTGGTTTTCTGGTGTGCATGTAAACATGCTGAATGGTGTTAAAGTGAGTCTTGTACAGATACACACCTTTATACTGATGCAGTGTAGACCTTTGGCCATCAGGATGTACACCAGGTCTCTTGTCAGATGGTCTTTTATTGCTAGTATGACGTTTACATAGTCAACAGGAATCTCCCACTACAGAAAAAAAGCATATAACTGTAAACTAACTTGAATTTTTTTTTTTTCACAATGTCAACAATTATAATTTATTATTTAAAAAAATGTCAATTGCTTTATGACAAGCATTTTTGGTTTGCGAATCGGTTCACAAGTTGATATGCTGCAAAACAAAAGTCTTTCCCGACCTTATTGTTAACCCTCCAGAAGGGTCGTTCGGCCATCCCATGCAGCTCAATAAGGATTTGTCGGATATGTCGAGCATCCAATGACAGAATGAGCTGCTGTTCAAGCTGGCTGATATTCACACTGGCAGACACTGTTGAGAACAAGACATAAATAGCACACCACAACCAAAAGCAAGTAAAGCTCCTCATATCATAATATAAAAAAATTCATATTGTCACGATTAAATATCTGTCCGTCAGGATGTACCAGGTATATCGTAGAATGAGGGCAGTGGTTTGGCACTGAGGTTGACTGTGGCTGAGCTCTTCCTCATCTGCTCTATCAGGATCTTCTTCTCCTCATCTTGAAGAAGTTCATTGAAGAGTTTATGAGATGACACCATGAAGGCCAGAGAAACATCCTCCAACCGGTCACAAACAGTCCTACAATGAAAACAAGAAAGAAAATCTAAAATCTCTGAAAAACAGGCAAGCTCAAAGCTCAAATTAAGAGAGAGACGTCATGGAATATTTGTGTAATTGTTACACAATAGGAACATTTAAAATGAAATATATTAGTGACAAAGTGAAAAATAATATTATTGAAGTAAAACCCACTTTAAACAAATCCACCCTTAAAAACCATGTGAAAGCAAACAAAATGCAGGGGGAAAAAATTTTAAAATGCATTTTCAAAAGTCTGGCTAGATGAAAATAGCATTTAAAACTATGTAAAGGTGCTCACTTGATGAAAAGAGCCATTTTTCTCTTGCTCGTTTCTGACAGGTGCTCCTTATCCAATGACCTTGTACACACCTGAAGACATGAAATCACTGAGCGTAAAAGAGCATTTCATTTAAAAAACAAAGATCATGTGAACTAGATCAGTTTAGAGTGAGAACGTAGTAAATTAAGAGAATGGAGTGTGCGATGTGTATGATTCAGTGATGCAGCAGGGTTTATACCTCCAGCAGAAAGCTGATGGTGTTTTCGCTGGGTTTGAGAAGCAGCTGAAGGAAGGACACACAAGGGACACCACCCTCCAATGCATCTCTTACTGCATTACACACACACAGTTTATGACATACTTCCTCCAGAGCCCTGTCCCTGTCACATAAACACAAACACATATTAAAGGAATATTCTAAGCTTAAATACAACAAGATCAAACTTTGTGGAATGTCATTTATCATATGTTGGCTTAACTAAACAAATTGTGTTTATAGTATACCACTTATTATGGAAATCTATGGGGCAAGACATTCGGGTGAGTTTATAAACAAAAATATGAAGCTTTCACACAAATTCCTTAGTAAAGAACAAATGGTATTTGATCTTTTTGGTGGGACTTCTTATCTAAAGGGCTTTTCACACTGCGCTTAACCCTGGCATTTGAGGGGGAAAATGTCAAATGGTCAAGTCAAATCACCTTACCTTTATTTATATAGCTCTTTTTACAATACAGATTGTTTCGAAGCAGCTTTACAGTGATAACAGTAAAATAATGCAACAAATTTTGTTTCTGCTGTTCAGCAGATCTAGAAGAAAATGGCATCATAGTCCAGCTTCAGTAATGGTTCATTTTTGTTGTAAAAAGTTATTAATTTGGTTCATTTATATATAGGCTATAGCCGCTCTAGAGAAAACAGTGATGTCATCATCCAGCTCAGTTCAGTTCTCATATAATGGTGTCAGGCAGATCAATACTATTGTTGACTATTAAGTGTCCACAACTAAGCAAGCCAAAAGCCAAAGGCGACAATGGCAAGGAACCAAAACTCCATCAGGTGACAGAATGGAGAGAAAAAAACCTGGGGAGAAACCAGGCTCAGTCTCTGGCCAATGAACACCAACAAGTCATCACGCTGGTATGGAAACGGGTTTGTTGAGGACCAATGGTGATCAAAACGTGTGAATTTGAGCGTTACATTAATTACCTTTGCAGTCCGAAAAATATTATCAGGAAAAACTTGACAGTGTAGTATAAAATATGTATAATATGAGGATGCGCAATGCTAGAGCCTTTATGCAAACAGGTAACGTGCTGCGGTCTAATCAATGACACCGACACCACAAATAAGAACATTAGGAATGTTGTACATTGTGAAGAGTCAGCTTACGAATCCCCAGCATTAATTGTTAACCCCCAAGTGTGTGTGAAACAGGATAACCCAGGATTCTGTTAACCTGGTATTTAAAATGGCCCAGAATTGACAATTGTTTTTTTTACAGTTACATATAAACCTTTCAAGTAAAAAAAATAAATAAAAAAAGTCAAACGGACTACTTGCACAACTACTACCGCATTCTACTTGTTACAACTTGGGTGTTTCTGGTAACAGCGCACCTACATACATGAGAATGCAGATTATACCTACGTTTTATGGCTGTTAACTGATTAAAACTGTTGTATAATATCAAGAAAATGCAATTACCTGCCTCCTTATTTATTATAGATGCCTTTTTGTTACACATATTTAGCCAATGTATTGGATATAATGCGTTGCATTCAATGTTGTTATTTAATTTGTTTGTAAAAGATGGCTTATATTGTTTTGGCATAGATGTACAGTAAATGGTTATATGTGTGTATATGTGACTGTGCTAACCCATGTTGAGAGGAGCAGAAAAGTGCGATTATGTGTGTGCGCTAGAGGACTCCTACAACTTTAAATGAACTCAGCCATTGTAGTTGAGTTTACTGGAGTTCAAGGACATGAAGAGGTGGACCGCTTGCACCTGCCTGGAGAAGGATCTGGGAAACTTTGGAGGAGTGTCAACCTAACGCTTGTTGTAAACAAGGAGTATAAAAGACTGATGAACTGACTGCCTCTTGGGATACTGATACGCCAGAGCCCCCGACGCCTAGAAGCCCAGAGCTGGGGACAAGAAACCCCAAGCAGAAGATAAGAAGCCCAGAGCTTACTACACCTTTGTTTCAAAACATGACTATTGTATTTTATACTTAAACGATTAAGTTGTATTCGCCTTTTATATTTTTGTTTATTATAAAAAGAAAAGTAACCAATTAAAAGAAATTTAACTGATTACAAAATCTGCCTACTGAGACTTAGACTTATGATGCTGGAAGACTTTTAACCCTCTGAGGTCGAGAAACGCGCCGACGCGTTTTGCTGGATTTTTTTCACATAGCAGCAACATACACTTAAATTACTCCGTCATTTATGGTTATACAGAAAAAAGAAATATAAAAAAATAATCTGTGATATTTCTACTTTTGTATGTGTCCACTTACAATCAAATCAAAACATTGTGCTTTTGTCAAATAAAGAAAATAAACAGGGTGTGCGTTCTGCCTCTCCGTCGCGGTGAACTTTTTTTTCTTGAGCACGTCTATAAACTGAAACAAAACTCAGCGAATCCTTCTCACACATTTATGAGCCATATACCTTTATACACATTTAAGTGTGTACTTTTAAATGATCGGATTCAAACTGAAAACAAATATTCTCCATCCATCCATCCATCCATCCATCTTCTTCCGCTTATCCGGGGCCGGGTCGCGGGGGCAGCAGTCTAAGCAGGGATGCCCAGACTTCCCTCTCCCTAGACACTTCCTCCAGCTCTTCCGGGGGGACACCGAGGCGTTCCCAGGCCAGCCGGGAGACATAGTCCCTCCAGCGTGTCCTAGGTCTTCCCCGGGGTCTCCTCCCAATGGGACATGCCCGGAACACCTTCCCGGGAAGGCGTCCAGGAGGCATCCGGAAAAGATGCCCGAGCCACCTCAACTGGCCCCTCTCGATGTGGAGGAGCAAATATTCTCTGTTAAAGTAATTTGTATAAAACCAACAGGATGTCCAGTATCTCAAACGCTTGCTAATTACTTTTTAATTCGACACGCCCACTCGCGCAAAAGAGATTCACATGCAAATCTTCACATGGAACGCGAACGCCCTCGTTACCTCAAACACAAAACACCAAAAAACTTCACAAGTCTCTGCTTTTCGTCGAGTTTGGAAGACACGTCTGAGCTTACATTGGATTTACCCCCAGAAGAAGAAGAACGCGATTTGAAGACAAGAAAGATGTAAGGTAAGAAATTCTTACTTATTAGTTTATGGTATTGTTGCATAAACGTCACATTGCAGTTGAACTGTTGATAGATATATGGTGAAAATTATACTATTTAGACCAGTGTTTCCTGTTAAATACTGTTTGTGGATATCTGCTCAAACATAGATATGTATAACCATAATGTTTAATATTTTGGAGCGCGATGGCGTTTGAATGTATCATATTTTGGAGCGCGCTGTGGGTTTGAATGTATCATATTTTGGAGCGCGCTGTGGGTTTGAATGTATCATATTTGGAGCGCGCTGTGGGTTTTAATGTATCATATTTTGGAGCGCGATTGCGTTTGAAAGGAAAAATGCACCAAACATTAGGCTTTATGTTTTTACTATTATCTCATTTCATATCATCATAACGAATGGAAACATTTGAAGTAACATATGATAATCAATATATTTTTCTCTAGCGTAGTTGTTCTTGAAATCTTTTGGAAGATTTAATTTATTGTTATTATTATTTTATGCAGCACTGCGTAGCCTATGCCTACAAGGCACAACAAACCTGGTGTTCATTATATATTGTTGGAAACGTGTGTGTGTGTGTGTGTGTGTGTGTGTATTCTGTGAATTTTAAAAAGAAATTTTAACCAGAAAAATCTAAAATCTATTCCCAAAATCGTGCAGCCCTATAGTTTCTCTTGATATCAGTATGTTCACAGTTTTTTCTTTTTTTTTTTCTTTCAGGGACCAGATGCAACTGAGTCCTGCTGACTTCAACATTCACATGAGTCTCTGTACATGAACATGGTAAAGTGAAAATCAAACACCTTGGAAATTAAAGGTATGTACAATGTTTTTAGGAATGGCACAAAGGTCTCTGTCTTTGGATCATTGTTTTCAATGTGCTCTTTTGTCATTTGTATTTTTGGATTGTGTTGTGTTGTAAATAAATCCAAACAATCTAAAAGCCATTCTTTTTTAAATCTCCTCATTCTTTGTGCAAGGTTGCTCTGAATGACAGGGCCTGATCGCTCCTAATAGGGCAGTTAGGGGAGTGTCTTTGTCTTTCTCAGGTGTTAAAAGCTTACATATTCATGAGATGATCACGCCTCTTCGCATATGGCTTTGTCACACAAAACACGTCTTAGAAATTTTAAATCAATATATTGTCTTATCTGAATGAGCAGTCAGGGTGATTTTCACATAGTTTTGGAGCAAATATTCTAGGCTATGTCATACAATTTTCAAAAGTCTTGTGAAGAAATAATCAGTATGGGTTTCATGGCCTTATTTCAGTGAGAATTTTTTTTTGTATTTTCACAAACCACGCATAAATGTCATTATCTCAAAACTACAAACTTTTACATACATGCTGCTGATATATTATTGTAGCAGAGTTTGTGCTGAATACAGTGTAATTAGACTTTAGCCATGAAAATGTCACTAGTAACAGAAAAAAACACAAATGTCAGAGCATGTCAGAACACCTCCAGGGCCAGAAAATAGCTCAGACCTCAGAGGGTTAATGAGAACATACCACAGAGGAGTCTTCTGACCAAATTGTAAGTACATTTTGAATGCTTACGGTTTAGGTCAGATTTGACTTTCTTTACCTTACCTGAGAATAATAAATAAATAGGTAAAAGGTGTTAAGAGTAAAGTACACACCCTAAAACAAAACAATGAATCATGTTCTCTGCGTTAACATGAATAATCTTGAAATGTTCCTATAAATATTTTTTCTTTCCAACTGAGCATTCTGAATTATAAATACATGCTGCATATTTCCCCACTAACCTAAAGCAGTCCAGTGCTCGTCTTCTCATTAATGGTGTTTTTCTCTAACTGATCATATTTATATACCTGTTCAGTTTATATTTTTAAATGAATTCGACTGATAAAAAGTATTGGACTTTATAAAAGGTATAGCCTCCCATGGACAAGTGTTGAAAATTAGCATGTGTGCTAAAAGACCCAAGCAAATGCAAATGGTTCGTCCAATGTAATTATATTGTCCATGTCAAATTGCTGACACAAATGTCACAAAAGGCTGATTCAGGTCTGGATGCGTTTCCC
The DNA here is from genome assembly GCA_021554675.1 of Leuciscus idus. Taxonomy (NCBI): domain Eukaryota; kingdom Metazoa; phylum Chordata; class Actinopteri; order Cypriniformes; family Leuciscidae; genus Leuciscus; species Leuciscus idus. Next base: position 22,604,861 of record CM038628.1, read on the forward strand.
AAAAGTATCGTGAGCTGAGTTGATCGTAGAGACCATTGGTGGCAATGGTTCTACGATCTACATACAATGCTTTTGGGAAACGCATTCATCTCTGTCGTCTGTTCAACTCAGCGCTGTTGTCTTTCAGAGATACGGTCATTGTAAGAGTGGGTTGTTTGCGTTCCCTTGCGTGCTTGTGGCTACCTACCAACACATAGGGAAAGTATTTATGAATAAGGTATTTCACATGTATACACACACACGAGCACGAAAGCGGTTTCTGCGCTGAACAACGTGATGCTATTTTAATCGTTATCAATATTTTTGATAATGTACCATAAGTTTGTATTGCAATTAAACTCATGTCATTCACGCCCACCCCATATTCATGTGTTTAAATTATTTTGGTGGGTCTTGAGATAGATTATACTTGTCTAGGTGGATCCTGGAATGGAAAAGTTTGTGAACCCTTGAACTACGTGACTACAGGACACTGAAAATATACATAACCGGAAATAAACGAGTTGTAGCATTTCAAAACTGAAATGCATCACAAAGCTCAGTGCAAGTAGTCCATTGGACAGATAATTAAATTAAAACGCTTCTCATCCGAAAGGGCACACTGTTTTAAAGTTATTTTTTAATAGTGGTCGACCAACCTATATTAAAATAATGGTTTTCTATTTTAATATACTTTCAAATATAATTCCTTTCGGTGATGCAAAGCTGAATTTTCCGCATCCTTACTCCAGTGTTTAGAGTCACATGATCCTTCAGAAATGTATGGAATGTTGGAAACGGTTGTGCTATATTTTTTAGAACCTGATAGATACTGTTTTTTAGGATTATTTGATGAATACGTTTAAAAAAGAACAGCATTTATTAAAAATATTAATATTTTGTAACAAAATGAACTCCCGTTGAAAGGTTTGGGGTCAGTTTTTGAAAGAAATTAATACTTTTATTCATTTTATTCAGTCATTAAATGTGTTAAATGGATTTAATAAATCACAAAATAAACAAGTGATAGAAATATTTTCTAACAATATAAATCCTTATTATCACTTGTATGAATGCTGTTCTTTTTAACTTTTTATTCATGTATGAATCCTGAAAAAAGGACCACAGGTTCCAAAAAAATATTAAGCAGCACCACTGTTTTAACATTGATAATAACTGTGTATCAAATCAGCATATTAGAATGATTTCTGAAGGATCATGTGACACTGAAGACTGGAGTAATGATGCTGAAAATTCAGCTTTGCATCACAGAAATAAATTTAATTTTAAAGTATATTAAAACAAAACCATTATTTTAAATTGTAATAATATTTAAAATATTACTTTTTTTTTTCTGTATTTTTGGACAAATAAATTCAGGCTTGATGAGCATAAGTTTTACATTTTAAGTTTTACATATTACAATTGTAATGTTTTCAAACTTTTGACTGGTACTGCTATGGCTTGACTTTTTTGCTCACCAGCCACTGTGGCTAGTGGTTTTCCAAAGTTCACTGGCCACAATTTTGTTGTTGGGAAATTACATTTTAGTTTGGCTGTGATGCATGTTTTTGGATGCCCAAACAAACAGCACAACTGAGTTCATGTGGAGCAGCATTTAGTGTGAACAAAGCCACTCTGAAATGTGTAACTTCCACATGTAAAAAATCTAAGCGTTGTGCTTCACTCTGAAACCCACCAAATTGGCTGTTAGACGCCACTGCTGAAATCCACCCACATTTGGTTAGAGTGTCAATGTCAAGCCCTGTATATACACATATAAACAAGTTGAATGTAATTTCTGTTGTTGTTTTTAATTTCTAATGTTTAATAAAATACAAATTTTGTATAAATTTTTTATATAAATTTCATTTCGGATTTAAAAAAAGGAAAAAAGAATGGAGACAAAAGTACACAGATCTATTATACTTTATGTACTGTCATTTTCTCAAAATAGTGTGATTCGCAGGGTTGCCTTCTTGCTTGACAGGCTTTTATTGTAAGTACCAAACACATTCTATGCTTTTTTATGCAAATTGAAAAATGAGGCTCTGAACATTTCAGTAGTTATTAACAGTCTCAGGTGCTGTCCAAAAAGTCATTTTGAACCCTAAATACACATATAATTATCCATTAAGCATTTAAAAAGCATCAAGCCATGTCTCACCCTTGTTGAAGCTTGTGCAACAGCTCTAGCTGAATTGAATGTCTGAAGCTGTTGGGTAGACTGAGTGCAACATTGTCCCTGATAAAGGCCTCGATCAGTGCCTACAGCAAAGACACAAAACAGAGATAAAAGTTACTAATATACAAATCAACAAATTCACATTTCAACAACTGCATAGTCCTGGCAAACCCCAGTGAAAAACAAATACTACATTTTCTCCTAGTATACAGTTGCAATCACAATCATTCAACCCCTTTGGCCTGCAAGACATTTTCCTGCCGAGAACAAAATTATACGAAAACAATTCAACAAAGGCATCAGTAAACTATTATAGAAAGTTTATTAATACACATTTGAGTGATTCTGACTGAGAATGTGAAGTTTTTGCAGAATATTTTATTCTTTATAACCTTCAAATATATGCTGCCTGTAAGTGCTTAGAAGATTCTGTCACCTCTCTACTTCAATCTAGGTCATTCCTCGCTTAAATATTTTCCAGATCACTGATAATCTTTGGTTTTCACATTAAAACTGCTTTCTTCAAATTCCACCAAATATTTTCAATTAGCAACATGCTAATCATTCTAACAAAACATGCTAATCTAATTCATGCTAGCGATGTACTGAAATATGCTATCAAAATGCTAAATAATGCTAGACACGTGCTAAGACATGCTAACAAAATGTAAAAGATTACGAACAACATAAAACATGGTAAGAAGCTTTTAAAGCTTTCAAACTTTCAGACAAGGCTTTGTCAACCCAACATAACAGTTTGTCCTGACAAACTTTACTTTCTAGTTTCTGAATTGTGGAAATTGTTCCACTTTCTAGTGGAACTGCAACATACTCAGGAGTAACTAATTTTCTGGAAAATGCATTAGTTGTCAAAAACCTCTGAATGTAAGACAATAGAATATAATGTCTTTTGATGGATTTACTGTTATGCTGACACCTTCAGTTAAGAACCTTGATTAGAAATGTGTGCTTTGACAATTATATTTTCACTGTTTGCAGAAACGCCTTGTTCCACCTTATAAATGTTACCAAAATAAGACATATGCTGTCTTTGATGCTTAAAAAATATATATATTATTATAATCATAACCTCAACACTAGATTATTGTAATTCTGCTGCAGACAATAAACATCTGCATGTCCTTAAGTCCACTTAATAGACTGCACAGAGGATGAACTACTGCTGCTTCCAGATGGACACTACTTCTACCTGCATTTTACTATTCATTCCTGGATGGGCCTCAATGACTTCCCGTAAACTTAAAGGAACAAGCCGACTTTTTGGGACTTTAACTTATTCACCCGTATACCCCAGAGTTAGATAAGTCATACATACCCTTCTCATCTCCGTTTGTGCCGTAACTCTGTCTGACGCATCCACCGCTAGCCTAGCTTAGCACAAATACTGGAGGTAAACAGCTCCATCTAGCCTACTGCTCCCAATAAGTGACAAAATAACGCCAACATTTTCCTATTTACATGTTGTGATTTGTATAGTCACAGCGTGTACAAATAACAACACTCTGGGTACTACGAGGCTTCTAGAAGATGGCTGTGTCTCATGTGACCTTGTTATTTGTACACGCTGTGACTATACAAATCACAATCCGGACCTTTTTACAGAAGGTAAAAGTCGCCGTAATCTTTACTGACATTGTCTGTAATGATTACTGAGATAGCACATTGGACGGGACTAAAATCACTGAGAAGCTCTGATAATAATTACTTTACCCCACCTCTCCATGTTAAACTAGTCCCGTCCGAATAGGGCTCAAGTCATTTGCCAATTGGCCTACTTATACTATGCCCTAAAAGTATGTACCATTTTTGTGAAGAAAAATTACATACTTTTCAGTGTGTAGCAGAAGAGTAGGCAAGCTTTGGGATGTACTACATCATTATCGCTCTGTCGCTTAGTTATGTGCATCCTGTCACCAATTAAAATGTCAATCATCTTTTCAATTAAAATCCTCTAGTTCACTTTAAATTTAATTTCCTACTGTAACGGAAAGAAATGTAGTTGCATGTTGATCTGCCAGTAGTGGGTCTTTCATGTGGAGAACTCTCCTCATGTGTTTGCTTGATGCATTTTGAAAAGTTGTAACTAATAATCTTATAATGAATGTCATTTCAGTTCTACTTTATGAGTATGAATTATCAAGTGATTAAAAAGACAACAATATGCAAGCACTGGTTTTGCCACAAACTCAACTGACTGGCTTCTCTCCTGTATGATTTCACACGAGTCTCTTCAGACATGAATTATGAGCTTCCAGAACTTCTAATTGAGACAATGAATAGACGTAAATAGACGTGTCACGTGAGAGATTCTTTCTACAAGGCTTTGTTCTAACTTTATAGTTCGAGTATTTAATTTGCAATAGTATTTAGTACTTGGGCCTATTGTGAATTAATTATCAAGCATCGCGTTAGTTCAGGCAGGCCACGTCAGCCAAGCCCGCATCAGCTGATAGCCAGCTGTTCATGACGTGGTCCAATCAGTGTCGACATCTATCTCAGCGGCACACATAAATCTCACTCCTTCAGCATTTCCCACATAGCTTGCTGCTCGCATCTAAACTCCCTCCTCCAACCCCAACTCCTCCTAACCAAACCTTCATCTTCTGATCACTTGTTTTCTTTACAGGGTAATCTTGGCAAATGTTCTATTATGTATTGTATTTCACATGTAATTGCTCATTTCAACTCATGCAATTGAGAATTGTAATCATCAACTGGTTCTGTTCTGTACCCCATGGGGGGTTTGCCTTGCTGCTCTCCCGCTCTGTCCAGGCATAGCTGCATGGACAGGCGTGGGAGTTTTGCCCAGAACAGATCCATACCGCCAACACTAACTGTATGCTATATTATCGCAATAAATCTATTTATCCATACTTGGCGAAGTGGTCCTGACTGAATTGGCTATGTTGACATTGGACATGCTTTTTTCCTACGGAAAAAACTTTTATTTTGTGACAAAGACGTGGTTTTACTGTACTGTGCGTGTTCTACTGCAAAAAAAAAAAAAAAGTAATTACCTGAATTAGGGCTGTAGCTATCGATTATTTTAGTAATCGAGTATTCTACGGATTATTCCATCGATTAATCGAGTAATCGGATAAAGAATTGTGGTAATAAAAATAGATCCAAGTGAACAACAGCCTTTAAAATTACTTAAAGACAAATAGGTAACACTTTACAATATGGTTCATTAGTTACTAAGAATGAACAATATTTATTTCTACAGCATTTATTAATCTTAGTTCATGTTAATTTCAACATTTACTAATACATTATTAAAATTAAAGGTTGTATTTGTTAACATTATTGTAGTGAACTAACATGAACAAACAATGAACAGCTGTATTTGTATGAACAAATGTTAGCTATTGTTCATTGTTAGTTCATGTTGATTAATAAATTAATGTTAACTAATGAGCCTTATTGTAGTGTTACCCAAATAATAAGCAATAATTATTGGTTCAAATAAAGTATGAAAAAAGTAATCATATGGGTTTTATTGAACAACGCTGTTAAAATACACCATGTAAAATATATGATAACTAATAAACATAACATTTAATTCAAATGTCAACTTAATCTTTCATATTTGGTCACTTCTGTACGATAGAAATGCAACAGCTGCCGTCATTTCTTGAAAAGAACATGTGCACGTCAAAACATGCAAGCAGTGCAAGGGTTAAACTTTTATTTTGTAATTGCGATGAACAACAATTCGCACATGAGAATATATGCGATTGCGAATATATTTCTGAATATATTCAGAAACATACTTATGTATTCTCCTGTGTTGGCGAAGATTTATAAATGAGCTGCGTTACTAATCTTGTGAAACGGCGCAGACTGCGTGCAGATGAACGTTAAGCCACACAAACTCACAGCACGCAAAGATGGAGTTTGAGAAACCCGAGACGCTCCACGCATATAAATGATGATGACAGTTACTATGAAACACGCGTCCGGGGTTTTGCGTTCCCAAATGCACATTATTGGAAACTTAAACAAACAGAACATGCAGAGACTGAGTATACGTGTGGAGCAGCGTTTACTGTGAACAGAGCTGAGGTACTTAACACAATCTGCACGCATGTAAATAATTAAACCGTCATGCTTCTCTGTGGGAGAAAAAAAACAGTGCATATATTTATTTAACTTAATCTTATCCTTTGTGATTTCACGATATCATGATGTAAACAGTTAAATATCGCGTAGCCTTAGAAAACTGTGTAATAATGCGGTTCATGTACTCTCGTCTGTGGAATGCGCCACTTCCGGTATTTTGCCGGTTACTCGACACGGGTAAATTGCAATCGAGGATTTTTTTAAATCGAGTACTCGACTTTAATCGAGGAATCGTTACAGCCCTAACCTGAATACTAGGCCCATTTGTTTGCTTTTGGCTATAAGGAATATGAAGGAAAGTGAAGGAAGCGGGCAAAACTTTCCTGTAGAAAGTGGCCACTCACTGTTGGCCATGCCCTGCCAAAAAAAAAAAATTCTGCCAGTGTCTTCACACGATTTTAACACTTCGACCAATTTTGTGAAATCGTAGACAAGTGCCCAAAATTGAAGGCAAATCGGTGCTCGTTCACGTGAGTGACAATCACGAAGTGTGCATTATCAAACACGCGATCTGAGAGAATCGACGAAGCGTTCACTTCTGTGTGTGTTTGGTTGTGAAACGTAGTTTGCAGACCAGACAGAGTTGTCTGTGATTCTTCTTATTGTAAAGTCATGCAATGTGAACCCCCCTGTTGCCAATCCATCGTGCTGTGCACACAACTGCACCTGAATGCTACCTCAGACAGTCGTGCAGTCAAAAAAAATTTAAATAAAACTGTCACAGAGACGAGGTAGCCTATCTATACGAGTACAATATAATAGAATCATGTCTTAATTTCATTCTTTTTCACAGTATAAATTAATAGATTTATTAATTAAATCTTTAATTAATCTATTATTAAATCTAAAGTTATTCATTGAAGAGCTGCGAGTAATTTTCTCTTTGCCTTTTGTTGTTTGATTCACTTGACTGCTGCTGCGAGTTTAAGACCGAATGCAGATCTATCAATACACATATTTTCTCCCAAATATTTACGCCCATTTAAGACAAACTGTGTTTAAGTGAATACTCTTCAAGCCGGCCATTTTGACATATTTTTGTGTGTATTTGATCATACACCAAACCTAAAGTATATTTTGCTTGTCTAGTTGTGGTCCGTTTTTGAGCATACACACAGAAAGCTGCCTTGAAGTTGGAAACAGTGTCTCATGCACGGATTATTGTGCTTTTAATTATCAAACACATCCCACAATTTAGCAACATTCTTTTGATTATGTCGACTCAAGTCACAAGTCATCACATTTGGGACTCAAGTCAAGTCTAAGTCATGTGACTCAAGTCCACAACCCTGGTTTTAATTTTTGTCATGTGATCATTAAGGGTTTTTAATCAATAAGAGTACCATGGTACTCTGTTCATCTCAAGCTATTTAATGGCACAGTGCATTGAGAGTTCTTGCTGACCCCATAATTGTGGTTCCTCATGAAGCTGCTGATCTGGCCATACGGGGTGTGTTGGCTCTCGTTTGGGTCGGAGGTTCCGGTCAGAGTTCTGCAGGCGCTCCAGTATCCAGCCAACCGCTGCTCATCCAAACAACAAAGAGTTGCAGAGAAATCCAGCTGCCATCAGACACAACAAAATGAATAAAGAAAGTCATGATTCAGAAATGTGTGTTGATTACCTCAACAGATTAGTACAATCTTGAATGCATTTCAGTTATGTCATGAACCTGATTAAATAATGACAGCATGTTCCTTTTTGGGTAAAGTGTTCCTTTAATTTGATTATGTCTCACCTTTGTGAAAAGTTCTCGAGCTATTCTGAAGTGTTCTCTGGCTTTCTCATACACTAACGTCTCAGAACAGCCTTGCTGAAAGTAAATGCCTCCTAAATCGTAATGCACCTGTCAGACAGATATGAACATTGTTTACTTTTAATAACAGAACATATCTATACATGATGAATGGGCACCGTTATATATTCTCTGTAGGACACACCTGACAGTGCAGGTGATCAGCGCTGATGTGCAGTCCTGCGGTGGAGGACTCAGTCTCTCCATTGGCTGTACTGGGATCAGCAGCTAGCAGGTCAAGGGTACGAATAGTGTGGATGTAGAAGTCTTTTTTAATGTTCAGGGCTCTTTCTAACACCATGATAGAGTCTGTAGCCTGTTCTCTGAGCTGAAAAGCAGAGCGTTAAACAAGTGACAGGGCTATGATGAGCTTTCTTTGAGAAAGAAAGTGGCATTTTGAAGAATATACAATGCATTCTCGCTACTGTCTGCTATTGCTTTATTGTGGCAGGGTTCGTACACATTTCTACAAATAAATTTCCATGGCTTTTCCATGACTTTTGAGGCAAATATTCATGACCTAATGTTCCATGAAACGTCTGTGTATACATGTAAGATAAGAAATTCAAATTTGATCAAATTTTAAATTACTTACAGCATATCTTAACTAATTAGTGTTATTCAAATAAATGTTTATTTACAAAGACTTTTTAATGTTACTCAATTATAAAGTTAACAGGAACTCATTACAGGGCCATTATTGTCATTTAATACTCTTGATATTGTAATAGGCCTACTGATTATTAAAGCTGATAAATAGAACACATAAAAATGTTTTTGTGTTTGGGGAAACTGCACGTCATATTCTGGCTACACAGATAAAACGATCTAACAATTTATGAATTAATGTAATGCTTTTTACGCATTCGAAAATGCAGACTACACAATCTTATAAGCATGATGAATAAATTATATTAACTGGAATAAACTGTATACAGAAAGGGAGCAGAGAATGTGACCGATCGAGCCCAATCTCCTGGTACTGCGTATCTATAGCACGAGTCCAAGCTTCCATTTTACGTGCCCTTTATACGCATAAATGACCTTTTACAAGCATCCAATACACACTTTTTTTAGCGTACATATGATACGCACATACACACCCAAACGATTCTACCCAGAGAGTAAATTTTGCATACCAGATGAAAGTAAAAGATTACCTTTGCGTATAAAGAGCACGCCAAATAAAAGCATAAACTCGTGCTAAAGATACACAATGCCAGGAATGATCGTGAGGCTGTCCATAACTTGGGTCTAGTGTGAGTTTAGGCACTTTCACAAACACTCCCATTAAAATCCCGGAAGCTGACTACACTGCAACATTAATCTCTTACAACAAACCTGCATTTTGTTGTTTTATGAAGGGAGAATTCGCAAGTTTCAGTCAGAATTATACGAGTACTTGAACAAAACTCTTTGTTTCAGCGATGACTAATCTTAACGCCTGTGATTGGCCATCACACTCAAGCTCAATGGAAACATGTGTGATTGGTTATAATGCTCAACGCTATAAAACGAAACCTGATAGAAATGCCGCAGTCGAAATGGATTGATTGAACGTTAAGTATTGTAGTTTGTTCAACCAATATTATCACTTAAAAATACAGTGGGTACGGAAAGTATTCAGACCCCCTTAAATTATATTGCAGCCATTTGCTAAAATCATTTAAGTTCATTTTTTTTCCTCATTATTGTACACACAGCACCCCATATTGACAGAAAAACACAGAATTGTTGACATTTTTGCACATTTATTAAAAAAGAAAAACTGAAATATCACATGGTCCTAAGTATTCAGACCCTTTGCTGTGACACTCATATATTTAACTCAGGTGCTGTCCATTTCTTCTGATCATCCTTGATATGGTTCTACACCTTCATTTGAGTCCAGCTGTGTTTGATTATACTGATTGGACTTGATTAGGAAAGCCACACACCTGTCTATATAAGACCTTACAGCTCACAGTGCATGTCAGAGCAAATGAGAATCATGAGGTCAAAGGAACTGCCTGAAGAGCTCAGAGACAGAATTGTGGCAAGGCACAGATCTGGCAAAGGTTACAAGAAAAATTCTGCTGCACTTAAGGTTCCTAAGAGCACAGTGGCCTCCATAATCCTTAAATGGAAGACGTTTGGGACGACCAGAACCCTTCCTAGAGCTGGCCGTCCGGCCAAACTGAGCTATCGGGGGAGAAGAGCCTTGGTGAGAGAGGTAAAGAAGAACCCAAAGATCACTGTGGCTGAGCTCCAGAGATGCAGTCGGGAGATGGGAGAAAGTTGTAGTAAGTCAACCATCACTGCAGCCATCCACCAGTCTGGCTTTATGGCAGAGTGGCCCGACGGAAGCCTCTCCTCAGTGCAAGACACATGAAAGCACACCTGAAGGACTCCAAGATGGTGATAAATAAGATTCTCTGGTCTGATGAGACAAAGATAGAACTTTGTGGCCTTAATTCTAAGAGGTATGTGTGGAGAAAACCAGGCACTGCTCATCACCTGTCCAATACAGTCTCAACAGTGAAGCATGGTGGTGGCAGCATCATACTGTGGGGGTGTTTTTCAGCTGCAGGGCCAGGACGACTGGTTGCAATCGAGGGAAAGATGAATGCGGCCAAGTACAGGGATATCCTGGACCTCAGACTGGGCCGAAGGTTCACCTTCCAACAAGACAATGACCCTAAGCACACAGCTAAAATAATGAAGGAGTGGCTTCACAACAACTCCGTGACTGTTCTTGAATGGTCCAGCCAGAGCCCTGACTTAAACCCAATTGAGCATCTCTGGAGAGACCTGAAAATGGCTGTCCACCAACGTTTACCATGCAACCTGACAGAACTGGAGAGGATCTGCAAGGAGGAATGGCAGAGGATACCCAAATCCAGGTGTGAAAAACTTGTTGCATCTTTCCCAAAAAGACTCATGGCTGTATTAGATCAAAAGGGTGCTTCTAATAAATACTGAGCAAAGGGTCTGAATACTTAGGACCATGTGATATTTCAGTTTTTCTTTTTTAATAAATGTGCAAAAATGTCAACAATTATGTGTTTTTCTGTGAATATGGGGTGCTGTGAGTACAATAATGAGGAAAAAAAATGAACTTAAATGATTTTAGCAAATGGCTGCAATATAACAAAGAGTGAAAAATGTAAGGGGGTCTGAATACTTTCCGTACCCACTGTATATTCTATTATATAAATATTTTTAAACTAATTTCCATGACTTTTCCACAACTTTCTAGGTTTATTTATTTTTCCAACTTTTCCTGGCCTGGAAATTGCCATTTTAAAATTCCATGACCTTTCCAGGTTCTCTTACGAGAGGTCTCTCGTACTGCGTAAGTATCTTACGCTAGGGGAAAATCCCTTTTCTGCGAGATATTGAAGCCAAAAAATTATCCTTAATTTTGTATTAATGTAAAACGCGTTGCAGCAGCATACAGACATAGGCAAGACGGCTCGCGTGCCTATTGGCTGTCCTGTGGCAACTGCAGCAGCCTATCGAGCGAGGCCAAGTGTGACGTCAGACCCAATGAGGGTGCTTCGCGCCCGCTACGTCACATCCCGCCGAAACGGGCGTGGCTTAGGCCTTTAAATCCGGCTCGCAGGCAGCTGATATCTGATTTTTCATCTCTTCAGTGAAGCTCTCGCATCGCTGGATCCGGAGAGAAGCCGCGCCGTCTGAAGAAGCCTTTTCAGCGGGACGAGTCGACACTCTGAAGCCGCTGGCCGCGCTGCCTTCAGTCGCCTTCCTGCTGCGCTATCCGAGGTTTTTCAAGACGCCCCTTTTTCAAGACGCCCCTTTCCTGGATGAGGATCACGCAGCTCTCGCGCTCGCTGACGGCTACTGCCCTCACTGCGAGCTAGTGACTGCCTATGGTGACTCTGAGGACTCGCCTGGCATCCTTCTCCGAGACTGCACCTCCGCAGTACCGCGCCGTAAAAAGCGCCGTGCTCAACGGGCCCCTTAACCCCCCCCCAACCCGCAAAGCTCGCCGGTTCGCCCGCTTGCCTTGCCTGCTTCGCTAGAGTCTGTTCCTGATGGACAGCGGCCGCCGTCTGCCGCCGCTTCCGTCGTGGATATCGACCAAGAAGCCGCGTCTGTGGGGGATGATACCTGCTCTCCCTCTGTTCGAGCCGCGCAAACTGCGCCGTTCACAGGGGATGTCAGGAGCGGACGGTGACGGGGCTAGCTTTCTCTCTCCTTCTGTTCGAGCCGCGCAAACTGCGGCGTTCACAAGGGAGGCCGGAAGCGGACGGTCGGGGTTAGCTTTTTCTTTACGTTACAAGAAAGCTACCCTTCCCCTGCGCCCCATTCACGCGTCACTCACCGGCGAAAGGAGAAAAGAGTGTTTTAGTCCCGCCTAGGCCGGACTGACCTCAATTCCTCACACATTTCTCAGGTCCCTCTTAAGTTCAGGCGACTGGAAATGTCAATATTGCAGCAAACGAGCCTGTTATAATACAAGCACGCCTGCAAACAAACGCCGAAGAAAACATGTTGACGCTCTGTTATATGCTCGTGCATCTGGAAGCCTATGTGTTACCCCCCTGTGGCTCAGTGGTGGAATCTTAGGTTTTTCGCACGAGAGACCCGTGTTCGAATCCCGGTCTACCGGCAAATAAATTATGCCGTCAATGCTTCGCTCTGTCAGGTCCCTTAAAAGGCGACTGCAGATGTGTATTTTGCAGCCAACGAGCGCGTTGTACAACCCGCTCGCCTGCACCCAAACACCGTTTCTATGGTTTCCGCGTGTCACTGGCGAAAGGAGAAAAGAGTGTTTTTAGTCCCGCTGCGGCCGGACCGACCTCCATTTCTCACACATTTCTCATTCCCCTCTGAAGTTCAGGCGACTGGAAATGTCAATATTGCAGTAAACAAGCCTGTTGTAATACACGCACGCCTGCAAACAAACGCCAGCATGTTGACGCTCTCTGAAATACTCGCGCTAACTGAATGCTTATGTGTCTTACCCTGTGGCAGATTCTTAGGCTTTCACGTGAGAGACCCGTGTTCGATTCCCGGGTCTACCGGCAGATAAAATTATGCCGTCAATGCTTTCGTTCTGTCAGTTCCCTTGAAAGGCGACTGCAGATACATATTTTGCAGCCAACGAGCACGTTGGACAACCCGCTCGCCTGCACCCAAACACTGTTTCTATGGCAACTTCTCGCTCGTTCAGTTCCAGTAAATGCGACTGTTCCAGTGTATTCTGCAGTAAACAAGTCGGCGACACAGCCCGCTTGCCTGCACACAAACGCTGCTTTTACGGCTACCCAGATAAATCCCATAAGAGTGTATTTTCTGGTGTTCCAGCCATGGCCGATGGTGTTATGAGTGTAGAAAAAATGGCCACTGCCCAGTGCTCATTCCTACACACAAGCACAGCCCGTCACACAGGGCTCGCGCACATAAAATCGACCCAGATCGATTTCGGAGTGGGTGCTAGACATTATAAAGAAAGGCTATTCGCTACAGTTCTGCCGACGCGCTCGCAATGGTGCGACGCGCGTCGAAACTACGGTGAAAACAGAAGTAGCACACCTACTTCGAGCCGAAATACCAAAACTGTTGAGCAAAGGGGCCATAGAGCCTTTATCTCAAGCTCAGAGCGAAGGGGGGCTATACGGCAGATACTTCCTGGTACCGAAAAAATACGGGGGTCTCAGACCCATACTAGATCTAAGACAGCTGAACAAAGTGCTTGTGAAACGCCAGTTCAGAATGCTCACAACCAGAAAAATCCTCGCGCAAATTCGCCGAGGAGACTGGTTTATGTCAATAGATCTGAAGGACGCGTATTTTCAAATACAGATAGCATCACGTCACAGGCGATATTTCGAGGGCCAGGCATATCAGTACACAGTCCTACCGTTCGGCTTGTCCCTAGCACCCCGTACATTTACGATGTGCATGGACGCAGCGCTCGCACCCCTCAGGCTCCAGGGCATGCGAGTATTGAACTACTTGGACGATTGGCTGATTCTAGCTCAATCACACTCGGAGCTCATAGAGCACAGGACCATTTTACTCGAACACCTCGAGAATCTGGGCCTCAAGAGTCAATTGGGCGAGGAGTTCTCTGTTCCCCAGTCAGATATTATCTTTTCTGGGCACAGGACTGGACTCACTGTCTATGATAGCGCAGCTGTCACCGCAGCGCGCACTGGATATTCAGCGCGCAGAGAACTCTTTCCGCTGCGGCGCGTCTGTCCCGCTCAGAAAATTTCAGAGGATGCTGGGTCTCATGGCCTTAACATCATCAGTACTTCAGCTGGGTTTGCTTCGCATGCGCCCGCTACAGTTCTGGCTGAAAGCGCGAGTACCGCGCAGAGCATGGACTTCCGGTCTGCTTCGTCTCAGGGTCAATCAGAAATGCATCACAGCTCTGAAACCTTGGAAAGCAACCGACTGGTACCGATCAGGTGTAAGCCTGGGGACTTCCTCGAGTGTGAGGGTGGTGTCTACGGACGCATCCACCACGGGATGGGGAGCGCTGCTCGAGGGCAGACCGTTCTTCGGCCAGTGGTCAGAACGGGAGAAGCTTCTGCACATAAACTGCCTGGAAATGCTGGCAGTAGGCAACGCGCTAACGCGTTTTTGTCCCCAAATAGGAGGACACCACGTCTTGGTCCGTTCGGACAACATGTCAGTGGTGTCCTACATAAATCGCCAGGGGGGTCTCAGGTCCCGAAACCTGCACAGGCTGATGAAACGCCTCCTGGTGTGAGCTCAGCACAACCTGCGCTCGCTGAGAGCAGCGCATGTGCCAGGGCTCCTAAATATAGGGCCAGACAGGCTGTCCAGGAACAACGTTCCGACAGGCGAGTGGTCTCTACACCCACAGGCAGTCCAACTGCTGTGGAAGAAATTCGGCAGAGCGAAGGTGGACCTGTTTGCGTCTCAAGAAAACGCTCACTGTCCGGAATTTTTCTCCAAGAGCAGGAACGCGCTGGCTCACGTTTGACCCCGCTGCCCGCTCTATGCTTTTACCCCCGTCTCTCTCCTGCCTCAGGTGATAGAACGGATCAGGGAAGAGGGATGCTCAGTGCTCCTTGTAGCGCCGCTCTGGGAAAAACCAACCCTGGTTCCCAGTTCTGATGCGGCTAACAGGCACTGCCCCATAACCGGTACCAGTGAGGAGGGACCTCCTCTCTCAGGCCAAGGGCTCGATTTGGCATCCTCACCCAGAGCTGTGGTCCCTTCATGTATGGACCATCAACGGGTACCTGCTGACCTCCCAGAGGGAGTGTTAAACACGATCACACAGGCTAGAGCCCTGTCTACTCGACGGCTCTATTCCTCGAAATGGTCAGTGTTCTCCAGCTGGTGCACAGCTCGTGGCATATCACCCCCAGACTGTGGGGTGACGGAGGTTCTGTCCTTCCTACAAGAGCTGCTGGATAAGGGTAGGACCCCTTCCACGCTCAAAGTTTATGTGGCGGCCATAGCAGCGTTTTCTAAACCAACGCTTGGTCAGTCAATAGGAAGGAACGATTTAGTCGTCCGCTTCCTTAGGGGAGCAAAGAGGCTGAATCCTCCCAGACCTCCCTCAGTCCCTGTGTGGGACCTTTCTACGGTGTTGAAAGCCATGAAAGGTGACCCATTCGAGCCAATCCAGACGATTGGTTTTTAAACACCTGTCTTTCAAGACAGTGTTTCTTCTGGCTCTCGCTTCAGTGAAGCGCATAGGGGACTTACACGCGCTCTCAGTAAGCGCGACGTGCATGGAGTTTGGGCCAAATAACTCAAAGGTTATACTCAAGGTTATGTTCCAAAATCCCTCAACACACCGTTTAGGGCGCAGGTCATTTCCGTCAGCCCTACCGGTCTCTGACAAGGAGAGAGACGTGAGCTTCCTTTGCCCAGTCAGGGCATTAAGAGCTTATGTGTCTCGCTCGTCTGTCTTCAGACAGACGGAGCAGCTCTTTGTTTCATTCAGCGGGCGTTCCAAGGGACTAGCCGCGTCGAAACAGAGCCTATCCAGATGGATAGTTGACGCTATAGCGCTGGCGTACACCTCCAAGGGCATGCAGTGCCCTTTGGGTGTCAGAGCGCACTCCACAAGAAGCATGGCCTCATCGTGGGCCTGGTCCAGTGGGATTGCCTTACAAGATATATGTATGGCGGCAGGCTGGGCCTCCCCGTCTACATTATAAGGTTTTATAACCTAGAGGTTCCCGCCTTACAGGCCAGGCTGTTGTCGGTCTAAATGAATCAGTACTGTCTGTTCTGATGCTATCGGTTCGGAACACTGAGACCGCTGAGCGCTGCTCGCTGATCGACCATAAAATGCTTATGGGCAAAATGTATAAGACCCACAAGTTCTCATCAGTTCAGGCCGAGTTCCGCCCTGTCTGTATGATGTATGATTAAGTGATTTGCGCCTGTGGGACGCTGCTGTATGTGGGAAAAGTGTGGCTCTGCCCCTTTCTTTCCCGGACTCCCTGTGAGTTCCCTTGGTGATTGTGCACTAGATGAACCCCGGGCGTTCGCCCTTGGGTCTTTGGTGTTAGATCCCAGCACGCACGGCGTTTTACATTGGGTCCCCTAGCGTAAGATACTTACGCAGTACGAGAGACCTCTTGTAAGAGAACGTACTCGGTTACTAACGTTTTTTATGACCGTATGAACTCTATGTTTGTCTATGCAAACAAATGGAAGTCGCCACGTTTCCTTTGCTGTTAATCTGTTGCACTAAATATTGCTGTTATATTGGCGTTGTATTAGTAACACATCCTGTGTGAACGTCTTCTTTTATTACCCAGAGTAAGAGCAAAGAGATATCAGTATATAAAAACACTGCAGACAGCTACAAGCATGTATCTTACAAGCAAGTTTCAGTCATACCACACTCAGTATGTTCTCTGTGAGTTCCTTTTCCTGCTGGACCAGATTCATCCTAGAGGACACACAACTAAATTAGAACAAATTCAACAGAACACAACACAAAGAACTGCCACCCCTGTCATTCCTTCCTTACATATTCAGCTGATGTGGTCCAGGTTTGGTCTGTTTCTCAGGAAAGCTGCTCAACACAATGGTACGAATGGCCCTATTGAGAAAGTTCATATTACAACATCAACATAGCAATCAGCTTAAGGCTGACTTTCTTTTCATCGGAAATTAGTGTAAAACACTTATTTAAGCTAAACAAATTTGCATTATAATATTATATATAATATTATATAATATAAATGTTTCAACTGTTCATACATGCAGTACTGATTTATATAAGAAGGCTAGAGAGAAGCATCACAAACTGACTTTGATTAGAAATACGGGGTCCGGCTGAAGACATGCACATTACAGTTTAGACAAAAAACAATATACTGTAGAAGAAAAAAAATGGTAACACCACATAATAATTGTATAAAAATTAAACCTGTAATATGTAACTTTTTTTTTGGTAAGTACATAAGACCACAAGTACATAAGTTATCAGTCTTCAAAAGTCTCTCTCCCTTACCTCGATGCACAAGGTAAAAAAAAAAAGAAATTTTCAACATTATTTGTTGGGTCTGATTTCAGCAGAAATGTCAGTCTCTAGTCATTAGCCCTTGCATTATGGTTACGTCATATGCGTAAACAAAGAAGATGGGGCTAAAATATGCAGCTGGCTGAGGATGCAGGTGCTTAGAATTTAAACTTTTCATCTAGATGGCCGCTTTTAATCTAGAAAGGACTAAACGGAAATTACTTGTCAAAAGTTTCAATTAGGGGTGGGCGATATGGCAAAAATATCATATCACTTTTTTTTTCAGGAAAATCACGATTCACGATTTTTATCACGATTATTTTCCATGTTGGTTTTTACTATTTTGCAAGTGACTGAGCATTAACAGCCAAACTAATTTCTCTATTTTAAAAACAAAGCCTTACAAGGCAACAAACTATAAAATAAAAAACAATGGCAGACATATAGGCCAAAGTGGCAAAGATAAAAATCTTTACTATTATTTTATCTTTGTTATTGAAAAATAAGAACAAAAACACACATTACATTATTTTTTCAGCTAGGTGTATTTAACAGTAGCATTCAATTTAGAAATTGAATGAACAAATCAATAAAACACTAGAGACCTCACTGTATAAATTATACATTGATTCTTATTAAAGCTACTGTATTAAAGTTCTTCAGTCAAGGGCAGTGAGTGATTTTCTCTTTGTTTTTTGCTGTTTTATTAACATAAAAGGGATAGTTCCCCCAAAAACGAAAATTCTGTCTTCACTTACTCCCTCAAGCTGTTTAAATCCGAATGAGTTTCTTTCTTCTGTTGAAAATAAAAGTTATTTTGAAGAATGTGGGTAACCAAACAGTTGCTGGTCCCCATTGACTGCCATAGTAGGAAAAGAAATATACTATGTACTATACACTGGGGACCAGCAACTGTTTGGGTAACTACATTCTTCAAAATATTTTTTTTTGTGTTTAGCACAACAAATAAATTAATACAGGTTTGGAACAACATTAGAGTGAGTAAATAAAGACAATTTTAATTTAAGCAACTGTCACTTTAAGACCTGCATGCAGCTAATATACAGACACGCATACGATTTTCTCTCAAACGTTTACTTTTGCTTACACTTTAGACATAACCAAAAGTGTCTATGTAAACCTTGTGTGTGTTTGACAGTATTGGCGCAATAAGACTCGAAAGATAACTTAGTCCAGTAATCAGGCGCTGTTTGCCAGTGTATGCGCTCAGAAAAGCACGTTAAAACAGCGCATCAGCAGATGAATTAAATGTTTAACCGGCAAGGCTTTAAAGTAACTCTACCTTTGCATTAACATGTGATGTGAATGTAAGTTGCTTTGTACAATATGTTGAGAATGAGGCACCAGAACTGCAACTGATAGAATCTATAGCACGATACTACGATATTTCTTCAAAAGCAGATCATGGAGACATTTTAATCTTCCATGATCAAAAATCTTTGATATTGCACACCCCTAGTTTCAATCATATATTTTATAAGTTAAAATTTCTGACTATACATTACTGACCTGTTAATAATTAATATAATGTTCATTACTGACTTATTTCTAAGAGTAACATATAGGAACTATAAATATAAGCTGTTTCATTTCAAAGGCTGTGCATTCATCATGGAAAATGTCAGAAAAACAACCATTATAAACTTGACTATTGTGATGCATGCTCTCTTAAAACTTAAATTACTGTCATTTCTCCTTCACTTTGGAATGTAATGGTAACTTTTCTGAAAATAAGTAGCCTCGATGTTTATGGCTGATAAATGCAACCTCCAAGGAACGCAGCCTTCGAAATGAAACCATTACATACATAATATATACATAACATATAATGCCATATATTATAAATAGTTACCTAACTACCCTACCTAAGCTGTGACATACAAATGAACGCCACACTGACCATCTGTTGTAGATGAGCACGGCCATAGCTGTGGTGGGCGGCAGGGTGGACAAGTCCAGATCCACATGTTTAACTCCAGGAGGAACACGACTGACACACAGAAGCTCATTCAATAACATATTGAGTACAGGGATGGTCAAACTGTGATTCAAACAGAAAGACAAAACAAGACACTTTTATTTTTTTACCATTTGATGTCAATGTCCAACACAATCTTTAAATTTTCTTAAAGGGGTCATATGATGCTATTTTAAAAGTATTTATATTATGTATTGGGTGTAATAGAATGTTTATATATACATTCTTTAATGTTTGCTTTAATGTTCTTAATAACATGCTTTAATGTTAAAGCCACACTAAGTAGAAATTGTGTTTTTGTCAAACAGCGACCCCTAGAGTCGCTGTGGAATACTTGCACTGTCGTAAATTATATTATAACATTTTTACATGATTGCAGCTAAATCACAAGTAAATAGTCTATAGTCTAGGCCTACTGTATAATTTAATTTGTGTTGTTTTTATTGGAATGTAAACATTACAAAATGCCAGATAACATCAATTAAGTTAAATGTACATCGCATTATTTCATAACATTGGCCGTTATGATGTCATTATGATTATTGCAATTTATCATAATAGTTTGCAAATTGTGCTCGTTTACACTATTTACAACCTCTACGTTAGGCTTATTTATGATAATTATGTGAGATATTGAAAGCTGTTCTCATGATAATCGCAGGAATCAACGTGATAAATACACCTCACAACACCTGAGTTCAGCTGGCAAACTAATTCGTGAGGCATAGCTATCTGATTTATCAAAACGATTCCATTTACACCTGGTCACATAAATGTATTTTTGCGAAACGGATTTAAATTCGATCTTCAATTCTCGCGCTATATGCAGATTTAATGGAGTGCACGTCACCGAGATATGAGCTGCATTTTATAGATCATCAGCTAAAATTTCAAAATCAAAGACCGCAATAAGAGAGAGCAGTAACAGCCCTGGTAAGATCATTTTGTTTCTTTTTTAATGATGAAGATTGTGTGTTAAGCGTCTGCGACTTACTTTCACTTTGATTTGCGATAGTTTGCACGTTGGCTTGATGCAGTTGCTCATCTGCGGTGATGCGTGTTCCAGCGCGTTTTTTTTTTTTTTTTTTTTAGCATTTTTTGGAGGAGTACAATTTACATATGTGGTTTCAACAACCATATGCATTTACACTTGTCCAGTTTCGTCTGGAATGCGTCTCAGATCTCCTCTTGAAGTGGTTTGAGGGATCGGATTCAAATCCGTCTCAAATGCGTTTCGGAGGGCATTTAAACCTGGACTTTTCACGATCGGATAGCTATCCGATCTGAGAAAATGCATGAAGTGGCCAGGTGTAAACAACCCCCATGACAAACACATACGCACGAAAGCCGAAAACAAACGCTGGTTGGCCTCTCACGTCCAAATTTGACGAAGTGGTGGGGGAAGTGACGTATGCCGTAAAGCAGTCGAATTTTGTAGTTCTTTTTGTGCTCTTGTTACTACCCGAACACCGAAGTTACATAGTGCCAGTAAAAGCGATACAGACCCTGTCAGGCTATGGCAGACATGTCATTCAACCTATTGTAAGTCGATGTACCATCACAAGGATCTTGGAAATATATTATGAAGGTTGAAAAGTTACATAGTGTCGCTTTAACATGCTTTAATGTTCAAAAAACAAAATTTTCACATACTGTCTGTCTGAAACACTCTGATTCTGACTCTGAATCTACAAAGGGTGCTTCTCAATATCCCTCCTCGTTTCCTCACTCCTCCGTCCTCCATCCTATGACCCGGAAACCGATTGAGCTCAGCCATCTTGTAGGACATCTCAACCCTCCAATTGCATCACGAGGAGTGAGGAGGCTTCCTGAGGAGTCATGAGCGAGGATACACCCTTTGCGGAAGTGTTTTATCAACTAAAGTTATTGTAAATGTGGGTTATAAGTTTGACAGTGCCTTTAATTTCGATGTATAACGTGTACTTTTCAGCAAATTACACTTATTTACGTCTCTTGATTTGAATGGATTATTGCTTTTAATATTTAAATTAATGCATCTTGTATTGGTTAATAGATAATAGAGAATAACTTTAATGTAGGCCTGAAGTTAATTCGTTTTGATGTGTTGATTACACAGTATATTTGTAGTTAATGCCTGCAGAAGTTGATATGCAACACATTAACATTTGGAACTGCTTCACTGTGGTGTATGTCAAATTACAAAAAACTGTAGTGGGACAGTTGCAGAATTATATCAAAACATAAGAAAATTAAAGAAAATTAAACAAACTGTAATACTATACAACAAATAAAAAGCAGTTAATAACTGGGAATAATTCATTGATAATAATAAACTGTTAATATAAAAAAAAATTACAGACAATTGTGTTATTTTGTGGAGGTTGAAACTATTACAATATAAATAATTATCTCTAATGTTCAAGAATCCCAACGTGAAAGCTAAATACAGCGGTGTAGAGTCCTCATTACATGGCAACGCTTTGAAGTGACGCTATAGGGAGTGAGGATCAGGATATATAATTTCACTTGATCCAATTCCTCTGGGGAAAGGAAGCGAGGAAGGAAAGGAGGATACACAAATAAGAATCCCTCCTCGTCTCCTCTCTCCTCCGTCCTCCATCCTATGACCCGGAAAGCGATCGAGCTCAGCCATCTTGAAGGACATCTCAATTCTCTAATTGCACCGCGAGGAGTCGAGGATCGAGGAGTTAGGAGGCTTCCTGAGGAGTCATGAGCGAGGATACACAGGTGTATCCTATGCGGAAGAGTTTTATCGACTTAAACGTGACGCACGTCTAAATTCTCCTCCCCCTTCACATCGGTCACAATCATTTTAATTTATACTTTACCTTTGCAGTTTATATAAACCACACATCTCACATATTTAAACAGGGTATCTTGCTTTATTATTATTTATTAGGAATTTCTTAAATAAACAAACTTCAACAACATTTAAGGGCAGATCCTTTGAGCGCTGCTGATGACGCGATGAAGTGACGCTTGAGTGATCAAGTATTCCAATGTATAAAAAAAAGTTACATTCGATTCCTCCGTCCTCGCGTCTTTTCCTTGCAGCCTTCCCTCGCATCCTACAGGGGGTGGAGCTGAGACGCGAGGAAAGGAAGCGAGGAAAGGAAACGAGGATGCACAAATAAGAAATGAGAAGTACCCAAAGTCTCTCCCTCGAAAAGTCCAGAGTGCTCTGATTGGCCAGCTGGCCCAGTGGGTTGTGATTGGTCAAAAACCTCAAGCGTGTGTAAGAAACGTAACGGCCCTTAACAATCACAATCTTCAGCTTCCAAGGCTTTTAAAGCAACTGTAAACACAAAGTAATGATGTCGTCTGTATTACCGTATCAGTTCGGGCCAGAGTACGATTCTGAAAATGCGGATGATCAAGCAGATCGCTCGCAAACAACTTTGCAAGCATGACTTCAGCAAAACATTTGACAGTGGTAAGTTTTTATTTTGTAACAGTTTAGTTTGTATTCTACACTGTAACAACTTTATGTCCTGAAGTGACAACATAAAATTCTGTTAAAAAAACATACTGAAGTGTATATTTCTAATTAAGAGAAAATGTGCAGCAGCTGCGTAAAATGCACTGTACACAAGCTAACTTTTGGGTTGTACTGCTCAGGAATAGAAATAGAAATAAATCTTAACCACTGGTTTCTAAGTTCATCCATTTTCGCAAAGCCAAACAAAGAGGTTTTGCTTTTGCATCGAAACACAGAGCGTCTCCTCGACATGGTGACAACACTACAATTCACTGACCCAGTCTTCTTTCTGTATGTATAGCTTTACATACAGTAATATAAAGTAATATCTGGACTTCAATCAAGACTTTTTGGCAGGTCTGGAGAAGTAACTTAGCAGATCTTATACACACACAAACAGATGCATTACACACAAAAGCATCATACGACCCTTTAAAGGGTTAGTTCACCCAAAAATGAAAATTCTGTCAGTAATTACTCACCCTCATGTTGTTCCAACCCCGTAAGACCTTCGTTCATCTTCGGAACACAAATTAAGATATTTTTGATGAAATCTGAGAGCTGATCACTTCTCCGTAGGCTGCTAGGTGGCCCAAACTTGCTGGCCCAGAAAAGTTATTAAAGAGATCGTTAATATAGTCCAAGTGACTACAGTGGCTCAATCTTAAGTATATCAAGCGATGAGAATACTTTTTGTGCGCAAAAACAAACAAAAATAACGACTTTATTCCACTATTAATTTCCTTCTCTCTGGGCCTCGTAGTGTTTTTGCGCAGCGTGTCTGTGTTACACGTCACCACGTAGGCTCACTATTGGTCGACGCTGGTCATGTGTGTGACGCGCAGCGCAAAAACACTACGTGAACCAACTAGAGGCCCAGAGAGAAGGAAATGAATAGTGGAATAAAGTCGTTATTTTTGTTTGTTTTTGCGCACAAAAAGTATTCTCGTCGCTTGATATACTTAAGATTGAGCCACTGTAGTCACTTGGACTATATTAACGATCTCTTTAATAACTTTTCTGGGCCAGTAAGTTTGGGCCACCTAGCAGCCTACGGAGAAGTGATCAGCTCTCAGATTTCATCAAAAATATCTTAATTTGTGTTCCGAAGATGAACGAAGGTCTTACGCGGTTGGAACAACATGAGGGTGAGTAATTACTGACAGAATTTTCATTTTTGGGTGAACTAACCCTTTAAGAAAATGTAAGTGGAAATCACTGTCACAATGGCCAAGGACTGCTTTGTGGATGGCTGTTCTAAATTTGTAAACTTGCTATAAACCTAAAAAAAAAATACAAATAAATCAACACTAAATCAAACATTTTTATCTTCACTCACCCTTTCTCTAGTATGTTCAGGTCCCATCTCAGGTGGGCGGCAACCTTAAGTGCCATTAGCTTCAGTGTGCGGTTCCTCCGGTTGTCCACTGGTGGCTGGACCTGGTTCTGCTCATTCACAGATGGTTTGGAGGCTTGCTCAAGAAACTGAATGATGAGCTGAACGGGAGATGGATCTGTGGAAAACATACACAATTCAATTCTAAATCTCATCTTAGGAAACTAAGGTCATCTGAACTTTTTTCTTTGTTGACATGAGGACCTGTGGAAACTGTCAACATAAAAGAGCATTTGCAGCTAATTTTACTTCTGTATTTTGACAAGATGTATCCAAGTAAAACAGCACATTCAATAACTTAAAGGCAGGACTTGATTTTTTTCAATGCAGAATAGATTTGGATGGTGAAAAAAATTGACTGTATATGACATATAGTTGCAGGGGAGGGGCTTAAAACTAATTTGACATCAGCTGAAACATTAAGCATTAACAGACATGAAGAAAAGTTAACATGCTGACCATACAGTGTGACATTCAGTGAACTTATATTTACTACAGTAAAGTCCTAATTAATATGCAATCTCCTTCGAACAACCGTCATTTGGTTTAATTACTTACATTGTCCTGCCACGGTTTCATAAAATAAACCGAAACTATTTTACACTTCTCATGGTAACATAAAAAATCTCTAACATTGTGTTTTGTGACAGCGCATTGGCAAAGTATCTTTCAACTGAACTATAATCAAAATAGGATTATAGCACTGGGAGCTCAATTCGCAAAAGGCTGCTATTTAATTAAAGGGATAGTTCACCCAAAACTGAAAAATCTGTTGTTAATTACTCACCCTCATGTCGTTCCAAACCCGTAAGACTTTCGTTCATCTTCAGGACACAAGTCTTTTTGATGAAATCTGAGAGCTTTCTGTCCCTCCACTGACAGCTATGCAACTGAAACTTTGACGCTTCAAAAAGTTCAGAAAGAGATCGTAAAACTATTCCATATGAATTGAGTTTTCTCAGTTTAGTCCAACATTTTCTGAAGAGACTCAATCACTTTATATGATATGATGAACATTGAATTTAGGCTTTTATACACATGAACATTCATCAACTCACACATCAGTTGCAGTAAACCAATGGAAGCTCAAGCATGTTTGCTTGACATGCAAGAACCATTGAGGTTCATTCTCGTGTAACGCTGCACTTTTGAGCTTCAGCAAGAACTAATGAGGATCATTCTCGTGTTACGCAGCGTTTTTGAGCTTCAGCAAAAACCAATGAGGATCATTCTAGTGTTACGCAGCCCTTTTGAGCTTCAGCAAGAACCAATGAGGTTCATTCTAGTGTTATGCAGCACTTTTGAGCTTCAGCAAGAACAAATGAGGTTTGTTCTGGAGCATCAAGCAGGTCTGGTTGAGCTTCTGTTAATATTTGCTGATCAATGTTTATATGTGAATAAAAGCCTATATTCAAGAGTCGCTTCAGAAAATTTGGAACAAATTGTTAAATTCAAATGAATTAAATTTTACGATCTCTTTCTTAACTTTTTGAAGCGTCAAAGTTTCAGTTGCATAGATGTCTATAGAGGGACAGAAAGCTCTCAGATTTTATTGTAAAAAAAAAAAATATATATATATATATCTTAATTTTTTTTTTCGAAAATGAACGAAAGTCTTATGGGTTTAGAACAATATGAGGGTGAGTTATCAATGACAGAATTTTCATTTTTGGGTGAACTAACCCTTAAGTATAAATATATAGTCTGAAGTGCTCATTCATTTACAAGCAAGCAACTCCATGATCCGTTTTTTAGTGTATAAGATACCTGGATGAGGGCCCTGTAAGTGCTGCTCCAGTAATGATGGCTCAAGCAGAAACTCAAACCAGGAGGTCTGTGGTGGGGTGCAGGGCCGACTGCCAGTCACCGCCTCCCGGTCTGCAGCTTCAGCACTCATTCTAACCTGCAGAAAAACATCAGTATACAGCACATAACATTCAGTACATAAAGCATATTAACTCTGCCTCAAAATATAGTGCGCTGATGAACTAAACAGTATTTTGGGGTTTGAGATTAGAATGCATATGCCCAAAAATTATGTATAGTATAGGTAGGCATCTCACTAGGTTTTGGCACACAATCCATGTCTGTGATGTACTGGATTACATCTTTGAGCTTTTAATTGCAATCATGTTGTTATTTCATTACGTTTTAGAAACTAAAAATCATTAACGATAGAGATATTGGTGACAGTAAGGTTTAGATTTACTAGTTTCAGGCTCGTGTTTACTGTTCAGGGCTACGTTTCCCCAAAACATAGCCATCAGCCTAAGTAGACCATAACTATTGTCATCAAAGGTCTCTACGATCAACTTAGCTCACGATGCTTTTGTCTTTGATCAGTCCCACTGAAAGAGACACTCTGGAAAGTGTTTACCCTTTCCTGCATTATCACTCACCTGTTTAGAACGTCTGAATAAATAATATTAAAGATATCAGAAACTGTTTATATTAATACAAGACGTCAATGAGTTTTTCTTCATTGTAGAGAGTCTGTGAGAGACTAAACGAAACAGCGCCGCTAACTATGCAGGCGGTTGTCTTCTTCTTTCGATTTAATGGCGGTTGGCAAGCAATTTGTGCATTTCTGCCACCTTCTGAGATGGAGTGTGGAGCATCAATACATGAATAAATAATACAAAGCATCAATAATTAATCATAATAATAATAATAATATAAAAAAAATAAAGACTAAATAAATCAATAAAAAGAAATGTAAATATGCATTTTCACAAAAGGTTAAATAAAGTTCAACGTGCATACCATACACATTGTTCAGGCTTTTAGATTCAAAGACTGCAATCTTTTTTATTAATAATTCAGATCAAGACTGATCAAGATTAATGTTGCAAAAAATCTTCAGCGGAATTTGCAGAAAGAGATTTTAAAGGTGCATTGCGCAAGTCTCTGAGTTTTTGCAGAACTATGCCCCCTCTGGCGGCAAGCGAAACTGCAACAACAAAAGTTTTCTTTTTTTTAATCTTACGTGGAGTTTGCGTTGGTGTTTGAAATGAACTACAAGCCGGTCTCTAGAATCCATCTTCTACGGAGAATAGCGGCGAATACACAAACCTGCCAGACATAGCCAGGTGAGCGTGCCGTGAACGCGCATGACGTCACGCCCAGTCTCAAATTCCGACCCGAATCCCTCTTATTTATTTTACTGTACAGGATTATAGAGACAATCGCAGTGATCAGAGAAGGGCTCATTCAGCCCATCAGGCAATTGTTTAAGCATGTATGGGTGAGAGAACGGGTATTTTTAACATGAAAAGTTGCGCAATGCACCTCTAAAGATAATATGGAAACGTGTAACACACGAATACTTTTGAACAAAGCAACATCTTTAGGAAACAACATGGAAGTTAATTCATGGTTGTTTTCAAACAACAAAACGTTTGTTTTTGGTATTGTGTGAAGCACGTGGCTGAAACGCCCGTTTCCACTGATTGGTCAACCAAACATCAAACCGTGCCGTTTCCTCTGTTTCGCGCAGCAGAGAACAGAATGTCATTCGCTGCAGTTGTACTGATTCTTAAAGCGTTTATTACTGCATTTCATCTCTTTCTCATCAAACAACCAGACTAGCGAATGACTCGACACAAACCTTACCGGGTC
This sequence comes from Leuciscus idus, assembly GCA_021554675.1. NCBI lineage: Eukaryota > Metazoa > Chordata > Actinopteri > Cypriniformes > Leuciscidae > Leuciscus > Leuciscus idus. The sequence goes on from CM038628.1 coordinate 22,632,930, forward strand.
AGAGCCTAGAAAGCTTTCTTCTGTAAAATATTAGTTTCATATTATTTTTCGCATCTTCACCCACAACTACATATTTGGCAATCGTCTGTTTTATTTAGCTGACCAACTATCAAAATATCTGTGTGGGAAAGCTGCGCGATGGCACTGTGTTCCGAGTTTTCAGACACATTAAAATAATGAATTCTAATTAGGTCAGGTCGTTTTTTCAACAAAGTCCTTTTGATGAGAAAAGCGTCACGTGACCTAATTCATATTCAGCTAATTATAGGAACTGGTGGAGACAGGTGTTATGAATGAAGTAACACTTTAATTATTAGAATTTTGCAGCATTGCGCTTTATTCTCCATCCCATCTTTTGCTGCGTTTTAGGCACACATGGCTTGGCAGGGAGTGAAAACAATAGTTTTGTTTTTGTGCTACATTGATTTGTTTCTATTACAGATTAAGCCGATCTCTTCTTTAGATCATTTTTCAGGCGTAGATTATGATTATTCTGATGGTGAAGCTAATAAATCAGAAGTGCTGGCTAAAAACAGTAAACATAAAATGAAATCGGAGTTGGCAGTTTACTGTAATAATAATACTATGAAAGTGATTTTGCCCTCTGGATCTCTCAGTCAGGTCAAAATCTTGGGTAAGTATTTAGTAGCCTGTAGCAATTGTTTGTTTTCATGCATGTCATTTTAATGGGCATTTCATTTTTTTTGCATAAATATTTTCAGGTTTTGCAGTGATTGAATCTGTGCTTGAGGCCCCAGTGGCCTGTGGATACTCTCTGACACAAGGCCATGGACGTAATGTTTTGGTTGTTGACTACACTGGCTGTCATGTCACCTTGGAGGTATTAAGTTATGGAAACATTTCTGCTCTTGAAGTTCACATCAAGTCAGCTATTATAGTAGTCATTTATTCACTCCTACGTTGTTCCAAACCTGCATGCTTTTCTCTTTTGTGAAACACAAAAGATATTTTGAAAAATGTTTTTGTTATTGGTGTGTTTGTTTATTTTACATGGTGAATGTCAATGTAGACTGCCAAAATTGTGTTCCACAGAAGAAAGATTTACATTATTGGCAGATGCTTTTTATCTAAAGTGAGTTACAAATGATTGGTTTGGTTAAAAGCTTACAAAAGATATGCATCACATGCAGAGGTATGACACAACATGACAGATGAACAATCTTTTTAACTTTGTTCACATTCATGGTCCTGTTGTAAATGGTTCACTGTCAGTGCATGTTATTCTAAAGAAAAAAAGTATTAGCAAAATGGAATGTCTTGATGCACCTGTGAAACAAATGGTGTTTTTCTTTTGATGTCCAAGCACTCTTATTTTTCACCTCTCCTTAATCCAAGCACCTCTCAACTAATCTTAAATTCTGCCCTATACTTTCCTACCTAAAATATTAGTTGCAAATGCAGTTTCATGTTGCACCCAGCTTTCTCTCATGATTGTTCTCTTTAGGACGGCTATTATACCCTGAGGGTCCTCTATCCAAATGAAGCTGGAAAGTTGGATGTCGCTACATTGTCTTGTGATGCAAAACAAAGTCTCACTGCTTCCCTAAAACGGCTCAATGTGCAGTCAGATCAGACGTGTGCGAAACTACCGCCTGCACAACCTTCTCAATCATCTCCCCAATCCCCACCAAACCTGCTGCCGCTGAATGGCAAACCAGTTGGTGAATGTGAAACTCACTGTTGAACATTTATAATTTTGCATTGCTACATTCCAGCTTTAACTTCTTTGAATTTGAAGTCCTGCTTCTTTCCTCAAATTAACTCCGCTTTTCTTGTTTTCATTTAAGGCTGCAGCATCTCTGCCGATCAGAGAGTGTCGTGTAGTACTTCAGGTATAACGCAAGAGGAGTGCCTGACCATAGGATGCTGTTTTGATGCAATGACCTCAGTCTGCTACTATCCCATGGATGGCATGTTCTTTCTTATATACTTCACAGCTAAAACTGTAATGCGAGAAACTAGCGTATTAAGGCAAGTCAGTTTTAAAAGTAACAACAATGGTACCATGAATTCAAGTCCTGGATTTTTTTTATTTTATTTTTTTAAGGTCCACTTAATGCACATGCGTTGAGTGAAGAAAAGACAATTCCTTTATCAAAAAGCAATTGCCTCTTACAGTTGAAAGGAGAGACTTCCATTCTACAGCTGCCATTTTGATTGTTAAATTGTTGTTTCCCTACAGGTGGTGTTTGGCATTACAAACCCATACATTTGACATGTTCCAAGGAGTCAGGGTTTTCTGCTTTGCTTTCAAATTTGGCCTATTTATTTTCCTTGTACTTTAAAAACACCTAAATTTGGTACGTTTATGTTCTGATTAACAGATTTGGTAGTTCAGTAATTGCATTAAATTGCTGCTATACCGCCATTTACTAAAGCATAGAATTCTCTAGAAACTTCTCTTAAACTCATGATTTTGAGAAGGATTTGCTGGATTATACAGATGAAGAACCAATTGTATTGTAGACAAATTATGTAATGAATCATGTCAACTTTGCCATGATCCTATTCTATAAAAACTTTTACTGGTATTTTTACTGGTGGGATTCTTTTTTCCAAGGAAAGAGCGTGTGGAATGCCCTTATGGACATGTGGTTTGAGTGTTTTATGCTAATATCTAACCTTGTGCATGCGGTCGCTCTTAGCATTTGGAACAAGGCTACGGTTAGTCCATGTGCATATGCACTTGTTGTGAATTAAAAAATTTGTTTTGATATTTGACAAATTTGGACATTTGTCTCGACTTTGTTTTCCCAGAATGCACTGCTGATAAGAATTTTGTGTTTGCTGTTCACAATGATTTCACAAACTTCCCTGTGAACCCCATGAGCTTGACTGTTGCTGGGAAGACTGGTTGCAAACCTGTTATCTCCAACAAAGACTTGGCCATCTTCAAATTTTCTGTCACTGAGTGTGGAACACGTTCTTATGTAAGTATTTTGCCTTAGAAGCATCATCTTTGGGGTGTGACTCACTCACCCGGACTGTCCTGCCCCCTCAGTCAAAAGGAATGTGAAAATAAATTAATGACATGGATTATTTAAACTGATTATTTCATGGACATGAGTTAAATGTTCAAATATATTGGCTTAGGCAATTTTCCTTTGTTTTGTTAATATTTTTCAATGCTCTGACATCTGTATTTTCCAGGGTTCTTGCAGGTTTCAGGCAGTCAAATTTAAGACCTTTTTAATACATTTTAAGACCATAAATTTGAAATTTAAGACCTGCCCAAAAAAATTTTCAAATCAAAGAATTCATTTTATTTCAATGAATTAAGTAATTGAAAAAAACATTAATTTAATTTACAGATAAAACAATCACATTAGTAACCTTCCACATCCAACAACGTGTGTCAGAATCAGATATATTATTTTTTTTTAATAGAAAATTGTACTATGCATATTATACTGTAAAAAACACATAATTAGTTGATTTTAGTTGATCATAACTGGCAAGAACATTTCATTTCAATGATTATAGTGACAAATATGACCACGGTTATCACAGAATCCTGTTCAAAAAGTACTAATACTACACAATGTCGAAAACCAGCAAATAACAAATAAAATTTGCATCAATATGCACTTTTTGTTTACATAAACATTAAAATAATACCATTAAAAATGATAGCCAGATTTTAAAAGTGTCTTGCAACAAGTTCAAATAAAGTTTAGACAAAAAAGTTTTTTTATAAAAAGATAAACCTCACATATTTCAGACTTTAAATCATTTTTTATAAAAAGATAAATTACTGACATTTACAATGCACTTTAGCTTATCTTTTATTATTAATAGTAAAATTCGGTCGGATTTTCCCGTGGCGTCTGTCGTTGCAATGCAACCATGCACTGCGCTCTCCACAATGACAAAGAAGTTTTAGTGGCTAATGCAGGCATGAAAACAGGTCAGGGATAAAAAAGGTGAGAAGGATGCGGCAGCAAAAAATCCAATCCAATCAACATATATATATATATATATAGTGCTTTTAATGTTAAATTCATCAATCTGGTGCAAATTAAACAAAGAAAAATTATTTTAGGTTACAGTGTCTGTCTACATTACTAGGCTACTACATAATAATAGTTATAATATTAATCCCATGATAGTAATAGACATATATTGTAAAACAAATGCACTGAAAAATAAAGGAAACTTACATAATTAGTTTTGTACTCATTTCTATACTTGAAAGAGTATATTTCTATTACTTCACATTAAAGGTGTGATTGGGCTAGCCCAGTGTCAATCAAGAAAAGAACCAAATGGGCCGCTGATCTACGTGTTTCATGGGGTGTCAGAAAAAAAAACTAACGCTGACTTTTTATTGACCAATGCATTACACACTAATTACGCACTAACCCAGCGCCGCCAATTAAGCAAAACAAAACGAATGGGCCGCCGATGTACGAGTTTTATGGGCCGTTAAGACAAAAAACGAAACAAAAAAGTGTGAGATGTATCGGCCCAAAAAGCATGTCGGCCCACTGGGAATCTCCCGGTAGTCCCGATGGCATTAGACTACATGCCTGGACGTCACACAAAACAAAATCCTACCTGTAGCCTTTCACCATCCACTTATTTAGCTGCTGTCGCATCAATTGACATGCCATCTCCTTTCCTCTCTTTCTTTTTCTATCTTTAGCCCCCGACAGCTTTTTTGCATTATCCATCTTTTTCGACGACAACTCACTACTCGTTCCTGCTCGCTCAGCGCTCACGGCGCCCGCGCCCGCTCGCGATATTATCCCGCCCTCTTCTATGTCAAAAATAAAAATAATGACATTGGCAACATCGCTGTCTGTGTCTGACAGGACAGTTAACATTGTAAGCTAACTTACCTCAGGCTTGCTTTCCGACGTGCGGTTCTTTGTTCGGCAGTGTGATCATCAGACTCGCGGTGTTTAAGACTTTGAAAACAATTCTGCCCTACTCTGACTCGGATTGGCTGTCAGGTTTCGGCATTAGGAATGATGATTGTTTTTTTTAAAGCTGCTAAGTTTATGGTAACTATAGAGATATAGCGGGTAAATGCCAAGCGGGAAGGAAGTTGACCGGAAGTTGAAGCCGGCCGCGTGCCACCATCTTGTAGCAGAACTTCACCTGCTGTTAGCATCCCATTGACTCCCATTCATTTTGGCGTCACTTTGACAGCGAATAACTTTACATCTGAGGCGTTTAAAGACTCCATTTGTCCATTATTTATTTCTAAAGAAACACGACAATGTATAAAATACTCCATTACCTTGTAGCTTACGTTATGGCCCCGTAAGAACAGTTTTTGTAAAAGTAGGCTAACGATTGCGTCATAACCACGCGACTCTCTGTCGCACAGTAGAGAGATTACCGTATTGACGGGAGGAGAAGCTCGCGGGCAATCGGGGAGACGTGGAGGCAAACTGACAAAATAATTAATCAGAATACCTAGCAAAAGTTTCTCCTGCTCCAGCTCATGGAGACCTCCTACTCACGATCTCCGTCTCTGCAAGATTCGGAAGGGAATGATTCAGATTTCTCTCGGCACAGCTACTATAAGACAGACGGGTTGCTCACGTCACATCTACGTCGTCAAGCTCAGTTTGAGTCTGCGCGTCAGGAACGGAAGTCCTAAAAAATCGCTGAAAATGGGCTTCACTTGTCTCAATTGAGTTCCAATGAGATGACTCTGTCCATTTCTTATACTGTCTATGGTAAATGCTGGCCACGACCACGACCCGAAGCTGATTGGTTCGTTCTTGTCACATGACCTGCGGTGCGTTTGCGGCATTCTGAAGAGTTGAGATTTTTTTTTTTTCTCTCGCTGCGCCTGGAAAAAAACGAGTACGTCGCTTCAATTATGAGCGCGCGCGCGCCTACATTTGAACGAACTTGAGCGCGCAAAAGATGCGATATGTGAACGGCCTGTTGGCGAGACCTTTTTTAGACCTGACTAAATGAAATTTAAGACCACGGATGAAAATCTGGCCGTTTTTAAGACATTTTAAGGCCTTAAATTTAAAGTTCAGAATTTTAGACTTTTTAAGACTTTTTAAGACCCCGCGGGAACCCTGATTTTCTCAGTAGCTTTTGGTTTCATAGTTTTAGTAGCAACAGGTTTATTTACGTGAATGAGCCACATGTTTTTTCTATCTGGGGATACGTTGCGTTACCACCCCCCCCCCCCCCCCCCCCTGTTACTTCAGACCCCCTTGCTGGCTCTGTGTTGTACATTGATTCAATTGGTTGATTGAAAGAAATGAGAACAACTGCTGTCATTTTACATCAGGTCATAGGCGAGACGACAATTTACCTGGCTGAGGTACAGGCCCTCATCAGAGTTCGCAACCTGAAGTATGGTGTGATCTCCAGGGATAACCCTATCAGGTTTTTGAAAATAAATTCTTTGAAAATGTGTTTTTTGTTTTGTTTTTAAATGTACATTCCAGGGGCCTATACCATAAAGCTGGTTTAGGTGGATAGCCAGGGATGTTTCAGTTTAGTCTGATCCAACCTTGAGTTTTAGGCAGCATGAAAGTGGCTTATAGTTGTTCATTGCCATAGTAACTTGCGCTCCCTGGCTAACCTGCTCTGAGGCAGGTTATGTTCTAGGTAGGAGATCGAGCAAAGTGACTCCTCTGATGAAATGAGATCTCTGTATACCTTTATCAAGTGTATAAACTAACTTCACAACTTTCACTTGCACTGATATAGCAAGCTATTTTCTTCTTGCTGTGTAAATGTATTTGTATTTTATAATCTTCAATCTCTTAATCTTTGAATCTTGCTGATTCTCTCGAGAAGTGAATCGCAGTTTTTCCTGTTTCAAGGCATGTGATTGGTGTAACACTTTCATGTGTTGAGTTGATAGAGAAAGTTGATGAATGGTTTATGATTAATCCTGTAACACAAACCAATTCAGTTTCAAGTTGACAAAACCAGTTTTTTCAACCACCATCATGGTATAGGCCCCTGGTCTTTTAGTGCATGGTTTCAACTTTCAGACCTTTGTAATATTTCATCACAGTAGTAACTTAAAACAACAATCTTCCTTTTCAGCTGATTTCACCTTATTTCACCTTGATCACATGGGTGGTCCTGCCCTACCTTTTTTCTTGTTTGAGCCGTTTCACATGTATGCCACAATATTGATGATAAACACTTTCGCTATTTCTGTTTCATGTTAGCTTTAATTAAATGGCTATGTAAAGATTGTTTCAGTCTCATTTTTCCTCTTTATTTTGTGCTCCTTAGACTGATGGTTGAATGCCGCTACCAGAAGGATTCAGCTGATCCTTTGCTTTCCAGGCCTGTGCTTGCCAGCGCAGGGTACATGGTTAGGAGTCCCAGTCTTCCTCCATACCTGCTCTCTGAAGGACTGTTTGGAGTTCAGCTTTTGATTTCTGAGGGTGAAGCTCTATAACGGTCAAGCTGGTTGCTCTAGTTGATCAGAATAGTGATTTTTTTTTTTTTTGAATATTTTATATTTTCATATTTCTTTTCATTTTCTCCTTTATCCTTGTAGACGAGACTTTCACCAAGTTTTATCCACAGTGTCATCAGCCCCTACATGTTCTTTTGGGGAAGCCTGTATATCTGGAATTGCGTCTGAGATCTCCAAAACCTACAGCTACTCTTCTAGTTCACTACTGTGTGGCCTATCCACGCTCTGCTAAGAGTGCCCTGGTTCTGCTTTTTGAGGGGTAAGAGTAAGAACCTACATTTTAAATTCAAAACAAAGATGCTAACATTGATGCAGCATTTGCTTTTGAAATAGAATTTTAAAATGATGTCGCTTATGCAATGAGTAGAATTTTTAAACCGATGAACATTTAATGTATTGTTTGTAATTGGTTGTGAGAGCCCAGTTTGAAAGCTAAAAATAAAATGTAAAATTTTTTGAGAGTTATGTGTCTGTCAGTAGATGCATAATTGTTCGAAATGCCACCTATAGAAATTTCTATTTTTAGATTTAGTTAACTTCAATAACTTCCATAATTCCTGTGAACTTGCTTGGCTTTCAGTTCAGTAAACTTCTTTTGAAATGATAGGCTGCTAAGAAATTGATATTCATACTTGGAAGTTTTGCTTCTCAGATATCTTTTATTTTTTTATTTTTTTTATTCATGATTGATCCTTGGATAATGAATTTCTTCTTTTTTTTTCAGATGCCCCAATCCTCTTGACTCGGGCAATACCTCCATACTTTATGTGAAACATCTGCCTCAGAATCAGTACCAGCGCCGCTTTGAGATTAAAGCCTTTCAGTTCATGGATTTGTCCACCAATAAATATCTCAATGAGGAGGTAACCACTAAACAAAAACACATGATCAGAATCATGATTTGGTAAGGCAACCTGATGGTTCCTGTTTCCTCCCTGCAAACAGATTTACTTCATGTGTTCTACTGAAGTGTGCATGCCTTCTGGGTCGCCCTGTGCAGAGACCTGTTTTGATGGAAAGGTGTGTTGTGCAAAATTTGTTCACATTAAAGGCAAGCTCACACTACAGGACTGCAAAACTACCTGAATTGCTGTGGTGCTCACTGTAAGGGTTTCTTATCTGTAGCAGAGCGCAACGCTGTTGAGTCGCACAAACTGAAAGAGCTTTGGTCAAGAGGCAGTCTCGACCAACATCAAATAAATGGTTAACACTTTACAATAAGGTTCATTAATGTATTAATTAACATGAACTAACAATGAGCAATACATTTGTTACAGTATTTATGAATCTTTGATGTTAGTTAATAAAAATCCATCTGTTCATGTTCGTTCACAGTGCATTAATGTTAACAAATACAACCTTTGATTTTAATAATATGTTGAAATGTTGAAATTAATATAAACTAAGATTAATAAATGCTGTAGAAGTATTTTTCATTCTTAGTTCATGTAAACTAAGGTAGTTAACTAATGAACCTTATTGTAAAGTGTTTCCAAAAAATGTTTTCTCACATAAATTAATGCACGAAATTTGAGACTGCGATGTTTATACCATCTGCAATGTGATTGACTGGATTAGTTCCACGTTGTTGCATCGTACAAACTAAAAGCTCATGTGGCCTGTTGGATCTTATCATAGCGTCTGTGACTGCTCGAGAGTGGCTCAGATCATGTCTCTGCTAATAATTAACAAGTGCTGATTTGGCCAGGATCCAGGGGTTTGTGACAGCAAAATCCGGCCAAAAGTCATGTATTGTAAGCTTGCCTTAAGTCACTCAAATGTTCATGATGGATTACAACGACTTATTTCTTTTGTCTGCAATCTGATATTGTTCATTTTGTTGTAGTCTCCATGAATAAGGCCCAGGTGAGCCACTGGCAGTTGGAGTGTGTGTTTGTGCTGTCTAACTTGGAATAAATTTTTTTATCTCTATCTGTGCAAGATGTAAATTTCTAGCAAGTACCTAAGACTAAAGCATCTAACTGTCCAGGGATGTAAACTCATCAGCAGTGTGTAAGCTCGCGTTCAATCGGCCCAAAACCGGCATCCGACCAGCGCGGAAGGTCTTGAATCCGTGTAGGTTCCTTGTATCGATTTCCAAAAAAACGAAAAACAAGAATTCAGCTTTAGTTTTCGTTTTTCGTTCTGAGGTAGCAAAATTAATAAACAGCTTCAATATTCGATTTCTACACGTGGGCGGGAATGAAACGCCCCTTTCCTCTGATTTGTCAGCCGAAGATCAAACTGTCCCGTCATCAGTTCTTCCTCAGTTCTGCACTGCAAAATAAGAGTCCTTCATTGTGTGGATTCTTAACGCGTTTATTGCAACTTTTTCATATTTTTTCCATCAATCAGACTAACGAATGGCTCGACACAACCCGTACTGGGGAATAGACTAGACAGGGCTTTCTTCTTTGTAGACCAGAGTTCTCAAGTGCCAGGGGTTTGCTATTTTCTTATTTTCCGAACTGTAAAGTCACGTTTTTTATTTTATTTTTTTATCATGAACCACGCTGTGTTTTATTCCTAAGTGACTATATAATGCATTTTACTTCAAAAAATCTAAATGTTGACTTTCAAAAGTAGGCGCGTCAGAAGGCTATTCACTCTATTTTGGTTCGTTTTTGGTGTGCGCCAGAAAGATGTTCAAGGAGACTGAGACGCGCTAAAGCAGCGCATCATGTTGTTTTCTTTATTTTTCAAAGGCATGACATTTTGTAGTCACTTTGAATGTACACAAATAAAAATATACATTTTACTGTTTCGAATGACAGAGTATTAAACGACAGAATATTAAGTTATTTCCCCTGCTGAGCAACAAATCCAAGTGATAGCGCCAGTGCATCGCTCGCTCACACAACCTGGCTATTATCAGTTCACTTCTGGCATTGCTAACTTGACATCGCAGCCTGTTCATTATTATGACCGCCGCTAGCATAGCTAGCGAAAGCGGTCATATAGGGATTGTCAAAGTTTTTTTTTTTTTTTTTTTTCGTCACCTTACTGAATTTTTCGTCAACGATACCAGGGACACCGAAGCACCGGGGAACATGAAATTTGGTGGGCATGTAGCCCCACTAGACTTCTAAGGAAAAATTTCGTTTGGTCCCCGGGGGCCACTCCCCCCCCACGCTGGGCCCCCCCAAACCCAAAAAAATGCAGTTTTTCCTAAATAACTACCTGAACCGTGGCACCGAGGATGAGGAAATTTTTATGGTATGTTGGTATTCTAGACTTTTACGGAAAAATTTCGTTTGGTCCCCGGAGGCCACTTCCCCCCCCGCGCTGGGGCCCCCGTAAATTTTTCGTCAACGATACCAGGGACACCGAAGCACCGGGGAACATGAAATTTGGTGGGCATGTAGCCCCACTAGACTTCTACGGAAAAATTTCGTTTTTGCCACTCCCCCCCCCCTTTTTAGGTATATACATAAACACGCAATACAGCCAAATTACTCCACGTCATTTATTTTTGTGGAAAGCCAGTGCAGGCCTGAGCGGCGGTCATATTTTGTACCGCGATGCGGTACATCTAGTTAAAATAAAACGCAGTCAACCAAATATATAAAAAGTTATTCTGCTTAATTGAATTGGTCTTTTGTACAATATAAAGGCTGTGCCGCACAGTCCTACTTGCTGTTATTCCAAACTCATTTCCCTTGCTGTGAAGATTATGATAGCCTATGGGACTCGACTGAAGTATGAAGCCTTCTTTACATTACTAGTTAGCATCCAAATGTTACATTGCAAATATGGAAACTTTGGACCGAATGAGAGATGAGCGAAACCAATGTCCGTAGTTTCAGTTTCGATTAAAATAAATTTGTTTAGGCTTGGCGTTTAAAATGGGCTAAATGTTGTTTATAATAAAGGACACAATAGGCTATTATTATAAGCTATTGGGTTATATTTGTATTATACGTGGCTACTTATTTTTCATTCTTGTTGTTTTCTGAATAGGCTACCATTCATTTAAGGATTTGACATGGGCTACAGTAAGGGGAAGTAAATAGACATATATAGCCTATATGTTATTAATAGTGTTTATAATGTTAATGTTGTATTTTATTTACCGGTCTTTTACACTATTTCTGAATAGGCTTAGGCTAATAATAAAATGCGTTTGTTTCCCTCTCAACATGACCGGTGTGCTGCGCACAAGCGCACATCTTTGAGATATAAATTAATACATTTTAATAAAACACAAGGCCTACATCATAAAACTCAGAAGAGTATGTATTTTAATATCCCGGTTGTTAGTCAGTCTGAATGACAGTTCATGTGTTTACGTTAATAGGCCTATTATAGGCCTATAGTCAATGCATTATTCTTTTCTTTTTGTATTAGTGTTAAATTACGGTGGCCCAGTAGGCTAGCGCACAACACAACGAAATTTAAAAAGCAAACATAAGTTCACAACGAAATGAAGCCACAACACAACGGAAATGAGCCACAACACAACGGAAAATGTAGCCTTTAGCTACAACACAACGGAAATAAGCCACAACACAACGGAAAATGTACAACACTACGGAAATAAGCCACAACGGAAAATGTACAACACAACGGAAATAAGCCACAACACAACGGAAATAAGCCACAACACAATGGAAAATGTACAACACAACGAAATAAAGCCGCAACACAACGGAAATGCTCCCGACCACTAGGGCTCTCGGAGCGCGATAAAGTTAGTTTTCCATGCCACTGAGTCTAAAACATTTAATTACACCACTATTAGTTTTAACAGTATGTAGCTAACCATTGTATATCGACATTTATTCATTCAAAATCACCTACGCGCATTATAGCTGCATATTTATACTCTAGAATGCTTTGACGCGCTATCAGCGCATGATCCTTAAGGGAACGTCCACCAATTCTTTCAAGATGTTAAAACGTATAATTTGTATTAATTAATTACTTTTAACATTCAAAAACAGACATGTTCCAAATCCAAAGCTTTATTGTATTGGTAATAGACTGACTTACTACAGCTGTTTTTTTTTTTCTCTTCCAATACCTCCCTTCATTAAACAATTATTTTTTTAGGACATTTCTGTAGACCTAATATAATAAGTTTTTTTTAAATTTTTTTTATCATGTTTCAAAGGTTGTAGTTCCTATTAACCAGACTGACTTACAACAGGTGCAATTGTGCCAATAGCTCCCTATATGCACAGTACACAATTTGTTTTTTATAAAAACGTTAGGCCTACTTTTTTCATGTCCTAAAGCTTGTGGTAGGTTCCTAGTGACCAGACTGACTTATTACAGATGAAATTGTGCCAATACCTTTCTGTAATTCTGCAATGCACCAAATGGTTTGTATTTTAATTTTTCAAATTATATTCTAAATTATACGTTTTAACCACTTAGTGGAATTGCCAGACGTTCCCTTAGGGATCATGCGCTGTGGTAGCGCGTCAAATAATTCTCCAGTATAAATACACGGCTATAATTCATGTAGGTGATTTTGAAGTATATTTTATGTCGATATACAATGGTTGCATACTGTAAAAACTAATCGTGGTATTGATAAATTAAGACTGCCGACTCACCTTATTTTCGAACGCGGAAGTAAATATGGGTCCAGTTTCCGGTTTTTGTGCGGCACTTCCGTTTCCTCGCTTCTCTGGGCTAACTAACGATATCGATTGCGAAGGATTATGCAGAGTTGACAGAAAAATGTTACACATGCCTTAGCAGATGAATACAACAAAGAACTAAAGCCCCGCCTCACCCAATTTGGGTACCGGACCTAGTTGAAAACACTCATGCATCTAGCTGGCAGATTGCCAAAGCTTCGCCGGCGCCTTCAGCACCGCCCTAAACACGGTCGAGCCAACGCTGGACTAAGTTAATATATCTATGGAGGTAAGCTATTTTGTCATGTCAAATGTATGAATAATGTCATCAGAATGCAACCAAAGCACATGATAGCAATAAGTAGATGGCTATAAATAATTATAAATCATACAAAATAAATGCCATGATCATGATCATGCCATGATGACTAGATTTTATACAGGGGTTACTCTAATGATTTTGTTTCTCCTTGGAGTTTTTATTCAGACTTCTGTTGAGGCAAAAACAAATAACTAACAAAACAGCATCAGGCATAAGAGACATCAGGATTCAAATTGTCCTTAAAAGATATTTATTTCTTGCAAGAAATGTTCCCAGTCCATCCACAGACCAGCTGCAGGCGGAGTGAGACCCAGAGCAGAGGTTGGCCAGCATTTTTATAGTGTTATCTCTTGTCACCCACCACAGCCCAAGGAACAAAAGGGACCCCCCTTGACCCCTCCCCAGCACGGGAATCTCCTTACCTCTGAAATCTCACACACAGCCACCCTGCAGCTGTATCAATATCATAAAAGAAACTCAAAATACAGCCAAAGAACGCATGGCATTCGTTTGTTAAATCATTGAAAATAAAATACAAAGAAAAGATGAATTTATCCACAACAAATTCCTCCTCTTTATCATTCTCTGATAAACAACATAGAAAAATTCACTCTTGTTTTCTAATCAAACCCATTATACTATTAAATCTTTAAGAATAGAATTAAAGTCTTAATTCAAGAACAGTTATACCCTTCATGTCTGATTTTTTTCGTATACCTGATCACTCTACTTGAACTTTGAAAGAAATACGATTTTTTTTAAAAGTAAAAAGCTTGTAACAAATAAATAAGCATTTTGTCTGAAACCGGGCTAAAAATGAACAAACATTATCGCATTTTCCTGGTTGAGAACCAGACCCTCAGTCATCCCAGACATAGCTCAAAGCATATAGTAAGAAAAACGTAAATGATTATAATTGCAACTTCCGTCACTCGTACCATCTGCATATTTTGTTCATCCCTAGGATAGACTGTACCCATTAATAACAAAATTATCAGAATAACACATACAATCATAACACTATGTATTTGTATATGTAGCTTTTTTTTCAATTAATCACAATATTTTGTCAGGAAATGGTTTTACTTCTAAAGCTATATTTAATTAAAATCTATTTAATAAAATCTAACCCGAAAAGTTTTATAATTTGATCATTCGTTGTTCGAAATTATCCCTGACTTTTCCATTACATACCGTCTTTTTTCTTATCACCATATTTCACATTAATTAATAGATCTTCTACCTGAAAACACATAAATCTAATAATTTGACTTGTGCAAAGAAAAAATATCAATACTAAGCCCTAATTTGATTCAATCAAATAAAAATCACAAAACTTTTCTTCAACCATTAATTGGTCAACATTTTCTCCAGATATGTTGATCATCTCGTTGTCTCATGGACGTTCCATCTTCACCAATATGACACTTTGCATGCCGTAGAGAGGATTTTTCCAACGTTGGCAGGGGAGATAGTTTCTAGCACATACCATTGATCCCCCACTTTATTCTTTGCGTTGGCGTTTTGGGTTGCTGACGTTGGTTGGTGTGGTTAAGGTCAGATGCTTGGACCCAGGTCTAACACCCTTCAATCATTTTCAAATCCTTACAAGATTTTCCCTTAGATCACGATCACACCCCCACTGGAATGAGTCATTTACTGTCTGCTGTCACCTGCGAATGGAGACCTTAAGTGATTTTGTTAGTGACCGCTTGTCTTGTCGTCCCTTTTGGTGTGACCTGTGGAATTTTCAACCTGAAACATATCACTGGATAATTTCTTTCTCACTGAATAGCACTCGGGGTCCTTTTCCCCTGAAAAACACTCAAACCACGTTGCTCATGTTAACAAAACAATACAGAATCATTTCTGTTTGGTTCAAAACATCCTGACATCCTGCAAAATGAAAATTTTAAGTTAGGCGCTGCGCAAGGTGTGGCATCTTTCTGCCACAATAATAACCCAGGCCAGGATTACTAGTCAAATTCATATATAGCTATTGTTTTCACTGGGCACAGTCTGCCCTGCCATTTCACTCCTGTGCTGGTTTTAGACAAATGGTTATTCTAACCCCCTGGTCTTTCCTGAATGCAAATGGTCCTTCTGACCCCCTCCTGGGCTTTCCTGTCCTTCTGACCCCCCCCCCTGAAGAGTTGAAAGGCTCTTATCTGACCATTTGTTCATGTGTGTGTGTGTCTTCTTTGCTCATGCCATGTGCGCAAAAGTCTGCATCTTCTGTAAAGAAAAACAAATGTTGAGGTTATTGTCACATAGTTTTCTTTTGTCTGCTTTGCTGCCGCATCTGCCCTGGCGTTTCCTGTCGAAACAATTCTTGTTATTAGCACACTTAAAAATACAAACAATGCACACCGCAATTTTGTTCGGGGGAAAAATGACTTCTTGCAGGGCTTTTACCCAATTAAACCCAGTGTCCTTCCAACATTTATCTTCCCACCTGTGCGATGGCTTTCAGCAAATGTGAACCCCTTAGTAAACCATTTTTGGCAACTGTTATCATCCTCCTCTTGATGCACGAGATCTCATCTTGTGCATCAATTTAACATAATAAGATTCTCTTACATTTATCAGACGCTTTTATCCAAAGCGACTTACATTTCAAGATACACATTTACATTCTTATCAGTTCTTGCTTTCCCTCAGAAATCAAACCCATGACCTTGGCGTTACAGGTGTCAAACTCTTAATGTTTGAGCTACAGGAAAACTGCAATATTTGTTAATATTTATTTGGTAACATTTGTTTTAGGGATGCACCGAAATGAAAATTCTTGGCCGAAACCGAAAACCGAAAAAGAGGAGACTAAGGCCGAAAACCGAAACACCGAAATAAATTATGCCAATTATTAGTACCATTGCATTTATGGATATGACTGTGTACTAACTTTACTATAATCAAGGCATTGCATAAATTAATATTAAAGTTTCAAAGAATAAATCAATTAAAATTTTATGCAAATATTTATTTAGCACATTGCAAAGTATAAAATTAAATGTTTAACTTGACCCCACTCATGTGTACATTAAATAATAATGTAAAAGCCTACTGGCCTGTAGAAAGGTTTAAAAATGAAATGTTCTCTCATAAAAACAAAGTGCATTTAGGTCAATACTGCCATAGCCCATAATAATATCTGCAGCTATATGCTCATGGACGTGAGTTGTAAAAACCATAAACCGCTAAGGTAAACAAACACACACACCTCTGATAAATGACGGCTGCTCTGCACACACACGCAAGGTCTCTCGCTCCCTCTCTCTGCC
Source organism: Leuciscus idus (assembly GCA_021554675.1). Classification (NCBI taxonomy): domain Eukaryota; kingdom Metazoa; phylum Chordata; class Actinopteri; order Cypriniformes; family Leuciscidae; genus Leuciscus; species Leuciscus idus. The sequence goes on from CM038628.1 coordinate 22,649,562, forward strand.
GCGCGCGCGCTACATATGCGCGCTCATGCTCGCTCGCGATTCCGGGAGATTTAAACTAATTTGCGGGCATCAGGGAGCCGCTATCAATACGCGGGAGACTCCCGGAACTTCCGGAAGACTTGGGACGTCTGTGTTTTAAAAATCGCTGTCCGTGGGTCACTCTCAGATATATTGAAATACGTCCACACCGCAGATATGTTGCTTCAGACAAGCACGTGCAGACCGCGGTATCTGCTGTTTGCGTCATCACAACATTTCGGCCGTATTGTTTCGGTGATAAAAGTCTTTCGGCTTTCAATAAAAATTTTCGGTGGCCGAATATTCGGTGCATCCCTAATTTGTTTGGATAGTTTGCTAACCCAAACGTTGTCCTTCAGCCAAATTTCCTTTAGACATCTTTCTTTGCCTCTTAAACAAAAATATTACTTAAAGCCACAATTTCATCTTCTTATCAAATTGTTTTAAAGGGCAGCGGCCCCGAGTCTCACAGCATATCCTGCTTTTCAGGCCTGTTGTTGGTCTCGCAATTCAGTCATCTACAAACATTCTCCAGGTCATCAATTGGTCAGGTCAGGTTGTGGTTTCCACACTTCGTCAACGTCAGTCGAATAACAATCTCCCCCTTTTTACAATACATAGCCTAACTGTTAAGGGCTCTCTGGATAATCTGATATTTACTTAGCCTACGTGTTTGTTGCTGTCAAATCTATAACATTTTCTCAACACATGACTGACGGCTATCTACGACTTCACAATTCTAATTTACACATCAATACTTAAACCTGTCCAGAAAGTAATTCAAATTTACTGCACATCATAAATGACCAAAATAACAATTAACAGACAGAGCTCGATGATCAATTTAAAGCTCGTCCTATGTTCTGTGTTGCCTTCTCATCAGATTGACTCACAATCCTCAGCTTACTTTCAAATTTGTAATTTGCCTTAACCCATCTATAATGCTAAAACACTCTTTCCAGAGGTTAATGAAACATTTATACACACTATTCAGACAGGATTGTTGTCCTTAACTAACACATACTGTACAAAACATGAATTAACACTCACACTCATCCCTGACTATGAACCGCTCATATTTCTTATTTATATATTTTCTCTAAAAATATTTAAATTTTAAATGACATTTTAACCTTACATGTTCCTGTATCTTTTATCTAATGTTTTTATTTATGGCCTCTTAACCAGTTTCAAAGCATGTCTGTTCATTATTCATTTGATTTTAGAAAAGTCAGCTGGATTGTTTTGGTTCATTATCTTACTTTGCTTTGTCTATCTTTCTGTTATCAGTCAGCCAAAGAAAGCTAGAGTACCATCCCTTCCTCCACAGTCTCTTTCTCTTTCACTATAAGCAAATAATCTTTTCAACAGCCTCCTAGGACTGTAACTAAAATAATCAGTCATAGTCAATCCTTAATAGTTCACAAATGTCAAAATACAAATGTTTGACTCAAATTAGAATCATTACAACAATCTAAAATACATTAGATACATTAGATTCATTAGATCTTTTCTAAGGTTATCTTTAGTTTAAATACTCAATTCACCTAACCTTCGTTTTTCAGAAATTTCTCTTGACTCATCACAAGCTGTTCTCATCTTTAGCCACCACCATGTCTAACGACCTTCAGAAGTTAAAACTAGTTTAATATCAAACATTTTTTCCTTGCCCATAAGGCAACCAACATCATGTTCCTTATATAAATTAATACGTTTTGTTACGGTCTCCACAACAAATAATGACAATCACCTCACGGTCTCAGTTGGCTCTTGAAAGCCCATTTCCATTAGCTCTTAAGCAATAATTTTCTTTTCTTCAGGGTGTTGTCTCCCTGGCATAGATGCAGACACATGTCACAATGGAAGACAAGCCATACAATCAACGCGGTTTCTGGTGAGTGGTATATAGAGGAACTCACATTTTCTGGGTCAGACCGCCGTAACTTCTCACAGCTCATCTGGCCTCTCAATGATCTGCTGATGCTGGTGGCCACTCAGTCAATCAGCGCCACTCTCATATCCATCTCACATAAAAACACCTCCATCAGGAAATGCCCAGTGTTTTTGCGTGACCCTTCTGTCTTAGGTTGTCCTTTTGGCCTAAAAGATCGTACCCGTCATTGAAGTAATCACTCGTACACACTGGTAACCGCTTTTCCCCATTACAGAATCTGTGACCGTTTTTCTTCAACATAATCTGTTGTTTTCTGGAGCTTAGGAAAAGGCGCATTCAAGAGTCATCAGAGCCATTTGGACTGCCTACTAGTGTTAAACATAGGGAGACAGATTAATAACAGCAGTATTTAATCACTTAAATTCATTAATCATTTTAAAGGCAGCAACCTAGCTGCTTAGATTATCCTCAGTGAATTTAGATCACAACCATACATTCAGTGTACTGTTACTTCTGTAGCCGGAGCCATCAGCCCTGTTTTATGGTGGAGGCTAAAATGAGACGAAGTCACTGGTCCTAAAATAAACAAGTTCAAAACAGTATTATTTTAAAGACTTCTTTAAAGTCATTCAGTTTTACTTTTAAAACATTTTAAGTACAAATTGCCCTTTGAATGGCAATGATTTCCTTTAACATCTCTGTGTCTATGATTTTCAACTGAAACACTGTGCTTTACACAGGCTCAGACAACAGCTTTCAGCTGACATTGAATTAGAGAGAGAGACTCTTGAGGCATTCAGGACTGATACACTGCATTCTCATAAACTTTTAACTTCAGACTTTATCTACCATCTTTTATCTATTCTAGCCCATCTTAAGGCATCTTTTCCATAAATTACATGTATTGTAATTTAGACATTACAAATTTCCACCCAGAATGAGTCTCTGTTGCACTGAAACTGTGGCAGTTTCAGTTACAGCACATACCAAATTCAGATAAGCAAACCTGTTTTGGCCAAATCACAATCTTCTTTTGAACCCAAAACATCAGCTGTTAGCTCTTTTCATAGTCAATAACAAGCTTTTGTTTAATCAAATGACTTTTTTTACACATTTTACATTTTGCAACTGTTAATCCTGTAACACTGCTTCTGTTTATTTTATCTTAAAGAAATAATAATTATTCTAGTTCTTAATAACGTTTCAAATTTCATTTCAATTTTAGTTGTCAGGTTTTCAATTACCGTAATTTAATCCCCGACTTCAATGTTTTCTCTAGGAGTTTATCAATCTGCTTCTATGATTCATACTAACTTTTGAGGCTGCGCTCTCTGCTTGTCATACATTTTATGATTATCACTATAAATCATTCGTTAGATTTGTCTCTCTATATCATCTAAAACCTTATCAAAGCGTTTCATTCAAAACACAATCATCCTTTTAGTGACCGGTACTTTTAAAATATTTTGCAACTCATTTAGCTCATCTGTAATTTTACGTCAACCGGTACTTTTTATAGTTCTTTTCCTTTCAAAAGGAATTCCTTACACTTAATATCTTTCAATCTTCTTAACAACTTTCAAAAGTTTATCTATCAACTTTCTTTTCTCCCTCATTTACTTTTACAGTCATACAGTGGGCATTTACAGTCACTGAATGACCCCGCTGACCGCAGTAAAACACTCTGTTATTCTACCTACAGTCTTATCACTGTGATCTTTCTAACATCTCCACCCTACTTTACACCCCTGAAGCAGTGTGTTCTTATTCAGGAAATGCAAACAGAGCCACTGATAAGTTCTCTGCATTTTCCCCCACTGTCCCAGCTGCAAATTCAATTACAATAGCCGAATCATAATCTTCATCATATTAACACTGATCTACTTTCTAACCCATATCAACACAGACTTTTCTTTAAATTTGTGTTATTTTGGCACTTTCTTTGTTTGGAGCCAGTCAAGTTACTGTGTATCTTTTCAGTCAGAATCAAACTTTTACAAAAACATAATCTGCAAATCTCTTTAAACTGAGAGCTTCAGAGCAGAGCTGCTTACAGCATTTGCTCTCTTTTGTATCAGGACTATTCAGTTACTCTTCAGTTACTCTTCATACAGTATAAAGAAATTTAGCATGTCATTAATTTCATAACACTGGTTTGATAGCTTATTCTTCTATCAAATGGATAGTATGCAGATTCAACTTAAAATTATCATTATTCCTCAGTCCCACTTATCTCTACTGTTTCACAGAAATCACAAGATTCCTCAAATCTTGTTCTCAGTCTCTAAAGTATCTATTCTTCAATACTCTTGTTTTCATAACATTAATACAATAAAGCACATTCACATCATTATTATTGGCAGGACATTAATTTTCATAAGCGACAAGGAAAATAAAAATATTCTAAGCGGGTTTCACAAAGTTTCTGATTAACTTTAGTCACACGTGTCTAGGGAAATTATCTCCAACTAGGGATGTCAATTTTCACAAATTCCCATGATCGATCGTCGTTTAAATTAACGATCAATTAATCGATTAATCGTTAGCCTTAATACTGCGATATGCGTCTACTGCAGTGGCTATGACAGCATGACAGGGTCTGCAAATGCTGCTCAAAACGCTATGTTCCTCACCAAATCAATTAGAATGGTTTTAAATATAAATAAAGGGCTAGTAGGATTGTAAAATGTTTCGATGTGATTGATAATTAAATTAATTATTTGATAATTAAATTAATTATTTAATAATCAAATATAACTACTAATACAACGTGTCAGCAACGCCGCCTCATATGCGCTTAGAATGTGTGACTGTTGTGGACGCGCTCTTCCTGGAACAACTGCACGCGCTGAATGAATCTGCTACCGTTAAACTGGAGCACTTTGCTAGCACGTTATTTACCTAAAAGAAATGCATCCTATATGAGATTAATCAGATATATTCAAAATAAACATAATATTACAAATTATATCTGCACAAAATGACGCAAATTCATGCACAAGTGAACTTGAACTAAGTTACGTGCCATTCATTCAGAACTATGTTGTGGACGCGGTCTTCCTGGAGCAACGCGACACGGCAACTAAACCCAAATAATTCACAATGTTTTATTACAATATTGTTCTCTTTATAATGTTATGTAATATTACAGTCCCAATAGTCATTATTAGTCGTGCACTGCCGTTTGAGCTGCGCGCGCTGAAGCTGACGCTTTACTACAGAGTTCATTCTTAACCAAATGCATGCAATATGAGATAAATCAGATATAGATAGGCCTACAGAAAATAAACAGTATTACAACTTACATTTGCACAAAACAAAAGGCTGCGAATGCACACGCAAACTTATAGTCATGATGAAGGTGTAAAATGGTCCCAAACGTAACTCCGGCGCGCTCGCTTTACATGTTTCGCGGTTGAGCAGCACGCACGCACATGAAGACCTGCTTAATCGATGATCGATAAGTTGTATCGATTAAATGTATTATCGACAATTAATCGATCGTCGATTAATCGTTGACATCCCTATCTCCAACCCATAAATTTCCTTTATAAAACAGACAATGTCCTTGTCTTTCAATGACTTAATTTCAACAAAATATCTGACTTTGTACATTATTGATTTCCAAAATCTTTGGACATAGCTGTCTTTACATCTATCTAATTGTGTTACAAATCACGTACATATTAACATCCAGAAGCTGGGTTGAACAAGCAAGCGCTGTTGCTATACTCCCAGCATAGCTGGACCCTTTAGGTTCAAAAGATGGTTGTCAAAATAAACATCATTTCAATAATTATTTTATCTCTAAAATATAGAATTTTTTCCCGTTCTGCTTAATGAAACATTCCTTATCTTTATATCATGTTAATCCCTGTTAATCATACTCAATGCCTTATTTTTTAACTAAAACTCACTTTTCATACCATTTCAACTTAATTTGACTTAACATAAATATGAATTTTATCTTCCCCTACATGCCAGTTCCTTCTCCTACATGCCAGTTCCTTCTGTATCTGTTCAATCCAACAATTCACTGTTTGTAATTTCCATCAGGAAAAACATTCTCTCTTCCCTACATGCCAGTTCCTTCTGTATCGACTCTGTTCTCTTTTATCTGCTTCTTTTCCATCCAACAATTCACTGTTTGTAATTTCCATCAGGAAAAAACATTCTATCAATACAAATATTCTATTTTCCTACTATCTTTCCCTAAATGCTAATTCTTTCTGCATTTATTTTCGTTTTCTTCTATCTTCTTCAGTTCAACAAACTACTGTCTGTTCACAGTTTTACATGCTGAACACACTACAACAACCCTTTGTTTAACAATCATCCGTTTCTCAATTTCATGCATGCATTTCTGGCTGTAATTTTTTCCATTTTACAGAAAACCGGTGTATAAAATTATCTGGTTTAGGCCTACTGTTAGATGACCCCATATTGGCTGAATCCCCTTCCTGGATTTAACTCTTGACACGTGTCTTACTAGTCCGTCAAACGTCTTCAACAGACCCGATTTTTTTCACCCAAAATCGGCCAGGTTTTAGCAAATATGCTCTGTGATTATCTGTGATTTATGGTTTTACTCAAAATCTTCTCATGAGCACTTTCTAGCGCTCGATTAATTCTGGTTTACAATTAATTAATCTGGTGTGGCTCTTCCGTCCACTTTTACCAGATTTTTTTGGTTACAGAGATTTTGAGCAAAATTAATCAATCATCACCTGTGATTTATCTGAATCACCAGTGGCACTTCCGTCCACCAACGGAAGGGTTTGGGTTTGGTGGAAAACCGGTCTGAATCTGTCAGATCAGTTTCTCCCTCAAAAACTCCCTCTGCTCGTACCAAAAGCAAACTCAGCCAACATGGTTCACGTTCACTCACAATTATCAAATTGCACCACACAAATAAAAAAAAAAAATAATTTAACTGTCTCTTACCCGAGATGCTTTTACTGCCTCCGAGTTCTTTCTGAATCCAGTGGGTTCCTCCTGGCCCTGATAGCAGTTTTGGCTCTTCTCTCTCAATTCGGCGAGGTAAGACTAAAGCCTTTTGTGCTTTAGGGTGATCAGTCCGTCAATCTGCTTTCTCAGGGCCAGAAGAAACCTCATGGATCCCACTTCTGACACCAATTTGTTGAGGCAAAAACAAATAACTAACAAAACAGCATCAGGCATAAGAGACATCAGGATTCAAATTGTCCTTAAAAGATATTTATTTCTTGCAAGAAATGTTCCCAGTCCATCCACAGACCAGCTGCAGGCGGAGTGAGACCCAGAGCAGAGGTTGGCCAGCATTTTTATAGTGTTATCTCTTGTCACCCACCACAGCCCAAGGAACAAAAGGGACCCCCCTTGACCCCTCCCCAGCACGGGAATCTCCTTACCTCTGAAATCTCACACACAGCCACCATGCAGCTGTATCAATATCATAAAAGAAACTCAAAATACAGCCAAAGAACGCATGGCATTCGTTTGTTAAATCATTGAAAATAAAATACAAAGAAAAGATGAATTTTTCCACAACACTTCGTAGCCCAGCCACTTTTCTGGTATCGGGTGGTCTTCTGTAGGTCTTGTGTTCACGAAATGAAAAGAACAAACATACGGTCGTTTCTTCAAATGGGCTGCGTGGCGTGTCCGTTATTTCGGCTCCCATGTTAACAGGTTATTTAGAGCTTGCACACTGCCTGCGTGACACGCGCGTCTCAGGGAAAACGCGTGCATGCTAGAAATAGAATCGACGCCTATTCACGCGACATGCAAGCGTTTTGGAAGCGTTTCCAGGCAAAATAGAATATGTTTGTATGTCATTTTGATATGAATACATATTAATAAATTACATTTTGATGTTTGAATTTAGGTTTTGACATAAATGCAGATATAAATGTAAAAAAAAAAAAAAATCCATTTTCAAATATTGCACCTGTCAATACAGAACGAATATTCTGTAGCCTATTTTGCCATCAATACTGCCGACGTTGTCTTTGCTGCTATATATTTATGTTTAACATTAAGTGCCTTCCACAACTCTCTCCCCATATGTCGAATATATCACCAATGAGGCTTATGTCACCTAGCAGCAGCAACGCTGCGTCAGACACGTTTCTGGTGTGCAAAGACACGCAGCCAGTGTGTCGCCGGTCGTAGGGCGCCTGATTATTAAAATGTTAATGATTTCGATGATTAAAACAGTCCTGCTCCAAGTAAATCTTTCTTTTGTGCCAGTTATTATGACAACCTCTAACTGCACAAACAATCCCGGTCTTCCTCGAAGCTATAACGATGAGTTAGTTGTTACGAACAACGCCCGCCAGTGACCGGAAGTGCCTGACCGGAAGTCTCGCACAAAATACCGTCAACTGGCTGCGTCCGTATTTCCGTTCAAAATAAGGTGAATAGAACAATGGCAAGGAAAACTAACTTTACCGCGCTCCGAGAGCCCTCTAGTGGGAGCATTTCCGCTGTGTTGTGGCTTTATTTCGTTGTGTTGTACATTTTCCGTTGTGTTGTGGATTCATTTCGTTGTGTTGTGGCTTAATTTCGTTGTGTTGTGAACTTATGTTTGCTTTTTAAATTTCGTTGTGTTGTGCACTACTGGGCCACCGTAAACAAATATTTAATTTACAACAAATTATATTGATTTATATCTTCATTTATCATTTAAAAAAAATTACTGGGCGAGGGCGACCATGGTAGGCTAACAGCCGTCATTTACCATAGACTGTTGAAAATATGGACAAAGCGTCTGTGACGTCACCCATAGACTTTCTGAAGAACGGGTTTGAAGCCGTTTATGGGGGGTATGGGCGGCGCCATCTTGGAAAATCTTGGGAAATCCTAACCCCGCCCACCTTCTAACGCAGCGCGCGTCACTCAGCTCGCTCTGCTACTTCGGTTATCTCTGTGTATATTTTAGGCAACGAAATATGTTATAAAACACCATACTAACTCTTTTCGTTTTCATTTAAAGAAATCTTAAACATTATAGCCACACAAATGTGGTTCAGGCAACGCATATTGATTATATTCAACTGCACATAACGTTTGCCTATTTATGAAAAAACAAAATATAAAACACAAACCTGCCTCTTTTCATTTTAAATATAATATAAAAATATTAAACATTTTATGGTCCAGGCAATATGTGCATTTGTACTAAACAACAGATTTTGCAGTAAACAACATTACAGATCATCTTCGTTGTATTAAAATGACAAAACTCAACCCAGTCTCTTTTTGTTAAATTTCAGTTTTATCAATATTAGCCATTATAAAAGTATAAGTAAAAGGTATAAGAAGCTATACAAATAAAGCAAACAATTCAGTCAAACATACAAAGTCAGCGCTCTAGTCTAACCATACATCGGTAAAGTTAAATAGCTTATAAAGTTATGAAACTTCCCCTCAGCCAAAACGATTGCCCAGGGAAAAAATTATAGATTCACGAGACCAAAAAGACTAATTATATCTCATGTTTAACCACTACAGAGACTCCAGAGTCCGCGGCATTGGCGGCAAACCTCAGAACGACTAGCCGATGAAAGGCTGCTCCAGGCGGGGTACGTGAACGCCGAGCGCCCGGTCATCGCTGGATCAACTGGATAACATTTTCATAAATCTTTAAATAAACCACAGATTTGAGCTTTAAACAACTACATTCTCGCCTGAAAAACTCTTAAAACTACATTTCATGATACAGAAACAGTAGTATTATATGTCAACTGTATTAAAAAATGGCGCTTCTTATGTTGTCATTCTCCGTGGCGCTGCCTTGTCAGCTGTCAATCAAGCTGTCAATCAAAGTTAACCACGCCCTTATTGTCATACATTTTAAATCTAAATACGATCTAAACTAACGAGTTAGAAAAAAATTCACCCCCCTCACAGTTGTCAGGCACTCGGAAGCTATCGAAAAATACAATAAAAGTCCATGGGACCAACCTGTAAAAACATGAATTTATGCTGTGAAAACGGACATTTTAACATGGGGGCTATGGACATTTGCTCCCTTTTGGGACCTCCCTCTAGCGGATTTTCGATGTATTGCAGTTTTTCGCACTTCCGGGTAGGCTTCATTTTTCAGATCAGAATGTTGCCGCTTGTCATTTACCCTGCATACCCAGCTGATGCAATGCGTAGGTGAATTTATATCTACACAGAAGAAAGCCCTGTCTAGTCTATTCCCCAGTACGGGTTGTGTCGAACCATTCGTTAGTCTGGTTGTTTGGTGAAAAAAAGATGAAATGTAGTTGCAATAAACGCGTTAAGAATCAGCACAACGGAGGACTCTTATTTTGCAGTGCAGAATTGAGGAAGAACTGATGACGGGACAGTTTGATCTTCGGCTGACAAATCAGAGGAAAGGGGCGTTTCATTCCCGCCCACGTGTAGAAATCGAATATTCAAGCTGTTTATTAATTTTTCTACCTCAGAACGAAAAACGAAAACTAAAGCTGAATTCTTGTTTTTCGTTTTTTTGGAAAAAATGAAAAATCGAAAAAGGAACTTTTCTCATTTTTCTACTTTCAATATTAAATAAAAAATGACTGAACGAATGATACACGGATTGCTTTATGTGTTACTGTCTTTTCTCGAGGCAAAGCATTTTTTGATTAAATGCTATACATTTGAATATGTATTCTCTTATTTCATCTGACTCCATAAATGAAAAGGTTTTAATGATATCTGTGGATCATTAATTGAGCGAATGTTTGACTATTCCTTTTAACTCTTTAATTAAAATAATGCCAAGTCAGTTAGAATAATCAAATGTAACAATTTATTATGTCAGGTAAATGTATCATGCCAATTTCATAATCAATTCAAAGATAATCGATACAAAACATCAAATGCTCTGCAATAAAGAGAGATGCAACCCAACATTACGAAATACATGATGCTGAGAGGTCTCACTCTCAGCCTCACGGGCCAATCTGAGGTACAGAAAAGGCCCTGAACCCTTTGCTACATTTCATTATATAGTCAGGACCTTTTTCACTTGGAAACGTACTAACAAAAGAAATTTGCATTCAGAGGTTACACCTTTTGGGGGTGTGTGACCATTTGCCAGGAGATCACCTTCCATTGTATGTCAGTTATCTTTAAACTCTTAAAAACCTTATTACCTTGTGTTTTACTTATTTGGAAATGAGACATTTGTACCAGTTACACTGACATTTTAAATGATACCAAACATGAAAAATACTCTGTGATAATCATTCACATTAAACTATAAATTTTCTTGGGTGTTTTACATATGGTCTCAGCATGAGAGAGGGGGAGTGGGGAAGAGGGGGAGAGATGTAGATTAGGATGTTTCGGAGGTGAGACTTTGCCTCACAAATGGTGAGTTTAAATGCTAATTTCCAGAGAGGTCCTTTGTCCTCTCTCAGGGTCTGGTCGCTCTTCAACCAGACTGTCCGGCATTTTGTAATTTCTCAATTCTTACAAGTGAAACGGGTGACAAAGATGTGAACTTGGGTGTTCTGGGCACATGCTCCCCGGGGAATAAATATGTTTATCAGTTTTATATAATCAAGTGATATTATATGAACTTCACTTGAACAAGCTGAGAACTCGAGCTCAAAATACTAGAAACTGTTAGCATGACTGAAAGTTTGAAACATCTTTTAACATTGCCTTTTTTTTTATGGCCTTGTTTTATAAATTGTTACCTGCACATTTAAGTTTTAAGATTTGTAGGTAAAAATTAATCAACTGTCATTTAGTTAGTTATGGTAACTGATCAATTTTGTACCGTGCTTTATTGCATAGTGAATGTAAAGCTACAGATACTGGAGGAAATATAGCTGCAAGCAACAATTAATGAGGTTCAAGTGTTAAGACCATAAATTATCAATGATCAAGAATAGGCTAAAACACATACACAAAAGAAAGGCTAAAACAATACTACTTAATACACCCTAAGCATGCTCACACACATTGTTGTAGATATGTTTGAAATAAAAGATGGTAACAAAGTTTATTCCAAATCTCCTCTGTATAACATTTTCAGGGTTCACAATAATTGTGGCACAATTGTCAAAACTGAGAGCTCAGTACAAATGAAGTTATAATCTTTGACACAATGTGATTTTAAGTGTTATAATAGTGATTTTATGTCTAAATATGAATGCAAAAGCAAAACTTGAGAAAAAGAACTTTATTAGTAAGTAGAATTACAATTATAATCGTTGGTTTGCACAGTAATCTCCACTAAAACAAAGCAATTTTTCCATAGCAACTTCATTAAGCAGGCTTAAACACACACAAAAACATAAAAAAAAATATGTATTGGGAAAATATATTTTAATGGTCTATATAAGCATTACACATTTCTTTGCAAACTAATTATATAAAACTATATTACCAGTGCACCATACTTTAGAGAAAAAAACAAAACATTTATCAAACAGTGCTGGAAACTGATTTTTTTATTTATTCTGCGGGTGTCTCTAGTGGACATTATAGCCTTAATATTTCATTTGAAATGAGTGATCGTTTAGAATTTACTGTGAGCTTTCTAAACATCAGAAATCCACAAAACCCTGCATTGTTTTTTTCAAAATGACCTTGTCCTACTTTGTGCACAATATGCACATTCTCTTTTATCTCGTAATCTTTGACGATTGTTGTTTTGATGTTACATTACTCACAATGGGCCATGCCAGATAACTATAAAAAGATAATTCGATCAAAATTATTTTGATAACTTTTTGCCGTGAGGGTCCCAAGATGATGCATGTCAAGTTTTAACTTTCGAGCAAATCGGACAAACAGCCTACGAGGAGTTTGTTTGTATGTTTCAAATAATTTCAAATATTTAATGAAAAATTTGATTGACAGCAGTGATTCTTGAGGCAAAGTTGTTCAGGATTGGGAGATTTAACCTTCAAACGTTTTGGCATCCCGTCGTGAGCGTGAATCACAGATCGAAATTCTTGCCATGAAAAACTTTTTTGCCATGAGGATCTAGATGTCAACGTGTCAAGTTTCGAGTGAATCAGACAAACGGCGTCGAAAAAGTATGTTTTTCTGAAAATTAAAAATGGTGGAAAAATGTAAATGATGGTATTGAAATCTGAGATGTTTTGTTCGTTGAGTCGAGGATTCCAATGATTTCACTAAATTAAAGGTATAGCGGAGGATCTTTCCAAATTTTTGATAAAACCCGCCCTCTCCACTTTTTGAAAAGTTTGATTGATTCACCAGAATGATTGACAATTAGGAGGACCAATAGTATAGGTTACCCACCAGGAAGTAAAACATCCTCCGCTATACCTTTAAGACCTACCATCTGGGCTAGGTTTCAAGTATCTAGAGGCCTTACGGTTTTGGTATGCACAATCAGTTTTGCGGTGGAAGAATAAAAATAAAAATCTTAACAATTACAACAGGGTTTCCGCATATTGTGCTTGAACCCCTAAAAATAACCCCTTTTCTGCAATCAACAAAGTCAAATCTTCCAATAAACAATTGTTTTGAAACCGCAGAGGTATATCAAAATAACCCTGTAACATCACTTTTCAAAGCGTAACCACAACACACTTATACAGCAAGTGTTAGCGAAAGGTTCAGATCAAGTCCCAGAGAATGCATGGACTGATGAAATGTATACTTAGGGCGCTTTCACACTGGCAGTTTAGTGCGGACCGGGGCACGGTTCGCATGAAAAATCGCTAATGTGAACGCTGTCATCGGACCCGGGTGCGCACTAGAGTACCGAACCCGAGACTACCTGGAGGAGGTGGTCTGAGCTCGGTTGCTCCCGAACCGTGGCGCGGTTCGCGTTAATGTGCAAGCAACACGGACTCGGGTGCGTGCTTGTTCAGGAAGTATAGTATTCCGCGCATGCGTATCACTGTCGCATCAGTGAAAAATCTTCTGCGAGCAGCAGAAACACGGCGTCCCCTGGATATGTGCTGAATTACACCATGTAATGAACATAAACGTAGTTGTCTCTCACTATGTTGTGCATAATAGCACCAAAAAAACAGACAAATTACAGCTATGCTCAGTCGAGTTGTATTCTCCCTGCGTTTTCCGTGTGCGTTTGCGATGACGTAAGATCACTGCAAACGCACCTGGGTTCGATACAACTAATTGAGTGTGAAACCAGACCAACGCTGCGGGGGGCGCCGGGAACTAGTGCACTCGGGTTCGGACCGCAGCAAACGAACCCAGTGGAAAAACGCCCTAAAATGCAATGAAATTCGCATTGGATAAAAGGATTTGCCAAAGGCAAAAAATGTAATCAAACACCTTCAATATCAGCTGAAATGATCTCACATACTTAAAATTCAGGAAAACAATGCATATAGTTGATCTGATGACCAAAGTCAGAGGAAAAAAAGGGAGTGAGCATAGATTGAGATCCCTAGTTGTGACAGATTAAATGTGACAGATTAAATCCTTGAGCATAATTCTTGCATACATATGCCAGGTTATTACTGCTTTGGACAATGCCTTCCTTAGACAGTTCCATTGCTTCCTGCAATAAGACAGAAGTTGTTAGCTATGAGAACAATTTGCTTGCAATTTGTGACATTATGTAGGCCAAAATATAAAAGATAAGAGTTGTAGTCTCAAATTACAAAGTTTGTGTGCTATATATTTTATGAATATTTTACAATTAACCTTACATATAAATATACTATATAATAGGGCTGGACGATTTTGGCTAAAATCATAATCGCAATTAATCAAACAAGTTACCTCGATTACGATTATTGAACGATTATTTAAAAAAAAAATTCCTATGTCACTGGCAAGGCTTATACTGTAAATACGTTCACGGTTATTTTTTCTAATGAAAGAGTTAGGGATGTCCCGATACCACTTTTTCACTTCCGATACGATACCGATGCCGCAGCTTTGGCTATTTGCTGATACCGATATCAATCCGATATCTTTATTTTATTCTTGAACTAATACTACTAATAATAAAATATATGGAAGTACTTTCCTCAATTAGCCACATAGAAACATCTCACTCAAATGGAGAACAAATACTTCTCCAGTATATCCACAACAACAGTTGATAATGAAAGACTGCCACCCTTTATTCAAAAGGCCTTGAGATATGTTTGGTAACCTGAATGAATTTAAAATTAATTTGCTATATTTCAGATCAATATATTTGTTTCCTTAAAATTTAAATTAACTTTAACTTCTCATCTGAATTATAAATAATTTATTTCTGTATAAAATAATACTACCATTAAAAACATTTGATTTTATTTTTTAATCAATGTAGAATGTGTAACTTAAAAATAAAAAGATTAGTGCTCTGTTTTAGGACAATAAATGAAAACCAATGCAATATGATGAATGTCCAAAAGATGAGATCATTTTTGCTTTTTGATAATTTGATTTAAAAAAATGTACACAGTGTGTGTGTGTGATTTTGGTTGGGTGACAGTTGTAGGTTACAGTTTGACAAGAGTTTACAGTTTGACAAAAGCACAATGTTTTACACAAATATAAGTAGGCTAAACACTTTGCAGTTTTAATGATGTCCTGTATGAACAAATTGACGTTGATGTTATAATGACGAATGATGTTTTTATGTTTCCACTGTTCGATCGCGCCCGTGCCTCTCTCTCTCTGACACACACATTCCAGCATTGCAATCTTGACATCGCAGCCTGTTCATTATGCTGCGTTCACACCAAACGCGAAAACTCATACAGTCATTGTACCAAGCATCTTTTTTGAGCATCTCTGTTGAAACTGGTGATGACCAAACTACAGCAAGAAAAGTTCACTTTTGTGCAGTGTTGCCACAAATGGACCACTGCTGTGGTATATAAATATATAATAATTGCACATAATGTAATATATTATCAATCAAATGTTAATGTAATTTCTCAAAACAAAATCTTATTTAATTTTTTTAATCCACATAAATAGGCTATTGTATAAGAAATGTATTACATCATAAACACTAGCAACTTGTAATAATGGATAAATAAATTGTTTACAATAATAATTTGTCAACATAATCATGAGCACAAAATCATTTTTTTAATTAAAACGAAATTCTTTTTTATGTCTTAATCTAATTAGAGAGTAACAACCGGAAAAAATGTATAATAATCTACGCAAAGCTGTAAGAAACTTTGCTTAGCAGACCGTTATCTTTGTGTCCCTTTCTCTGCACACCTTGTTATCAGACTGAGGAGCCAAATTTCACCTGAGCTTGTGAATATTGTTTTTCTCAACAAGAACATGTGAAACAATATGAACACGATAACCATATGCCAACTCAAGTGTAGGCTGTATATACATTCTGTACGATAAATGGTGCAGTCTACGTAGCTTTTTTTCTCGCTCTGCTTGAGCTTAAATGCTTTGGAATTGTAAATTTGTTTACACAAATTGTTTAACGTTTTCAAACTCAAACCTCAAGATATAAAATAATGAAATTATATATAATGATATAATGAAAACTCTGTCATTTACTCACCCTCATGTTGTTCCAAACCTGTATGAAATTCTTTCTTCTGTTGAACTAAAAAGATATTTTGAAGAATGTTGGTAACCAGACAGTTGACGGTAGCCATTGACTTCCATAGTAGGAAAAATTAAAAATACTATGGAAGTCAATGGCTACCATTCAACTGTCTGGTTACCAACATTATTCAAAATGTCTTATTAGTTCAGCAGAAAAAAAAGAAACTCAAATAGGTTTGGAACAACATTGGGGTGAGTAAATAATGACAATTTTAATTTTGGGGTGAACTAAATAAACAAATAATCAAATATAAAAAAGAAATTATGAGCCCAAATATTCAAATACAATATTTTTGAAAAATGCACATCCCCAGTAAATACAGAGGATTTATGAAAGGAATGATAGGAAAAGATGTGTAGAATCTTGAGAAGAATCATGATCTGTAGAATATCCTATCATCCGTGAAACATGGTGGATGCAGTGTTATGGCATGGGCATTATTGATTGGGGTTGGAGCTAAACTCTGCCTGATAGCTCTCAAGGAGCTGGGTTGGCTACCCCATCTTAAATGGTTCATGTAATATATTTTTGTTAATTTGTAAAAATGCATCAATGTTTGTTGTGCCTTAAAAAGAATACAATTGTTTTTTTATAGAAACTATTACAATATGACAAGTTCATAATGTAATACATTTCCCACAATTTAAAAATCATTATTAATTTGAGCTACAATAACTAAAAATGATTACACTACAAAACTAAAATTATTACTTTACTCTTATTCCATTATGTGCCATTATCATTGTTGCTTTGTTATTACATTATGAGTTGCTACACAACACTTAAAGCACATTACTTTAGAAAACATGATCAGCAGCTTTTTCTGCTGTTCCTGCACTGTTAACAGATTACCTCCATTGAGTGCTTTTTGTGCATGTCCATTGTTGTTTCCGCCTGGGAAATCCAAAGAGGAATACAAAAGAAGATATAAACACAGAAAGCTCATTAATTAGCTATGTATCTTCCTACAGTATAGATGCTTCTACTGACAAAAGATATTTTATATATTTTAGCTACTTAAATGAACAGTGTTACAGAAAACACAATGTAACCGTCTTGTTTGGTTGCTTGCTTGATATAAATTGCTTATTATCATAATAAACTGTATTCTATATTATCTGGTATAGTGTCAGTTGTCACTCCGTGCCACCCCGGTCTAAAGCGGTTCATAGACAAACGTTCTCGTCAGGGCCGTAAAAGACAGAGAAGTGACATTTTATGGGGATGGGAGAAACCCACACAAATTAGCTTCGGTTAAACGGGCGTATAATAATTTGGGTAAATGTGTAAGCTAGATTTATGCCTATTTTTTCACATCTTCATGGACACCACAATGATTCCCTTGTGTGGTAATATTTTTCCTTGTAATTATGTATGGTTTGCAAAAATGGGAACTGCTGTCTGCGTCTGTGTAGATGAGAGAAGCAAATTGTATGCGCATTGTGCACGCTATATTATGGCCAAGCATGCGCCCTTAAAGCTGCCGTCGGCAACATTTTTTTGATCATATTCAGTGTAATCGACACTATAATCCGACAGAACAACATAAATAAGGTGGTTTTAGAAAAAAACCCGAGCTTCTAACTCCACCTGGAGCGTGTTATTTGTTTTGCAAAAAACCAGCGCTCCCGCTTCATCAGGTCCAATCAGCGCAGGGGGGTGTGAGATCTGACTGTCAATCACAGGTCGTGCACACGCCACAGATCCCCCCTCACTCGCGCACGTTAATATCACATGCACACGCCACGCCTGAAGTTCGCCTGGAGATTGCATGAAGCGTGATGGCTGAGAGAAAATCTACTAACAAGCTTCCAATTCCTCGGTTATTGCTATCTATGGATAGATTAGCCAGGGCAGCCTACCTCCGAGTCCATGGTGTTGATAGATGCTGAAGAGACGGACGTTCACAGAAAATCAGGTACACACGCACAGTGACGCACTGACGAGCACGACCTCGATGGGAGGGTGCTCGCTGGTAGTGGGGAGGGGCATGAGAGTTGTAAACATTAAAAATTTTGGCTAATCGACCCAATCTGCCAGACTTGCCGACGGCAGCTTTAAAATAGCGTCTGAATAACGCGCCACTGACTTTAGATTAGGTTTTTCCTGGTCTGTGGCGGAATTGTTTTCTGGAACTGCAAAATAGCACCAAGGGAACGTTTGCACTGGAACACGCCGCCTCTTATCATTGAACCGCCCCCGGGAGCGGTTATTAACATTACCTAATTTACTGATGTGCGTCTGTGGAGGGAAAAGTCAGCTGTGCGTCGGGTGCAAAATAGGAATGATACATTCATTCGGTGTACAAAGTCAATTGCGCTGGGTGCGAGATAGGGCCCATAAAGCGTTCGTACCAATATGGGTTTGGAACAACATGAGAGTGATTTAATGATAATTTTATTTCTGGGTGAACTATCCTTTTAACAACTAAAGAGGCATTCATACACAGCATATGTCGTTCAAACCACATTGGTTGAACAATATGACTGTAGTCAATGATGTCACACAGATGGTGTTGTAATAACTTCTGCTAATTAATCAGTCTGAGATTGAAATAGTGTCAGATTATTGCTGTAAATAATGCACATGGCACCTGAGGACCACTTCGTTGTTATTGTTCTCTGTTGTTTTGCTTTATTTACAGATGCTTGATCAGGGTTCCCCGAGGTACTAGAGCACATTTGAATATAAAAACTGTTCAAAAGCGACACTTTCATTCTCTTGACAAACTAAAAGACAGAATGAAATTCGTATATATATGAAATTAAAGTTTGTTTGTACTGCATCTTAGGCTGCGTTTACACACTGGCACAAAAAAAATCCGATCTTTTACTCACATCTGACACAGATCAGAATTTGTTGCACACGTGTAACACAAAAATCTGCACGAGATCTGATTTTTTCGCATCCGATCTGAGCCACTTCGAAATTTGGTTTTAAATCAGATAGATATCCGATATCTGGACATCCGACCTACGTCTAAACGCCCATATCCGATTCCCCTTTGAATTCCAAGCCACCACAAGGCGAGGACGACACGTTTATTCACAAAGATAGCTTTTTAATGTTGTATTATGAGGCATGCTGTATGCGCTCGCTCACAGCTTTTTATTGAGGTGGGAACTTTATATTCATCTTTGTAAAGAAAAGAAATTGCGCGAACACAGAAACATTTCAGTAGCTTGTTTTCAACCTCTGCCTGTGACTTTTATAAATAAAACAGCTTCACTAATGAAAGCTACATTATATTTCTCAGCAATGAGGTGATAACTTCGCTGTAATTAAACCAACAAGCGTCATTATTAGGTTGGTCTCTCTCTCTCTCTCTCTCTCTCTCTCTCTCTCTGGTTAATTCATTCGAATTCATTAAAAATATATATATTACAGGGCTACTTTATTTCACTTCAGAATTCTAAGCTGTCTGAGCTGTAGATAAATGAAAATTATTTCCGGACTATATATCTGTTCCGTCAGATATTGCGCTGCAAAACATTCATGAGTCATGCAGCTGTTATCTTGTCCATGCTGGCAAATAATCATGACCACCCGACATGAATTATATAAATAATTTTAATAGCACGGCCATTCAAAACCAGGGTCTACCATGTGCATAGTAAAACGATCACCGAAAATAATTTTGGGCGGGAATTAATGTAAACACAGATATTGGATACCAGTCCTGTCTAAAGTGAATGTAAGCAGGCGGGCCAAAATATTGTATATGGTCGGATCTGTGCATTAAAACTTGCAGTGTAAATGCAGCCTAAGTTTGCTTAAGAGCATGATGTATGTAAGTCAACATGTCATACAAAAAAGAATCTATGCTTCTAACCACAGGTCAAGAGCTGTAGTTTCAACCACAAAACTATGTGATGCTGTTTGCGAATATTCATTTGAACTATGGTTTTGGGAAACACCAAATCGTTGAATTATGTTGCTATCTTGCAAACATAGTTGGCTGACGATGCTTTTGGGAACCGCACCCAAGAATGTTCATCATTAGTAGCAGAAAACATTCCCTGTCAAAGTATAGTCACTATGCATTTTAAATGGCAATTTGTTCAATTTGTGTCAGATGATTTGGCCAATGCTCAGCCCATCAAAAACATTGGGGAATCCAGCAGTAGAAGCATCCACTACAGGACCTCTAGTTATACAATTGTTGTATGTGCAAACACCCAGGGCCGACGCGTCCATATAGGCTAGTGGTTCTCAACGGGGGCGGTACCGCCCCCCAGGGGGCGTTCAGAGAACAACGGGGGGCGTTGGAAGCAAGATTTTTGAAAGGGGGGCGTTCACGAGTTTAAATATGTAACGCAAATTTTTGTTCATTTACTTTTATTCATTTTAAGCATTTAGTAATTTAGTTGTAATAAACACTTTAAGTGGGCTATTTAAAAAGTGTTAGGACTATGTTTTTGTTAAATTATGTTGTAAAACATATGCGCAGAGTGTGATATCATATCATATTGTGTGTGCACGCGCGTCTATGGTGCGCGTGAAAGAATACGTCAGCAGCGCGCGCAAAAAAACCCCAAAACATTCGCCCGCAGCCGCTCTATCCTGACCGCAAGTCCACCGTCAGTGTTGTAGGTAGGCACTAGGCAGGTTTTTTGTGTTCATTTCTATTGCATTACGATTGAAAGCAGTATCAATAATGTCAAAAATATGATGTGCAGTCAAGTTCGGGTATGTGTATATGCTGTGAGTGTTCTCACCGCTCGCGCTTGTTGTGATTCGCGGAGTTTTGACGAGTTGTATTTTGACGACTTGATATTATTTCTTATTCAAAAGTTTAGAATGTCTAACATTTTAAAATCTTCCAGTTTAAAGCGACATGTAGCCTATCGTTACTTTTGCAACGACTCTATTATTTTTCCAGTCATAGACCAGCGCTCAAGCACTGACTAGAATCCAGCGCTGACTAGAATCACGCAGCGGAGGAATGGAGAGTTGACAAGCCATTAAAAAATATTGACTTAAGAAACACTTATCTTTTCAAACACATATCTTTTCAAATATTTTCAATAAATCATGTTCCCATTCACTCTGGCGACGAATTTTAAAATTAATTTAACTAAATTCTATTTATAAGGTAAAACTTTTACATTTTTAGGCATTAACAAATTCCAATCCCTAATGCCAAAATGTTTTCTTTGTTCACCAAGTAATTTACTGGTCAGGCATTATTGTTAACTCGCAAGACAGTAAGAAGAAAATGACAATTTGATGGATAATTTAAATATATTCTGCAATCACATTTTGGTAATGTATTCATTCCGCCATCACATCTGAGCGGAAACACTGCTTGGGTAGTTTCAAGATATAAACATAATTAATAATACAATAATAATTTAATTGTTCATATGTGTTTAATCTTGTTAGAAGATTTTTTTTTACTGATTATGAACACAAATTAATCACGACAAACCAAATTAATTGTAATTGTATTAATTATACCATTGATGAAAACAAGCTGATACCAATGTATTTTTAGGCCTACAATTCTAACATAATTTTTCATGAAAAATCATGATTGTATTTTTTTTTTTTTTTGAAAGTAAGGTTAATGTAAGCAGCTTCTTGCAATACTCTCCTAAATGCGTAATAAAACCTAAGTGCAAACATTACCGCTTTAATGACCGTCCTTTATTTTTCAGTGCATTTGTTTTACAATATATGGCTATTACGGTCATAGGATTAATATTATAACTATTATTATGTAGTAGTGTAATGTAGACACTAACTAAAAGTAAAAGAGGTTTGAATTTTTTCTTTGTTTAATTTGCACACTGAATATGGGTTGGCACTTTTAATGTTAAACTCTCAAAGTGCACCAGATTTATTGAATTTAACATTAAAATGCACAAAAATTTCTTACGGGGGGGGGGGGGGGGCCGAAAACCCCCCTAAAAATCCTGTGAGAAACACTGGTATTGCTATGCCAATGCAGTTTATAGCTTGTTTTTTGAATGAATCACTGTGGAGTATTGTTCAATTGTATTAATAAAAGATAATTTTGCACTTTTTGCAACTGTTAACTCTCACTCGTTCCTGGTCGCTTATTAGTTTAGGGGTGGGGGGCGTTCAGGGATTTGGATATTGGATAGGGGGCGCTGGCCCAAAAAAGGTTGAGAAACACTGATATAGGCGAACTAGGCAATTGCCTAGAGCGGCACTTTTGTAAGGGCGGCAAAATGTGTGCCAACCGGGATGAACAATTCATAAAATAGGCTATATGATTCGCTGAGCTGCCGCTGCCCCGCCCCGCCCCCTGTTCTCACGAGTCATGACTGAGTGATGGGAAGTTCAGGTCATTTTACTGACTCTCTTTTACGATCTCGTTCATCAAAATGAACGAATCTTTATTTGAGTAATTTCGTGGCGTAATTTAAGTGGCTTTAAATGTTACTTTTAACAGCCAAATTCCCCGATCACATCCACCTACGCAATGTTGATCATATTCTGAATTAAGAAAATCATTATAATGCAGTCAAAAATAATTTACAGGGAACATAATAATGACTTAACCTTCCGAGTCTTTCCATTTGTCACCTGACATACGCAATGAACGGATCGTTCATGAATCGAGACTTTTGAAGGAGAAAGCACACCAACAACAGAGGGGTTCGTTGTTAAAATATATTGATCCAGGGAGTATTTGCAAGGATGACACGCCGTCAAGTCCACCAAAGAACCAAGAGGCCGCTAGCACAGCTAACCTTACTGGAATTTCTATTAAAAAAAATGTTACACACCTGGCATCCCTCTCGAAACGGTTCTCATTCGCGCTTGAATATGTTCACACAAAAAAAATTTTTTTTTTTTTTTTTTTAACAATTATCTTATATAGCCTATAGCCATTTTAATAGGATGGACAGTTGAAGGAACCCAACCTAATATATTTGCTTCCTCTTGGCCTACTAAAGTGTTCATACAACGGGAGTATTCTCTGGCTAGAGCAGAACAGCGGAGTGTGTGTGGACAGAGTGCCTGAGCTTGTGTTTTGGGTTAAGCTGCGTTGCTTTGACATTGTGGAAAATAGAATAACAGAAACAAAATGTATTAGCCTTTTTACCCGTTATTATCAATCTAAATTAATCTCGTTTTTAATTTAACTTAATTTCGTTTTTCTTTATTTAAATTTCGTTTTTTCTTTATTTAAATTCGTTTTTTCTTTATTTAAATTTTGTTTTTCTTTATTTCAATTTCGTTTTTTCTTTATTTAAATTTTGTTTTTCTTTATTTAAATTTTGTTTTTCTTTATTTAAATCTACCCTTTACTGTGTCAGTAATTTTTTTATCAGAAAAATATTAGACTACCTTAAAAGTAGCCTATTGCTTAAGTTAACAGACCTGTGTTAATAAGCAAATAAGCCCTGCCCGCGTGAGGTGCGCCGCTTCCCGCTCGCGCTGTTCTGTATACTAAAAGTTAATAAATTCTGAACGTGTTGCGTCTCGTGTGTCCATCTATATAAGGGAAATACTGATTTACTCCATTTCAGTCCTCTCTGAAAGCTTACCTGGGAGAAGATGTTTCTCTGTGCCATTAACATAATCCTCTCTTGGTCCTCCATTTAAAGTCCTCTGATTTAAGAAACCTAGAGAGGATTACAAATAAAGATGATAAATACAGTTACTATCTACATGCATTGCTGTCAGAGGCAGAGATAAACAAGTGAAGTCTGGTCAGCACAAATAATTAATATAGATTTCAATGGACTATTTCAAGATTTTGGTCCAGGCAGTTGAAGAAAGTTTATCAGAGAAAATTATTAAAAAGATTGTGCCCAGATTCTGTATTTATGTTGTTATACTCACAAAGTCTTTTAGTCTTATAAAGGTAAAAGCAGAGCGCTGCAACACAAGCTACTGCAACTGCAGCTCCAATCACAATTCCAATAACCAGGACAGGGCCTTCATTGCAGTCCTTGCATTTTCCATCTGCAAAAAAAAAAAAAAAAATGGACAAAGTTACTGTATGTAAAGTAGGGATGGCTGACGCGAAACAGTCGTTCCGTATGGCGGGCCGGGAGGTTCAAAAATAGGACTAATGATTTGTCGTGGGAAGTCACTTTACTATAGCCCCTAGCTACTGACTTTCCCACTGATAGGCCAGCGGTGGATCTGTATACGTACTCTCCTCACACAGCGAGCGACTCACTTTCCTCACACAGCGAGCGATTCACCTCACACAGCGAGCGACTCACTTTCCTCACACAGCGAGCGACTGACTCTCCTCACACAGCGAGCGACTCACTTTCCTCACACAGCGGGCGACTCACTCTCCTCACACAGCGGGCGACTCACTTTCCTCACACAGCGGGCGACTCACTTTCCTCAGTGAGAATGAGGACATACGTCACGGTAGCGTGACGAATTGAGCCCGTCCTATGGAACGCCTAATGGGTCATATTTCGCCACTTTCCTACGTCGTTTTGTTAAAAAAACGCCGTAAAAAGCGCCGTTTAAACGGCCAGGACGCCGCTTTTTACGGCGCCGAAAAGCGAAACGCCGTAAAAAGCGCCGATGAATTGTGTAAACAACGGCGTATTTTTCGACGTTTTGGAGGCGGCGAAAAAAACGACGCTCTAAATGCCCATGTAACGCCGCTTTTTACGGCGCACAGTGTCCCCAATGACGCGTATCATAACGCGTCACAAGACGCGTACTGTTAAATGATAATGATCTCCACCCTGTCTTTTCCAAAGCCAATAAATTTGAACTGGTATCACCCAATCAGTAAAGAACAAGAACAGACGATATTAATCCAACCCAGCACAAGGATGAGATTCGATCCATGCCTCAGCTCACTGAATGTTGCTGAAACTTAGGTAGATGGTCTAGCTCACTGCTAACGTTATACCGCCTTGTAAGGCAAGCATATTTTATTTATCATTATAATAGGCCCACTTTAATCTGTTATTTTTCTATGTTCTTTTGTAGCACATTCTCGATTTTTTTCATCTGATTATTTGTAAAGCACTTTGCATAGCCACTTTATGCATTGTGCTTTATAACCTCTTGCCGCTACTCCCCCTTACACATTTGTTTGTGACGGTGTCATTGCTTGGGAACAATGATTGTAGACAGATAAACTGTAGCCAGAAAACTTTTGGCATTTTTTGAATTTCAAAAAACACCATATGTTTTAGTATGAGGACACAGATGTCGTCATAAACCATGTTTACGTTGTAATACCCATGTCATTATACACATTTGTGTCCTCATAAACCATATACAAGAACACACACACTAACAGCAGGCCCTGACAGGAGGAGGACAGAGTAAACACAGGACCTACAATTTCCACACTTTTCTCCTGTGTGTAATATAAATGTGTAGGGGGGGTGTACGTGTTTTCATTGAAAATGTGTTCTGATATATATTCCTCACAGAAAATGAGCCAAGGCCAAATGAGTCTCTGTCACATGCCTGTCCTGTCTTGTCAGCCGCAAAGCACTGGCAAAAGTAGGCTAATAATATAATAAATGTGTCTGAAAAAAATAACGAAGCATTTTAATTGTTTATTAATGAACTAGTCTTTTCTAAATCAGTGCGGTTAGGCACCCTGCAAACATATCTCCATACATCTCCGCTGCCTAGATGCGCCTTTCATACGGACAGGATTACATAATCAGATGGTAGGCTACCGTATTTGCCATTGGATTTTTTTCGTTGGTGGACATTTTTTTAATAAACTTTATATAGTTAGTTAGATTTCTCATGTCTGTGAGGCTTGTCTATACACTGTTTTTCAGTTCATTTTTGAGATGCGCTCCAATTCACAGATCATGAAAGCGCGCCCTGTTCGTTTTATTTTATTTTACAAAAGCACAACGTGTTCTTGTTGTTGTGAGTTTACACAAATAAAAGTAGTTGCGACTGATGTATTATTATTTTCTGTATGACCAGAAATGGAGTATTTTAAGTTGTTTCCACTGTTGATAGGAAAATGCGAGTGATGGCACCGGCGCATCCATGTCATGTAGTGCGCGCTCCACACTCCGCACAAACACTCGGATATGCGCTTAATAATAGCGAACATTTATAGGTTAACGTTAGAGCGAGCGGCCATGCCAGACTGATAATTCCTCTTCATGTTTAACAAATCAAATTCTATTGCATTTTATTGCGCCAGTTTGAAAAGAGCGGCTGAAACACTTAGCCTATACAGATAAACGCCCAACGCTGGTGTTTTTCTTTAAACAAATTCGTTTAGGCTTTAAAATAAATATTGTTTATGGGCTAATTAATGCCACAATAATTTGTTTATTTTATTGGCTACTTGTATTTTTCATTTTTGTTTTGCATTGAATACCATTTAAAGGATTTGCTGCACCGCAATCCCATATCCTCCCATAGAAAGACACGTTAAGAGCCACCTTTATTTTCTTTATAATAAAGGGTTTCTATGGAAGGAAACCGCTTAACGTATTAAATTCATTGCGTTCATATTCTGGGCTCATCTGCTTTTGTGTACAGCATTTGATCTTTATCACTGAAGCTTTTTCTTTATTATAAGGGTTTATTATTCCATTCCAAAGGACTGTTTATAAGGTGACAATCCGTTACATGTGAAGATTGTGTGGCTGTATCTTGAAGATTTTTGTATTGTATTGTATCTTCTGTTATAAAGACGAAGATTGACATTTCGTTAATTAAACAAAATAAGAACACAATGTTGTAAAAAATAAACAACTTAGGCTATGTTGTTAGATGTGTTTGACTACTTTTTGTTTAATGATATCTCTATGAAGATATAGCCTATTAACAAAATAAATCTTATTATATAGCCTAATATATCATATTAAAAAAAAACCTTATAGGCCTATATAAAATATATTTTAAAAAAGGCCCTCATTGATTAATTTTGCATGATTGGGGGCTGCTACTATTTGCTTAAGCTTTTTGAACGTAAAAGTGTGATAAAGGCGCGATAGGCTGTCAATTTTATGTGGATAAAGAGGCATATTTTGTACATGACTGCATGTCCTTATAAGGGCAACAAATATGTCGTTTTAACGACATAGCATCTCATTATTACGAGAACAAGATGTCGTTTTTAATGACATATCTCGTTATTACGAGAAAAAGATGTCGTTAAAACGACATTAATCTCGTTATTACGAAAAAAATATGTCGTTTTAACAACATAAGATCTCGTTATTACGAGAAAAGATGTCGTTAAAACAACATAAGATCTCGTTATTACCACATAATTGAGGGGGGAAAAAGTATGTGGCAGCATGTGTCACCGTATACATTTGCCAGACTTATACGTTGAGAGAGAGAGAGAGAGAGAGAGAGAGAGAGAGAGAGAGAGAGAGAGAGAGAGCGAGAGAGAGAATTTCTTCAATATTATTATTTATTTAATAAATTAGTTCATTCTTTTATTAGCAGTAGAATAGCCTAAATGAAAACGCAAAGCTCTTTTAACAAGTAGGCCTAGGCCAATCAATATGCCTAATTCTTTATTTTATATGATCTGCAATAATTACAAAAACCTGTGCAGCAGGACTTATTTATATATTCAGTTTAATAAATTATTTAGCCTATTATAGATAGGACTATATACTTTATTTATTAAAATTAAACTGCATGTTTCAGTTGACTGTGAAGTTAGACATCGAACATCAAGCGCATGCTGGGGCTGTTTTTCATGTTATAATTGTATCCTAATTTCCGTTATTACAGTTAAGTTTGACTGTAATAATTAAATTCAAGATTTTATTTCATAAAAATACAATATAATTGTTGGCTATACGCCATAGAATAGGGCATACGATTATATTATATTATATTATCTCCACCTAGCGGAGATCTTGCGTTATGTTTGGATTGTGCTTTTCAAATCAACTGGGCAAACAATACGACTGGCTACAGTTTATCTGTCTACAATCATTGTTCCCAAGCAATGACACCGTCACAAACAAATGTGTAAGGGGGAGTAGCGGCAAGAGGTTATAAAGCACAATGCATAAAGTGGCTATGCAAAGTGCTTTACAAATAATCAGATGAAAAAAATCGAGAATGTGCTACAAAAGAACATAGAAAAATAACAGATTAAAGTGGGCCTATTATAATGATAAATAAAATATGCTTGCCTTACAAGGCGGTAACGTTAGCAGTGAGCTAGACCATCTACCTAAGTTTCAGCAACATTCAGTGAGCTGAGGCATGGATCGAATCTCATCCTTGTGCTGGGTTGGATTAATATCGTCTGTTCTTGTTCTTTACTGATTGGGTGATACCAGTTCAAATTTATTGGCTTTGGAAAAGACAGGGTGGAGATCATTATCATTTAACAGTACGCGTCTTGTGACGCGTTATGATACGCGTCATTGGGGACACTGTGCGCCGTAAAAAGCGGCGTTACATGGGCATTTAGAGCGTCGTTTTTTTCGCCGCCTCCAAAACGTCGAAAAATACGCCGTTGTTTACACAATTCATCGGCGCTTTTTACGGCGTTTCGCTTTTCGGCGCCGTAAAAAGCGGCGTCCTGGCCGTTTAAACGGCGCTTTTTACGGCGTTTTTTTTAACAAAACGACGTAGGAAAGTGGCGAAATATGACCCATTAGGCGTTCCATACCGTCCACCATTTTGGGATCCTACGCTATCGGTTGCCAGGGGCAACAGTGTAAGAGCGATACAGAGACTGAGCAGGAAAGACGGCTCGAGGAATTATAATAGAAATTACGAGAAAAATAAGAAGAAATGGAGAAGAATGCGGCAAAAGAAAAGGGTCCTTACAGGGACAAACTTACTACCAATGCCAAACAAAAATGTTGTTTTACATTTGAAAATTTTAAACACGAAAAAACTGTAACACATGGTTCCTACGGTTTCTACAACAATCGTTTGAGACACTGGAGCAGTTTTTTTACACAGCAGTGTTTTCCAGGCATTCTAAAACAGTGCGACAACCTCCTCTACTACCAATACAAACAATGAACAGTGCTGGAGGGTATCCTCCCAAAATGGCGGAAAGGGGGAGGATGAAGCGGTCTCTGGGGACTCACAAGTACTCAACATTATGTATTACTTTTTAAGTTAATTTCCAAAAACGTAAATTTCATATAACTTCATGTGGCATTCATGTTGAATACTCTTTTGAATGGTGTTATCAAATAATAATATATTGCTAAAAAGCTGATAGAGAAAAACAACAACATGAAAGTAAGTCATACAGTTAACAAATATTAAAAAACATAATGGTGTATGTAACTCTGAAATGTGTTTTACCTATTTTGATACCAGTGTGAATCAGCAAAAATGGAAATGTCACTTTTTAAGATTATTCTATTTGAAAGATAATTTATAAAATCCACAAAAGCTTTACAGGTGTCTATATTAAAGTGGCTAAACAATGTGTTTTATGCTTGTTTTGCATAAAAATTTTTGAATATCTAAATGCCACCTCTGATGCAGATTCTGTTTTCTCTGCAGTGGGAATATTTTTGTTGATAGTCAATTTGATTGGTAAAAGCCATATAGTGTAGGGTGACCATATTTTAGTTTTCAGAAAACAGGACGGGGGCGTGGTTAAGGGGTGGGGGCGTGGTTGGGGTGAATGCATCAAAAAATACTTGACAAATGCATTCACAACCTTGCAACTATGTTATTGTACTTTAATACATAAAGTAGCCTAATACATCCTTTCCATTCAATGTTTGGCCCGCAACAATAGAATAGCCTACTATTAAAAAAAAAGTTTAGCTTTTAACACCTTTTACATGACACTATTTCTTTTCATGGCCATAGCATAGCTTAAAAATCTACCACTAAAATAAAAAATCTACTACACTATTTCAGTAAAAAAACAATTTCAATCCTCCTGATGTTCTGTTGTAGCCTTTTCTTTATGTGGGCTTCTACTTCGCTAGCACCTTTATTTGACACTGACAAGTACGTTCCAGCTTTGCAGTTCATGCATTCTGCTTTACACGGATCCCGACCGAAACGAAAAAAACAGGAATTTTCTCTGTAAATTATCTGTGAATTTACATTTGGGCTTTTTTTCTTTTTTTTTTTTTTTTTTGCTGTTAGCTACTTACATCTTATCTCGCACTTGACCGTAAACTGAAGCATCGACCGTCGAGTCCTGGTCGAGTCACGCTGCTAAAATTGAAATTCTGTGTCTGTGAACGTAAAGTCCGCCTACTTTGATTTGATTGGTCATTTCAAATATTCTGACATTGAGGAGCAGTGTGACAGACCAATGAGGCTGAGATGAACACACACACACAAACACACAGTGGCTTCTGTATTCTAACCATAGACAGTATAAGAAATGGACAGAGTCATCTCATTGGAACTCAATTGAGGCAAGTGAAGCCCATTTTCAGCGATTTTTTAGGACTTCCGTTCCTGACGCGCAGACTCAAACTGAGCTTGACGACGTAGATGTGACGTGAGCAAACCATCTGTCTTCTAGTAGCTGTGCCGAGAGAAATCTGAATCATTCCCTTCCGAATCTTGCAGAGACGGAGAGCGTGAGTAGGAGGTGTCCATGAGCTAGGAGCAGGAGAAACTTTTGCTAGGTATTCTGATTAATTATTTTGTCATTTTGCCTCCACGTCTCCCCGATTGCCCGCAAGCTTCTCCTCCCGTCAATACGGTAATCTCTCTACTGTGCGACAGAGAGTCGCGTGGTTATGACGCAATCGTTAGCCTACTTTTACAAAAACTGTTTTTACGGGGCCATAACGTAAGCTACAAGGTAATGGAGCATTTTATACATTGTCGTGTTTCTTTAGAAATAAATAATGGACAAATGGAGTCTTCAAACGCCTCAGATGTAAAGTTATTTGCTGTCAAAGTGACGCCAAAATGAATGGGAGTCAATGGGATGCTAACAGCAGGTGAAGTTCTGCTACAAGATGGTGGCACGCGGCCGGCTTCAACTTCCGGTCGACTTCCTTCCCGCTTGATTCTAACGTGCTCTCTGCTTGCCGCTGCGGATTGAGGAACGCGCTGATTATAACAAGACGGGGCGAAGCCGGTTTCATATGTTTTGTGTGCAAAGGCAAGCATGTATTTAAAGTACACGCTTAATGGCCCAATGAAAAATAATGAAAACCAGGACATTTTCATCACTTTATAAAAAACAGACAGGACGGCCAGGACAGGACCTGAAAACAGGACATGTCCTGGGAAAACAGGACGTTTGGTCACCCTAATATAGTGACTTAAAATGTATAGTGACTTAAAATGTATATCATTTAACATTAAAGATGACAGTTTGGGGGAAATTGCCTTTATAAAGGTAAAAAATAATGCACTGAAAAAATGTATTTAAGATGATTGGTTCAGAATATTATGACGTTTACAACACATACATGTAACATTTTATTGAAATATAGTTATTGCACCACCACAGTATTTGAGAAGGATATGATTTTATTATAATATTAGGCCAATGTGTACATGACTCGCATGAGGAAAGTGAGTCGCCCGCTGTGTGAGGAGAGTCAGTCGCCCGCTGTGTGAGGAGAGTCAGTCGCTCGCTGTGTGAGGAAAGTGAGTCGCTCGCTGTGTGAGGAAAGTGAGTCGCTCGCTGTGTGAGGAGAGTCAGTCGCTCGCTGTGTGAGGAAAGTGAGTCGCTCGCTGTGTGAGGAAAGTGAGTCGCTCGCTGTGTGAGGAGAGTCAGTCGCTCGCTGTGTGAGGAGAGTCAGTCGCTCGCTGTGTGAGGAGAGTCAGTCGCTCGCTGTGTGAGGAGAGTCAGTCGCTCGCTGTGTGAGGAAAGTGAGTCGCTCGCTGTGTGAGGAAAGTGAGTCGCTCGCTGTTTGAGGAAAGTGAGTCGCTCGCTGTGTGAGGAAAGTGAGTCGCCCGCTGTGTGAGGAGAGTACGTATACAGATCCACCGCTGGCCTATCAGTGGGAAAGTCAGTAGCTAGTGGCTATAGTAAAGTGACTTCCCACGACAAATCAATAGTCCTATTTTTGAACCTTCCGGCCCGCCATAGTTCCGAAGCTTTGCGAGATCCCGAAGCGCCGATCTTTCGAAACACTGATTCGAAGCGTGATTCAAAACACCCATGTCACGTGACTATGGCCAAACGAAGCCTCGAAGTGTTTCACTAATGGCGCTTTTCCATTACCATTACCAGTACCAGCTCAACTCGACTCGACTCGCTTCGGCTCGCTTTTCGCTCCGTTTTCCATTGCAGATAGTACCTCCACAATAGTACCTGGTCGTCATAGCGACGCCGCAGGAAACTGCCGTGACTTAATATTTTACGCGAGACACACCCGCTACCCACACACACAGGACAATGGAGGAAATTGAGTGTATGCTGTTTTTGGATGTTTTTGTTTTTGTTTTTGCTGTTTTTTATTCAGGATACTCCGTCTGGCGCGTGCAATGATGACGCAGTTAATAGTGACGATTCTCTCTGACCAATCAGCAGTCTGCCGTGTTTTCACGTCACATTTTAGTATGGCCTCAGCTCGCTTAGAGGTGGTACGAAAAAAAGTACCTGGAAGCAGGTACAGGTACAACTTTTACACAGTGGAAAACCATGCAAACAGAGCCGAGTCGAGGCGAGCCGAGGAGAGCTGGTACTGTGTAGTGGAAAAGCGCCAAAAGTGTTTCATCCGGTTTCATCAGGTGTGGTCCGCCGAATCAGCGTTTGATTGACAGGGTCGGGAACAGACCACACAATCGTGCATCTGTATAAAAGCAGTAGCGCGGGAAGGGGGGTGCTGCGGGGGCTGCAGCCCCCTCGTCATAGCATCAGCACCCCCAAGTGGGGGGCTGTGGACTAACATAATATTGTACTTTAAAAACGTGAAATAAAAATAAATAAATGGACAGCGTTAATAACTCTCTTATGCCTAATGTAGTGAGTGTTCAAGCTACGGAGAAAAGGAAATAAAGTTTGAATTTGTCATGTTTTGTTCCGAGCACGTGAGCGGAGAGCGCATTTCTGAATATTCCGCTCCCTCGCTCATTACGCAGGGTCGCTCGCTCAACCCATAATGGCCTGCTGGTTCCAAAATATGAAGGCCGCTGTCGGTAGCCTAAAAGAGGCCTAGAAATAGGGTTTCGTTCCGACAAACGGGGCACTAATTTTTCTTTTGCTCAATATATTCAACGTTAAAGCTGCCGTCGGCAAAATTTTTTTGATCATATTCATTGTAATCGACACTATAATCCGACAGAACAACATAAATAAGGTGGTTTTAGAAAAAAACCCGAGCTTCTAACTCCACCTGGAGCGTGTTATTTGTTTTGCAAAAATCCAGCGCTCCCGCTTCATCAGGTCCAATCAGCGCAGGGGGGTGTGAGATCTGACTGTCAATCACAGGTCGTGCACACGCCACAGATCCCCCCTCACTCGCGCACGTTAATATCACATGCACACGCCACGCCTGAAGTTCGCCTGGAGATTGTATGAAGCGTGATGGCGGAGAGAAAATCTACTAACAAGCTTCCAATTCCTCGGTTATTGCTATCTATGGATAGATTAGCCAGGGCAGCCTACCTCCGAGTCCATGGTGTTGATAGATGCTGAAGAGACGGACGCGTTCACAGAAAATCAGGTACACACGCACAGTGACGCACTGACGAGCACGACCTCGATGGGAGGGTGCTCGCTGGTAGTGGGGAGGGGCATGAGAGTTGTAAACATTCAAAATTTTGGCTAATCGACCCAATCTGCCAGACTTGCCGACGGCAGCTTTAATAAAAGGTATCCAAGCAAAAAGTTCTCCACGCATTATCCTGCAGTTAATGAGAAATAGTAATTTATTGGCGCACTATATTGACTGCGTATTGAGACATGTAAAACTGTTGAGCTAGATTTTCAACCAATCAGCATCGAAAATGTAAGTAGGTCACAGCCGAAATCAAGCCAATATCACTACGCACATGTAAACATGGAGGAGGACGTAAGCAGCGCATCTTCATCTGATAGCGGCGATCAAGCTCGATTAACACCCGTAAAGTGTATTCTTCAGGTCGGAAAAGATGGTGGGAAAGGTCCGCAGCCCTTTACTGAAGTCCGATGGGAAAAAATCAAGCATAGGAATGGCTCAAAACGTCGGACACTACGGAGCTAACGTTAGCTATTGCTAATAAACATGTTGCCCTCCTGGACAAACCGGTCTCTGATGTCCCAACAACTACGGGTTTCACCCGGCCTGCTATCGGCGTTTTATAGACGCTTGACTTGCGTGTATGTGTGTGATGGGTAGGTTTAGGGGTCGGGTTAGTGTGTGTGTGTGTGTGTGTGTGTGAGAGAGAGAGAGAGGTGGGTAGGTAAATAAATAAATAAAAATAAAATCTTGTTTACAATAATCATTCCTGTGAATATGTACATGTAGTGCAGTTACTGCTCGTGTATGCAAATTAACAATTCACCATTAAATGTGTTATTTTTAAAAGTGTTTTTTTTTTTTGTATACTTTTGAGATTAACTTGGAGTGAGATTGGGGGGGGGGGGTTGCAAAAAAAAACTTGCATCACAATAAGTGTATTGTGATTGTCAAAACATTTTAGTAACTAAACTGAATTGTATTAGGTTTAGTGACAACATGTTACAATGTTTATATGGTACAATTTCTGGTAAGCTAGGGTTTGTTTTGTTTTTTTGTACAAATTTCTTGAAACAAATTTCACGATTTCAATTCAATTCTTGTGATTTGATTTAATATTGACTCATTTGAATAAATATTAGGTACACAAGATAGGCGTTAATTTTTCTCAAGAAAAAAATAATAATACATAGACTACATACAGACAGCCCTATCAGCTGGTAGTATTGTTTAAGGTAAAAAATAACTCAGATTAAATATAATGCGTTTTTTATTATAATAACAACTTTATTTAATGATATAAGTACAAATATAATAAATATGTAATATACACATATTTAGCTAAATACTTTTTCTAGCCAACTAACGTGCCTATAGTATGGTCATTAAATGGCTTTCCTGAGGTAAATGTTATGTGACATAATTGTTCTCCAGCTGTTTTATTGACCCCTTTGTTTGATTGATTGATCGATATTATGTATGAAGAATATACATTTCGGTAAGCTGTACTGTTTCTTTCAACATTGTTCATTCGTGTTTATTTACTATTAGCTAGTAGAGATGATCGGGTCACGTGCCGCTAGGGATCAATTACAAACACCAAAACGGTATTTATTGTTTGAATTTCGTAATAAAATTGACAAATCTGAGAGCTGAGATTTTTTTCATATCATAACTAACCTGCTCTGTCAAGTCTGTCGGTCTCCGTGTCCTCTTTGCTTCGCGATTTTTCTGTGAGTGAGAAAATGGATGTGTGGCGTGAGAGCGTGTGAAAAGTGTCAATTGCGTGAGTCTCACGGTGAATGCGTGAGAGTTGGCAGCTCTGTTATTATATTTTGACTTAATTCTATTTGTTATTCAGATTTTACCTCAAATATTACCTTTGAATTGGAACATGAGAAGTAATTGGGATGTTAATGCTACAGTAGAGGTTTTCTTGATAATCTTATGTTTACTGTCCCTAGATAGCAACTTCAGGTATCACACATTTCAAACTGGTTTATTTTGTACTTCAAGTGGTAATTCGGCATTTTTGGGTTTATATGATAAACAGGTTTGAAAGTGCAAAATTCCCTATGTTTTCCCTTTTTTTTTTAAATGGGCACCTTTAGCATCATTTTTATCAAAAACTGCAAGGTTGTGTGTGGAGAACTTTTTCCTAAGGAATCGCTATATATTTCTGATGTTAAAAAAGTAGGTAGTGCCCCACTTGGTGGGACGAAACCCTATTTCTAGGCCTCTTTTAGGCTACCGACAGCGGCCTATCTCTCTCTCACACACACACACACACACACACACACACACACACACTAACCCGACCCCTAAACCTACCCATCATACACATACACACAAGTCAAGCGTCTATAAAACGCCGATAGCAGGCCGGGTGAAACCCGTAGTTGTTGGGACATCAGAGACCGGTTTGTCCAGGAGGGCAACATGTTTATTAGCAATAGCTAACGTTAGCTCCGTAGTGTCCGACGTTTTGAGCCATTCCTATGCTTGATTTTTTCCCATCGGACTTCAGTAAAGGGCTGCGGACCTTTCCCACCATCTTTTCCGACCTGAAGAATACACTTTACGGGTGTTAATCGAGCTTGATCGCCGCTATCAGATGAAGATGCGCTGCTTACGTCCTCCTCCATGTTTACATGTGCGTAGTGATATTGGCTTGATTTCAGCTGTGACCTACTTACATTTTCGATGCTGATTGGTTGAAAATCTAGCTCAACAGTTTTACATGTCTCAATACGCAGTCAATATAGTGCGCCAATAAATTACAATTTCTCATTAACTGCAGGATAATGCGTGGAGAACTTTTTGCTTGGATACCTTTTATTAACGTTGAACATATTGAGAAAAAGAAAAATTAGTGCCCCGTTTTTCGGAACGAAACTGAACGATACAGCTCACGTACAGCGGCCTAATGTGGAATAAGGGCTGCCTCCGACTAATGTTTTTTTTCTAGTCGACTAGTAGTTGTTCATTTAAGCCATTAGTGGACAAATCGCCCCTTTATATTAATTTTATTACTTAAATAGGCTGTAGGAGCCATTTATGTTTATTGTTTGCATAATATTTTATTAGTATGTGGGACACTGGGTGACAGTGATTAGAGGCACATGGTTGTATATAATGGGGCATAGGTGACAGGAAGTGATAGCCACAGGTAGGGGGAGCGCACACAGTTCTCACCAGACCACAGACAACAGAGCACGGATTACAGATCAGATACACGGCACGCTAACAACTGGGAACAAGATAAGAAATCCACTGGTATGTTCATCTGTTTGTACAATTTATTACAATAAACCACAAACCTCAACTGCAATAATCTCTGGAAAATCTTTGTGTCTGCGTTGAAACTTCACCCCTACCTGTGTGCATGATGGCAAAATTGGTTTAAAATAAGATAAGGATTGCCAATACAAAAGTGAGAACTGTGCTCTATGAGTGAAAATTGAGCCTGTAAAAGTACTGGAACTGGATAAAGATTGTTTCCACGGAAGAACTGATTGTTTTCTTTCATGACTGGACGCCGTCATTCCCAATCAACCGAACATTGACGCCACCTGTGCGGAGCTGATTGACGGAGATTGGAAACTCTGAACGACAACGCGCAGGCAGAGGGGTATGTGCAACATTAAGCTTTATTGGAAAAGCCAGAAACAGCTACATTGATGGATTTCGTTGACTGAAGCATATACTGTCACCACAATATTAGCTGTCTGAAACCTTCTGTATTTGCCGTGTGGTTTACTGGATCACGCTAAAAGTGAAACAAATATGTCCATTGTCATGTCTGACGTTCGGTCACAAGATGGCGATGTTGCACTGGATTCTGAAAAAGAAAAAAGGGTTATTAAACACACTGCTAAAGGTTTGGAAATGTTCATTGAAAACTGTCAGAAAATAAGAAACTTGAAATGTAAACAAGCTATGAAGTTAGTGGAATTGCTGAAAGAGCTCATGAAATCAAAGGAGAATGCAAATGAAGTGCAATCTAACTTGGTTAAATTAATCAACATCTGTGATGAAGCCAAAAGAAATCATGAGTCATTGGTGTAGTTACCACTGCCTGAAAATGAACTTGAAAGGCAAAATCATTGGTTTCAACAAAAAATGGAAACTTTTGATGGTTTTATACAAGATGTAAATGTGTGGTTTTCAGAGGTTGGGTGGCATAAAAAACACACCATTGCTGAAAGTGTAAACTCAGATGACATTGGACCGGATGACAGTGTTTCTAATGTGTCAAAATATAAATCAAACCACAAATCAAGTTCTTCATCACGTGCATCTTCAACATCCTCTGCTCGCATTAAAGCTCAGGCAGAAAAGGCTGCTCTCATGGAACGGGTTGCTGCTCTGCAGAAAAGGCATGACCTTGAGGCACAGGAAGAACAACTGAAAAGGAAGAAAGAACAACTGGAGTTAGAGACTGAACTGGCAGCAACCAATGCAAAAATTAATGTACTTGAATCAATGGAATCAAGAAACAGCTCAAGAGTATCTGATGGGATGAACTCGTATTTGAGAAGAGGAACTGCTCAAAAGAAAACGTCAGTCAAATTAAATCCACATGCAAAGACCTATTTACCTGATCAAGTGCAACAAAGACAGAATGTGCGGATGGGAACTGAATCTTCTTCCCAGCAACAGGTTGTTCGACCAAAGGAAAGAGCTGATGGACCATCTGCTAGAGCTCACGATATGACTCCTCTAACACAACAACCTGTATATAATGATGATAATCAAGGTGATATCTATCACATAATTCAAAGGCAAAGTGACATCACAGCTCTTCTCACTCAACAAAATCTCTCTTCTACTTTACCACCAAGAGATATTCCTGTTTATGATGGTGATCCATTGCAATATGGAGTTTTCATCAGGGCATTTGAGAGAGGAGTGGAAAGAAAGACCGATGACTACAGTGA
Source organism: Leuciscus idus (assembly GCA_021554675.1). Classification (NCBI taxonomy): domain Eukaryota; kingdom Metazoa; phylum Chordata; class Actinopteri; order Cypriniformes; family Leuciscidae; genus Leuciscus; species Leuciscus idus. The sequence continues at coordinate 22,688,475 of CM038628.1, forward strand.
CTGTCTGCATTTCCTAGAGCAATACACCAGAGGGCATCCAAAAGATTTAGTCCACAGCTGCCAACATTTGCCTTCAGCTGAGGGCTATAAAAGAGCAAAAGATCTGCTTAAAGAACATTTTGGTAATGAACATAAGATTGCCACAGCATACATGGACAAAGCATTTGCCTGGCCAGCGATCAAGCCAGAGGATGTGAAAGCATTGCAAGCGTTTTCATTATTCCTGAGAGGTTGTTGCAATGCAATGCGACAGCTCACCTATATGGAGGAGTTGAATGTTGCTTCCAGTATGAAGACCATTCTTCTGAAACTGCCTTACAAGCTCAGAGACAAGTGGAGGAATAGGGCATGTCAGCTCCAAGAACAACATGGACGTCGAGCTAGTTTCTCTGACTTGGTAGACTTCATGGAGAGACAGGTGAAGATATTGTCAGATCCACTTTTTGGAAACATCCAGGATGCTAAGACAATTACATCTGTCAAAGCAAGAGAAAAGCTGAGACCAAGAGGAAGCAGTTTTGCAACAACTGTAACACCTGTAGAAACAGAAAAACAAGAAAAAATGACAACAAATGGAACGAAAAATGTATCTGCCACTAATACTCAAAATTGCTGTTTGTTCTGTGATAGAGGTGGTCACACATTGGTGCGGTGTCCACAAATCAGGAAAAAGATGCACAGGGAAAAAATAGACTTCTTAAAGAAAAGGGGAGTATGTTTTGGATGTTTGAAAGTAGGACACATGAGCAAAGACTGCAATAGTCGTTTGACTTGTGACGTGTGCAATAAAAATCATCCTGAAATACTTCACATAGAACAAAAGGACATAGGAAAGAATACAGAACTGAATGAGAAATCAATTGGGAGCAATGCCGTTGTCTCACCTCATACATGTGGGCATATTGGGGCCGGTGAAGAAGCCTGTCTCTTCTCTATTGTTCCAGTACAAGTAAAGACCCCCAAGGGAGACACAGTGTTGCAAACTTATGCATTTTTGGATCATGGAAGCTCATCTACCTTCTGCACAGAAAGCTTGATGAGAAGATTGAATGTTACAGGACAAAAGGCTAGTATTCTTCTGCGTACAATGAACCAAGAGAAACCTGTGACCAGTCATCATATCTCAGGTTTAGAGATATCAAGTCTGGACAAAAATGATTTCATACAACTGTCCAATGTATTTACACATAAGACCATGCCTGTTTCCAAGCTCAACATTCCAAGAAAGGAAGATCTGACTCAATGGCCTTACTTGAAGGATGTTAAGATTCATGAAATAGACGCCGGTATTGACCTGCTCATCGGCACAAATGCTTCTAAGGTATTGGAACCTTGGGAGGTGGTCAATAGCCAAGGGGATGGACCATACGCTGTGAGGACCCTATTGGGGTGGGTCATCTATGGTCCCTTGAGAGGAGACAACGACATCAGGGATGAGAATGGCTGCCCTGTTGCTGCTGTCAATCAAATGTCTATTGTGAATCTAGAGGAGCTACTGGTTAAACAATACAATCATGATTTCAATGAAGTAACCAGCAAGGAAACAGAGGAAATGTCCAGAGAAGAGATTCAATTCTTGGATATGGTGAATCATTCAATAAAAATGACAGATGGTCACTACTGCCTAGACTTACCTTTCAAGCAAAAAAATCCCAGCATGCCAAATAACCGTTGCATAGCAGAGCAGCGCATCCAAAGCCTGAAACGCAAGTTTGGTAAAAATGAGATGTTTCACAATGAATATACAACTTTTCTGAAAGAAATGATCGACAACGGCTATGCTGAAATGATACCAGTAGATCAACTGAATCGTAATGATGGGGGAACTCTGGTATATCCCACATCACGGGGTGTATCACTCAAGGAAAGGAACCTTAAGAGTGGTCTTCGACTGCGGTGCTGGCTTTAAGGGAACATCACTCAATGAACAATTGCTACAGGGTCCAGATCTTACCAACTCACTCATCGGAGTACTCATCAGATTCAGACAAGAACCAGTTGCCCTGATGGCTGACATCAAAGCAATGTTTCACCAGGTCAAAGTGTCAGAAAAACATATTGACTATCTGCGATTCCTATGGTGGCCTGATGGTGATGTGCAGCAGGATCTCGTCGAATACCGGATGAAAGTACACCCCTTTGGAGCAGTGTCATCACCGAGTTGTGCAAACTTTGCACTAAGAAAGACCGCTGAAGATAACAAAGCTCACTTTCCAGCAGAGGTTACAGACACCGTAAGGAACAACTTTTACGTAGATGATTGCTTAAAATCCATGTCCACAGAACAGGACGCTGTTCTTATGGTAAGAGACCTGACTGCTCTCTGCCAGAAGGGAGGTTTCGTATTGTCAAAGTGGATCAGCAACAGCCGTAAAGTATTGGCATCCATTCCACAAGAATACAGAACCAAAGAGACAAAAGAGTTGGACTTGGACAGGGACAACCTGCCAATGGAAAGAGCACTAGGATTGCACTGGTGCGTTGAAACGGATGTGTTCATGTTCAGAATTATTGCACAGCCACGAGCATACACCAGACGCGGCATCTTGTCCGTGGTTGGCTCGGTATACGACCCTTTAGGATTCCTAGCACCATTTATTCTGCCAGCCAAACTGATTATGCAGGAACTCTGTAAAAAAAACCTTGGATGGGATGAAAACATACCCCAAACTGTTTCTCAGCAGTGGACAGAATGGTTGGCAGATCTGAACAAGCTGACAGAGTTTAGAGTGGACCGTTGCATGAAGCCCACAAGCTTTGGTCAAATCAGAAATGCAGAGTTGCACCACTTTTCAGATGCAAGCGAGAGTGGATACAGTACGGTTTCATATCTTAGACTGGAAAACAATGACGAAGAAGTGCATGTTGCTTTCATGATAGGTAAGGCAAGAGTATCACCATTAAAACAAGTAACGATTCCCAGATTGGAGCTCACAGCTGCAGTTCTAGCTGTCAAAGTTGACAGAATGCTTCGGAAGGAATTACAGCTTCAGCTGAACAAATCCATCTTCTGGACTGATAGCACAATAGTGCTGAAATATATCAACAACGAAACCAAACGTTTCCGAACATTTGTAGCAAACAGGATCTCCTTTGTGAGGGATACTACTGATGTGTCACAATGGAGATATGTTAGCACAAAGGAAAATCCGGCAGATGAAGCCTCTAGGGGGCTAACAGCAAATCGCTTCTTAACCCTCTGAGGTCGACAAACGCGCCCGCGCGTTTTGCTGGATTTTTTTCAGTTCAGTTCAAAAGAAATTAATTTTGCTCTGTTGACTTTGATATTACAAGCAAGTTTCATACATCAATCGATTCTGTTAAATGTGTATTATTTTTGTGTATACTCACAATAAAAACAAAGTGTTGTGCTTTTTGCCAAATAAAGAAAAATAAACGTGATGCGAGTTCTGCCTTCTCTCTGTCAGTGAAGACCATTCTGAAACGCGTCCGAAAATGAACAATAACTCAACGAATACTGAGTCAAACAGGCATACAGACACACAGGCATGAAGCTTGAATTCTCTTCTTTAAAATGAGGTAATTTATATAAAAAACAAATATTCTCATCTTGTGAAATCTGTATTAAAAGAGCGATTCCAGTCGAGCTAATTAGAGCTCATTCAAAGGTAATGTGACTCCGCCCACGGAGAGCGCGTGCTATTCAAACGCAAATTACTGAGGCAAACCTGTGAACGCCCCCATATCAGCTCGAGAAAACACAAGTTTAATCATATCATTGTAGCCTACGTGTTTACACCATCTGGCAGCGCTGTGAGGAATAATAATAACGGAAAATCTACCTCAGAGTGCGGGTATTGCAGGAGAGAGGATCCGAATATGTAGTAAGTTTTTTTTCCTTCTCAAGTTAATCGCGTTTCTGTGAATGAATGAACGGCAGCCGCAGAGATGCGCGCTGTTTATCACAGCTCGCAAAAAGACAGTTTAAATTTAAATTGCGTCTCTGTGTGAATGAATGATGATGTTTTAGCAAACTGTATTGCTATACTGAGATGAGTAAACTGAAAATTAACATTTATATGCCCTAATATTTCATAAAAACAACGTTACAGTCAGGCGTTTCTGTTTGTGAATGAATGTTTCGGTTTTAGCAAACTGTATTGCTATACTGAGTAAAAATCGACTGAAATGTTGAAATAAAATGTATTTGTATAAGCAACGTATTAAACTGCAAATTAACATTTATATTTCTTATAATAAAAACGAAAGACCTATGTTACAGACATATGAAAGACAACATTTCGTTGATTAGTTTTGGATAGATTATACATTTTTACTGTAAAATATCTGCCAACTCAAATAAGCCAATATTTGTTTGCCAATATTTGCTCATGTTAAATATAGTATGTTTTGTCAAAAATAAAGTAATCAAATAATCAATCAAATCCTTAACTTTGAAATATGTATGATAAAATGTATACTTTAGTTTTTACAAAGAAAGATTACACTTGAATTGTTGTTGTAATTGTAACCTTTTTAATAAAAAAATATATTTACAAGGTAGATGTAAACAAACTATTAAAAGGTAATAAGGTAATAAGCCTTTTCTTTAAATAATTTTTATTGTGTTTTATTAGTGACAAATTTGGGGAGAGGATAAATATTCCAAAACTGAAAATACAGTATGAGAATTAACTGCACAATTACTAGACATGTTTTCCTTGGATATTATAGGCCAAATTGCAAGCACACTATGTGGAAAAATAAAAAATAATTGAGATGCTTCCAACTGTTGCTCTTGCATTCTTGTGGCTCAGTGACTCACCTGAATGAAAGGGTCATTAAGTATGCAGGCCCCATTGTCTCCTAAGGTGTGAACCACTAAATATGCATGATCGTTGACGCCCACTCCGCATATTGCCTTTCCAAACAGAAAGTGCTTTGCAAAATTCAAATCAATGTATTGTGTTATGTGAATGATAAGGGCAGGATGATTTTCACATCATTTTGAAGAAAAAACACTAGGCAATGACATCTATTAGACAAAAGTCTTATTGGCACATATTTAGTATGTGTTTTATGGCCTTATTTCAGAAACTTTAGTTTTTAGTTTTTTCAATAACCACGCATAAACATTATTCTCTCAAAAATGCAGACATGTACATTCTTGTTGCTCACATATTATGGTAGCCCTGTTTGTGCTATATAGTGTGTAATTTTTTTTTGCCATTAATATGTTTATAAGCAACTGAAAAAAGCACAAATGTCAGGGCATGTCAGAACATCTCAAGGACCCCAAAAACCCCTCAGACCTCAGAGGGTTAAGCTGCAAAAGATGGATCAAGGGACCAGAGTTTCTCTGTCAACCAGACAGAGAATGGCAGAAACCTCATTTGGAAACTGTAATCTCTGCCAATGATCCGGAAGTCAAGCAAGACATCACAAGCAACCTCATTGATAAAGGTCCATTGAACCCCACCAGCTCTCTGATAAGTTATTTCTCTTCATGGAGAAGTCTGATGACAGCTGTAGCTTGGCTACTTAAAGTAAAAACAACCATCTTACTGCTGACTAGAAAAAGAAAGGAGATTCAGACTGCTGTGAGTAACTTTAAAGATGAGTCCAGCCAACTAAAGGAGATGCAAGCTTTTAAAGCAACACTCCAAAGACAGTGTTTAAATCCTGAGGATCTTATGCAAGCAGAACGTGCAGTTATTTCTTTCAGTCAAAGACAAAGCTTTGAAGAAGAACTATCTATGCTAGAGGCTGGTAAAAATGGGGTTAAAAGAAGCAGTCATCTGTACAAACTGGACCCGGTGTTGGATGATGGACTTCTGAGAGTAGGTGGTCGCCTGAGTAGACTAGCGATGCCTGAAGAGGCCAAGCATCCAGTTATTCTCTCAAAAGACCTGCACATATCCACTTTATTGCTACGACATATCCATGAACAACTTGGCCACGGAGGAAGAAATCATATGCTATCTCGACTTCGTAAAAAATACTGGATTATCAAAGCTAACTCGGCAGCAAGAAGGATCATAACAGACTGTGTTGTGTGCAAACGACAACGGGGAAGAGTTGGAGAACAGAAAATGGCAGACTTACCCCTGGAAAGGATTCTACCAGACAAGCCTCCATTTACAAATGTTGGAGTAGACTACTTCGGTCCTATAGAGATCAAGAGAGGACGAAGTCTTGTTAAAAGATATGGCGTAATCTTCACCTGCATGGCAAACAGGGCAGTACATCTTGAAATCGCATATACTCTTGACACAGACTCCTGCATCCATGCATTACGAAGATTTATTTGTCGACGAGGTCAAGTGTTGTCTTTAAGATCAGACAATGGCACAAATTTTATTGGAGCTGAAAGAGAACTGAGAGAATCACTCAATGCCTTGAATCAGGACAAAATCCAGACTGCTATGCTTCAGAAGGGAATAAAATGGTACTTTAACCCCCCAGCAGGATCGCATCACGGTGGTGTATGGGAGCGTTTGATCCGCATGGTTCGAAATGTGCTGCACTCTGTTCTTAGCCAACAAGTTCTGGATGATGAAGGATTGCAAACTTTAATTTGTGAAGTTGAAGCAATTTTAAATGATCGACCCATTACAAAGCTTTCTGAGGACCCAATGGACCTGGAAGCACTCACCCCTGTAACGACAATGACTATGACATGCGGTCACATGCTGTTCAAATTAGTAAATCCTGATCTCCCAAACACATCCTTCGTTGTCTCCTTAGACAACGAGTTTGATCATGGCGCCTCCAAGTCTGCTTGAACGGTCAAAATTGCATCTTTGTGGCTCCCCCGAGGGACATTTGAGTCACATAAGGAAACCCTGTTTTGGAGAATCCCCGCTAAAACCCCCACTTCAGCATGGACTCCCTGTGACTTTTATTGACTCGTGACATTCCAGATACACATACACACACACACACACACACACACACACACACACACACACACACACACACACACACAAACATCCTTTGTGTAACTTAACATCCTTTAAGGTATGTAACTCAGAGTTGTATCTGAACTTCCTGTATGCATGTGTGATTAATGTTGTTTTGATCATATAGTTATGATCTTCGAGTGTTTGGCTCTGAAATGTATTTCTGAAGAATGTTCTCCCAGTAGAATCGCATCCCGTAATCCGATCTCATTGGCAGGTCATAAAAGTTGACCACCAACCCACACACAAACACACTCTGGACTTTGAAACAGAAACCCCCTACAGAAAAGGACTTTTACCCATAAAGTCGCTCTTAAATGTACTAAATATATAAATTTGTGTGTTAAGAGGTGTGTGTAAACCATAGGAAAGCATATGTCCAATTTGTAACATTAATAGAACTGCAAATGCCTATACAAATGCATAATAATGTATCTCTGCATTGCTACAACGCCTATATTCTATTTTTGATATCTCTGTAATCCTCTCCAGCTAACGGAGTTGAAGTCCGATAGCAGAATTCAGTGATGCGCATTGTTTTATAAGTTCATATGTCTGGAGAAAATCCTCTCAAGTTAAAGTCACTCATGACTCATTCGAGTGGGCGTGTCTAACCGGACAAAGGAATCTTCCCGCTCGAAAATTCTCGACAGCTGATTCGTCCTACACGAAGGAGGGGACGGCACATGGGACACTGATAAAAGTCCAAACCTTCAGTTTCTCTCTCTCTCATTTCCAACTTCTCTTGACCCTCTTCCTCGGCACAGCGCTTCTCCAAAGGAACATCTGGAGGAGGCCCAGGCCTTCTCCCTCGAGCGAGCACATGTTCGAGTCGTAGCTGCGTCCCTTGCAACAAAGACTTTAAACCTCTCCCATCCCGGGAGATGAACCTTATTTTCCGGTAACATTAAATTCAAGTGAGCCTTTACATCGTCTTGCGAAACGACCCAGAAGACGAAGCTAGACGCAAACCAGCCGGACACGCGCACGCGCGCCCCCTCTTCAGCACCACACTGAAAGAACACAGAATCTTGCAAGTAACGTAACGTAACGTAACGCTCTCTAAACGCTGATTTCAGGTGTCCAGTTCTTAGGTCTGTGATTTAAGTTACCCTCTATCTCTTCTCTCTATATCTTTCTTTCTTTCATTTCATTTCATTCTGATCACGCTATGTTTTATGTTTTGTTTCGGTTAAATGTTTATTTGTTTGTTTGCATTTTTACGTACGTTTATATTTGTAGGTTATATAATCTCTAGTGTGTGCCATTTTATTAAAGGTCCCGTTCTGCGTGATCCCATGTTTCAAACTTTAGTTAGTGTGTAATGTTGCTGTTAGAGCATAAATAATATCTGTAAAATTATAAAGCTCAAAGTTCAATGCCAAGCGAGATATTTTATTTAACAGAAGTTGACTACAAAAAACGGCTCGATTGGACTACATCCCTCTACTTCCTTCTTTAATGATGTCACTAGAACCGTTTCTTGACTAACCTCCGCCCACAGGAATGCTCCCTCAACTCTACTGGCTACTTGCGCACTTCTTATAACTTAGGCTACTGTGTTTACTCAGCTCTTACGGTGATTTTCTGAAGTAAAACTGACGCTTCATCTTTTGTGTGATGTACAATAAACTTTATTAAACTCATCAGTACATGTTTGATCATCATTCAGACAGCAGACTTGTAGGCTATTAATAAATAATGGATACATAGCCTACAAGCAGATGACAAATACGTTATAATAACCGTAATTAAACTACTAAACCATACCTGTTTCATCTCTATACAGCACTCTGACTCTGTAGGCATTATTGTCCGACTCGAAATGAACGCCGTTACTGAGAGTTTCTGATATTATCATCATTCCATGAGATGAATTTTTCCTGACAGACTGAGCGCGAGCTCATGAAGCTCCGCCCCCTGTGTCGTCCAGCAGCAGCTCATTTGCATTTAAAGGGCACACACTGAAACGGCTCGTTTTTCTGAGCCCCAAAAAATGTCAATTTAAACATGCTGTAAAAAATGATCTGTTGGGTATTTTGAGCTCAAACTTCACATACACACTCTGGGGACATCAGAGACTTATTTTACATCTTGTGAAAAGGGGCATAAAACGGGACCTTTAATAAACCCATTTATACTTTTAATTGTCTCTGTGTTTGAAAACCCACCTTATAAAGTCAATGAAACTTCAAGATCTAAGCTACAAGCTCGATATAAACTACATTTAGTGGTTCTTAATTCATAAACTCAGAAAAGTTGATATTCGTGGCCAGAAGATAAAACTTTCTCGGAGTTTGTAAAGGGATACCCCTTCTTAACTGTAATGATCTTACATTTATTCGCTGGACGAGTTAAATGTTGGTCAAGACAGTTACAGAACAAGGCAATCTCGATAATTGATAAAATACATGCGACTTATGAATTATGACCATGAGTCATAATTATTAATATTTCCAAAATTCCCTATATTCTTGAGCTAATTCACATTTACCCCGAGTCGTTATTGTTACACCCCAAACCACCTTCTTCTGTTGAAAACTAAGCCAATACTACCGCCTGGACTCTTCGTAAAAGAGGACCTATACCAAAGGCGCAGATGGAGACAAGTGCAATACATGGCAGATCTCTTCTGGAAAAGGTGGACACAGGAGTACTTATCTTTAATCCAAGAACGTCAGCGGTGGTCAAAGGTAAAAAGGAACTTTGCTCCAGGTGACATAGTTGTGGTGGTTGACTCCACTGCACCACGAGGCTCCTGGTTAATGGGCAGAATACTGGAGACGAGAGCAGATGCACAAGGCCTTGTGCGTACCGTTCGGATTGAGAAGGACTGATGGTAAAGACCAGATCCCACCATGTGCCATGTTCTGGACACCTCTGACCCAAACAAAAAAAGGGTGTAATGTGTATATAGCTCCTTTCATTATTTTTTGGTAATTGTTATTTGTTATATAAGACAATTAGGGGCTGGTGTGTAGGAGCCATTTATGTTTATTGTTTGCATAATATTTTATTAGTATGTGGGACACTGGGTGACAGTGATTAGAGGCACATGGTTGTATATAATGGGGCATAGGTGACAGGAAGTGATAGCCACAGGTAGGGGGAGCGCACACAGTTCTCACCAGACCACAGACAACAGAGCACGGATTACAGATCAGATACACGGCACGCTAACAACTGGGAACAAGATAAGAAATCCACTGGTATGTTCATCTGTTTGTACAATTTATTACAATAAACCACAAACCTCAACTGCAATAATCTCTGGAAAATCTTTGTGTGTCTGCGTTGAAACTTCACCCCTACCTGTGTGCATGATGGCAAAATTGGTTTAAAATAAGATAAGGATTGCCAATACATAGGCTATATACAGGCTATATACAGGATAATGAGCGTGTACATAATATAGCCGCACTCAAGCGCACGCATAAAGCTTGCCACAAAGAACCGGTAAAAGTATTAATGTGTCAAAAATAGCAAGGAGACATTAAATTGTTTATTAATAAACTGGTGTTTTCTGTGTCGCTGCAAAGATGAAGATGGCGATGCAGACTCACCATGAACGCCAGAGAGAAATGCACATTTCATATGGATTTCATATAATCAGAGAGTAGCCTAGCCTATTTCTTTTCGTTTTGAATAGTTTTGTTTAAAAGTAGACATTTCAAGCTTTCTAGATAGCCTATACTTCTCAAATCTGTGATGCACAAGCTGAGTTTCGGCGCCCTCCAGTTCACGTGCAATGCAAGTGATTGTGCCGGCGCCTTATTACATTGTCTGTAATAAAATCTTTTAAAAAGAGTCTTTCTACAAAACAAAACTCAATGAAGTGTTCAAAATCATGTCTTACCCACTCCATGTCTCCAGTCATATTGCGCATCTCATGATGTATCTTTATCTTTCTCATGCTGCATATGCTCACTTTCATAATCAACATTGATTAAATAAAAAAAAGAACAATAGCCTATAATATTTAAACATAAATATGAAACTAAATGTTTTCTTTAATGGCTACAACACATATACAGTACAGAGAAATTGTATGTCTTGTCGTCAGCCACAACATAATGACATCACATATTTTCCAACCCAGCCCTCAGCCCCCCTCGCATGAAACAGCTTCCAGCGCGCCTGTATAAAAGTGAAATCAACGCATATTGACCTCGTGGGTTTTTGTGAGAGGAGTTTGATTTTGAGATAGCGGATTTTTGGTGATATAGTGACATAGTGCGATTTGATTAGTTATAGGCTATTTAGGCTTACATTTAAATTTACACAACACATTGACTGATAGGCTAGAGACAGACAGAGTATACATATAGTGACACATTAATAGATACATAGATATAAATATATATAGCAAGCTAGATTAATAGATAGATACATATATAGATAGATTATAGATACATATATAAATACATAGATAGATTATAGATAGATACATATATAGATACATAGATAGATTATATCTAGATACATAGATAGATTATAGATATATATCTAGATACATAGATAGATTCATATAGATAGAAACATAGATAGATCGATTTGGATAGATAGATAAAATGGAGGCTCCCCAGAAGAGATGCCGTACATCTGTGGTGTGGGAGCATTTCTGCTTAGAAACCCCAAATAAAGTGAGATGTGTGTATTGTGATCGGCTGCTAGCCTACTGCAACAATACATCATCCATGAGGAGAATTTGCGTATTTGCCCATAACTCATAATCCACTAACTTACTGGAAAGAGAGAGCAGTAATCTTTCCTCATTTGTATGTCCTAGCTAAAAAATATCTTTGCATGCCAGCAACAAGTGTCCCTTCTGGGAGGATTTTTTCAAAGGCTGGAGAAATTATCTGTAAAAAAAGAAGTAGGCTAAGTCCTTCCACAGCAGAGAAATTAATATTTTTTAATAAAAATCTCTAAAAAAGTGAGACATTGTGGCTTGATTTCTTTTATTAATATGCATTTTGCAGGACCAAAATAACATTATGCACAGTGAGGAGCCTATAGGTTACAAGCTTCACATATTAGAAAAATACAATAATAAAAAAAAAACAAATTTCTTTAATGGCTCGTCAAGGTTGTTTCAGATCAACACCTGGAAGTGACCACTAGGTGTCACTGTTGAGACGGGTGTCGGATTGTTTCGAAGCCTCGAAACAATATGGACCATTTGGTTCAACTGTTTCATTGCTTCACGAAGCCTCGATCTGCCCACCACTAATGTAAAGTCTAAATGTCTTAGCCTGACGTCGTCATACTCAGATTCTAGTCAGAATGTGAGTCTGATACTGCTCCATTGAGCTTTGATTATGGGGCGTGTTTCAACCGAACCAGGAAAGAAAATGCCTCTGCACTCGATTGGATAGACCTACTACAACCAATCAGAGCAACGGAGTAAGTGACGTATGTTTTTCATTCATGTTTCCGATCGACAGATGCCTTGATCGCGGTTCTCTGTTCCTCTTTTAAAATTAATGCGCGGTCGATATCTTCTATAACAGACGCGATGGCGGAATCTACACATGATGTTTCATAAACAAAGTTCAGGAGGAGCACATTCAAATAATCAATCCAATCAACCGTCTACGGTCTACACTATCAGCATGAGAGGAAGCATATATTTATTCACTGTCAACTCACCTAACATTCCTTGACATTTTTCAGCATCCCTCCACTCACTCTCGGCTTGTTCTTCCACAGCCAGGAATACGGGGGGAGTACTTTGGGTTCGGTTAGAAATTTTGTCCGACTTGATCATAGACAGTATAAGAAGTGGACAGAGCCATCTCATTGGAACTCAATTGAGACAAGTGAAGCCCATTTTTAGCGTTTTTTTTTTTTTTAGGACTTCCGTTCCTGACGCGCAGACTCAAACCGAGCTTGACGACGTAGATGTGACGTGAGCAACCCGTCTGTCTTCTAGTGGCTGTGGCATGAGAAATCTGAAACATTCCCTTCCGAATCTTGCAGAGACGGAGAGCGTGAGTAGGAGGTATCCACGAGCTAGGAGCAGGAGAAACTTTTGCTAGGTATTCTGATTAATTATTTTGTCATTTTGCCTCCACGTCTTCCCGATTGCCCGCGAGCTTCTCCTCCTGTCCATGCGGTAATCTCTCTACTGTGCGACAGAGAGTCGCGTGGTTATGACGCAATCGTTAGCCTACTTTTACAAAAACTGCTTCTACGGGGCCATAACATAAGCTACAAGGTAATGGAGCATTTTATGCATTGTCGTGTTTCTTTAGAAATAAATAATGGAAAAATGGAGTCTTTAAACGCCTCAGATGTGAAGTTATTCGCTGTCAAAGTGACGCCAAAATGAATGGGAGTCAATGGGATGCTAACAGCAGGTGAAGTTCTGCTACAAGATGGTGGCACGCGGCCGGCTTCAACTTCCGGTCGACTTCCTTCCCGCTTGGACTTGATACAGCGCCGACGCCACGTGACTGTGACGTATGCCATCAAAGTACCGCGAGAGCAGTTTTTTTTTTTTTTTTTTTTTTAGTTTTGACAATAATTTGGATTTCAAAATACACTACTAAAACAGGCATACAAGACAAACAATAACCACAAAATAAAAATATAGCTGCGAGCAGCGATTGCGGGCCCAAGCCGGTGGCACCGCCACCCTGGTGCCTTTAGTTACACTAAAGGCACCAGGGTGGCGGTGTCACCGGCTTGGGCCCTCCATCGCTGCTCGCAGCTATATTTATATATATATATATATATATATATATATATATATATCTCAGATAAGTAATATTCTCTGTCATGTCACAAAAAAAAAAAAAATATATATATATATTTATATATATATAAATTATAATTATATATATATATATATATATATATATATATATATATATATATATGTATATATTTTTTTCCCCCTATTGAAAAAATTGCCTAGGAGGATTATTTCAAATTCCAGAGCAAGCGTTCTCCAAACTTGATGAGAACAATATACATAGCAAGTTTTGTTGCTGTAGATGAATCTAACCCCCCACTTTGGTCAAAAGGTGGCGCTACTGAGCCATTCCAGCACGCCCGTTTCTGAAACTTTGCACATGTCTACTGGCTAATAAATGTGATGTGTCTGTTGAGTTTCATGCAATTTCAAGCATGCTAAGAGTCTCAAAAGCATCAAAAAAGAATATTAAAGTTTGATGCATTGCCATGGCAACAGTATCTAAGATATCAATAATCCTTTCACAGGTCTACATCTGCTGTGTGTCTACAATATACACATAAAGTTTGAAGCAAATCGGGTAAAAATAAGAGAGTGATTTCAAAGCATTTTTAAAGTGACAAACTTCCTGCTGCCAGTTGGTGGCGCTATAACTTTGACTCACAATAGTCACATCCATGTGATCGGCCTCTGACAACGAACACACTGCTGAAGTTTCATCAAGATCAGTTAATGTGTGCAGAAGTTATAACACGTCGTGTTTTTCTTTTCTCGCCAAAAATTTGTTTCCTCGCCACGGCCAAAGCGTTAGAGATATCAAAAATCCGTCCGCAATTTAGCATCCTCAATGTCTTGACTTCATGCTGACCGAGTTTGGAGGCGATTGGATGAATTCTCTAGGATGCGTACATCAAATTCCACGGCATGCGTTTTTCAAACAACCCATAATAGCCGACTTCCTGTTGGGCGGAGCTAATAACTTAGAGTGCGGAAGTTGTTCGGCCCGAAGAGATCTATATGTGTACCGAGTTTCATATTAATTCATGCAAGCGTGTTTGATATATGGACCAAGTTTTCAGAACGTGTTCAAGGGGGCGCTGTTGAGCCCCCCTGCCACGCCCGGGTACCAGCTTCAGCCCGGTCCTGATGACCGTGGGTTCTGACCTGTGTGAAAAGTTTCAAGAGTTTTTGAGCATGTTAAGGGCCCAAAAAGCCCCTGAAACCTTGAAAAACAAAGATTAAATTGAATAGACAACCCCCCCCACCCCCACCCACACACACACAGACACAGACAGAGAGAGAGAAAATTCTCCAGAAAATCCACATTCAAACCAAAATATCTGACTTGCTGTTGGTCTGAGCTAATAACTGTAAATTAGAAAGTTGTCCGGCTTGATGAGAACAATATACGTACCAAGTTTTGTGATTCTAGGAAAAACTAAGCCCCCATTTTTGACTAAAGGTGGCGCTAATGAGCCATTCCACCACGCCCGTTTCTGAAACTTTGCACATGTCTACTGGATAATAAATGTGATGTGTCTGTCGAGATTCATGCATTTTCAAGCATGTGAAGAGTCTCAAAAGCATCCGAAAAGAATTTTAAAGTTTGATGCGTTGCCACGGCAACAGTATCTAAGATATCAATAATCCTTTCACAGGTCTACATCTGCCGTGTGTCTACATTATACACATAAAGTTTGAAGCAAATCGGGTAAAAATAAGAGAGAGATTTCAAAGCATTTTGAAAGTGACACACTTCCTGTTGCCAGTTGGTGGCGCTATAACTTTGACTCACAATAGTCATATCAATGTGATCGGCCTCTGACAATGAACACACTGTGGAAGTTTCAGCAAGATCAGTTAATGTATGCAGAAGTTATAATACACTTCCTGTGTCCCTTATTCGCCATAAATTCGTTTCCTCGCCACGGCCAAACCGTTCGAGATATCTAAAATCCGTCCGCAATTTAGCATCCTCAATGTCTTGACTTCATGCACACCGAGTTTGGAAGCGATTGGATCAATTCCCTAGGAGGAGTAGATCAAATTCCACAGCATGCGTTTCCAAACAACCCATAATAGCCGACTTCCTGTTGGGCTGGCGTAAAACTTAGAGCACGAAAGTTGTTCGGCCCCCGATGAGATCTATATGTGTACCGAGTTTCATATTATTACATGCAAGTGTGTTTGATTTATGGACAAGTGTTCGGATCCTGTTCCAGGGGGCGCTGTCGAGCCCCCCTGCCACGCCCGGGTACCAGCTTCAGTCCGGCCCTGATGGCCGCGGGTTCTGACCCGTGTGCAAAGTTTCAAGAGTTTTTGAGCATGTTAAGGGCCCCAAAAGTGCCCGAAAGGTTGACAAAATAATAATAAATATATATAAATATAGCTGCGAGCAGCGATTGCGGGCCCAAGCCGGTGGCACCGCAACCCCGGTGCCTTTAGTTACCTAAAGGCACCGGGGGTGGCGGTGCCGCCGGCTTTGGCCCTTCATCGCTGCTCGCAGCTATATTTATATATATATATATATATATATACATACATACATACATAGGCTACATTTATATATATATATATATATATACATATACATATACATATATATACATATATACATATATATATGTATATATGTATATATATATATATATATATGTATATATGTATATATATATATTTATGTGTGTGTGTGTATATATATATATACATTTTAAGTTGCAATCAACAGTTGATAATAAATGTATTACTGATCAATGGTAACAAGGTTGCGCTGCTGAGGCTCGTGCAGCTTCTCCAGGAGAAACGTAAACAAATGAGCGCAGCACACAAAAAAGAAACCCAGTTAACAACATACTGGCTATAAAAATTACAAATATGGAGTTTTTATATATTTTATAACCTATGATAGAGTTAAGCAACCTCACTTGACGAGTAGGCTACTGTTTCCTGAATACAATCACGATTGAAACTGTGACATTGATTTCATACAACAGGTTAATAAACAGTTATAATTAAGTCACTTACATTTTAGATGCAATATTGACTGTTTTTGTTCTGTTTCAGCAGCAAAAATAGTTAAACAAAGATCACAGCAGAACCGTCGCGCATCTCACAGCAACTTGTTTTCTCATTACTGAATGATTCAGCATTTAGAACGAATCGGTTGACTCAAAGATTCAATGATCAATCCATGAACATCTGTCTCAATCATGAATGACTCAGTCATTCGAACGAATCGTTTGAACGAATGAATCAATGACTCGCTCATTAAGACGGTCGCCTGGCGACACCTTATGGCGGTTTAGTGTTATGTTTAAAAGTATCATTCTTTCCAACGTGTGTGCACCATTATCAATGTCCGTGCGGACGTCCGAATTTTACTTTCACTTTTATATTAGCGATTTAAAAGCACCCGCTCGTGTCACATGTCGATTAACCATTGGGAAAATATCCTCACAGTCATATACCTCATACATTTATATTTAAATACAATATAGGCCTACCTAGTAAAAAGTTTTATATACTATATTTATATCCTTTTGGACACAAGAGGGCAGTATAGCCCTATATTTGCTTTTTTGTTGAACCAAATAGCACTAAATAGCCTGTTTTTAACTTTTTATATACTTCTTGAATTGCAAAAACAGAATAAAATGGGTTTAGTTCTAATATTTATATAATTTTATATAAAAATAAATGGTGTATAATTACATTTGTAGAAGATATGAGATGTTTTCTGATTCCTTTTTTGACATTACTTTAATCCCTCGCCATATCAAAACCGTTTGAGATATTCAATATCCGTTCACAATTTAGAATCTTTAATGTATTTTCATCATGTTGAAAAAGTTTGGTGTGAATAAAATAAACCACTTAGCAGGAGAGGGTAAAAATGCAGAGGCTGAATTTGCAAATAAATCCACATTCAAACCAAAATATCTGACTTCCTATTGGTCAGAGCTAATGGCTGCAAATTAGAAAGTTGTCCTGCTCGATGAGACCAATATACGTACTTATTTTTGTAATTGTGGGTAAAACTAACCCCCCCACTTTTGTCAAAAACATTTTGAAAGTGACACACTTCCTGCTACCAGTTGGTGGCGCTATAACTTTGACTCACAATAGTTACATTCATCTGATCGGCCTCTTACTACGAACACACTGCTGAGGTTTCATCAAGATCAGTTAATGTGTGCAGAAGTTATAACACTTTGTATTTCTCTTTTCTCGCCATAAATTCGTTTCCTCGCCACGGCCAAACCGTTCGAAATATCAAAAATCCGTCCGCAATTTAGCATCCTCAATGTCTTGACTTCATGCTGACCGAGTTTGGAGGCGATTGGATGAATTCTCTAGGATGAATACATCAAATTCCACGGCATGCGTTTTCCAAACAACCCATAATAGCCGACTTCCTGTTGGGCGGAGCTAATAACTTAGAGTGCGGAAGTTGTTCGGCCCGAAGAGATCTATATGTGTACCGAGTTTCATATTAATTCATGCAAGCGTGTTTGATATATGGACCAAGTTTTCAGACCGTGTTCAAGGGGGCGCTGTTGAGCCCCCCTGCCACGCCCGGGTACCAGCTTCAGCCCGGCCCTGATGACCGTGGGTTCTGACCTGTGTGAAAAGTTTCAAGAGTTTTTGAGCACGTTAAGGGCCCCAAAAGCCCCTGAAACCTTGAAAAACAAAGATTAAGTGGAATAGACAACCCCCCCCCCCCCCCCCACACACACACACACACAGACACACAGAGAGAGAGAGAAAATTCTCCAGAAAGTCCACATTCAAACCAAAATATCTGACTTCCTGCTGGTCTGAGCTAATGACTGTAAATTAGAAAGTTGTCCGGCTTGATGAGAACAATATACGTACCAAGTTTTGTGATTCTAGGAAAAACTAAGCCCCCATTTTTGACTAAAGGTGGCGCTACTGAGCCATTCCACCACGCCCGTTTCTGAAACTTTGCACATGTCTACTGGATAATAAATGTGATGTGTCTGTCGAGTTTCATGCATTTTCAAGCATGTGAAGAGTCTCAAAAGCATCCGAAAAGAATATTAAAGTTTGATGCGTTGCCACGGCAACAGTATCTAAGATATCAGTAATCCTTTCACAGGTCTACATCTGCCGTGTGTCTACATTATACACATAAAGTTTTAAGCAAATCGGGTAAAAATAAGAGGGTGATTTCAAAGCATTTTGAAAGTGACACACTTCCTGTTGCCAGTTGGTGGCGCTATAACTTTGACTCACAATAGTCACATCCATGTGATCGGCCTCTTACAACGAACACACTGCTGAAGTTTCATCAAGATCAGTTAATGTATGCAGAAGTTATAAAGCACTTCCTGTTTCTCTTTTCTCGCCATAAATTCGTTTCCTCGCCACGGCCAAACCGTTCGAGATATCAAAAATCCGTCCGCAATTTAGCATCCTCAATGTCTTGACTTTATGCTGACCGAGTTTGGAGGCGAATGGATGAATTTCCTAGGAGGAGTATTTTAAATTCCAGAGTGTACGTTTTTCAAACAAGGCATAATAGCCGACTTCCTGTTGGGCTGGCGTAAAACTTAAAGCACGAATATTGTTTGGCCCGATAAGATCTATATGTGTACCGAGTTTCATACTAATTCATGCAAGCGTGTTTGATATATGGACCAAGTTTTCGGACCCCGTTCAAGGGGGCGCTGTCGAGCCCCCCTGCCACGCCCGGGTACCAGCTTCAGCCCGGCCCTGATGGCCGCGGATTCTGACTCGTGTGCAAAGTTTCAAGAGTTTTTGAGCATGATAAGGGCCCCAAAAGTGCCTGAATAGTCGTAAGAAAAATAATAATAAATATATATATATATATATATATATATATAAATATAGCTGCGAGCAGCGATTGCGGGCCCAAGCCGGTGGCACCGCAACCCCGGTGCCTTTAGTTACCTAAAGGCACCGGGGGTGGCGGTGCCGCCGGCTTTGGCCCTTCATCGCTGCTCGCAGCTATATTTATATATATATATATATATATATACATACATAGGCTACATTTATATATATATATATATACATATATATACATATATACATATATATATGTATATATGTATATATATATATATTTATGTGTGTATGTGTGTGTGTGTATATATATATATACATTTTAAGTTGCAATCAACAGTTGATAATAAATGTATTACTGATCAATGGTAACAAGGTTGCGCTGCTGAGGCTCGTGCAGCTTCTCCAGGAGAAACGTAAACAAATGAGCGCAGCACACAAAAAAGAAACCCAGTTAACAACATACTGACTATAAAAATTACAAATATGGAGTTTTTATATATTTTATAACCTATGATAGAGTTAAGCAACCTCACTTGACGAGTAGGCTACTGTTTCCTGAATACAATCACGATTGAAACTGTGACATTGATTTCATACAACAGGTTAATAAACAGTTATAATTAAGTCACTTACATTTTAGATGCAATATTGACTGTTTTTGTTCTGTTTCAGCAGCAAAAATAGTTAAACAAAGATCACAGCAGAACCGTCGCGCATCTCACAGCAACTTGTTTTCTCATTACTGAATGATTCAGCATTTAGAACGAATCGGTTGACTCAAAGATTCAATGATCAATCCATGAACATCTGTCTCAATCATGAATGACTCAGTCATTCGAACGAATCGTTTGAACGAATGAATCAATGACTCGCTCATTAAGACGGTCGCCTGGCGACACCTTATGGCGGTTTAGTGTTATGTTTAAAAGTATCATTCTTTCCAACGTGTGTGCACCATTATCAATGTCCGTGCGGACGTCCGAATTTTACTTTCACTTTTATATTAGCGATTTACGTATACCTCATACATTTATATTTAAATACAATATAGGCCTACCTAGTAAAAAGTTTTATATACTATATTTATATCCTTTTGGACACAAGAGGGCAGTATAGCCCTATATTTGCTTTTTTGTTGAACCAAATAGCACTAAATAGCCTGTTTTTAACTTTTTATATACTTCTTGAATTGCAAAAACAGAATAAAATGGGTTTAGTTCTAATATTTATATAATTTTATATAAAAATAAATGGTGTATAATTACATTTGTAGAAGATATGAGATGTTTTCTGATTCCTTTTTTGACATTACTTTAATCCCTCGCCATATCAAAACCGTTTGAGATATTCAATATCCGTTCACAATTTAGAATCTTTAATGTATTTTCATCATGTTGAAAAAGTTTGGTGTGAATAAAATAAACCACTTAGCAGGAGAGGGTAAAAATGCAGAGGCTGAATTTGCAAATAAATCCACATTAAAACCAAAATATCTGACTTCCTATTGGTCAGAGCTAATGGCTGCAAATTAGAAAGTTGTCCTGCTCGATGAGACCAATATACGTACTTATTTTTGTAATTGTGGGTAAAACTAACCCCCCCACTTTTGTCAAAAACATTTTGAAAGTGACACACTTCCTGCTACCAGTTGGTGGCGCTATAACTTTGACTCACAATAGTTACATTCATCTGATCGGCCTCTTACTACGAACACACTGCTGAGGTTTCATCAAGATCAGTTAATGTGTGCAGAAGTTATAACACTTTGTATTTCTCTTTTCTCGCCATAAATTCGTTTCCTCGCCACGGCCAAACCGTTCGAAATATCAAAAATCCGTCCGCAATTTAGCATCTTTAATGTATTTTCATCATGTTGAAAAAGTTTGGTGTGAATAAAATAAACCACTTAGCAGGAGAGGGTAAAAATGCAGAGGCTGAATTTGCAAATAAATCCACATTCAAACCAAAATATCTGACTTCCTATTGGTCAGAGCTAATGGCTGCAAATTAGAAAGTTGTCCTGCTCGATGAGACCAATATACGTACTTATTTTTGTAATTGTGGGTAAAACTAACCCCCCCACTTTTGTCAAAAACATTTTGAAAGTGACACACTTCCTGCTACCAGTTGGTGGCGCTATAACTTTGACTCACAATAGTTACATTCATCTGATCGGCCTCTTACTACGAACACACTGCTGAGGTTTCATCAAGATCAGTTAATGTGTGCAGAAGTTATAACACTTTGTATTTCTCTTTTCTCGCCATAAATTCGTTTCCTCGCCACGGCCAAACCGTTCGAAATATCAAAAATCCGTCCGCAATTTAGCATCCTCAATGTCTTGACTTCATGCTGACCGAGTTTGGAGGCGATTGGATGAATTCTCTAGGATGAATACATCAAATTCCACGGCATGCGTTTTCCAAACAACCCATAATAGCCGACTTCCTGTTGGGCGGAGCTAATAACTTAGAGTGCGGAAGTTGTTCGGCCCGAAGAGATCTATATGTGTACCGAGTTTCATATTAATTCATGCAAGCGTGTTTGATATATGGACCAAGTTTTTAGACCGTGTTCAAGGGGGCGCTGTTGAGCCCCCCTGCCACGCCCGGGTACCAGCTTCAGCCCGGCCCTGATGACCGTGGGTTCTGACCTGTGTGAAAAGTTTCAAGAGTTTTTGAGCACGTTAAGGGCCCCAAAAGCCCCTGAAACCTTGAAAAACAAAGATTAAGTGGAATAGACAACCCCCCCCCCACACACACACACACACACACAGACACACAGAGAGAGAGAGAAAATTCTCCAGAAAGTCCACATTCAAACCAAAATATCTGACTTCCTGCTGGTCTGAGCTAATGACTGTAAATTAGAAAGTTGTCCGGCTTGATGAGAACAATATACGTACCAAGTTTTGTGATTCTAGGAAAAACTAAGCCCCCATTTTTGACTAAAGGTGGCGCTACTGAGCCATTCCACCACGCCCGTTTCTGAAACTTTGCACATGTCTACTGGATAATAAATGTGATGTGTCTGTCGAGTTTCATGCATTTTCAAGCATGTGAAGAGTCTCAAAAGCATCCGAAAAGAATATTAAAGTTTGATGCGTTGCCACGGCAACAGTATCTAAGATATCAGTAATCCTTTCACAGGTCTACATCTGCCGTGTGTCTACATTATACACATAAAGTTTTAAGCAAATCGGGTAAAAATAAGAGGGTGATTTCAAAGCATTTTGAAAGTGACACACTTCCTGTTGCCAGTTGGTGGCGCTATAACTTTGACTCACAATAGTCACATCCATGTGATCGGCCTCTTACAACGAACACACTGCTGAAGTTTCATCAAGATCAGTTAATGTATGCAGAAGTTATAAAGCACTTCCTGTTTCTCTTTTCTCGCCATAAATTCGTTTCCTCGCCACGGCCAAACCGTTCGAGATATTAAAAATCCGTCCGCAATTTAGCATCCTCAATGTCTTGACTTTATGCTGACCGAGTTTGGAGGCGAATGGATGAATTTCCTAGGAGGAGTATTTTAAATTCCAGAGCGTACGTTTTTCAAACAACGCATAATAGCCGACTTCCTGTTGGGCTGGCGTAAAACTTAAAGCACGAATATTGTTTGGCCCGATAAGATCTATATGTGTACCGAGTTTCATACTAATTCATGCAAGCGTGTTTGATATATGGACCAAGTTTTCGGACCCCGTTCAAGGGGGCGCTGTCGAGCCCCCCTGCCACGCCCGGGTACCAGCTTCAGCCCGGCCCTGATGGCCGCGGATTCTGACTCGTGTGCAAAGTTTCAAGAGTTTTTGAGCATGTTAAGGGCCCCAAAAGTGCCTGAATAGTCGTAAGAAAAATAATAATAATAATCCTACCGGAAACAATAGGGCCTTCGCCCTTTCAGGGCTTGGGCCCTAATAATCCTACCGGAAACAATAGGGCCTTCGCCCTTTCAGGGCTTGGGCCCTAATAATAATAATAAATATAGCTGCGAGCAGCGATTGCGGGCCCAAGCCGGTGGCACCGCAACCCCGGTGCCTTTAGTTACCTAAAGGCACCGGGGGTGGCGGTGCCGCCGGCTTTGGCCCTCCATCGCTGCTCGCAGCTATATTTATATATATATATATATATATATATATATATACACACACACACACACATATATATATATATATATATATATATATATATATATATATATATATATATAAATATAAGACAGAAAATATTACTTGTCTCTGATTTTATGATACACTCAAAATATTCCACAACAAATCCTTAAATTTAATGTAAAAATAAAAACGAAAGTAAGCCGTGTTGGTCTCACGTAACCCTCTCAGTAGAATCAAAATGTTTCAATATTTGCGATGTATTTGGATGCTAAACTATTCTTTATTATAGGCTTTGTACTTCACTCGTGTTCCAATATCGATGGAAAAAATCATCCTCTTCACACGCGCAAAAATGTGCTTGGAAACATCACAGCGGAGCTCTCCATAATGTGAATGGTACAAATTGTACTACTGACTATTTAAACAGAGCAGTGTAATTCGTATATCTTATGTTGACTATTTTTATTATTATATTGTATTAGGGCTATAATGAACAGGCTGCGATGTCAAGATTGCAATTCTGGAATGTGTGTGTGTGTGTGTGACGCTGTTGCGGTTGAACAGTGGACACATAAAAACATAAATAAAATGTATTAGTTTATTCCTACTTCCATAGGAATACATTGAAAATGCTCGCTCTACTCCGCACCATTATCAATGTCTGTGCGGACGTCTGTATTTTACTTTCGCTTTTAAGTTAGCGATTTAAAAGCCCTCAGCGGTGTCACACGTCGATTAACCGGTGGGAAAATTGTATCACAGTCACATCCCTAATATATTTATATATAAATACAATAGGCCAACCTGAAAGAGAATTTTACTTGCCCGACCAGAGTAGCCTGATTAGAACGTCAATAACCAAAAAAAATAACTTGGGAATCACTAAAACAAGAGATTATTCTAATTTTATTACATTCATTTTAAGTTGCAATCAACAGTTGTTAATAAATGGATTACCAGTAATCAGTTGATCAATGGTAACAAGGTTGCGCTGCTGAGGCTCATGCAGCTTCTCCAGGAGAAATGTAAACAAATGAGATCAGCACACAAAAAACAAACTCAGTTAACAACTTACTGACTATAAAAATTATAAATATGGAGTTTTGATATATTTTATAACAGTTAAGCAACCTCACTTGACGAGAAGGCTGTTTCCTGAATACAATCACGATTGAAACTGTGACATTGATTTCATACAACAGGTTAAAAAACAGTTACAATCAAGTCACTTACATTTTAGATGCAATATTGACTGTTTTTGTTCTGTTTCAGCAGCGAAAATAGTTAAACAAAAAGATCACAGCAGAATCATCACGCGCATCTCTCAGCAATGTGTTTTCTCATTTCTGAATGATTCAGCATTTTGAACGAATCGGTTGACTCAAAGATTGAATGATCAATCCATAAACATATGTCTTAATCATGAATGACTCAGTCATTCAAACGAATCGTTTGAACGAATGAATCAATGACTCACTCATTAAGACGGTCGCCTGGCGACACTTAATGGCGGTTTAGTGTTATGTTTAAAAGTATCATTCTTTCCAACGTGTGTGCACCATTATCAATGTCCGTGCGGACGTCCGAATTTTACTTTCACTTTTATATTAGCGATTTAAAAGCACCCGCTTGTGTCACACGTCGATTAACCGATGGGAAAATATCCTCACAGTCATATACCTAATACATTTATATTTAAATACAATATAGGCCTACCTAGTAAAAAGTTTAATATACTATATTTATATCCTTTTGGACACAAGAGGGCAGTATAGCCCTATGTTTGCTTTTTTGTTGAACCAAATAGCACTAAATAGCTTGTTTTTAACTTTTTTTTATACTTCTTGAATTGCAAAAACAGAATAAAATGGGTTTAGTTCTAATATTTGTATAATTTTCTATAAAAATAAACGGTGTATAATTACATTTGTAGAAGATATGAGATGTTTTCTGATTCCTTTTTTGACATTACTTTAATCCCTCGCCATATCAAAACCGTTTGAGATATTTATTATCCGTGCACAATTTAGCATATTTAATGTATTTTCATCATGTTGAAAAAGTTTGGTGTGAATAAAATAAATAGTTTAAGAGGAGTGGCTAAACATTCAGAGGCTGATTTAGCAAAAAAAATCCACATTCAGACCAAAATATCTGACTTCCTGATGGCCGGAGCTAATGAATGTAAATTAGAAAGTTGTCCGGCTTGATGAGTACAATATACAAACAATTTTTTTTTTACTGTAGTTAAAACTAACCCGCCCACTTTTGTCAAAAGCATGTTGAAAGTGACACACTTCCTGCTGCCAGTTGGTGGCGCTATAACTTTGACTCACAATAGTTACATCCATCTGATCGGCCTCTTACCACGAACACACTGCTGAAGTTTCATCAAGATCAGTTAATGTATGCAGAAGTTATTCCACTTCGTGTTTCTCTTTTCTCGCCATAAATTCGTTTCCTCGCCACGGCCAAACCGTTCGAGATATCAAAAATCCGTCCGCAATTTAGAATCCTCAATGTCTTGACTTCATGCACACCGAGTTTGGTGGGGATTGGATGAATTCTCTAGGAGGAGTACTTCGCATTCCACAGCAAGCGTTTTCCAAACAACCCATAATAGCCGACTTCCTGTTGGGCTGGCTTAAAACTTAGAGCACGAAAGTTGTTCGGCCCGATGATATCTATATGTGTACTGAGTTTCAAATTAATTCATGCAAGCGTGTTTGATCTATGGAGCAAGTTTTCGGACCCCATTCCAGGGGGCGCTGTTGAGCCCCCCTGCCACGCCCGGGTACCAGCTTCAGCCAGGCCCTGATGGCCGCAGGTTCCGACTTGTATGTAAAGTTTCAAGAGTTTTTGAGCACGTTAAGGACCCCAAAAGCCCCTGAAACCTTGATTAACAATATAAAAGCAATAGTCAAATCCCCCCTCCCCTCACACACACAGAGACACAGAGAGAGGGAGAGAAAATTCTTCAGAAAATCCACATTCAAACCAAAATATCTCTCTTCCTGTTGGTCGGAGATCGTTAATGTAAATTAGAAAGTTGTCCGTCTTGATGAGAACAATACACATACCAAGTTTTGTTGTTGTTGATAAAACTAACCCCCCCACTTATGACTAAAGGTGGCGCTACTGAGCCCCTCACCACGCCCGTTTCTGAAACTTTGCACATGTCTACGGGCTAATAAATGTGATGTGTCTGTCGAGTTTCATCCAATTTCAAGTATGTTAAGAGTCTCAAAAGCATCAAAAAAGAATATTAAAGTTTGAAGCGTTGCCATGGCAACAGTATTAAAGATATCAAAAATCCTTTCACAGGTCTACATCTGCCGTGTGTTTACATTATACACATAAACTTTGAAGCAAATCGGGTAAAAATAAGAGGGTGATTTCAAAGCATTTTGAAAGGGACACACTTCCTGCTGCCAGTTGGTGGCGCTATAACTTTGACTCACAATAGTCACATCCATGTGATCGGCCTCTTACAACGAACACACTGCTGAAGTTTAATCAAGATCAGTTAATGTATGCAGAAGTTATAACACACTTCCTGTTTCCATTATTCGCCATCAATTCGTGTCCTCGCCACGGCCAAACCGTTCGAGATATCAAAAATCTGTCCGCAATTTAGCATCCTCAATGTCTTGACTTCATGCTGACTGAGTTTTGAGGCGAATGGATGAATTCCCTAGGAGGAGTACATTAAATTCCACAGCATGCGTTTCCAAACAACCCATAATAGCCGACTTCCTGTTGGGCTGGCGTAAAAAGTAAAAGTACGAAAGTTGTTCGGCCCGATGAGATCTATATGTGTACCGAGTTTCATATTATTACATGCAAGCGTGTCTGATTTATGGACCAAGTTTTCGGACCCCGTTCAAGGGGGCGCTGTCGAGCCCCCCTGCCACGCCCGGGTACCAGCTTCAGCCCGGCCCTGATGGCCGCGGGTTCTGACCCGTGTGCAAAGTTTCAAGAGTTTTCGAGCACGTTAAGGGTCTCAAAAGTGCCCGAAAGGTTGACAGAAAAATAAGAATAAGAAGAAATATAGCTGCGAGCAGCGATTGCGGGCCCAAGCCGGTGGCACCGCAACCCCGGTGCCTTTAGTTACCTAAAGGCACCGGGGTGGCGGTGCCACCGGCTTTGGCCCTTCATCGCTGCTCGCAGCTATATTTATATATATATATATATATATATATATATATATATATACATACATACATACATAGGCTACATATATATATATATATATATATATATATATATATATATATATATATGTATATATGTATATATATATATATATTTATGTGTGTATGTGTGTGTGTATATATATATATATATATATATATATATGTGTGTGTATATATAGATATATATATATGTGTGTGTGTGTGTATATATATATATATATATATATATATGTATATAAAAGACAGAAAATATTACTTGTCTTACCTTATTCTGATTTTATGATACACTCAAAATATTCCACAACAAATCCTTTAAATTTAATGTAAAAATAAAAACGAAAGTAAGTGTTTGGCTCACGTAACCCTATCATTAGAATCAAAACGTTTCAACAGTTGTGATGTATTTGGATGCTAAACTATTCTTTATTATAGGCTTTGTACTTCACTCGGTTTGCAATATCGACGGAAAAAATCATCCTCTTCACACGCGCAAAAATGTGCTTGGAAAAATCACAGTGGAGCAGTGCTTACTGTTAATGTACGAATTGTACTACTGACTATTTAAACAGAGCAGTGTGTATATGTTAGGTTTACTATTTTATTATATTTTATTAAGGCTATAATGAACAGGCTGCGATGTCAAGTTTGCAATGCTGGAATGTGTGTGTGATTTAACAGTAGACACATAAAAACATAATTGGCACATCATTTTGTTCATACAGGATATCATTCAAACTGCAAAGTGTTTACTTATATTTATGTACACTCGCAATGAAACACAACATGGTGCTTTTGTAAAATAAATTCAAGCAATCCACCCCCCGAAATGGCGTTCATTTTAAAATTAAACTAAAAGCTCTTGGCTAAACAGGCATTCATAACTGTGAGCGCCCACGGCGAGGAACGAGCAGAACAGAGTGAACGTTTTTTAGTTAATTCCTACTTCCATAGGAATTCATTGAAAATGCTCGCTCTACTCAGCACCATTATCCAAGTCTGTGCAGACATCTGTATTTTACTTTAAGTTAGCGATTTAAAAGCCCCCAGCGGTGTCACACGTCGATTAACCGACATCCCTAATATATTTATACAATAGGCCTACCTGAAAGAGAATTTAGCTTGCCCGACCAGAGTAGCCTGATTAGAACGTCAATGACAAAAAATAACTTGGGAATTACAAAAAAACGAGAGATTATTCTAATTTTATTACATTCATTTTAAGTTGCAATCAACAGTTGATAATAAATGTATTACTGATCAATGGTAACAAGGTTGCTGTTTCAGCAGCAAAAATAGTTAAACAAAGATCACAGCAGAACCGTCGCGCATCTCACAGCAACTTGTTTTCTCATTACTGAATGATTCAGCATTTAGAACGGATCGGTTGACTCAAAGATTCAATGATCAATCCATAAACATCTGTCTCAATCATGAATGACTCAGTCATTCGAACGAATCGTTTGAACGAATGAATCAATGACTCGCTCATTAAGACGGTCGCCTGGCGACACCTAATGACGGTTTAGTGTTACGTTTAAAAGTATCATTCTTTCCAACGTGTGTGCACCATTATCAATGTCCGTGCGGACGTCCGAATTTTACTTTCACTTTTATATTAGCGATTTAAAAGCACCCGCTCGTGTCACACGTCGATTAACCGTTGGGAAAATATCCTCACAGTCATATACCTAATACATTTATATTTAAATACAATATAGGCCTACCTAGTAAAAAGTTTTATATACTATATTTATATCCTTTTGGACACAAGAGGGCAGTATAGCCCTATATTTGCTTTTTTGTTGAACCAAATAGCACTAAATAGCCTGTTTATAACTTTTTTTATACTTCTTGAATTGCAAAAACAGAATAAAATGGGTTTAGTTCTAATATTTGTATAATTTTATATAAAAATAAACGGTGTATAATTACATTTGTAGAAGATATGAGATGTTTTCTGATTCCTTTTTTGACATTACTTTAATCCCTCGCCATATCAAAACCGTTTGAAATATTCAATATCCGTTCACAATTTAGAATCTTTAATGTATTTTCATCATGTTGAAAAAGTTTGGTGGGAATAAAATAAATAGTTTAAGAGGAGTGGCTAAAAATTCAGAGGCTGATTTTGCAAAAAAATCCACATTCAGACCAAAATATCTGACTTCCTGATGGCCGGAGCTAATGAATGAAAATTAGAAAGTTGTCCGGCTTGATGAGTACAATATACAAACAATTTTTTTTTTTACTGTAGTTAAAACTAACCCGCCCACTTTTGTCAAAAGCATGTTGAAAGTGACACACTTCCTGCTGCCAGTTGGTGGCGCTATAACTTTGACTCACAATAGTTACATCCATCTGATCGGCCTCTTACCACGAACACACTGCTGAAGTTTCATCAAGATCAGTTAATGTATGCAGAAGTTATTCCACTTCGTGTTTCTCTTTTCTCGCCATAAATTCGTTTCCTCGCCACGGCCAAACCGTTCGAGATATCAAAAATCCGTCCGCAATTTAGAATCCTCAATGTCTTGACTTCATGCACACTAGAGGATGGATACCCGACCCGAGCCCGACGGGACCCGTCGGTACCCGACGGGCCGGGCCGGGTTCGGACAGATATTTAGAAATTATGTTCGGGTTCGGGTCGGGCTCGGTCACATCAGCGCGATAAGGCATTGAACATTTTAAATTTAAAACAGCTTATTATGTAGGTACGTTAGCCAATGTGCCTGATGCTTTCACTTGATGCAAACGTTCATTTTTTGTGATTAAAATGCATGTAAAATTGTACCATAACATCTGTCTTCCTGTGTGCGCAAATTTCAAATTTGTTTATGTAGCCGTGACAACCAAACACGTGCATGCGCGCCCATGTTAAGTGCGCTTGTTTCTCCGTGCGCGCTGATGCACTCATCCTGTTGACATTTCCGAATGCCTTCCTTCAGTTGCTTAATAAAAGCGGGCTTTCCACACAAACAAACGTACATGTGTCATTAGTATGAGAAAAAAAATGGGATTTTAACTGTCGGTCTCGGGTCGGGCTCGGACATAAATATCTTTATGCCTGTCGGGCTCGGGTCGGGTTCGGTTACTGCTCTGTCGGACGCGGGCCGGGCTCGGACAGAAAAATTCGGCCCGATCCGCACTCTAATGCACACCGAGTTTGGTGGGGATTGGATGAATTCTCTAGGAGGAGTACTTCGCATTCCACAGCAAGCGTTTTCCAAACAACCCATAATAGCCGACTTCCTGTTGGGCTGGCGCAAAACTTAGAGCACGAAAGTTGTTCGGCCCGATGAGATCTATGTGTGTGCCGAGTTTCATATTAATTCATGCAAGCTAGTTTGATCTATGGAGCAAGTTTTCGGACCCCATTCCAGGGGGCGCTGTTGAGCCCCCCTTGCACTCCCGGGTACCAGCTTCAGCCAGGCCCTGATGGCCGCAGGTTCCGACTTGTATGTAAAGTTTCAAGAGTTTTTGAGCACGTTAAGGACCCCAAAAGCCCCTGAAACCTTGATTAACAATATAAAAGCAATAGTCAAATCCCCCCTCCCCTCTCACACACAGAAACACAGAGAGAGGGAGAGAAAATTCTTCAGAAAATCCACATTCAAACCAAAATATCTCTCTTCCTGTTGGTCGGAGATCGTTAATGTAAATTAGAAAGTTGTCCGTCTTGATGAGAACAATACACATACCAAGTTTTGTTGCTGTTGATAAAACTAACCCCCCCACTTATGACTAAAGGTGGCGCTACTGAGCCCCTCACCACGCCCGTTTCTGAAACTTTGCACATGTCTACGGGCTAATAAATGTGATGTGTCTGTCGAGTTTCATCCAATTTCAAGTATGTTAAGAGTCTCAAAAGCATCAAAAAAGAATATTAAAGTTTGAAGCGTTGCCATGGCAACAGTATTAAAGATATCAAAAATCCTTTCACAGGTCTACATCTGCCGTGTGTTTACATTATACACATAAACTTTGAAGCAAATCGGGTAAAAATAAGAGGGTGATTTCAAAGCATTTTGAAAGGGACACACTTCCTGCTGCCAGTTGGTGGCGCTATAACTTTGACTCACAATAGTCACATCCATGTGATCGGCCTCTTACAACGAACACACTGCTGAAGTTTCATCAAGATCAGTTAATGTATGCAGAAGTTATAACACACTTCCTGTTTCCATTATTCGCCATCAATTCGTGTCCTCGCCACGGCCAAACCGTTCGAGATATCAAAAATCTGTCCGCAATTTAGCATCCTCAATGTCTTGACTTCATGCTGACTGAGTTTGGAGGCGAATGGATGAATTCCCTAGGAGGAGTACATTAAATTCCACAGCATGCGTTTCCAAACAACCCATAATAGCCGACTTCCTGTTGGGCTGGTGTAAAAAGTAAAAGTACGAAAGTTGTTCGGCCCGATGAGATCTATATGTGTACCGAGTTTCATATTATTACATGCAAGCGTGTCTGATTTATGGACCAAGTTTTCGGACCCCGTTCAAGGGGGCGCTGTCGAGCCCCCCTGCCACGCCCGGGTACCAGCTTCAGCCCGGCCCTGATGGCCGCGGGTTCTGACCCGTGTGCAAAGTTTCAAGAGTTTTCAAGCACGTTAAGGGTCTCAAAAGTACCCGAAAGGTTGACAGAAAAATAAGAATAAGAAGAAGAATAATAAATATAGCTGCGAGCAGCGATTGCGGGCCCAAGCCGGTGGCACCGCCACCCTGGTGCCTTTAGTTACACTAAAGGCACCGGGGTGGCGGTGTCACCAGCTTGGGCCCTCCATCGCTGCTCGCAGCTATATTTATATATATATATATATATATATATATATATATATAAAATATATATATATATATAATAAAGACGGGAAATTTTACTTGTCTTACCTTATTCTGATTTTATGATACACTCAAAATATTCCACAACAAATCCTTTAAATTTAATGTAAAAATAAAAACGAAAGTAAGTGTTGGGCTCACGTAACCCTTTTATTAGAATCAAAACGTTTCAACAGTTGCGATGTATTTGGATGCTAAACTATTCTTTATTATAGGCTTTGTACTTCACTCGTGTTCCAATATCGACGGAAAAAATCATCCTCTTCACACGCGCAAAAATGTGTGTGTGATTTAACAGTAGACACATAAAAACATAATTGGCACATAATTTTGTTCATACAGGACATCATTCAAACTGCAGAGTGTTTACTTATATTTATATACACTCGCAATAAAACACAACATTGTGCTTTTATAAAATAAATTCAAGCAATCCACCCCCCGAAATGGCATTCATTTTAAAATGAAACTAAAAGCTCTTGGCTAAACAGGCATTCATAACTGTGAGCGCCCACGGCGAGGAACGAGCAGAACAGAGTGAACGTTTTTTAGTTAATTCCTACTTCCATAGGAATTCATTGAAAATGCTCGCTCTACTCAGCACCATTATTAAAGTCTGTGCAGACATCTGTATTTTACTTTAAGTTAGCGATTTAAAAGCCCCCAGCGGTGTCACACGTCGATTAACCGACATCCCTAATATATTTATATACAATAGGCCTACCTGAAAGAGAATTTGGCTTGCCCGACCAGAGTAGCCTGATTTGAACGTCAATGACAAAAAATAACTTGGGAATCACTAAAACGAGAGATTATTCTAATTTTATTACATTCATTTTAAGTTGCAATCAACAGTTGATAATAAATGTATTACTGATCAATGGTAACAAGGTTGCGCTGCTGAGGCTCGTGCAGCTTCTCCAGGAGAAACGTAAACAAATGAGATCAGCACACAAAAAAGAAACCCAGTTAACAACATACTGACTATAAAAATTACAAATATGGAGTTTTTATATATTTTATAACCTATGATAGAGTTAAGCAACCTCACTTGACGAGTAGGCTACTGTTTCCTGAATACAATCACGATTGAAACTGTGACATTGATTTCATACAACAGGTTAATAAACAGTTATAATTAAGTCACTTACATTTTAGATGCAATATTGACTGTTTTTGTTCTGTTTCAGTAGCAAAAATAGTTAAACAAAGATCACAGCAGAACCGTCGCGCATCTCACGGCAACTTGTTTTCTCATTACTGAATGATTCAGCATTTTGAACGAATCGGTTGACTCAAAGATTCAATGATCAATCCATAAACATCTGTCTCAATCATGAATGACTCAGTCATTTGAACGAATCGTTTGAACGAATGAATCAATGACTCGCTCATTAAGACTAATGTAAGACTAACCTAATGGCGGTTTAGTGTTATGTTTAAAAGTATCATTCTTTCCAACGTGTGTGCACCATTATCAATGTCCGTGCGGACGTCCGAATTTTACTTTCACTTTTATATTAGCGATTTAAAAGCACCCGCTCGTGTCACACGTCGATTAACCGATGGGAAAATATCCTCACAGTCATATACCTAATACATTTATATTTAAATACAATATAGGCCTACCTAGTAAAAAGTTTAATATACTATTTTTATATCCTTTTGGACACAAGAGGGCAGTATAGCCCTATGTTTGCTTTTTTGTTGAACCAAATAGCACTAAATAGCCTGTTTTTAACTTTTTTTATACTTCTTGAATTGCAAAAACAGAATAAAATGGGTTTAGTTCTAATATTTGTATAATTTTATATAAAAATAAACGGTGTATAATTACATTTGTAGAAGATATGAGATGTTTTCTGATTCCTTTTTTGACATTACTTTAATCCCTCGCCATATCAAAACCGTTTGAGATATTCAATATCCGTTCACAATTTAGCATATTTAATGTATTTTCATCATGTTGAAAAAGTTTGGTGTGAATAAAATAAATAGTTTAAGAGGAGTGGCTAAAAATTCAGAGGCTGATTTTGCAAAAAAATCCACATTCAGACCAAAATATCTGACTTCCTGATGGCCGGAGCTAATTAATGTAAATTAGAAAGTTGTCTGGCTTGATGAGTACAATATACAAAAATTTTTTTTTTTACTGTAGTTAAAACTAACCCGCCCACTTTTGTCAAAAGCATGTTGAAAGTGACACACTTCCTGCTGCCAGTTGGTGGCGCTATAACTTTGACTCACAATAGTTACATCCATCTGATCGGCCTCTTACCACGAACACACTGCTGAAGTTTCATCAAGATCAGTTAATGTATGCAGAAGTTATTCCACTTCGTGTTTCTCTTTTCTCGCCATAAATTCGTTTCCTCGCCACGGCCAAACCGTTCGAGATATCAAAAATCCGTCCGCAATTTAGAATCCTCAATGTCTTGACTTCATGCACACCGAGTTTGGTGGGGATTGGATGAATTCTCTAGGAGGAGTACTTCGCATTCCACAGCAAGCGTTTTCCAAACAACCCATAATAGCCGACTTCCTGTTGGGCTGGCGTAAAACTTGACCGGGGGAAAGTTGTTCGGCCCGATGATATCTATATGTGTACCGAGTTTCAAATTAATTCATGCAAGCGTGTTTGATCTATGGACCAAGTTTTGGGACCCCGTTCAAGGGGGCGCTGTTGAGCCCCCCTGCCACGCCCGGGTACCAGCTTCAACCCGTCCCTGATGGCAGGGGGTTCCGACTTGTATGTAAAGTTTCAAGAGTTTTTGAGCACGTTAAGGACCCCAAAAGCCCCTGAAACCTTGATTAACAATATAAAAGCAATAGTCAAATCCCCCCTCCCCTCACACACACAGAGACACAGAGAGAGGGAGAGAAAATTCTTCAGAAAATCCACATTCAAACCAAAATATCTCTCTTCCTGTTGGTCGGAGATCGTTAATGTAAATTAGAAAGTTGTCCGTCTTGATGAGAACAATACACATACCAAGTTTTGTTGTTGTTGATAAAACTAACCCCCCCACTTATGACTAAAGGTGGCGCTACTGAGCCCCTCACCACGCCCGTTTCTGAAACTTTGCACATGTCTACGGGCTAATAAATGTGATGTGTCTGTCGAGTTTCATCCAATTTCAAGTATATTAAGAGTCTCAAAAGCATCAAAAAAGAATATTAAAGTTTGAAGCGTTGCCATGGCAACAGTATTAAAGATATCAAAAATCCTTTCACAGGTCTACATCTGCCGTGTGTTTACATTATACACATAAACTTTGAAGCAAATCGGGTAAAAATAAGAGGGTGATTTCAAAGCATTTTGAAAGGGACACACTTCCTGCTGCCAGTTGGTGGCGCTATAACTTTGACTCACAATAGTCACATCCA
The DNA here is from genome assembly GCA_021554675.1 of Leuciscus idus. Classification (NCBI taxonomy): domain Eukaryota; kingdom Metazoa; phylum Chordata; class Actinopteri; order Cypriniformes; family Leuciscidae; genus Leuciscus; species Leuciscus idus. The sequence goes on from CM038628.1 coordinate 22,724,471, forward strand.
TGTGATCGGCCTCTTACAACGAACACACTGCTGAAGTTTAATCAAGATCAGTTAATGTATGCAGAAGTTATAACACACTTCCTGTTTCCATTATTCGCCATCAATTCGTGTCCTCGCCACGGCCAAACCGTTCGAGATATCAAAAATCTGTCCGCAATTTAGCATCCTCAATGTCTTGACTTCATGCTGACTGAGTTTGGAGGCGAATGGATGAATTCCCTAGGAGGAGTACATTAAATTCCACAGCATGCGTTTCCAAACAACCCATAATAGCCGACTTCCTGTTGGGCTGGCGTAAAAAGTAAAAGTACGAAAGTTGTTCGGCCCGATGAGATCTATATGTGTACCGAGTTTCATATTATTACATGCAAGCGTGTCTGATTTATGGACCAAGTTTTCGGACCCCGTTCAAGGGGGCGCTGTCGAGCCCCCCTGCCACGCCCGGGTACCAGCTTCAGCCCGGCCCTGATGGCCGCGGGTTCTGACCCGTGTGCAAAGTTTCAAGAGTTTTCGAGCACGTTAAGGGTCTCAAAAGTGCCCGAAAGGTTGACAGAAAAATAAGAATAAGAAGAAGAATAATAATAAATATAGCTGCGAGCAGCGATGGCGGGCCCAAGCCGGTGGCACCGCCACCCTGGTGCCTTTAGTTACACTAAAGGCACCGGGGGTGGCGGTTCCACCGGCTTGGGCCCTCCATCGCTGCTCGCAGCTATATTTATATATATATATATATATATATATATATATATATATATATATATATATATATAATAAAGACGGGAAATTTTACTTGTCTTACCTTATTCTGATTTTATGATACACTCAAAATATTCCACAACAAAGCCTTTAAATTTAATGTAAAAATAAAAACGAAAGTAAGTGTTGGGCTCACGTAACCCTTTCATTAGAATCAAAACGTTTCAACAGTTGTGATGTATTTGGATGCTAAACTATTCTTTATTATAAGCTTTGTACTTCACTCGTGTTCCAATATCGACGGAAAAAATCATCCTCTTCACACGCGCAAAAATGTGCTTGGAAAAATCACAGTGGAGCAGTGCTTACTGTGAATGTACGAACTGTGCTACTGACTATTTAAACAGAGCAGTGTGTATATGTTAGGTTTACTATTTTATTATATTTTATTAAGGCTATAATGAACAGGCTGCGATGTCAAGTTTGCAATAATGGAATGTGTGTGTGATTTAACAGTAGACACATAAAAACATAATTGGCACATAATTTTGTTCATACAGGACATCATTCAAACTGCAAAGTGTTTACTTATATTTATATATACTCGCAATAAAACACAACATTGTGCTTTTGTAAAATAAATTCAAGCAATCCACCCCCCGAAATGGCGTTCATTTTAAAATTAAACTAAAAGCTCTTGGCTAAACAGGCATTCATAACTGTGAGCGCCCACGGCGAGGAACGAGCAGAACAGAGCGAACGTTTTTTAGTTAATTCCTACTTCCATAGGAATTCATTGAAAATGCTCGCTCTACTCAGCACCATTATTAAAGTCTGTGCAGACATCTGTATTTTACTTTAAGTTAGCGATTTAAAAGCCCCCAGCGGTGTCACACGTCGATTAACCGACATCCCTAATATATTTATATATATACAATAGGCCTACCTGAAAGAGAATTTAGCCCGACCAGAGTAGCCTGATTAGAACGTCAATGACAAAAAATAACTTGGGAATCACAAAAAAACGAGAGATTATTCTAATTTTATTACATTCATTTTAAGTTGCAATCAACTGTTGATAATAAATATATTACTGATCAATGGTAACAAGGTTGCGCTGCTGAGACTCGTGCAGCTTCTCCAGGAGAAACGTAAACAAATGAGCGCAGCACACAAAAAAGCAACCCAATTAACAACATACTGACTATAAAAATTACAAATATGGAGTTTTTATATATTTTATAACCTATGATAGAGTTAAGCAACCTCACTTGACGAGTAGGCTACCGTTTCCTGAATACAATCACGATTGAAACTGTGACATTGATTTCATACAACAGGTTAATAAACAGTTATAATTAAGTCATTTACATTTTAGATGCAATATTGACTGTTTTTGTTCTGTTTCAGTAGCAAAAATAGTTAAACAAAGATCACAGCAGAACCGTCGCGCATCTCACGGCAACTTGTTTTCTCATTACTGAATGATTCAGCATTTTGAACGAATCGGTTGACTCAAAGATTCAATGATCAATCCATGAACATCTGTCTCAATCATGAATGACTCAGTCATTCGAACGAATCGTTTGAACGAATGAATCAATGACTCGCTCATTAAGACGGTCGCCTGGCGACACCTAATGGCGGTTTAGTGTTATGTTTAAAAGTATCATTCTTTCCAACGTGTGTGCACCGTTATCAATGTCCGTGCGGACGTCCGAATTTTACTTTCACTTTTATATTAGCGATTCAAAAGCACCCGCTCGTGTCACACGTCGATTAATCGATGGGAAAATATCCTCACAGTCATATACCTAATACATTTATATTTAAATACAATATAGGCCTACCTAGTAAAAAGTTTAATATACTATTTTTATATCCTTTTGGACACAAGAGGGCAGTATAGCCCTATGTTTGCTTTTTTGTTTAACCAAATAGCACTAAATAGCCTGTTTTTAACTTTTTTTATACTTCTTGAATTGCAAAAACAGAATAAAATGGGTTTAGTTCTAATATTTGTATAATTTTCTATAAAAATAAACGGTGTATAATTACATTTGTAGAAGATATGAGATGTTTTCTGATTCCTTTTTTGACATTACTTTAATCCCTCGCCATATCAAAACCGTTTGAGATATTTATTATCCGTTCACAATTTAGCATATTTAATGTATTTTCATCATGTTGAAAAAGTTTGGTGGGAATAAAATAAATAGTTTAAGAGGAGTGGCTAAACATTCAGAGGCTGATTTTGCAAAAAAATCCACATTCAGACCAAAATATCTGACTTCCTGATGGCCGGAGCTAATGAATGTAAATTAGAAAGTTGTCCGGCTAGATGAGTACAATATACAAACTATTTTTTTTTTACTGTAGTTAAAACTAACCCGCCCACTTTTGTCAAAAGCATGTTGAAAGTGACACACTTCCTGCTGCCACTTGGTGGCGCTATAACTTTGACTCACAATAGTTACATCCATCTGATCGGCCTCTTACCACGAACACACTGCTGAAGTTTCATCAAGATCAGTTAATGTATGCAGAAGTTATTCCACTTCGTGTTTCTCTTTTCTCGCCATAAATTCGTTTCCTCGCCACGGCCAAACCGTTCGAGATATCAAAAATCCGTCCGCAATTTAGAATCCTCAATGTCTTGACTTCATGCACACCGAGTTTGGTGGGGATTGGATGAATTCTCTAGGAGGAGTACTTCGCATTCCACAGCAAGCGTTTTCCAAACAACCCATAATAGCCGACTTCCTGTTGGGCTGGCGTAAAACTTAGAGCACGAAAGTTGTTCGGCCCGATGAGATCTATATGTGTACCGAGTTTCATATCATTACATGCAAGTGTGTTTGATTTATGGACAAGTGTTCGGATCCCGTTCCAGGGGGCGCTGTTGAGCCCCCCTGCCACACCCGGGTACCAGCTTCAGCCCGGCCCTGATGGCCGCACGTTCTGACCTGTGTGCAAAGTTTCAAGAGTTTTCGAGCACGTTTAAGGCCCCAAAAGCCCCTGAAACCTTGAAAAACAGGAATTTTAAACAAATCTCACTCAAAAGACAAATCCCCCCACCCCTCACACACACAGAGACGCAGAGGCAGAGAGAGAGAGGGAGAGAATTCTCCAAAAAATCACATTCAAACCAAAATATCTCACTTCCTGTTGGTCACAGCTTATGACTATAAATTAGAAAGTTGTCCGGCTTGATGAGAACAATATACATAACGATTTTTGTGACTCTACTTAAAACTAAGCCCCCACTTATGACTAAAGGTGGCGCTACTGAGCCCCTCACCACGCCCGTTTCTGAAACTTTGCACATGTCTACGGGCTAATAAATGTGATGTGTCTGTCGAGTTTCATCCAATTTCAAGTATGTTAAGAGTCTCAAAAGCATCAAAAAAAAATATTAAAGTTTGAAGCGTTGCCATGGCAACAGTATTAAAGATATCAAAAATCCTTTCACAGGTCTACATCTGCCGTGTGTTTACATTATACACATAAAGTTTGAAGCAAATCGGGTAAAAATAAGAGGGTGATTTCAAAGCATTTTGAAAGGGACACACTTCCTACTGCCAGTTGGTGGCGCTATAACTTTGACTCACAATAGTCACATCCATGTGATCGGCCTCTTACAACGAACACACTGCTGAAGTTTAATCAAGATCAGTTAATGTATGCAGAAGTTATAACACACTTCCTGTTTCCATTATTCGCCATAAATTTGCTTCCTCGCCACAGCCAAACCGTTTGAGATATCAAAAATCCGTCCGCAATTTATCATCCTCAATGTCTTGACTTCATGCTGACCGAGTTTGGAGGCGAATGGATGAATTCCCTAGGAGGAGTACATTAAATTCCACAGCATGCGTTTCCAAACAACCCATAATAGCTGACTTCCTGTTGGGCTGGCGTAAAAAGTAAAAGTACGAAAGTTGTTCGGCCCGATGAGATCTATATGTGTACCGAGTTTCATATTATTACATGCAAGCGTGTCTGATGTATGGACCAAGTTTTCGGACCCCGTTCAAGGGGGCGCTGTCGAGCCCCCCTGCCACGCCCGGGTACCAGCTTCAGCCCGGCCCTGATGGCCGCGGGTTCTGACCCGTGTGCAAAGTTTCAAGAGTTTTCGAGCACGTTAAGGGTCTCAAAAGTGCCCGAAAGGTTGACAGAAAAATAAGAATAAGAAGAAGAAGAATAAATATAGCTGCGAGCAGCGATTACGGGCCCAAGCCGGTGGCACCGCAACCCCGGTGCCTTTAGTTACCTAAAGGCACCGGGGTGGCGGTACCGCCGGCTTTGGCCCTCCATCGCTGCTCGCAGCTATATTTATATATATATATATATATATATATATATATAAATGTATATATATATATATATATAGATATAGATATATATATATATATGTGTGTGTATGTGTATATATATATATATATACACCGTTCAAAAGTTTGGGGTCAGGAAGATTTTTAATGTTTTTAGGAGAAGTCTCTTCTGCTCACCAAGGCTGCATTTATTTGATTAAAAATACAAACAAAAACAGTAATATTGTGAAATATTATTCCAATTTACAACAGCTGTTTTCTATTTTAAAATATTTTACACTGTAATTAATGTGATCAAAGCTGAGTTTTCAGCATCATTACTCCCGTCTTCAGTGTCACATGATCCTTCAGAAACCATTCTAATATGATGATTGATGGTCAATAAATATTAATTATTATTTTCAATGTTGAAAACAGTTGTGTACAGATTTTTTTTCAAAATGCGTTGATGAATGTAAAGTTCAAAAGAACAGCATTTATTTCAAATATAATTTTTTTAACATTATAAATGTCTGTACTGTAACTTTTAATCAGTTTAACTCATTCTCGATGAATAAAAGTATTGATTTATTTTATTTCTTTTCCCCAAAAATAAAATTAAAATTATTACTGACCCCAAACTTCTGAACGGTAGTGTTTAATGTTACAAAAGCTTTAGATTTCAGATAAATGCTGTTCTTTTGAACTTTCTATTCATCAAAGACTGTACACAACTGTTTTCGACATTTAAAATAATAATGAATGTTTCTTGAGCATCAATCATCATATTAGAATAATTTCTGAAGGATCATGTGACAGTGACGACTGGAGTAATGATGCTGAAAACTCAGCTTTGATCACAGGAATAAATAACAGTTTAAAATATATTAAAATAGAAAGCAGCTGTTTTAAATTGGAATAATATTTTACAATATTACTGTTTTTGTTTGTATTTTTAATCAAATAAATGCAGCCTTGGTGAGCAGAAGAAACTTCGCTTAAAAATCTTATTGACGCCAAATTTTTGAACAGTAGTGTATATATATTATATAAAAATGTAAGGGATAAGACACAGATAATTTTACTTGCCTGACCTGATTAGAACAATGAAAAAAACTTAAATGAAAAAATAACTTGGGAATCAATAAAACGGGGGCGCGATTGAACAGTGGATACATAAAAACATACTCTGTCATTTTGTTCAGAACATCATTCAAACTGCAAAGTGTTAACTTATATTTTTGTACAGTAGCAATAAAACACAACATTGTGCTTTTTTAAAATACATTCAAGCAATCCGCCCCGAAAATGAAACTAAAATGCTCACGGCTGCACAGGCATTCATAATGGTGCGCGTCCTCAGCGAGGAACGAGCAGAACAGAGTCAACGTTTTTTAGGTCATTCCTCCTTCCATAGGAATTTATTGAAAACGCTCGCTCTGCTCCGCACCATTATCAATGTCCGTGCGGACGAACATATTTTACTTTCGTTTTTAAGTTAGCGATTAAAAAGCCCCCAGCGGTGTCACACGTCAGTTAACCAGTGGTAAAATATTCTCACCGTCACATACCTAGTATATTTTTATATAGATATAATAGGCCTACCTGATTTTGAACACAAGAGGGCAGTATAGCACTATGTTTGACTTTATTTATTTATTGTTTAGACTAAACAACCATTCTGGCAGTTTTTAAACTTAAACATTCTTAAATTGAAAAAAAAGAATAAAATGAGTTAAGTTCTGATATTTGTATACTTTTATATAGTAATAAATGGTGTATAATTACATTTTTAGAATATATGAGCCTTTGAGTGTTTCCTTTTTAGACAATACTTTAATCCCTCGCCATAGCAAAACCGTTTGAGATATTTATTATCCGTTCACAATTTAGCATCATTAATATATTTTTATCATGTTGAAAAAGTTTGGTGGGAATAAAATAAACCACTTAGATAAAGGTGGCTAAAAATTCAGAGGCTGATTTAGCAAAAAAATCCACATTCAGACCAAAATATCTGACTTCTTGATGGTCAGAGCTAATGACTTTAAATTAGAAAGTTGTCCGGCTCGATGAGACCAATAAACGTACTGATTTTTGTAATTGTGGGTAAAACTAACCCCCCCACTTTTGTCAAAAACATTTTGAAAGTGACACACTTCCTGCTGCCAGTTGGTGGCGCTATAACTTTGACTCACAATAGTTACATCCATCTGATCGGCCTCTTACCACGAACACACTGCTGAAGTTTCATCAAGATCAGTTAATGCATGCAGAAGTTATTCCACTTCGTGTTTCTCTTTTCTCGCCATAAATTCGATTCCTCGCCACGGCCAAACCGTTCGAGATATCAAAAATCCGTCCGCAATTTAGAATCCTCAATGTCTTGACTACATGCACACCGAGTTTGGTGGGGATTGGATGAATTCTCTAGGAGGAGTACTTCGCATTCCACAGCAAGCGTTTTCCAAACAACCCATAATAGCCGACTTCCTGTTGGGCTGGCGTAAAACTTAGAGCACGAAAGTTGTTCGGCCCGATGATATCTATATGTGTACTGAGTTTCAAATTAATTCATGCAAGCGTGTTTGATCTATGGACCAAGTTTTGTGACCCCGTTCAAGGGGGCGCTGTTGAGCCCCCCTGCCACGCCCGGGTACCAGCTTCAACCCGTCCCTGATGGCAGGGGGTTCCGACTTGTATGTAAATTTTCAAGAGTTTTTGAGCACGTTAAGGACCCCAAAAGCCCCTGAAACCTTGATTAACAATATAAAAGCAATAGTCAAATCCCCCCTCCCCTCACACACACAGAGACACAGAGAGAGGGAGAGAAAATTCTTCAGAAAATCCACATTCAAACCAAAATATCTCTCTTCCTGTTGGTCGGAGATCGTTAATGTAAATTAGAAAGTTGTCCGTCTTGATGAGACCAATACACATACCAAGTTTTGTTGTTGTTGATAAAACTAACCCCCCCACTTATGACTAAAGGTGGCGCTACTGAGCCCCTCACCACGCCCGTTTCTGAAACTTTGCACATGTCTACGGGCTAATAAATGTGATGTGTCTGTCGAGTTTCATCCAATTTCAAGTATGTTAAGAGTCTCAAAAGCATCAAAAAAGAATATTAAAGTTTGAAGCGTTGCCATGGCAACAGTATTAAAGATATCAAAAATCCTTTCACAGGTCTACATCTGCCGTGTGTTTACATTATACACATAAACTTTGAAGCAAATTGGGTAAAAATAAGAGGGTGATTTCAAAGCATTTTGAAAGGGACACACTTCCTGCTGCCAGTTGGTGGCGCTATAACTTTGACTCACAATAGTCACATCCATGTGATCGGCCTCTTACAACGAACACACTGCTGAAGTTTAATCAAGATCAGTTAATGTATGCAGAAGTTATAACACACTTCCTGTTTCCATTATTCGCCATCAATTCGTGTCCTCGCCACGGCCAAACCGTTCGAGATATCAAAAATCTGTCCGCAATTTAGCATCCTCAATGTCTTGACTTCATGCTGACTGAGTTTGGAGGCGAATGGATGAATTCCCTAGGAGGAGTACATTAAATTCCACAGCATGCGTTTCCAAACAACCCATAATAGCCGACTTCCTGTTGGGCTGGCGTAAAAAGTAAAAGTACGAAAGTTGTTCGGCCCGATGAGATCTATATGTGTACCGAGTTTCATATTATTACATGCAAGCGTGTCTGATTTATGGACCAAGTTTTCGGACCCCGTTCAAGGGGGCGCTGTCGAGCCCCCCTGCCACGCCCGGGTACCAGCTTCAGCCCGGCCCTGATGGCCGCGGGTTCTGACCCGTGTGCAAAGTTTCAAGAGTTTTCGAGCACGTTAAGGGTCTCAAAAGTGCCCGAAAGGTTGACAGAAAAATAAGAATAAGAATAATAAATAATCCTACCGGAAACAATAGGGCCTTCGCCCTTTCAGGGCTTGGGCCCTAAATATAGCTGCGAGCAGCGATTACGGGCCCAAGCCGGTGGCACCGCAACCCTGGTGCCTTTAGTTACCTAAAGGCACCGGGGTGGCGGTACCGCCGGCTTTGGCCCTCCATCGCTGCTCGCAGCTATATTTATATATATATATATATATATATATATATATACATACACATAAATATATATGTATGTATATATATATATATATATATATATATATATATATATATATATATATATATATATATTATTGTTCAAAAGTTTGGGGTCAGGAAGATTTTTAATGTTTTTAGGAGAAGTCTCTTCTGCTCACCAAGGCTGCATTTATTGATTAAAAATACAAACAAAAACAGTAATATTGTGAAATATTATTCCAATTTAAAACAGCTGTTTTCAATTTTAAAATATTTTACATAGTAATTCATTTCTGTGATCAAAGTTGAGTTTTCAGCATCATTACTCAAGTCTTCAGTGTCACATGATCCTTCAGAAATCATACTAATATGATGATTGATGCTCAATAAATATTCATTATTATTTTCAATGTTGAAAACAGTTGTGTACAGATTTTTTTTTTCAAAATGCTTTGATGAATGTAAAGTTCAAAAGAACAGCATATATTTCAAATATATATATTTTTAACATTATAAATGTCTTTACTGTAACTGTTGATCAGTTTAACTCATCCTTCATAAATAAAAGTACTGATTTATTTTATTTCTTTCCCCCAAAAATAAAATTTTAATTATTACTAACCACAAACTTTTGAGCGGTAGTGTTTAACGTTACAAAAGCTTTAGATTTCAGATAAATGCTGTTCTTTTGAACTTTCTATTCATCAAAGACTGTACACAACTGTTTTCGACATTTAAAATAATAATGAATGTTTCTTGAGTATCAATCATCATATTAGAATAATTTCTGAAGGATCATGTGACAGTGACGACTGGAGTAATGATGCTGAAAACTCAGCTTTGATCACAGGAATAAATAACAGTTTAAAATATATTAAAATAGAAAGCAGCTGTTTTAAATTGGAATACTATTTTGCAATATTACTGTTTTTGTTTGTATTTTTAATCAAATAAATGCAGCCTTGGTGAGCAGAAGAAACTTCTCTGTTATGTGCGCGCCACAGACTGCACGCACGTCCGCTTAGAGTTCCGCCTTTTGCCTTCCGTCAATATTACGTTATTAGAAAAATATTTTTTTAGAGAATCGATTTTTTGACATTTGTGAATCGATTCAGAATCGTCCACGTCCGCATCGCGATGCATCTAAGAATCAATTTTTTCTCCCACCCCTAGATTTCATACAACAGGTTAATAAACAGTTACAATTAAGTCACTTACATTTTAGATGCAATGTTGACTGTTTTTGTTCTGTTTCAGCAGCGAAAATAGTTAAACAAAGATCACGGCAGAACCATCACGCATCACGTGTTTTCTCATAACTGAACGATTCAGCATTTTTAACGAATCGGTTGACTCAAAGATTGAATGATCAATCCATAAACATCTGTCTTAATCATGATCGACTCATTCGAACGAATCGTTTGAACGAATGAATCAATGACTCGCTTATTAAGATGGATGCCTGGCGACACCTAATGGCGGTTTAGTGTTGTTTAAAAGCATCATTCTTTCCCACATGTGTGTGATTTGTGTGTGCAACATTATCATTATTTTTCTTTCACTATTATATTAGCGATTTAAAAGCACCCACTCGTGTCACACGTCGATTAACCGGTGGGAAAATATCCTCAGACACATACCTAATAAATGTATATTTAAATACAATATTGGCCTACCTGGTAAAAAGTTTTATATACTATTTTGATGTCCTTTTGGACACAAGAGGGCAGTATAGCCCTATGTTTGCTTTTTTGTTGAACCAAATAGCACTAAATAGCCTGTTTTTAACCTTTTCATTCTTCTTGAATTGCAAAAACAGAATAAAATGGGTTTAGTTGTGATATTTGTATACTTTTATATAGAAATAAATGGTATATAATTACATTTTTAGAAGATTTTTACTTTAAATATGCTAAATTGTGAATGGATAATAAATATCTCAAACGGTTTTGCTATGGCGAGGGATTAATGTAGTTTCATCATGTTGAAAAAGTTTGGTACGAATAAAATAAATAGTTTAAGAGGAGTGGCTAAAAATTCAGAGGCTGATTTTGCAAAAAAATTCACATTCAGACCAAAATATCTGACTTCCTGATGGCCAGAGCTATTGAATGTAAATTAGAAAGTTGTCCGGCTTGATGAGAACAATATAGAAACTATTTTTTCTTTACTGTAGTTAAAAGTAACCCCCCCACTTTTGTCAAAAGCATGTTGAAAGTGACACACTTCCTGCTGCCAGTTGGTGGCGCTATAACTTTGACTCACAATAGCTACATCCATCTGATCGGCCTCTTACCACGAACACACTGCTGAAGTTTGATCAAGATCAGTTAATGTATGCAGAAGTTATTCCACTTCCGTGTTTCTCTTTTCTCGCCATAAATTCGTTTTCTCGCCACGGCCAAACCGTTCGAGATATCAAAAATCCGTCCGCAATTTAGAATCCTCAATGTCTTGACTTCATGCACACCGAGTTTGGTGGGGATTGGATGAATTCTCTAGGAGGAGTACTTCGCATTCCACAGCAAGCGTTTTCCAAACAACCCATAATAGCCGACTTCCTGTTGGGCTGGCATAAAACTTGCCCGGGGGAAAGTTGTTCGGCCCGATGATATCTATATGTGTACCGAGTTTCAAATTAATTCATGCAAGCGTGTTTGATCTATGGACCAAGTTTTGGGACCCCGTTCAAGGGGGCGCTGTTGAGCCCCCCTGCCACGCCCGGGTACCAGCTTCAACCCGTCCCTGATGGCAGGGGGTTCCGACTTGTATGTAAAGTTTCAAGAGTTTTTGAGCACGTTAAGGACCCCAAAAGCCCCTGAAACCTTGATTAACAATATAAAAGCAATAGTCAAATCCCCTCTCCCCTCACACACACAGAGACACAGAGAGAGGGAGAGAAAATTCTTCAGAAAATCTACATTCAAACCAAAATATCTCTCTTCCTGTTGGTCGGAGATCGTTAATGTAAATTAGAAAGTTGTCCGTCTTGATGAGAACAATACACATACCAAGTTTTGTTGCTGTTGATAAAACTAACCCCCCCACTTATGACTAAAGGTGGCGCTACTGAGCCCCTCACCACGCCCGTTTCTGAAACTTTGCACATGTCTACGGGCTAATAAATGTGATGTGTCTGTCGAGTTTCATCCAATTTCAAGTATGTTAAGAGTCTCAAAAGCATCAAAAAAGAATATTAAAGTTTGAAGCGTTGCCATGGCAACAGTATTAAAGATATCAAAAATCCTTTCACAGGTCTACATCTGCCGTGTGTTTACATTATACACATAAACTTTGAAGCAAATCGGGTAAAAATAAGAGGGTGATTTCAAAGCATTTTGAAAGGGACACACTTCCTGCTGCCAGTTGGTGGCGCTATAACTTTTACTCACAATAGTCACATCCATGTGATCGGCCTCTTACAACGAACAGACTGCTGAAGTTTAATCAAGATCAGTTAATGTATGCACAAGTTATAACACACTTCCTGTTTCCATTATTCGCCATCAATTCGTGTCCTCGCCACGGCCAAACCGTTCGAGATATCAAAAATCTGTCCGCAATTTAGCATCCTCAATGTCTTGACTTCATGCTGACTGAGTTTGGAGGCGAATGGATGAATTTCCTAGGAGGAGTACATTAAATTCCACAGCATGCGTTTCCAAACAACCCATAATAGCCGACTTCCTGTTGGGCTGGCGTAAAAAGTAAAAGTACGAAAGTTGTTTGGCCCGATGAGATCTATATGTGTATTGAGTTTCATATTATTACATGCAAGCATGTCTGATTTATGGACCAATCTTTCGGACCCCGTTCAAGGGGGCGCTGTTGAGCCCCCCTGCCACGCCCGGGTACCAGCTTCAGCCCTGCCCTGATGGCCGCAGGTTCTGACCTGTGTGCAAAATTTCAAGAGTTTTCGAGCATGTTAAAGGCCCCAAAAATGCCCGAAAGGTTGACAGAAAAATAATAATAATAATAATAATAATAAATATAGCTGCGAGCAGCGATTGCGGGCCCAAGCCGGTGGCACCGCCACCCTGGTGCCTTTAGTTACACTAAAGGCACCGGGGTGGCGGTGTCACCAGCTTGGGCCCTCCATCGCTGCTCGCAGCTATATTTATATATATATATATATATATATATATATATATATATATATATATATATATATATATATATATATATAAAATATATATATATATATATATATATAATAAAGACGGGAAATTTTACTTGTCTTACCTTATTCTGATTTTATGATACACTCAAAATATTCCACAACAAATCCTTTAAATTTAATGTAAAAATAAAAACGAAAGTAAGTGTTGGGCTCACGTAACCCTTTTATTAGAATCAAAACGTTTCAACAGTTGCGATGTATTTGGATGCTAAACTATTCTTTATTATAGGCTTTGTACTTCACTCGTGTTCCAATATCGACGGAAAAAATCATCCTCTTCACACGCGCAAAAATGTGTGTGTGATTTAACAGTAGACACATAAAAACATAATTGGCACATAATTTTGTTCATACAGGACATCATTCAAACTGCAGAGTGTTTACTTATATTTATATACACTCGCAATAAAACACAACATTGTGCTTTTATAAAATAAATTCAAGCAATCCACCCCCCGAAATGGCGTTCATTTTAAAATGAAACTAAAAGCTCTTGGCTAAACAGGCATTCATAACTGTGAGCGCCCACGGCGAGGAACGAGCAGAACAGAGTGAACGTTTTTTAGTTAATTCCTACTTCCATAGGAATTCATTGAAAATGCTCGCTCTACTCAGCACCATTATTAAAGTCTGTGCAGACATCTGTATTTTACTTTAAGTTAGCGATTTAAAAGCCCCCAGCGGTGTCACACGTCGATTAACCGACATCCCTAATATATTTATATACAATAGGCCTACCTGAAAGAGAATTTGGCTTGCCCGACCAGAGTAGCCTGATTTGAACGTCAATGACAAAAAATAACTTGGGAATCACTAAAACGAGAGATTATTCTAATTGTATTACATTCATTTTAAGTTGCAATCAACAGTTGATAATAAATGTATTACTGATCAATGGTAACAAGGTTGCGCTGCTGAGGCTCGTGCAGCTTCTCCAGGAGAAACGTAAACAAATGAACGCAGCACGCAAAAAAGAAACCCAGTTAACAACATACTGACTATAAAAATTACAAATATGGAGTTTTTATATATTTTATAACCTATGATAGAGTTAAGCAACCTCACTTGACGAGTAGGCTACTGTTTCCTGAATACAATCACGATTGAAACTGTGACATTGATTTCATACAACAGGTTAATAAACAGTTATAATTAAGTCACTTACATTTTAGATGCAATATTGACTGTTTTTGTTCTGTTTCAGTAGCAAAAATAGTTAAACAAAGATCACAGCAGAACCGTCGCGCATCTCACGGCAACTTGTTTTCTCATTACTGAATGATTCAGCATTTTGAACGAATCGGTTGACTCAAAGATTCAATGATCAATCCATAAACATCTGTCTCAATCATGAATGACTCAGTCATTTGAACGAATCGTTTGAACGAATGAATCAATGACTCGCTCATTAAGACTAATGTAAGACTAACCTAATGGCGGTTTAGTGTTATGTTTAAAAGTATCATTCTTTCCAACGTGTGTGCACCATTATCAATGTCCGTGCGGACGTCCGAATTTTACTTTCACTTTTATATTAGCGATTTAAAAGCACCTGCTCGTGTCACACGTCGATTAACCGATGGGAAAATATCCTCACAGTCATATACCTAATACATTTATATTTAAATACAATATAGGCCTACCTAGTAAAAAGTTTAATATACTATATTTATATCCTTTTGGACACAAGAGGGCAGTATAGCCCTATGTTTGCTTTTTTGTTGAACCAAATAGCACTAAATAGCCTGTTTTTAACTTTTTTTATACTTCTTGAATGGCAAAAACAGAATAAAATGGGTTTAGTTCTAATATTTGTATAATTTTATATAAAAATAAACGGTGTATAATTACATTTGTAGAAGATATGAGATGTTTTCTGATTCCTTTTTTGACATTACTTTAATCCCTCGCCATATCAAAACCGTTTGAGATATTTATTATCCGTTCACAATTTAGCATATTTAATGTATTTTCATCATGTTGAAAAAGTTTGGTGTGAATAAAATAAATAGTTTAAGAGGAGTGGCTAAAAATTCAGAGGCTGATTTAGTAAAAAAATCCACATTCAGACCAAAATATCTGACTTCCTGATGGCCGGAGCTAATGAATGTAAATTAGAAAGTTGTCCGGCTTGATGAGTACAATATACAAAACATTTTTTTTTTACTGTAGTTAAAACTAACCCGCCCACTTTTGTCAAAAGCATGTTGAAAGTGACACACTTCCTGCTGCCAGTTGGTGGCGCTATAACTTTGACTCACAATAGTTACATCCATCTGATCGGCCTCTTACCACGAACACACTGCTGAAGTTTCATCAAGATCAGTTAATTTATGCAGAAGTTATTCCACTTCGTGTTTCTCTTTTCTCGCCATAAATTCGTTTCCTCGCCACGGCCAAACCGTTCGAGATATCAAAAATCCGTCCGCAATTTAGAATCCTCAATGTCTTGACTTCATGCACACCGAGTTTGGTGGGGATTGGATGAATTCTCTAGGAGGAGTACTTCGCATTCCACAGCAAGCGTTTTCCAAACAACCCATAATAGCCGACTTCCTGTTGGGCTGGCGCAAAACTTAGAGCACGAAAGTTGTTCGGCCCGATGAGATCTATGTGTGTGCCGAGTTTCATATTAATTCATGCAAGCTAGTTTGATCTATGGAGCAAGTTTTCGGACCCCATTCCAGGGGGCGCTGTTGAGCCCCCCTGCCACGCCCGGGTACCAGCTTCAGCCAGGCCCTGATGGCCGCAGGTTCCGACTTGTATGTAAAGTTTCAAGAGTTTTTGAGCACGTTAAGGACCCCAAAAGCCCCTGAAACCTTGATTAACAATATAAAAGCAATAGTCAAATCCCCCCTCCCCTCACACACACAGAGACACAGAGAGAGGGAGAGAAAATTCTTCAGAAAATCCACATTCAAACCAAAATATCTCTCTTCCTGTTGGTCGGAGATCGTTAATGTAAATTAGAAAGTTGTCCGTCTTGATGAGAACAATACACATACCAAGTTTTGTTGCTGTTGATAAAACTAACCCCCCCACTTATGACTAAAGGTGGCGCTACTGAGCCCCTCACCACGCCCGTTTCTGAAACTTTGCACATGTCTACGGGCTAATAAATGTGATGTGTCTGTCGAGTTTCATCCAATTTCAAGTATGTTAAGAGTCTCAAAAGCATCAAAAAAGAATATTAAAGTTTGAAGCGTTGCCATGGCAACAGTATTAAAGATATCAAAAATCCTTTCACAGGTCTACATCTGCCGTGTGTTTACATTATACACATAAACTTTGAAGCAAATCGGGTAAAAATAAGAGGGTGATTTCAAAGCATTTTGAAAGGGACACACTTCCTGCTGCCAGTTGGTGGCGCTATAACTTTGACTCACAATAGTCACATCCATGTGATCGGCCTCTTACAACGAACACACTGCTGAAGTTTAATCAAGATCAGTTAATGTATGCAGAAGTTATAACACACTTCCTGTTTCCATTATTCGCCATCAATTCGTGTCCTCGCCACGGCCAAACCGTTCGAGATATCAAAAATCTGTTCGCAATTTAGCATCCTCAATGTCTTGACTTCATGCTGACTGAGTTTGGAGGCGAATGGATGAATTCCCTAGGAGGAGTACATTAAATTCCACAGCATGCGTTTCCAAACAACCCATAATAGCCGACTTCCTGTTGGGCTGGCGTAAAAAGTAAAAGTACGAAAGTTGTTCGGCCCGATGAGATCTATATGTGTACCGAGTTTCATATTATTACATGCAAGCGTGTCTGATTTATGGACCAAGTTTTCGGACCCCGTTCAAGGGGGCGCTGTCGAGCCCCCCTGCCACGCCCGGGTACCAGCTTCAGCCCGGCCCTGATGGCCGCGGGTTCTGACCCGTGTGCAAAGTTTCAAGAGTTTTCGAGCACGTTAAGGGTCTCAAAAGTGCCCGAAAGGTTGACAGAAAAATAAGAATAAGAATAAATATAGCTGCGAGCAGCGATTGCGGGCCCAAGCCGGTGGCACCGCCACCCTGGTGCCTTTAGTTACACTAAAGGCACCGGGGGTGGCGGTTTCACCGGCTTGGGCCCTCCATCGCTGCTCGCAGCTATATTTATATATATATATATATATATATATATAACAAAAAAAACAAAAACAAAATATATATATATATATATATATTTTTTTTTTTAGGTGTGTTTATATATATATATATATATATATATATGTATTTTTTTTTGTTATATATATATATATATATATATATATATATATATATATATATATATATATATTACATTTTTTGGATGCTAAACATTTGTTTATTATAGGCTTTGTACTTCACTCACGTTCCACTATTGAAGGGAAAAATTATCCTCTTCACATGCGCAAATATGTGCTTGGAAACATCACAGTTTAGCGGTGATTACTGTGTTTAAATAGTCAGTACAATTCATACTATTCAGAGCAGTGTAATTTTTATATGTTAGGTTGACTATTTTATTATTATATTTTATAAAGGCTATAATGAACAGACTGCGATATCAAGATTGCAATGCGCTCGCTCTGCACCATTATCAATGTCCGTGCGGACGAACATATTTTACTTTCGTTTTTAAGTTACCGATTCAAAAGCCCCCAGCGGTGTCACACATCGATTAACCGGTGGGAAAATTTTCCCACAGTCACATCCCTAATATATTTATATATAAATACAATAGGCCAACCTGAAAGAGAATTTTACTTGCCCGACCAGAGTAGCCTGATTAGAACGTCAATGACAAAAAAATAACTTGGGAATCACTAAAACGAGAGATTATTCTAATTTTATTACATTCATTTTAAGTTGCAATCAACAGTTGTTAATAAATGGATTACCAGTAATCAGTTGATCAATGGTAACAAGGTTGCGCTGCTGAGGCTCGTGCAGCTTCTCCAGAAGAAATGTAAACAAATGAGATCAGCACACAAAAAACAAACTCAGTTAACAACTTACTGACTATAAAAATTATAAATATGGAGTTTTGATATATTTTATAACAGTTAAGCAACCTCACTTGACGAGAAGGCTGTTTCCTGAATACAATCACGATTGAAACTGTGACATTGATTTCATACAACAGGTTAAAAAACAGTTACAATCAAGTCACTTACATTTTAGATGCAATATTGACTGTTTTTGTTCTGTTTCAGCAGCGAAAATAGTTAAACAAAAAGATCACAGCAGAATCATCACGCGCATCTCTCAGCAATGTGTTTTCTCATTTCTGAATGTTTCAGCATTTTGAACGAATCGGTTGACTCAAAGATTGAATGATCAATCCATAAACATGTCTTAATCATGAATGACTCAGTCATTCAAACGAATCGTTTGAACGAATGAATCAATGACTCACTCATTAAGACGGTCGCCTGGCGACACTTAATGGCGGTTTAGTGTTATGTTTAAAAGTATCATTCTTTCCAACGTGTGTGTGATTTGTGTGTGCAACATTATCAATGTCCGTGCGGACGTCCGTTTTTTACTTTCACTTTTATATTAGCGATTTAAAAGCACCCGCTCGTGTCACACGTCGATTAACCGTTGGGAAAATATCCTCACAGTCATATACCTAATACATTTATATTTAAATACAATATAGGCCTACCTAGTAAAAAGTTTTATATACTATATTTATATCCTTTTGGACACAAGAGGGCAGTATAGCCCTATATTTGCTTTTTTTGTTGAACCAAATAGCACTAAATAGCCTGTTTTTAACTTTTTTATACTTCTTGAATTGCAAAAACAGAATAAAATGGGTTTAGTTCTAATATTTGTATAATTTTATATAAAAATAAACGGTGTATAATTACATTTGTAGAAGATATGAGATGTTTTCTGATTCCTTTTTGGACATTACTTTAATCCCTCGCCATAGCAAAACCGTTTGAGATATTTATTATCCGTTCACAATTTAGCATATTTAATGTATTTTCATCATGTTGAAAAAGTTTGGTGGGAATAAAATAAATAGTTTAAGAGGAGTGGCTAAAAATTCAGAGGCTGATTTTGCAAAGAAATCCACATTCAGACCAAAATATCTGACTTCCTGATGGCCAGAGCTAATGAATGTAAATTAGAAAGTTGTCCGGCTTGATGAGTACAATATACAAAAATTTTTTTTTTTACTGTAGTTAAAACTAACCCGCCCACTTTTGTCAAAAGCATGTTGAAAGTGACACACTTCCTGCTGCCAGTTGGTGGCGCTATAACTTTGACTCACAATAGTTACATCCATCTGATCGGCCTCTTACCACGAACACACTGCTGAAGTTTCATCAAGATCAGTTAATGTATGCAGAAGTTATTCCACTTCGTGTTTCTCTTTTCTCGCCATAAATTCGTTTCCTCGCCACGACCAAACCGTTCGAGATATCAAAAATCCGTCCGCAACTTAGAATCCTCAGTGTCTTGACTTCATGCACACCGAGTTTGGTGGGGATTGGATGAATTCTCTAGGAGGAGTACTTCGCATTCCACAGCAAGCGTTTTCCAAACAACCCATAATAGCCGACTTCCTGTTGGGCTGGCGTAAAACTTAGAGCACGAAAGTTGTTCGGCCCGATGATATCTATATGTGTACTGAGTTTCAAATTAATTCATGCAAGCGTGTTTGATCTATGGACCAAGTTTTGGGACCCCGTTCAAGGGGGCGCTGTTGAGCCCCCCTGCCACGCCCGGGTACCAGCTTCAACCCGTCCCTGATGGCAGGGGTTTCCGACTTGTATGTAAAGTTTCAAGAGTTTTTGAGCACGTTAAGGACCCCAAAAGCCCCTGAAACCTTGATTAACAATATAAAAGCAATAGTCAAATCCCCCCTCCCCTCACACACACAGAGACACAGAGAGAGGGAGAGAAAATTCTTCAGAAAATCCACATTCAAACCAAAATATCTCTCTTCCTGTTGGTCGGAGATTGTTAATGTAAATTAGAAAGTTGTCCGTCTTGATGAGAACAATACACATACCAAGTTTTGTTGCTGTTGATAAAACTAACCCCCCCACTTATGACTAAAGGTGGCGCTACTGAGCCCCTCACCACGCCCGTTTCTGAAACTTTGCACATGTCTACGGGCTAATAAATGTGATGTGTCTGTCGAGTTTCATCCAATTTCAAGTATGTTAAGAGTCTCAAAAGCATCAAAAAAGAATATTAAAGTTTGAAGCGTTGCCATGGCAACAGTATTAAAGATATCAAAAATCCTTTCACAGGTCTACATCTGCCGTGTGTTTACATTATACACATAAACTTTGAAGCAAATCGGGTAAAAATAAGAGGGTGATTTCAAAGCATTTTGAAAGGGACACACTTCCTGCTGCCAGTTGGTGGCGCTATAACTTTGACTCACAATAGTCACATCCATGTGATCGGCCTCTTACAACGAACACACTGCTGAAGTTTAATCAAGATCAGTTAATGTATGCTGAAGTTATAATACACTTCCTGTGTCCCTTATTCGCCATCAATTCGTGTCCTCGCCACGGCCAAACCGTTCAAGATATCAAAAATCCGTCCGCAATTTAGCATCTTCAATGTCTTGTCTTCATGCACACCGAGTTTGGAGGCGATTGGATGAATTCTCTAGAAGGAGTACATTAAATTCCACAGCATGCGTTTCCAAACAACCCATAATAGCCGACTTCCTGTTGGGCTGGCGTAAAAAGTAAAAGTACGAAAGTTGTTCGGCCCGATGAGATCTATATATGTACCGAGTTTCATATTATTACATGCAAGCGTGTCTGATTTATGGACCAAGTTTTCGGACCCCGTTCAAGGGGGCGCTGTTGAGCCCCCCTGCCACGCCCGGGTACCAGCTTCAGCCCGGCCCTGATGGCCGCGGGTTCTGACCCGTGTGCAAAGTTTCAAGAGTTTTAGAGCACGTTAAGGGTCTCAAAAGTGCCCGAAAGGTTGACAGAAAAATAAGAATAAGAATAATAAAATATAGCTGCGAGCAGCGATTGCGGGCCCAAGCCGGTGGCACCGCCACCCTGGTGCCTTTAGTTACACTAAAGGCACCGGGGTGGCGGTGTCACCGGCTTGGGCCCTCCATCGCTGCTCGCAGCTATATTTATATATATATATATATATATATATATATATATATATACACAAACACATATATATATATATATATATATATATATATATATATATATATAATAAAGACGGGAAATTTTACTTGTCTTACCTTATTCTGATTTTATGATACACTCAAAATATTCCACAACAAATCCTTTAAATTTAATGTAAAAATAAAAACGAAAGTAAGCCGTGTTGGTCTCACGTAACCCTCTCATTAGAATCAAAATGTTTCAATATTTGCTATGTATTTGGATGCTAAACTATTCTTTATTATAGGCTTTGTACTTCACTCGTGTTCCAATATCGATGGAAAAAATCATCCTCTTTACACGCGCAAAAATGTGCTTGGAAACATCACAGTGGAGCTCTGCTTACTGTGAATGGTACAAATTGTACTACTGACTATTTAAACAGAGCAGTGTAATTCGTATATGTTATGTTGACTATTTTTATTATTATATTGTATTAGGGCTGTAATGAACAGGCTGCGATGTCAAGATTGCAATTCTGGAATGTGTGTGTGTGTGTGTGTGTGTGTGTGTGTGTGTGTGTGTGTGTGTGTGTGTGTGTGTGTGTGTGACGCGGTTGCGGTTGAACAGTGGACACATAAAAACATAAATAAAATGTATTAGTTTATTCCTACTTCCATAGGAATACATTGAAAATGCTCGCTCTACTCCGCACCATTATCAATGTCTGTGCGGACATCTGTATTTTATTTTCGCTTTTAAGTTAGCGATTTAAAAGCCCTCAGCGGTGTCACACGTCGATTAACCGGTGGGAAAATGTTATCACAGTCACATCCCTAATATATAAATACAATAGGCCTACCTGAAAGAGAATTTTACTTGCCCGACCAGAGTATAGCCTGATTAGAACGTCAATAACAAAACAAATTACTTGGGAAT
Organism: Leuciscus idus; assembly: GCA_021554675.1. NCBI lineage: Eukaryota > Metazoa > Chordata > Actinopteri > Cypriniformes > Leuciscidae > Leuciscus > Leuciscus idus. Next base: position 22,746,779 of record CM038628.1, read on the forward strand.
CACTAAAATGAGAGATTATTCTAATTTCATTACATTCATTTTAAGTTGCAATCAGCAGTTAATAATAAATGTCTTACTGATCAATGGTAACAAGGTTGCCCTGCTGAGGCTCATGCAGCTTCTCCAGGAGAATTGTGAACAAATGAGCGCAGCACACAAAAAAAGCAACCCAGTTAACAACATACTGACTATAAAAATGACAAATATGGAGTTTTTATATATTTTATAAAATATAAGCAACCTCACTTGACGAGTAGGCTACTATTTCCTGAATACAATCACGATTGAAACTGTGACATTGATTTCATACAACAGGTTAATAAACAGTTACAATTAAGTCACTTACATTTTAGATGCAATATTGACTGTTTTTGTTCTGTTTCAGCAGCAAAAATAGTTAAACAAAGATCACAGCAGAACCACAGCAACTTGTTTTCTCATTACTGAATGATTCAGCATTTTGAAACGAATCGGTTGACTCAAAGATTCAATGGTCAATCCATAAACATCTGTCTCAATCATGAATGACTCAGTCATTCGAACGAATCGTTTGAACGAATGAATCAATGACTCGCTCATTAAGATGGTCGCCTGGCGACACCTAATGGCGGTTTAGTGTTTAAAAGTATCATTCTTTCCAAAGTGCACCATTATCAATGTCAGTGCGGACGTCCGTTTTTTACTTTCACTTTTATATTAGCGATTTAAAAGCACCCGCTCGTGTCACACGTCGATTAACCGATGGGAAAATATCCTCACAGTCATACCTAATACATTTATATTTAAATACAATAGGCCTACCTAGTAAAACGTTTTATATACTATTTTGATTTCCTTTTGGACACAAGAGGGCAGTATAGCCCTATGTTTGCTTTTTTGTTGAACCAAATAGCACTAAATAGCCTGTTTTTAACTTTTTCATACTCCTTGAATAGCAAAAACAGAATAAAATGGGTTTAGTTCTAATATTTGTATAATTTTATATAAAAATAAATGGTGTATAATTACATTTTTAGAAGTTATGAGATGTTTCCTGCTTCCTTTTTGACATTAATTTAATCCCTCGCCATAGCAAAACCGTTTGAGATATTCAATATCCGTTTACAATTTAGCATCATTAATATATTTGTATCATGTTGAAAAAGTTTGGTGGGAATAAAATAAATAGTTTAAGAGGAGTGGCTAAAAATTCAGAGGCTGATTTTGCAAAAAAAATCCACATTCAGACCAAAATATCTGACTTCCTGATGGCCGGAGCTAATGAATGTAAATTAGAAAGTTGTCCGGCTTGATGAGTACAATATACAAACTATTTTTTTTTTACTGTAGTTAAAACTAACCCGCCCACTTTTGTCAAAAGCATGTTGAAAGTGACACACTTCCTGCTGCCAGTTGGTGGCGCTATAACTTTGACTCACAATAGTTACATCCATCTGATCGGCCTCTTACCACGAACACACTGCTGAAGTTTCATCAAGATCAGTTAATGTATGCAGAAGTTATTCCACTTCGTGTTTCTCTTTTCTCGCCATAAATTCGTTTCCTCGCCACGGCCAAACCGTTCGAGATATCAAAAATCCGTCCGCAATTTAGAATCCTCAATGTCTTGACTTCATGCACACCGAGTTTGGTGGGGATTGGATGAATTCTCTAGGAGGAGTACTTCGCATTCCACAGCAAGCGTTTTCCAAACAACCCATAATAGCCGACTTCCTGTTGGGCTGGCGTAAAACTTAGAGCACGAAAGTTGTTCGGCCCGATGATATCTATATGTGTACTGAGTTTCAAATTAATTCATGCAAGCGTGTTTGATCTATGGACCAAGTTTTGGGACCCCGTTCAAGGGGGCGCTGTTGAGCCCCCCTGCCACGCCCGGGTACCAGCTTCAACCCGTCCCTGATGGCAGGGGGTTCCGACTTGTATGTAAAGTTTCAAGAGTTTTTGAGCACGTTAAGGACCCCAAAAGCCCCTGAAACCTTGATTAACAATATAAAAGCAATAGTCAAATCCCCCCTCCCCTCACACACACAGAGACACAGAGAGAGGGAGAGAAAATTCTTCAGAAAATCCACATTCAAACCAAAATATCTCTCTTCCTGTTGGTCGGAGATCGTTAATGTAAATTAGAAAGTTGTCCGTCTTGATGAGAACAATACACATACCAAGTTTTGTTGTTGTTGATAAAACTAACCCCCCCACTTATGACTAAAGGTGGCGCTACTGAGCCCCTCACCACGCCCGTTTCTGAAACTTTGCACATGTCTACGGGCTAATAAATGTGATGTGTCTGTCGAGTTTCATCCAATTTCAAGTATGTTAAGAGTCTCAAAAGCATCAAAAAAGAATATTAAAGTTTGAAGCGTTGCCATGGCAACAGTATTAAAGATATCAAAAATCCTTTCACAGGTCTACATCTGCCGTGTGTTTACATTATACACATAAACTTTGAAGCAAATCGGGTAAAAATAAGAGGGTGATTTCAAAGCATTTTGAAAGGGACACACTTCCTGCTGCCAGTTGGTGGCGCTATAACTTTGACTCACAATAGTCACATCCATGTGATCGGCCTCTTACAACGAACACACTGCTGAAGTTTAATCAAGATCAGTTAATGTATGCAGAAGTTATAACACACTTCCTGTTTCCATTATTCGCCATCAATTCGTGTCCTCGCCACGGCCAAACCGTTCGAGATATCAAAAATCTGTCCGCAATTTATCATCCTCAATGTCTTGACTTCATGCTGACTGAGTTTGGAGGCGAATGGATGAATTCCCTAGGAGGAGTACATTAAATTCCACAGCATGCGTTTCCAAACAACCCATAATAGCCGACTTCCTGTTGGGCTGGCGTAAAAAGTAAAAGTACGAAAGTTGTTCGGCCCGATGAGATCTATATGTGTACCGAGTTTCATATTATTACATGCAAGCGTGTCTGATTTATGGACCAAGTTTTTGGACCCCGTTCAAGGGGGCGCTGTCGAGCCCCCCTGCCACGCCCGGGTACCAGCTTCAGCCCGGCCCTGATGGCCGCGGGTTCTGACCCGTGTGCAAAGTTTCAAGAGTTTTCGAGCACATTAAGGGTCTCAAAAGTGCCCGAAAGGTTGACAGAAAAATAAGAATAAGAAGAATAAATATAGCTGCGAGCAGCGATTGCGGGCCCAAGCCGGTGGCACCGCCACCCTGGTGCCTTTAGTTACACTAAAGGCACCGGGGTGGCGGTGTCACCGGCTTGGGCCCTCCATCGCTGCTCGCAGCTATATTTATTTATATATATATATATATATATATATATATATATATATATATAAATGTAACAAAAAATAATAATATATACATTATATATATGTAACAAAAAAAAAAAAAAAAAATTATATATATATATATATATATATATATATATATATATATATATATATATATATATATATATGGTGTGCGTCCACGGCGAGGAACGGGCAGAGAAGAGCAAACGTTTTTTAGTTAATTCCTACTTCCATAGGAATTCATTGAAAACGCTCGCTCTGCACCATTATCCATTACAGTGCGGACGAACATATTTTACTTTTGTTTTTAAGTTAGCAATTCAAAAGTCCCCAGCGGTGCCACACGTTGATTAACCGGTGGTAAAATATTCCTCACCGTCACATACGGGTACCTAGTATATTTGATATTTTACATAGATACAATAGGCCTACCTGACTTTGATCACAAGAGGGCAGTATAGCACTATGAATGACATATATATATATATATATATTTTTTTTTTGGACAAAAAAAACATTCTGGATGTTTTTAAACTTAAACAATTATTAAATTGAAAAAACAGAATAAAATGGGTTTAGATCTGATATTTGTATAATTATATATAGAAATAAATGGAGTATAATTACATTTTTAGAAGATAGGTTTTAGGCGTTTCCTTTTTTGACATTACTTTAATCCCTTGCCATAGCAAAACCGTTTGAGATATTTATTATCTGTTTACAATTTAGCTTCTTTAAAGTATTTTCATCATTTTGAAAAAGTTTCGTGGGAATTAAATAAACCACTTAAGAGGAGTGGGTAAAAAATCAGAGGCTGATTTTGCCAAAAGTCCACATTCAGACCAAAATATCTGACTTCCTGTTGATCCAAGCTAATGACTGTTTTTTTTTTTTTTAATGGTAGTATTATTTTATACAAAAATGTATAATTCTGATGAGAATAAAGTTAGTGTTGATTAAAATTTTAAGGAAAACATATATATTGATCTAATATATATAGCACATTAATTTTAAATTCATTCAGCTTGAATCACCAAACATACAATATTAATTTTATTTAAAGCAAACAATACATTTAAAAGATATGTTCTATGCATATTTTGTCATTTTAAAAATATCCATAAAGTGCTATGCAAAAAGACAAGACCTTAGATATTTCTTTATCCTTTTAATGCAGGACTAATTTTAAACAAACTAAGTGCACGGCTGCATGGTCATTCATGACGGTGCGCGTCCACGGCGAGGAGCGAGCAGAACAAAGCGAACGTTTTTTAGTTCATTACTTCCATAGCAAATAATGGAAAACCCTCGCCCTGCTCCGAAGCATTATCAATGTCGGTGCGGACGGGAGTATTTTACTTTCATATTAGCGATTTAAAAGCCCTCGCCGGTGTCACACATCGATTAACCGGTGGGAAAATATCCTCAGTCACATACCTAATATATATTTATATATACATATAATTTTTATATATAAATATTTTATATACAAAAAAGCAAGGCCTTAGAGAATTATTTATCATTTAATGCAGAACAAATGAATGAAATAGTTAAGCTCTTTTCACTGTAACAGACAGACAGCCACACACACACAAACACAGAGAGAGTGAGACCCCCTCCTCCTCCTCGCCACACACACACAGACACCCCCCTCCCCTCCCCACACAGACACACAGAATGGCAGAGGGCACTCTCTCTGTCAGAGAAAATCCACATTCAAACCAAAATATCTGACTTTCTGTTGATCCGAGCTAATAACTGTAAATTAGAAAGTTGTCCGGCTCGACGAGAACAATATATGTGGCGAGTTTTATAACTGTAAGTAAAACGGACTAAGTTATAACACACATTTTGTTTCTCTTTTCTCGCCATAAATTCATTTCCTCGCCACGGCCAAACCGTTCGAGATATCAAAAATCCGCTGGCAATTTATCATCCTCAATGTCTTGACTTCATGCTGACCGAGTTTGGTGGCAATCCGATCAATTCCCAAGGAGAAGTATATCGAAATCCAGGGGCATGCGTTTCCAAACAACCCATAATAGCCGACTACCTGTTGGGCTGGCGTAAAACTTAGAGCACGAAAGTTGTTCAAGCCGATGAGATCTATATGTGTACCGAGTTTCATATTATTACATGCAAGCGTGTTTGATTTATGGACAAGTGTTCGAATCCCATTCCAGGGGGCGCTGTCGAGCCCCCCTGCCACGCCCGGGTACCAGCTTCAGCCCGGCCCTAATGGCTGCGGGTTCTGACCTGTGTGCAAAGTTTCAAGAGTTTCCGAGCATGTTAAGGGCCCCAAAAGCCCCTGAAACCATGAAAACCAATAATTAAAAGTATTCTCACTCAAAGAAAAATCTCTCCCCCCCCTCTCCCTCTCCCTCTCACAGAGAGAGAGAAAATTCTTCGAAACATCCACATTCAAACCAAAATATCTGACTTCCTGTTGGTCGGAGGTAATGAATGTAAATTAGAAAGTTGTCCGGCTCGACGAGAACAATATACGTACTGAGTTTTATCATTGTAGATAAAAGTATAGACCTAACTCCCCCTCTTTTGTCAAAAGGTGGCGCTACTGAGCCCCTGCACCACGCCCGTGTCTGAAACTTTGCACATGTCTACTGGCTAATAAATGTCATGTGTCTGTCGAGTTTCATGCAATTTCAAGTATGTTAAGAGTCTCAAAAGCATCAAAAAAGAATATTAAAGTTTGATGCGTTGCCACGGCAACAGTATCTAAGATATCAATAATCCTTTCACAGGTCTACATCTGTCGTGTGTCTACATTATACACATAAAGTTTGAAGCAAATCGGTTAAAAATAAGAGGGTGATTTCAAAGCATTTTGAAAGTGACACACGTCCTGCTGCCAGTTGGTGGCGCTATAACTTTGACTCACAATAGTCACATCCATGTGATCGGCCTCTTACAACGAACACACTGTGGAAGTTTCATCAAGATCAGTTAATGTATTCTGAAGTTATAATACACTTCCTGTGACCCTTTATTCGCCATAAATTCGTTTCCTCGCCACAGCCAAACCGTTCGAGATATCAAAAATCCCCTGGCAATTTTTCATCCTCAATGTCTTGACTTCATGCACACCGAGTTTGGAGGCAATTGGATCAATTCTCTAGGAGGAGTAGATCACATTCCACAGCATGCGTTTCCAAACAACCCATAATAGCCGACTTCCTGTTGGGCTGGCGTAAAAAGTAAAAGTAGGAAAGTTGTTCGGCCCGATGAGATCTATATATGTACCGAGTTTCATATTATTACATGCAAGCGTGTCTGATTTATGGACCAAGTTTTCGGACCCCGTTCAAGGGGGCGCTGTTGAGCCCCCCTGCCACGCCCGGGTACCAGCTTCAGCCCGGCCCTGATGGCCGCGGGTTCTGACCCGTGTGCAAAGTTTCAAGAGTTTTCGAGCACGTTAAGGGTCTCAAAAGTGCCCGAAAGGTTGACAGAAAAATAAGAATAATAATAATAATAAATATAGCTGCGAGCAGCGATTGCGGGCCCAAGCCGGTGGCACCGCCACCCTGGTGCCTTTAGTTACACTAAAGGCACCGGGGTGGCGGTGTCACCGGCTTGGGCCCTCCATCGCTGCTCGCAGCTATATTTATATATATATATATATATATATATATATATATATATGTGTGTATATATATATATATATATATATATATATACATATATAAATGTAACAATACATATATATATATATATATTCATTCCTACTTCCATAGGAATTCATTGAAAACGCTCGCTCTGCTGCGCACCATTATCAATGTCTGTGCGGACGATCATATTTTACTTTCGTTTTTAAGTTAGCGATTCAAAAGCCCCCAGCGGTGTCACACGTTGATTAACCGGTGGGGAAATATTCTCACCGTCACAAACCTAGTATATTTTCATATAGATACAATAGGCCTACCTGATTTTGAACACAAGAGGGCAGTATAGCACTATGAATTACATAATTAATTTTTTGGACTAAAAAAAACATTCTGGATGTTTTTAAACTTAAACAATTATTAAATAGAAAAAAAAAAAGAATAAAATGGGTTTAGTTGTAATATTTGTATACTTTTATATAGAAATACATGGTGTATAATTACATTTTTAGAAGATAGGAGGTTTTTAGTGTTTCCTTTTTTGACATTACTTTAATCCCTCGCCATAGCAAAACCGTTTGAGATATTTATTATTCGTTTACAATTTAGCATCTTTAATGTATTTTCATCATGTTGAAAAGTTTTGTGGGAATAAAATAAATAGTTTAAGAGGAGTGGCTAAAAATTCAGAGGCTGATTTTGCAAAAAAATCCACATTCAGACCAAAATATCTGACTTCCTGATGGCCGGAGCTAATGAATGTAAATTAGAAAGTTGTCCGGCTTGATGAGTACAATATACAAACTATTTTTTTTTTACTGTAGTTAAAACTAACCCCCCCACTTTTGTCAAAAGCATGTTGAAAGTGACACACTTCCTGCTGCCAGTTGGTGGCGCTATAACTTTGACTCACAATAGTTACATCCATCTGATCGGCCTCTTACCACGAACACACTGCTGAAGTTTCATCAAGATCAGTTAATGTATGCAGAAGTTATTCCACTTCGTGTTTCTCTTTTCTCGCCATAAATTCGTTTCCTCGCCACGGCCAAACCGTTCGAGATATCAAAAATCCGTCCGCAATTTAGAATCCTCAATGTCTTGACTTCATGCACACCGAGTTTGGTGGGGATTGGATGAATTCTCTAGGAGGAGTACTTCGCATTCCACAGCAAGCGTTTTCCAAACAACCCATAATAGCCGACTTCCTGTTGGGCTGGCGCAAAACTTAGAGCACGAAAGTTGTTCGGCCCGATGAGATCTATGTGTGTGCCGAGTTTCATATTAATTCATGCAAGCTAGTTTGATCTATGGAGCAAGTTTTCGGACCCCATTCCAGGGGGCGCTGTTGAGCCCCCCTGCCACGCCCGGGTACCAGCTTCAGCCCGGCCCTGATGGCCGCACGTTCTGACCTGTGTGCAAAGTTTCAAGAGTTTTCGAGCACGTTTAAGGCCCCAAAAGCCCCTGAAACCTTGAAAAACAGGAATTTTAAACAAATCTCACTCAAAAGACAAATCCCCCCACCCCTCACACACACAGAGACGCAGAGGCAGAGAGAGAGAGGGAGAGAATTCTCCAAAAAATCACATTCAAACCAAAATATCTCACTTCCTGTTGGTCACAGCTTATGACTATAAATTAGAAAGTTGTCCGGCTTGATGAGAACAATATACATAACGATTTTTGTGACTCTACTTAAAACTAAGCCCCCACTTATGACTAAAGGTGGCGCTACTGAGCCCCTCACCACGCCCGTTTCTGAAACTTTGCACATGTCTACGGGCTAATAAATGTGATGTGTCTGTCGAGTTTCATCCAATTTCAAGTATGTTAAGAGTCTCAAAAGCATCAAAAAAGAATATTAAAGTTTGAAGCATTGCCATGGCAACAGTATTAAAGATATCAAAAATCCTTTCACAGGTCTACATCTGCCGTGTGTTTACATTATACACATAAAGTTTGAAGCAAATCGGGTAAAAATAAGAGGGTGATTTCAAAGCATTTTGAAAGGGACACACTTCCTACTGCCAGTTGGTGGCGCTATAACTTTGACTCACAATAGTCACATCCATGTGATCGGCCTCTTACAACGAACACACTGCTGAAGTTTAATCAAGATCAGTTAATGTATGCAGAAGTTATAACACACTTCCTGTTTCCATTATTCGCCATAAATTTGCTTCCTCGCCACAGCCAAACCGTTTGAGATATCAAAAATCTGTCCGCAATTTAGCGTCCTCAATGTCTTGACTTCATGCACACCGAGTTTGGTGGGGATCGGATGAATTCTCTAGGAGGAGTATTTCAATTCCAGAGCGTACGTTTTTCAAACAACCCATAATAGCCGACTTCCTGTTGGGCTTGCGTAAAACTTAGAGCACGAAAGTTGTTCGGCCCGATGAGATCTTTATGTGTACCGAGTTTCATATTATTACATGCAAGCGTGTTTGATTTATGGACCAAGTTTTCGGACCCCGTTCCAGGGGGCGCTGTCGAGCCCCCCTGCCACGCCCGGGTGCCAGCTTCAGCCCGGCCCTGATGGCCGCGGGTTCTGACCCGTGTGCAAAGTTTCAAGAGTTTTTGAGCATGTTAAGGGCCCCAAAAATGCCTGAATAGTCGTAAGAAAAATAATAATAATAATAATAATAATCCTACCGAAAACAATAGGGCCTTCGCCCTTTCAGGGCTTGGGCCCTAATAATAAATAATCCTACCGAAAACAATAGGGCCTTCGCCCTTTCAGGGCTTGGGCCCTAATAATCCTACCGAAAACAATAGGGCCTTCGCCCTTTCAGGGCTTGGGCCCTAATAATAAATAATTCTACCGAAAACAATAGGGCCTTCGCCCTTTCAGGGCTTGGGCCCTAATAATAATAATAATAATAATAAATAATCCTACCGGAAACAATAGGGCCTTCGCCCTTTCAGGGCTTGGGCCCTAATAAATAATCCTACCGAAAACAATAGGGCCTTCGCCCTTTCAGGGCTTGGGCCCTAATAATAATAAATAATTCTACCGAAAACAATAGGGCCTTCGCCCTTTCAGGGCTTGGGCCCTAATAATAATAAATAATCCTACCGGAAACAATAGGGCCTTCGCCCTTTCAGGGCTTGGGCCCTAATAAAAATAAAACGAGACCAAATTACATAAAAGGATGCAAATTAAACATATTTAGAGAGTACAAGATCGGTCTTAATAGCCTTTCTATTTTTAAGACCTCTTACAGTGGTGTGATATTGTTTTAGCTCTGCTAAAAGGTGTTCAAAATTTGGTTTGGACTCTGCTCATTTCTTCTTATGAATATGGAATTTTCCTAAGACTAAAACCAATTGGTCAAAAAAAAGAAAAATCCTTATCTATTCCACCATCTTCAAAGTAAATAAACATCTTTTCCCCTCAATGTTAAAGTTTGTGCCAGCGCAGCTTCTCAAGAGCGGCTGCACTGGGCTGCACGTGGGCTGATGACGACACAGCTGTTCCACGATTGGCCGGATTCACCGCATGACAACGATCACGTGTGTTTCGTGTTTATTCGAACACCTTTAGTTCCTCTAAAGCTCTCAAATCAGTTTATTATAACAGTGAACACTCTTTTCATGTCGTTGTCATGTTATATTGTGTCATGTTTATCAAATTAAAACGGCTTAAAAAACGTAGACTCCACTTCATTGATAGTAGCTTATGTTGAACTTTATTCTTGTTCAAACAGACGCTGTATGAAGCAGTAAGTATTGAATGAAAATGTCTCTGAAACATCTGTGTATTATTTGGCAAATATTGCATTTATTTCACTGCAGCCGTGGTAAAGTATGCAAACACCACGTGAGCGGTCACTACGGGAACCAGAAAGTGTCTGGCTTCATGTCTCCGTTTGCAGCTCCTCCCCGCCTGCACGCGGCTACTCTCGCCGATCGGTTACATCCAGCCGCAGCCGATGTCGAACACACCTATTGTCTACTACATTTAGAAAATTAAATTCCATTGTTAAGCCTTTAATAAAGAGTAATTTAATAACATTTAATAATAATAATAATAAACACTCAACTACATTTTCTGAGATTTTAACAGGTGTTTGTGTTGCACATTACAGAAGAAAATGTTATCATCCGTTAATTTTAATTGTAATAGAAAACTTATCTTGGCACTATTTTTGTCTTTCGGGTTTAAAATCTTCATAGTGTCAATGTCATAGGTTGTGATATTTTCTCTCATTATGGTGTACTGATAATTATTCATGAGACATTTGTGCACTTATCCTATGAGAGACACGTTTATGGATCGCAAGTGTTTGTTTTCAGTTTTTTTTCAGAGTTTCTAAGTGGCATAATTAATTTAGTCTCCGACACAAACGTGATCCATCCTTTCTGTGAGTGTAACCCTCGGTAAACAGTGCAGGTGTCATGATGGTCACAAACCCGGAGATGTAACTCTAATTTCACTAAGCTAATTGGTAACTAAAAACTTACAGATCATGCTTTCAAGTTGTTTCAAGTAGGCACTTCCATCATTGTTTCCTCAGAGGAAAACCCCCTGCTCTAATGATTAAATACTTTCACTTTACCTACCCCATTTGACAATAATTGGTTCTTTGAGAGTTTTGTGGGATACAAAACAGTCATATTCTGCTTTTTCATCCTCCTTGATGTCCACACTCTTCCTCAACTGGAAGGTTCCATCATTGTTTGGTTTGGTTCCTGTGGATTCAGTCTCATCATCAGGCAAGGATGTGCGATATTTCCTTATGGTCAACGTCACATCTTTGGGGTAGAAACCAGTGGCCATACAGGTGAGTTTCAGCTTAGTTTTGTCACTGGTAGACTTTTTCGCAAACACATGAACCTTTGGAGGAGCTGCAGACACAGTAATCAGTTTATCAATCAGTTATATCTCTATGACAGCTGCAGATAATCAACAGATACAATACACTACATTTACTCACAGCCATTTTTGAGCTCCTTATCTCCATAGTCTCTGAATTTGTTGAGCCAGTCCACACACTCTTTCTCCAGGTAGCCCTTGGTGTACTGGTTCAGGATGGGCACATTATCCCATTTCCTCTTGGTTGGAAGAGCTGCAACAACTGGGGCAACCCACTGAGACTCCTTATCATCAAAAGACAGGAAGTTATCGCCATCATAACTGTACTCATCAATGCCTTTGGAAAACTTCAGTTCAATTCCATCTTCAATTTCAATTTCACACCCATGTCTCCACTAAAGAACATGGACATCTGAAAGGGACAGAAAAAATGCTGTTGAATACAGAATACAGATTGTATTCTGTTGAAAAATTAATTTGAGGCGCCTAATCCTGGTATCGATCATGAACAGTAATATTATAACTAGGCCGCTGCCATGTTGATCGATGTCGAATTATGGAAAGTAAGCTTTTTTATTTGACAAAACTCGTAGCTTATATATTTAATTATATAGGCTAAGTATAGATACACTTAAATTCCATGTAACAGAAATTCGTAATCCAATTTCAATTCTGTTGCTCCAATGCATTTTTAGACCGGATGCGTAAAATGTTACTTTCACTTTCTCAAACAAACGCATCAAAATGTAATCATTTAACGTTTCCCGTTTGAACTGAAGACAAAGTCCCACAAAGAAAGAAAAAGCAAAGCAGAGCAAAACTCTTTGTCACGACAACCGTTTCCATGATTTATAATCTTCTGATTAGGCTATCTAATTCCACTGATGTTTACTGTGTCGGTCTGAACTGAAGAACTCAAGATCACGACTGTAATCATCTGGTTGCAGAAAATGGCGGTGATGGGCGATTTCTAACTGCGTCATGAAAGCTTCGAAACCTTTACGAATCTTTTGTTTCGATTCTCCTCCTTCTTCTTCTCTTGGTGGATTGCAAACAACTTTTAGGTGCATACCGCCACCTACTGTACAGGAGTGTGTAACATCATGCTATTTGTTTAAGTGTTCTCATATTCTACCCATCTACCCTGTGTCTTTAAGAAATTTAAAAAGTGCAGTTCTGGTTATCCCTTCTCTCTCTCCTTCTGTTCCCAGTATCCCCATCAGATTCCATTTCTGCCCTGCTTCCTGAATCCCATCTTGAAACACCTGTCTTTCCACCTCATATAATATACAGTGCAATGAGAGTGCAGATAAACTAGCAAAAGATGCATTACAGCAGGAAATAACAGTTCCAATTCCACTTGGAAAAGGAGAAGGAAAATCAGTGATTAGAAAGAAAGGTATAGAAATGTGGCAGAAATGGTGGGAAGAAGACACGAAAGGAAGGGGATATCATAAAAAAATATAAGGAAAGGACTAGGCGGGAGGAAATTATAATGACAAGACTGAGAGTGGACCACACAGGATTGAATGGCACCTTGTTTTTAATGGGGAAAAGGAATAGTGAATACTGTGAAAACTGTGGGGTTAAAGAAAATGCTGAACATGTCAATGTCCACATTTTCCTTCTCCTTTTCCAAGTGGAATTGGAACTGTTATTTCCTTCTGTAATTCATCTTTTGCTAGTTTATCTGCACTCTCGTTCCCTTTCACTCCCTCATGTGCTGGCACCCAACAAAACTGAACGTCTATGCCACCCTGATGTAATCTTAGCAAACTGTGATGAAGTTCTAATAGTAGGTCTTCTCTGACAGATTCCATTGACTGTATGCTTTTTATGACAGCTAATGAGTCTGTGCATAATACCACCCTATCAGGTCTTACCTCTTCAACCCACTGTAATGCAATGATGACTGCCATGATTTCTGCTGTATATAGATAACTGGTCAGATAATCTTTTGGAAATATTTATTTTGAATTCTGGAATATGTATTCCAACTCCCAAACATTCCTGTTTGCTCTTGGATCCATCTGTATAAATTTTGAGATAATTATAGTAACTGTTCCTTATAAATACTTGTCTTAATTCCCACTTCGTCCATTCTCCATTCTCTTTTCTTTTCCAGGATACTAAAATCTGTTTCTACCTCTGGGAAAAAAACATGGTGGAATATTACTGGGTTGGACGTGGTGAAATCTAAGGCTTTTATTCAATATTCCTTCACTCTCTTTTCCCAACAATCCTGTATGGTCTCCTTAGTAGGATTCTCTTTCCCACTTCCTTTCAATCGGATCCAATAAGCTAGTGCAAGTTTTTCTCTTCTTAACTTCAGAGGTGTTTCTCCTGTTTCTATAAGTATTGCGTTAGTAGGTGTTGACTTAATAGCTCCAATGCATACACGTGCTCTATACTGTAATCCTGTTTTTTCCAATGATGTTTTTGCTACTGCACCATAAATTATACAACCATAATCTATTGATGACCTCATGCATGCTCTATAGATGTCAATTAATGATATTTTATCTGCACCCCAATCATATCCAGCCACAGCTCTCAGCAGGTTGATAACTTCATTTTGTTTCTAAGTGCTGTATGTGTGTTTTCCATGTTTATTTACTATCAAACCATAAAATTTACTTTCTCCATTGGTTGCTGATATAGGGCCCTATCTTGCACCCAGCGCAATTGACTTTGTACACTGACGCATGTATCATTACTATTTTGCACCCGTGCACAGTGGACTTTTCCCTCCACAGACGCATGTCGGTAAATTAGGAAATGAACTTGCGCTCCCGGGGGCGGTTCAGCGCAAAGAGGAGGCGTGTTCCGGCGCAAACGTTCCCTTGTGCTATTTTGCAGGTTTAGAAAACAATTCCGCCACAGACCAGGAAAAACCTAGTCTAAAGTCTACATACATAATATGTATGTTATTCATATTCCATTTTAAGGGTGCATGCTTGGCCATAATCAATGTAGCATGTGGGACATGTGCACATGCACTTTGCTTATCTCATCTACACACAGACGCAGCAGTTCTTATTTTTAGAAAACCATACATTATTACAAGGAAAAATATTAACACACAAGGGAAATCATTGTTGTGTCCATGAACATGTGAAAAAATAGGCATAAATCTAGCTTACACATTTACCCAAATTTTTATACGCCTGTTTAACCGAAGCTAATTTGGGTGGGTTTCTTCCATCCCCATACAATGTCGCTTCTCTGTCTTTTACGGCCCTGACGAGAACGTCAGTCTCCTCGGCTGTGAACCGCTCCTGGCGTGCACCTGGCAAATCCGCCGTTATAATAGCAATCCGCCATGGAACAAGCGTGCCTGCTCTTAAAGGGAATGTGAGATGTCGCTCTGATTGGTTTATTTCACGTTACGCCCAAACCACACCTATGAATAATAAAGCTACTTCAGACCAACCCATTTTAGATTTGCGTCGGGCACAAGAGTAATTTATCCCGCCGGTATAATAGCAACAGCGCCCAAGACCTGCCCACAAAGTTAGCGTTTCGCGCTTGATACTTGATCGTTAAAATAGGCCCATAATGTTAACTTTTGTAATGGGAGATTTTTGATTTTCATTACTTACTTTGATTTTCATTAACATACACAGGATTGACTTCTATGTGTGCTGCTGACCATGTGATATAATGATTGATGTGAAACGCCTGCGAAGCAGGAGAAGAGGGGGAGAGCTTTGAAGGCTGAAGCCCTGACCCCTAAGGTCAAAGGGCTGTCCAATTTAGGACTTGCAGGCTGCAAGTTAAGCTAAACTAAAGTTCAGTGTATAATAGGATCACTGGTGGTGTCTTATCCATCTATGGAGTTTAAAGAACCTATAACCTTTAAAGAAGATAACAATAACACAGTATAAAGACTGGCCTGCCTCTCTCTCCTGGTCGCACTTGTTCCACATTTATTCTTGCAAGAATAAATTACTTTTTAATGATCATTTGATTCCAGACTGTCTCTTACGCCAAAGATGATTGTTTAGTGAATTAAACTGCCATAACAATTGGTGTCAGAAGTGGGATTCCATGGCAGTTTCTTCTGGCCCTGAGTAAAGCGGATTGACGACTGATCATCCTGAACCACCAGGCTTTAGTCTTACCTCGCAGAATTGAGAGAGAAGAGCCAACTGCTATCAGGGCCAGGAGGAACTCCACTGGAATCAGAAAGAATCCAGGTGGCAACAGAAAATCTTGGGTAAGAGACAGCAAATTTATTTTTCATTTGGGGATTTTGAAAAGAACATTTTGTGGGTGAACCATAGTGGCTGTATTTAAGAACTGAAGCTAGAGCTGTGGTACGAGGAAAAGGAGAGGCTTTTAAAAGGGCGAGGAAATTGAGACCTAGGGTAGGTCAAGACATTGTCCAGACCAAAAGCCGAGTACTCGTTATTGAAATTAATAGGAGCTGAAATAATTGATCACTGGAAGATTTCCAGGGAAAGAAATTGAAAGTAAGCAGAAATTAATTCCAACCTTTCCTGATTTCCGGTGAAAAGTCAGATTAAGCGCGCTGAATTAAAATCCACAGGGAATAGTGAAAGAGGAAAATAACAGCCATTATGGGGACATCTAATAGAAAATACTGCACACCGGTATACTGTGCAATGAAGAAACATTATGGGCAAAATGCATGCAAGTCAAATTAAGTGATATAAAGATGAGGGGTGAACAAAGGTTTTATTAAGCAGAATGGGGAACAATTATATATTTTATTGGTAAAATAATGATGTCTAGAGAATTTTCGTAATATGATTTTATTTATTTTTTTGTGAAACAGCAGAGATAATTGGGACTGAGAAAATAATGATAACATTAATTTGGATTTGTTTTAATTAAATTGATGGCATATAGTATGGAAGTAGAATAATGTCAAATGTTTTTGAAATAAAAAGCCTGTTGAATTGCACTACTTGGAAAAAAAATAGGCATTGCATTAACCATGCTTGCATTTTAATGCATTGTATTTTTAGTGCTTACATTTTTATGGGCTGAAATTCAACATGGTTGAATATTTAAGCTGTGAATATTTCAATTAAAAACATTTCAAACACCTTTTCATTATTAAAAATTCAATAATCCATATTCACCTTTCATATTTCACTTCCAAAATATTCAAACTGTTTAAAAATACAACCAATAATATTCAACAGGCAATTTTCGGTCCATTTTATTTCGCTTTGCAAATTCGCTTCCACAAATTCAGTGGTTCAAATTCGACAGTAAATTCAACATTGACGTCCAGGAACTGCAGGAAAAGCAGTAGATTGCCGAGCATACTCTCCATCTGCTGTTAGTCGACCTCACCATCAGATGGTGCAAAAGCGCTTGTTGTTGACGAAGACATTCATTCATAAAATGAAAATGATTATCTGTGTCAGTATATGCGGAAAAGATGATAAACACACAAAAGCTGTGTTTATGTTTCATTCAATAACTTCATTGTTACTTTCCCTGTGTATTCTACATGTCATCAGCTTTCTCTACCATGAACAGGATTATAATCGGTTTCCCTCAATACCTCATACTCAAGGATTTCCCTTCCGTTGATACAGTGATATGAAAGACCAATCTTGCACCTTATTAGGGAAGTAGGCTGTAGGCTATTATATAGGCTACAGGCAAGAAGATGGACTCAGAATATGAACTTAACGCGCAAAGTTTCATGCTGAGCGTTTCGTGATATACTGGCATAAAATCAACACATACATATATATATATATATATATATATATATATATATATATATATATATATATATATATATATATAGTATGCATACGTGTATTGCATTAGCTTAAACTGTCACAGCACTTTCATATTGTCCTCCTATTGTTAGTTTAACTGTAAATCGCTTTGGATAAAAGCTTCAGCTAAATGACTAATTGTAAAAATTGGCTTGACATTGGACATTCGCACATTTAGGGACCGTCTCTAAAGTTGCATACAACATTGGCATACACGTTTCTAACTTCAATAGCAAACTTAAATTTATTTGAATAAATATCAAAAATCCAAAGGGTGCGCATTATGCCTGACACTAAATGAACACTTTACAGTTGGTTTTATGACTGTAAGTCGTTCTATTCAAATGCTATCGGAGTTAGAAACGTGTATACCAAAGTCGTATACACTTTAGAGACGGTCCCTAAATGTGCGAATGTCCAACATCAAGCCATCTGTATGCCAATCTATCACTGGGAAACGCTCAGCATTAAGCTTTGCGCGTTATTCTGAGTCCATCTGCTTGCCTGCGAGTTTGGTCTTTTACATCACTGTAGTCCATTAAGCTACGTTAAGCGTTGTATATGTCCAGCAGGGGAATCCTTAAGTATTGAGGGAAACCCTAATAGCCTGCATGCAGCACATCGCCACAATATAAAGTTAAGGCAACTAAACAACCAAGAGAAATATATGTCAACCTCAAAAATGTAACATTGGATCTGTATATCCGCATCGGGGAATAACATTATAATCTCGTTCACGGTAGAGAAAGATGCATGTAGGCTACACAGGTAAAGTAACCGTGAAGACACCGAATTTAACATAAAACAGCCGTCATAATAATCACAAATACACTTACATTGCTGTAAATGAGTTTTATGAATGAATGACTTGTTCTAACTGTTGCTGGTCTTCAACACGCGCTTTTGCACCATCTGATGGTGAGGTAGACTAACAGCAGATGGAGAGTATGCTCGGCAATCTACTGCTTTTCCTGCAGTTCCTGGACGTCAATGTTGAATTTACTGTCGAATTTGAACCACTGAATTTGTGGAAGCGAATTTGCAAAGCGAAATAAAATGGACCGAAAATTGCCTGTTGAATATTATTGGTTGTATTTTTAAACAGTTTGAATATTTTGGAAGTGAAATATGAAAGGTGAATATGGATTATTGAATTTTTAATAATGAAAAGGTGTTTGAAATGTTTTTAATTGAAATATTCACAGCTTAAATATTCAACCATGTTGAATTTCAGCCCATAAAAATGTAAGCACTAAAAATACAATGCATTAAAATGCAAGCATGGTTAATGCAATGCCTATTTTTTTTCAAGTAGTGCAATTCAACAGGCTTTTTATTTCAAAAACATTTGACATTATTCTACTTCCATAATATAGTACAAATTTTATACTTTATGAAGAGAAAATTAATGCTGCCAATGATAATGATGAAGATTATGATTTGGCTATTGCGATTGAATCCGCCACTGGTGGACTGTATAATACAGAGAACTGCTTATCAGTGGCTCTGTTTACATTCCTGATCGGGACACACTGCTTCAAGGGTGTGCAGTAAGTTGGAGCCGTTTGAAAGCTCAATGATCAAACTATAGGCAAAAAGAGTGTTTTAATTGTGGTCAGCAGGGCCATTTAGCCCGTAATTGTAAATGGACACTCAGAAAAGAAAGTGATAATGTGAAAGTGACGTGTATTAATGTGGGTTTGAAAGTAGAACAGTAATTAAATGACGATATTAAAGTTTTCGTCTGAGAAAGAACTAAGAATGTGAACGCAGTGTTAAAGAAAGTCGAACGTACGAGTAAGTGAGGTAGAAAAGAAAGTTAAAGGAAAGTGGATAGATGGAAGTCGTAAGAAGATTGAAGGTTATAAGAAGGTTGAAAGATTTAAGTCGGGAATCCTTTTGAAGGAAAGAGCTAGTGAATTGATGAATACAGGTTGATGTAAAATTACAGATGATGACAAAATATGAGTTGCTAAATGTAAAATGTGTAGAAAGGCATCTGATTAAACAAACAGATTGTTAAGTGTTTTGAACGTGGATGGAATAGTGTTGACCATGAAAGAACTAGGAGCTGATGTTTTGCTTTAAGAAGATAAGCTTGTGAATGGCTGAAACAGTTTGCTTATCTGAATCTGGTGTGTGCTGTGGCTGTCAAATTAAGAAACGGCCAGTGCGACAGAGACACGATCTGAGTGAAAATTTGTAATGTCTAAATTCCCTGATGTGGGCAAAAGACAAATATAAAATATGGTTGTTGGAAAATACATGTAAATTCTGGCAAAGATGCCTAACGCTGGGCTAGAGTTAAAAGATGGTAGATAAAGTTTGATTTTAGAAGTTTATGAGAGTGCAGTGTACCAGTCCTAAATGCTTCAGGGTCTCTCTCTCATTCAATGTCAGCTAAAAGCTGTTATCTGAGCCTGTGTCATAAATGATAATAGGCTATTTATAGTAAGGCACAGTGTTTTAGTTGAAAACCATAGATATGGAGATGTTAAAAGAAATCATGCTACAGGCATTTCATACATTTAAAGGGAAGTTTGTAAATGTTTTAAAAGTAAAACTGAATGACCTTAAAGAAGTCTTAAACGATAGAAGGGACGTTTTTGACTAGTTTAATTCAGGACCAGTAACTTCTTTGTCTGATTTTAGCCTCCACCATGAAACAGGGCTGATGGCTCCGGCTACAGATGTAACAGTACACTGAATAGACGGATGTGATTAAAATTCACTGAGATTTTGCTGATTCGGACAGATTTAAAAGATTTAAGTGATTAAATACTGTTGTTATTAACCTGTCTCCCTGTGTTAACACTATTAGGCAGTCCAGAGTACTCTGGTGACTCTTGAATGTGCCTTTCCTAAGCTCCAGAACACACTGAGTCTGTTGAAGAAAACTGATTTTGCTATGGGGAAGAGCGGTTACCAGTGTGCACGAAGTGATTACCCCAGGGACGGGTAAGAACCTTTGGCCAGAGGTCAACCTAAGGCAGGGGGTCACGCCGACACTGGGCATCTCCTGATGGAGGTGTTTTATGTGAGATGGGTATGAGAGTGCAGCGGATGACTGAGGCCACCAGCATCAGCAGAACATTGAGAGGCGAGATGAGCTGTGAGGTTACGGCAGTCTGACCCAGAAAATGTGAGTCCCTCTAATACCACTCACCAGAAAACCGCATTCATTGTATGGCTTGTTTTTCATTATGACAAGTGTCTGCAACTATGCCAGGGGACAACACCCTGAAGAGAAGAAAATTATAGATTAAGAGCTAATGGGAATGGGCTTTCAAGAGCCAGCGAGACCATGAGGTGATTATTTGTTGTGGAGACAGTAACAAACTTAATTTATGTCAGGAACATGATGCTGGTTGCCTTATGGGCAAGGGAAAATATTATAGAAGTTGATATTGAAATAATATGTCTGTAAGATAGTTTTAACTCCTGAAGGTCATTAGACATGTTGGTGGCTAAAGATGAAGACAGCTTGTGATGAGTTAAGAGAAATTTCTGGATAACAAAGGTTAGGTGAATTGAGTATTTAAACTAAAGATAACCTTAGAAATGCTCATAGCATAATGTATTTTAGATTGTTGTAATGGTACTAATTTGAGTTAAACATTTGTATTTTAACATTTGTGAACTATTAAGGGTTCTAGACTATGATTTATTTAGTTACAGTCTTAGGGGGCTGTTGAAAAGATTATTTGTTTATAGTGAGAGAGACTGCTGAGTGGAGGAAGGGATGGTACTCTGTCTGTCTTTCTGTTATCGGCCTGCTAAAGCAAGCTGAAACAAAATAATGATAATGAACAAAAACAACCCAGCTGACTTTTCTAAGAGAAAATGAATAATGAACAGACGTGCTTTGAAACTGGTTAAGAGACCATGTAAAATTAGATCAAAGCTACAGGAAAATGAGAATTTTAAAATCTTATTTAAAAATTTAAATATGTTTAGAGTAAACACCAAAAGATATGAATATGAGAATATGAGCGGTTCATGGTCAGGTTTGGTATGTGTTTGTTTAGGGGAGCTATTAAGTCTGAATAGTGTGTATATTGTGTCATTAACATCTGGAATGAGTTTTATCATTACAGATGGGTTAAGGCAAATGACACATTTTAATGAAGCCAAAAATCTGATGAAAAGACAATACAGAACACGGGGCAAGCTTTAAGGTGATTAGTCATCAAGTAATTATTTTTGACATTTATGGTGTTGATTTGAATTACTTTCTGGATCAGTTTAAGTATTTATGTAAATCTGAAGTGTGAAGTTGTAGATCGTCATCCATTATGAGTTGAGAAAATGGTACAGATTTGATGGCAACAACAAAGGTGACACATTGGCGAAGGCAATATCAACTTATCCAGAGAGCCCTTCACATTTATGAATATTGTGAACTGAACAAAGAAGGAGAATGTTGTTTGACTGATACTGACCAAGTCTGTACACCACGACCTGACCTGATAGAAACAATTGATGACTTTGACATTGGAAAATGTTTGTTGATGACTGACTTAAGAGACCAAACAACAGGCCTGAAAGGCAGGATATGCGGTGAAACTGAGGGCCGCTGTTCTTCTGATACTTCAATAAGAAGATGAGATTGTGGCTTGGAGTGAAGAATGTAATGTTTTGTTTCAGAGGCAGAGAAAGATGTCTGGGGGGAAATTTGGCTGAAGGACAACGTTTGGGTTACTGTTTACCCAAACACCATTATGTTAAATTGATGCACAAGATCATGCATCAAAAAGGAGATGGTAACAATTGCCATACTAAGGGGTTCACATTTGCTGAATGCAATCGCACAGGTGGGACAATAAATGTTGGGAGGACACTGGGTTTAACTGGGGTCATTCTTCTCCCTAACAAAAGTGTTGTATGTGTGTGCTAATAACAGGGACTGTTTCAACAGGGAACGCCAGGGCAGATGCGGCAGCAAAGGCCGCGGCAGCACCGCAGACAAAAGAAACTACATACTTTACTATCTGACAATAACCTCGACATTTGTTTTTCTTTACAGAGCATGCAGACTTTTGATACAGGGCAGAATGTGCCCATAATGGCTATGGATGAATTTGGCTAACTATCCTGGCCTGGGTTATTAGTGTGGCAGAAAGTAACAGTGCCACACCTGCGCAAGCGCATAACTCAAAATTGTTCTTTTGAAGAATGTCAGGATGGATTGTCAAACAGAACTGATTCTGTTCCAAATGTATAAATATTGTTTTGTTAACATGAGCAAAGTGGGTTGAGTGTTTTTTCAGGTTTTTCAGTGCTATTCAGTGAGCAAAATTATCTGGTGACAATATGTTTCAGGCGGTTGATTCCACAGGTCACACCAAAAGGGACGACCGGCTAGACAAGCGGTCAATAACAAAATAGCTAGGGTCTGCATTCACAGGTGACAGCAGGCAGGAAATGGTTCATTCTAGTGGAGGTGCGGTCGGGATCTGAGGGAAAATCTTGTAATGATCAGAAAATGGTTGGAGAGGGTGACACCTGGGTCCACGCCTCTCACCTTAGACTACACCAACCAACCTCAGCAACCCCACGCGCCGACGCGGAGGGCAGTGAGGGATCAAGGACGTGCTAGTAACGTACCTCCCTTGCCAGCGAGGGAAAGCCCATTGCAACGGCACGCAAAGTGTCATATTGGTGAAGACGGAATGTCCATGGGGCGAACGAGATGATCAACACACCTGGAGGAGGATGTGGACCAACTAATGGATTAAGTTTAGGGACCGTTCGGTATTTATGGAAGGGGCCACCGGAGGAAAATAGGGGAGGGTCATGTCTTTTTATTCTTTGTTGAGGGGAGGGTCATCCAATTTTTTTTAGTCTAGGGGGAGGGTCACCCAACTTTTATATTCATGAAAACAGCAACATTTCAAAGTGGCTTGTTTGGTGCTATTTTTTTCCATTTAGATCGATGTTGATCTCGCGTTATCAGCCCCCCTTCGATATCAGATGGGTCTGACCCAACAAAAATCCAGTTTGGCGCTGTTTGACAGTGCGCGCGCACTTCAGTTCGCGCTTAGAAAAAGTGCATCATGTCAGAACAGAATGCCAATGAAATGTTTACCCGGCAAAGCTTTAAAGCACGAGCAAATAATGAACTTTTGTGATTGCGAATAAGTGCACAGTGTCTTGTGAGTGTAACTCTACCGCTGCATTAACATGTTGTGAACGTAGGCCTACGTCAAGTTTTACAGTATTGGGACTGAGGCGCATACTAGGCTACCATATTTTAGTTTCCATTCTTATTTTGTTTCCACGATGTGTAAGATGTAGGGCTACCACATCTTTAAATTACTAGATTTATTTAAGTTAACATAAATACGTAGACCTACACCACAAAAACTAGTTGAGGATAAATTCGTTAAACTTGGGCGATTCCAGTGTTATGGACGTGACATTTGCAGTCAATACGTGAAATATAAATTCTCAGAAAATGCATTTAATACCAATATTTTGAAACGTCTGAAAGGAGTCAAGACATTAGAAAAATATCAGTCTACACATGCGTGTTATATTTAATATGAGGGAAATACACATGTGACGTGACACAAAAAATATTTAACTTTTAGGTGGCAAAATATTTTTTTAGTAATTCTATAAATGACACTGTGCAAAACAAAAGATATATACCCACCGGATGAATAAAGATCGGCCTCCACAGAACATATATTATTTTTATTTTATTTTTCGTGGTCGCATTTATGTGAAAAAAAAAACAATGTTATGGGCGTGACAGTTCTCATGCTCTGAAAGCGACTTTAAAAATTTCACAGAGACCTCAAACAGAAAGCACAAAGCCTTTCTTTAAAGTGAATTTCGTTTTTTTATTAATTGTATCTTAATTTTAATCAATGTTTTATCTGGATTTAAATAGCCTACTTTTAAACAGAACAATTCAAAATGAAGGAAAACAGACTGCTTTCTGCTTATGAAATGTGCATTTCTCTCTGGCGCGTTCTGAGAAGATCGCAACGCATGTTGACACTTCATCTTTGCAGTCGACACAGAAAACACGTTTATTAATAAACAATTAAAATGTCTCCTTGCTATATTTGACATATTCATAATAATTACTTTTGCCGGTTCTTTGTGACAGCTTTTAGATGCTTTGTTGGCAGCGCCACCCACATGTTGAACGAGTCACACCGCATCAGCACCAAAAACATGTTTTTTTTTCAAATCTAAAATCAAAAATCGTGATACGAACCGAATCGTAGGTTTGGTCTATCGTTACAGCCATAGTAAGATGAGAAAGCAAGAGTTTATGGTTTTAAAAAACAAACAAACAATGGCTATCTGAACATCTTTGCCAAGCGCAGTACAGAAGTAGGCTAATCAATAAATTATCGGGGAGGGTCATGCCTTTTTTCACAATCATTTTGGAGGGTCATAGAAAAATGTATTGCTGGCGAAGGGAGGGTCATGTCTTTTTTGACAACAGATCTCAAAACTCCTCCGGTGGCCCCTTAAATAAAAAACGAACAGTCCCAGAATAATTTGTTTTGTGAAGATTTTGATGATTTTATTTGATTAAATCAAACTAGGGCTTAGTATTGATATAGATCTAATGATTTGATTGGTGCAAATGTTTTCTTTATGTTTTCTCTTTATGTTTTTATTTTCTTATTTAATTTTTGTTTAATTTTTCTGGTGTTTTATTTTATGGAACGATGATATGTAAAGAGGGTTAAAAGCAGTAGCCATCCGTGTTACGAGATGGCATACAAGGACAGGGTTTGAACATGAGGGATTTTCTTATCTACTTTATCTGTGTTTTTATAGCATGTTTTGTTGTTTTCCTACTAAATATAATCCAACTTTTTCTTGTTTATACTGAAATGACTGAGGGTCCGACCTATAGTGTTGGGGATGCAATGACAGAGCTCGTTCGTCTAGCCCGGTTTCAGAATAAAACTTTATCTGCTTGCTGTAAAATTAAGGGCCTATCCTTGGGAAAATAGCCTGAGCTTATTTCATTTTAATCTTTTTTCCTACTAGTTTTTCATTTTAATCTTTTTTCCTACTAGTTTAAGAGTATGATCAGTTATATGAAATTCAGAAATGAGAAGTATAAGTGTGATGTAAGACTTAAACTTGGTATGTTTCATTATTATTAGTACTGTGTGAGTGTTTTGATGAAACAATTATCAATGAATGATAAAAAGGGAGGAGTGTAATGGGAGATTTTTGATTTTCATTACTTACTTTGATTTTCATTAACATACACAGGATTGACTTCTATGTGTGCTGCTGACCATGTGATATAATGATTGATGTGAAACGCCTGCGAAGCAGGAGAAGAGGGGGAGAGCTTTGAAGGCTGAAGCCCTGACCCCTAAGGTCAAAGGGCTGTCCAATTTAGGACTTGCAGGCTGCAAGTTAAGCTAAACTAAAGTTCAGTGTATAATAGGATCACTGGTGGTGTCTTATCCATCTATGAAGTTTAAAGAACCTTGGAAGATAACAATAACACAGTATAAAGACTGGCCTGCCTCTCTCTCCTGGTCGCACTTGTTCCACATACTGTACTTGTGACTTCTGTGTGGCAACTGGGCCTTCTTGCAAGAATAAATTACTTTTTAATGATCATTTGATTCCAGACTGTCTCTTACGCCAAAGATGATTGTTTAGTGAATTAAACTGCCATAACACTTTCCAACATGACATTTGCGTTTGTTCGTGAACATCATGTAACAGGATTTGTTTGTGGATATCTTAAACCCCCACTCATATGACCACTTTTCTACTTTCTCTACTGCTTTCCTTATGTTCTCTAGCACTTATGCCACATTCCTTCCTCTCATCCATATGGCCCCATCCTCCGCATATAGTGCTGATTTGATGTGTTCATTTAAATTTGAAAACATGTAATTTATAATAATGTTAAACAATACAGGGCTGATTGCACTCTCCTGTGGGATACCATTGTTTACATTGAACTCCATGGATACCTCTGATCCAACTTTCACTCTAATTTTCCTATTTGTTAAAAAGTCCATTAGCCAATTATACATCCTTCCTCCAAAACCCATTCTACTTAGTTTAATAAGCAGACCTTCTCTCCACATAGTATCATACGCCTTCTCAATGTCGAAATATACTATTGTTAACGGTTCTTTAATTTTCAATTCCTTTTCCACTTCATTGCTTACTCTAACTAGAGCATCTGTTGTAGAGTGTCCTTTTTGAAATCCACTTTGTATGTTAGTCAGTAATCTTCTCTGTTCTAGTACATGCGATATCCTACAAACTATTGAGTTGTTGAGTCCTACAAACCCTCTCCAACCATTTGCATAAGTGAGATGACAACGACAATTATAATCCTGGCCTATAATGACCAGGATTAGTTGGGTCTTTACCAGGTTTATTAAATGGTAATATAACTGCACTTTTCCAGCAACTCGGTATCATTCCATACCTCCATATTTTATTGAAGAATCTTAGCACTAAATTAAATTATTCTATTGGTAACTGTCGAAATATGGCATAACACAATTGATCATGTCCTGGAGCTGTATATCCAGTGCCTAATAAAGCTATGTTAAGTTCAGACATTATAAAATCCACATCTAATGTTGATTTACCATCTTCCGTCTTAAGCTTCACATCCTTATTCTCTCTGAGTGGAAGTTCTTTCTGCTGCTTATGAATATCTGTAAGGTGACTGTGCACTGCCACTAATGCCCTACCCAACACTGCAGCCTTTTCTTTGTCAAACACTACCACCTTTTCACCATCAATCAAAGCTGGAACTTTAATATCTTTCCTTTTCCCACTCATTCTCTTAAAGGGGTGGTTGATTATGATTTCACTTTTCTAACTTTAGTTAGTGTGTAATGTTGCTGTTTGAGCATAAACAACATCTGCAAAGTTACAACGCTCAAAGTTCAAAGCAAAGGAAGATATTTGCTTTTAAAGAAATTGTTTTTTAAGGACTACAACAAACGGCTGGTAGGGACTACACACGACATTCCTCCATCACCAACCTTAGAATTTACATAAACCCCGCCCCCCGGGAACGCGATTTATAGATTATCATGACAGAATATGCTAATCAATGACTAGAAGATAGTTAACTCCACATCAGCAATATAAGTTCATCAACTAACCATTCATAAATGTTCTTTTGCATTCTACATGTTGTCACTTCTTCTTGAGTCTCTCCATCATTGTCTGACTCTGGTTTGAACATAAAAGGCTAAAAGTTTTTAAAAATGTCAGTGCATGTCTGTGTGAGGTAATCGAAGCTGCTAAGAATGAGCTGATGTAGCTCCGCCCTCTGTGCCAGGAGCAGCAGCTCATTTGCATTTAAAGGGACAGACACAAAAACTGTGTGTTTTTGCTCACCCTTAAAAAATGACAATTTTAACATGCTATATGAAAATATATGTCAGGTATTTTCAGCTAAAACTTCACATACACACTCTGGGGACATCAGAAAATTATTTTACATCTTGTGAAAAGGGCATTATACCACCCCTCTAAACATTGACCTTATATACCCTAACTCTACCCCTCTACCTATGGTGGAACAGAACTCTCTCCAGTTTCTCTTTTTAGTATATTTAATTGCCCTACGTGCCACTGCCCTTTTCTTTTGATATTCCATAATATTCTCATGTGACATATTTTTTTTCAACGTTCTAAATGCCTTGTTTCGCTCTTTTACAGCTCTGCTACATTCCTCATTTCACCAAGGAACCACTTTCTTCCTATCCTTTGTTGTTCTTTTTGGAATACTCAAAATTACTGCATTTAAAATGTGTTCAGTAATTTTGCTTTGTGGATTCCTCTATGTCTCCTTCTAATGTAACCAGGTTTACTGACTTCTCACAGCATGTCCTAAAAATGTCCCAGCCTGCTTTCTCAAAACACCATCTGTTAATTGTACTACGATTCAGTGGTTTGGAGCATTTATCAAACTGCTAAAGTCACGTGATTTGAGTAAACTAGGCTTCGTTCCATCACAACTG
The DNA here is from genome assembly GCA_021554675.1 of Leuciscus idus. NCBI lineage: Eukaryota > Metazoa > Chordata > Actinopteri > Cypriniformes > Leuciscidae > Leuciscus > Leuciscus idus. The sequence goes on from CM038628.1 coordinate 22,775,248, forward strand.
TTTCGAAAAGAAATTTCAATGGTTCACCGCCGGAATGAGATGACGTTATTTCATTTCAACATTACAAATCATTAAAGCAATACAAATAAACATGGAAAAAGCAATACAAATAAACATGGAAACAACAAAACAAAGAAGACAAAAAGATACACAGACACAGATAAGTTGCCAGGGTAGCCAAAACAAAAAACAAGAACAACGCAAGACATTTACACCTTAAAGGAATAGTTCACTTAAAATTTACTCACCCTCAAGTTATTTAAAACCAATATGAATTTCTGTATTCTGCTGAACACAAAAGAAGATATTTTGAAGAATGTCCAGTAACCAGACAGTTGATGTAGGAAAAAAAATACTTTGGAAGTCAATGGGGTCCATCAACTGTTTGGTTATGAAATTCTTCAAAATATCTTCTTTTGTGTTCAGCAGAAGAAATAAATTAAAACAGGTTTGAAACAACTTGAGGGTGAGTAAATGATGACAGTTTTCATTGCTTTGGGATTAACAGAGCTATGGATACTTTCCATATACTTGTCTGGATCATCTTTGAATAGAGAAAAGAGAGGTTTAAAGCCAGTAAATGTATACGTGAAATTTAGCTAGCAGGAAACAAATTAATTATGTAAAATTGCCCTGTTTTCAAACAATCCAAAGAAAACATCTTTAAAACAGAAAGAAAAGTCACTTACAAAATAAGGTTAGATAAACATGAACAAAACTGGCTAAAATGTCTCTGTTGGGTACATTACAAAAAACAGTGAATGACATCTTCCTCAGAAGAGTGACAAAAACAGCAATTCATTTCAATGTCTGACTTATATTTCCTAAGAAAGGCTTTGGTCGGGTAACATTTGTGAATTAATTTAAATGTTATTTCTTTTACTTTATTGGCAAGCAGATAGCTTACTTATGAGACAAAGACATAGCCTACTTTTTCCCAGGGTAAATTATCTATTATTCCAGTGTGAAAAGTTGTGTTTTTATAGGGACCATGCCAATAGTAGCCTACTGCTTACGAAAATAAGAAAGTTTGACAGGGATCTTTGTAACATTATAGTTACAAAGTAGTTACAAGACTTTTCTCATCTTTGTAACATTATTTACAAAGTTGGAGAAAATTCAAGGAATGCGACTCTAGCTGGAAACGCATGCAGGTTCACTGAGATTGCACCCCAGCGGCGATCAATTGAACAAGTGTCCATGGGTTTTACCTGATTTCAGATCAGTTTTATACATTTGTACATGTTTTATTTAAAAATTAGTGTAATTAAAATGAATAATAGTAGTTAATAGTCTGTTATTGGCCTGTTAGCTAAGCAATCCATGGAACAAATAAAACAAGCCCTGAAAGAACATATTACACAGACACTTGATATTCAATCTTATCAGATGACAAGTTAATTGCATTTTATAGATTATACTTTTCTGTTGCATTTCCACTCATCATTCTTCTTTCAGTCTATGGTTCTGACCAGCAGGGGTCCCCAAGCGTGTGGCGTTTCGAATGATTCGAAACAGTGAATCATTTTACGAAGCAGTTGGTTCAATTGATTCGAAGCTTTACGTTCCTCCTGCGTTCCTCCCATTACTAAATGGCTGATAAGTTTTAACCAATAAGAAAATCTACAACGATGATTTCACCCGTATCTGGGCAGATGTAGTTAAGCAATGTTACTAAATCAACAACGCAGTCCTTACAGGTGCACTGCACCGCATAGATTGGTTTATTAGAAATACAACAATGTGACAGACAAATAAATGTTCAATAAGTAATTACATGTATTAACGATTTTTAAAATAAGCAGCATTCCAGCCTAAAAGTTCGCTGCTTGCCTGTTACATTTAGCACCTCTCAGCTAGCCTACGGGCAAAAATAGGCTATATTTAGAACAATTCGCTAATTGCGAGTTGTCGCTAATTTTTCATTAAGTTCTATTACAGGAAAGTTTGACATAGTACCCCATGTGTTTGGGGTTCGTTTATGGGATTAAGTTTTAAAATGCATAACAATTCAGAACCCCAAATCACTAATTGTCAGAAACAAAACCATGCAACCAGGCTTTTTTTTTTTTTTAAACAGTCAATTCTCACAGTGGAAACAGTTGTAATACTGTAAAAAAAATAAAAATAATTAAAGGTAAATTACAACTGAAATTGTTTTATAAGCTAAGCCATATCCTCGGATCCAATTGATACCATGAAGAATGATTGTAAGTGTCACCACATTGTATTATGTGAAATAACAATATAAAATATTGAGCAGAAAGGAATAAACTAATGAAAAAACTACATTAAAATATTATTATAATAATATTATTAATAAAGAATATTTAAGATAATTGTAGCAATATTAATATTGTCCCTTTAAATTGCAATTAAACATTTTACACCTTATTTACACCTATACCATTACAGGGAAAAACAGGAAATAATTATTCAATGATGCACATACTTTAAATTCTATCAAAACTTTTGATCTTTAAGTACAATTCAAAATATATATTTATTATTAACCAATTAATAAAGATGCAAATATCAGTATAAAAAGTGCTGAAAGTGTACTCCTCAAAGCAAGAGGATTTCATGTCTCTAGGTCAAACGATCATTGAGTTTAATAGATTTATAAGGATTATTGAGTCTGTATAAAAGTGTACTCAAGCCTTGTTGTCAGGAGATTTCAGACTCAAGAGAGAGATGGATGAACAACAACACAATCCTTTATTGAACAGTGTTCAAAGCAGGCAAGTAAACAAACAATGAGCAGTGCAAGTATAATGCTTCAGTTCTTTTGCAGGTGAAGATAGAGGGGATGACTTCAAATAGTAAGTATATCCTCACACACACCCTTTGGTTGCTGTTAGAGTGAATGAATAAAAAACAATGTCTTTGCCTTACAGAGACAGGATCTTGGAGAAATCTTAGAGGGTAAACAACTCAGGTCATAAAACAGGTAAGTAATCCAAAGTCCAAGTCATTGACCCGACAAATGACTGAGGCTGAGATGTGTGCTTAAATACTGTGGTGATGAGCGTGCTGATCAGGTGCAGATGATGAGGAGGAATACTGGAAATTATAGTTTTGAGTGATATGGCTTAACTATGTGTGTGAATGTAGTATGAGGTAACAGCAGACAGGGTGGTTTTACTGGTGGTTTGAGGCCTCCTTCTAGGTCAAACGATCATTGAGTTTAATAGATTTATAAGGATTATTGAATAATTTTAATATAATATAATTATATAATGAATAATATTAATTATAAAATTCTGAGTGTTTTAGGGATGGATATCAAGATATATCTTAAAACAGATATTAATCCTAGTCCTGGAGTAAAATGGCCTTTTAAACCAGATTAACAGAAATCTGCTTTCTTTTAAATAGTCCTTGGTCTTGTCCAGAGTTTAAAGTGCCCCATTATGCTATTTTAAAGGTTCCTAATTTTGTTTTTGGAGGTCTCCTATAATTCTCCTACAACAGGTTTACATGCATCAAAGTTCAAAAAAACCTTTCATTTTCTCATAATATACATTGCTCATATCCACATTTTTCAATGATTCTCAAATGACTCTTTCTAAATCCCTCCCTTCTGTGAGCCTGCTCTGCTCTGATTGGCCAGATTTCCCAGTGTGTTGTGATTGGTCTACCGCTTACAGCGCTTGCTGGAAGCTAAACGCCACTGCAATAACTGAACTTCAGCAGTTCTGGAGGCTTCCTCAGTCCTCTGCGATTGTGCATTCTGTAAAGACATATTTTTACCATATAAATATGAGCATGAGTTCCTTTGATGAAACATTGGAAGAACTAGTTATTCAACCGAACCTCCATCGCAAGGACGACTTGAGAAGAATGTTTCTCAGTGATACTCATTTTGAGGTACATTATGAGATGTTGCAACTGTAATTCCTCACCGTCAGCATTAAGAGTATGTCCATCAACAGACCGATGTGTATATTTCTAATTTACTGCGGTGCACATGTGGGAACTGCATCAATAACGGCACATAGCCGGGCACGAACGTGAATGACTGATATAACATTAAAGTTTGTAAAATAAATCTTGCTCCATCCTTTATCAGTACTCAAAGTAGTAAGAGCAACAAACAATCTGCATTAAATGATTCTGTGGTCATGTAGATTTGAATTAATGTTTTTGGTTAAAATGTATTCAATATAATTGTGTTTTTGATTTTGGGGCAAATATTTAATAAATTTCAAAAAAAAATTGGAATAAAATCTACCCATTGTAGTTAAATAAAACTTAAGCATTATATTTATCTAATCCCAAATGGAGAGAATATTGAGTGAATTCAAATTAATGTAATCAGGCAAATTTTTATTGAAAATCACTTCCTGTCAAAGTGCGCCTTTAAAAAAAAAAAAATGCAGCAGGCTACCTAGCCACAAGACATTTGAAGAGAGTAGGCCACAGACTGTGAATGTTCGTCTTCTTCCACATTGCTCATCTTGCAAAATTTAACTGGTTGACTAAGGTAAGAAAATTCTTATGTATCAAAGTCAAACTTTTATTTTGAAGGATGTGGGTTAGCATTTCCACTATCATGGTTCCTAGGTCCTTTGCGTGTTAATATCATATCCTCAGTATGTTTTTATGAAATTGCATAAATAAGTACATTGGGTTTAATTTTATGTACTTAAATATGTACTTAAAAATATAATGCTTAAATACATTGGGTTTAATTTTACCCCTCCTTGAACTGCCACCTTAACGTGGTGGAGGGGTTTGAGTACGAGAGGGTCGTTTCCCTGCGCTTTCGGGTCGGGGATAGGTCTCTCAATGTCGTGTGTGCCTACGGGCCAAACGGCAGTGCAGAGTACCCGGCCTTCTTGGAGTCTCTGGGAGGGGTGCTGGAAAGTGCTCCGACTGGGGACTCCGTCGTTCTACTGGGGGACTTCAACGCCCACGTGGGCAACGACAGTGACACCTGGAGGGGCGTGATTGGGAGGAACGGCCCCCCTGATCTGAACCCGAGCGGTGTTCAGTTATTGGACTTCTGTGCTAGTTCCAGTTTGTCCATAACGAACACCATGTTCAAGCATAAGGGTGTCCATCAGTACACGTGGCACCAGGACACCCTAGGCCGTAGGTCGATGATCGACTTTGTGGTCGTTTCATCTGACCTGCGGCCGTATGTCTTGGACACTCGGGTAAAGAGACGGGCGGAGTTGTCAACTGATCACCACCTGGTGGTGAGTTGGATTCGATGGCGGGGGAGGAAGCTGGACAGACACGGCAGACCCAAGCGTACTGTAACGGAACAGTACTGCTGGGAACGTTTGGCCGAGTCTCCTGTCAGAGAGATCTTCAACTCCCACCTCCGGCGGAGCTTCGACCGGATCCTGAGGGAGGCTGGAGATATTGAGTCCGAGTGGACCATGTTCTCCACCTCCATTGTCGAAGTGGCCGCTCGGAGCTGTGGCCGTAAGGTCTCCGGTGCCTGTCGAGGCGGCAATCCCCGAACCCGGTGGTGGACACCGGAAGTAAAGGATGCCGTCAAGCTGAAGAAGGAGTCCAATCGGGCCTGGTTGGCTTGTGGGACTCCTGAGGCAGCTGATGGGTACCGGCAGGCCAAGCGAACTGCAGCCCGGGTGGTTGTGGAGGCAAAAACTCGGGCCTGGGAGGAGTTTGGTGAGGCCATGGAGAAGGACTATCGGCTGGCCTCGAAGAGATTCTGGCAAACCGTCCAGCGCCTCTGGGATGGCAGACCGGGGTGGTGGTCCCTCTTTTTAAGAAGGGGGACCGGAGGGTGTGTTCCAACTACAGGGGGATCACACTTCTCAGCCTCCCTGGGAAAGTCTATGCCAGGGTACTGGAGAGGAGAATACGGCCGATAGTAGAACCTCGGATTCAGGAGGAACAGTGCGGTTTTCGTCCGGGCCGTGGAACACTGGACCAGCTCTATACCCTCTACAGGGTGCTGGAGGGTTCATGGGAGTTTTCCCAACCAATCCACATGTGCTTTGTGGATTTGGAGAAGGCATTCGACTGTGTCCTTCGTGGCGGCCTGTGGAGGGTGCTCCGGGAGTATGGTTCGCATTGCCGGCAGTAAGTCAGACTTCTTCCCGGTGCATGTTGGACTCCGGCAGGGCTGCCCTTTGTCGCCGGTTCTGTTCATAATTTTTATGGACAGAATTTCTAGGCGCATCCAGGGGCCGGAGGGTGTCAGGTTTGGGGACAACACGATTTCGTCTCTGCTCTTTGCGGATGATGTTGTTGTGTTGGCCCCATCAGACCAGGACCTTCAGGATGCACTGGGACGGTTTGCAGCCGAGTGTGAAGCGGCTGGGATGAGAATCAGCACCTCCAAATCCAAGGCCATGGTCCTCAGTCGGAAAAAGGTGGCTTGCCTACTTCAGGTTGGTGGAGAGTTCCTGCCTCAAGTGGAGGAGTTTAAGTATCTTGGGGTTTTGTTCACGAGTGAGGGAAGGATGGAACGGGAGATTGACAGACGGATCGGTGCAGCTTCTGCAGTAATGTGGTCGATGTACCGGTCTGTCGTGGTGAAGAAAGAGCTGAGCCGCAAGGCGAAGCTCTCGATTTACCGGTCAATCTACGTTCCTACTCTCACCTATGGTCATGAGCTTTGGGTCATGACCGAAAGGACAAGATCCCGGATACAGGCGGCCAAAATGAGCTTTCTCCGCAGGGTGGCTGGGCGATCCCTTAGAGATAGGGTGAGAAGCTCTGTCACTCGGGAGGAGCTCAGAGTAGAGCCGCTGCTCCTCCACATCGAGAGGGGTCAGCTGAGATGGCTCAGGCATCTGTTCCGGATGCCTCCTGGACGCCTTCCCAGGAAGGTGTTCCGGGCTCGTCCCACTGGGAGGAGACCCCGGGGAAGACCTAGGACACGCTGGAGAGACTATGTCTCCCGGCTGGCTTGGGAACGCCTCGGTGTCCTCCCGGAAGAGCTAGAGGAAGTGTCTAGGGAGAGGGAAGTCTGGGCGTCTCTGCTTAGACTGCTGCCCCTGCGACCCGGCCCCGGATAAGCGGAAGAAGATGGATGGATGGATGGATGGGTTTCATTTTAAGGTTCCATAAAGAGAAATATTTGTGGTTATCGCTGGAAGAGCATCTTATATTTCAGGCGGCACTTGACGCACTTCCGTTGGCTTTACTTCCTGTGTGTGGAGCTCGTCTTCCCGAGGCAGGTAACGTAACTTCTCTCTGTTGTTTCACTGTTTTGTTGCAACTTGCAAATGTGAAGGTAACTTAGCTAAATCCACGTGAAGTCAGTCTATTAACAGTGTTACGTTTTAGAGCTAGGGATGGGGAAATGAAGCCTCATGAATCACTGAGGCTTTTCCCTGACTGTTCCGGGAAAAGATTCAAAGCTTCGAGAGTGTCGAGAACAGCGCCACCTGGTGCTTATATAAAATAAAGCAGCCAGAAGCCTGTGTTAGAATCTCTGGCAGATGAAGCAACCACAACACACTCTCAATGTTATGTGTACAAATAAAAGCCTTACATGTTTGTGTTTGATGTGTTAATTAAATAATTTTCCCATTAAAGTGTGACAATAAAATATAATATAAGCTTATATGATTCAAGAAGATTTAATGTAGGCCTTCTCTCTCTCTCTCTCTCTCTCTCTCTCTCTCTCTCTCTCTCTCTCTCTCTGCACACACACACACATAATGAATAAGGACATTGTCTGATAGGATCATCTGTTATTAAATGTGCTTATGACACTTGTTACTGATAGTGCTTATGTAACTGTAGGAATGACAGAAAGGTGATAAAGTTTTTAATTATTTTTATTAAGAAATAAAAGTTGTTTCACAGTGTTGGGGCTGAGTCTATTTCTCCTCTTAGACAGTATTTAGTAGACTTGTTTCTGCACTCTCCACTATTCAAGTGGATCTTCAGCTCTCTGTATGTTTGTCTCTGTAAGTCACCAAAAGTGCAAAGATTTTACAAAAACAAAAAGACACAACAACAACTAAAAATAATAGCCTAAGTAGTGAAAAATACATTTTGGTTATTTAAATGTAATATATTGATTAACTTTCAAAGTACAGCACTCTCCTCACAAACCCATCAACCAGACTGAGGCAACAATGACTCGTTAAATACGATTGGACAGAAAGTGAGGCTTCGTTTGTCGTCGATCACCTGACTCTAGAAAACCAATACACACCCCGATACGGGGCTTCACCAGGGGGGCAGGGTTTCATATTATTTTGAAGTTTCCCCGGGCGCCATTGGCTAGCGGACCATCACCTGCTGTTAGCATCCCATTGACTCCCATTCATTTTGGCGTCACTTTGACAGCGAATAACTTTACATCTGAGGCGTTTAAAGACTCCATTTGTCCATTATTTATTTCTAAAGAAACACGAAAATGTATAAAAGGCTCCATTACCTTCTATCTTATGTGATGGCCCCGTGGAAGCCGTTTTTGTAAAAATAGGCTAACGATTGCGTCATAACCACGCGACTCTCTGTCGCACAGTAGAGAGATACCGTATGGACAGGAGGAGAAGCTCGCGCGCAATCGGGGGGACGTGGAGGCAAAATGACAAAGTAATTAATCAGAATACTTAGCAAAAGTTGCTCCTGCTCCTAGCTCATGGACACCTCATACTCACACTCTCCGTCTCTGGAAGATTTGGAAGGGAATGATTCAGATTTCTCTTGACACAGCTACTAGAAGACAGACGGGTTGCTCACGTCACATCTACGTCGTCAAGCTCAGTTTGAGTCTGCGCAGTACGCTCGACCATCAGGAAGTTAGTGCTTCTATTTGACTTCAATTGTCTCCGTTGAATCCAATGGGGTCGCTGTGTCCAGTTTATATACTGTCTATGGGCTTCACTAGAAATTGTGTCGCTTGTGTGATACGCGCATCGAAGCTTCAGTTTCATACGTAACATCACTATTTAGAACCGCAATTTTATTTCTTTTCATGCATAAATCTGTTAATTTTAGTGTGGTAATGTCCGTCCATAGCGGCTAGAACTATGGACGCTTAACATGGAAAAATCAGACCAAATTTTACTATTAATAATAAAAGATAAGCTAATGTGCACTGTAAATGTCAGTAATTGATCTTTTTTTGACTTATTCTTTTTATTAAAAAAAAATATTTAAAGGCTAAAGTGTGAGGCTTATCTTTTTAAAATCTTTTTTGTCAAAACTTTATTTGAACTTGTACATTTTAGTAGATAACATGTTGCAAGACACTCTTTTAAAAACTGGCCATCATTTTTAATGTTATTACTTTGTTTATGTAAACAAAAAGTACATTTTGATGCTAATTTTATTTGTTATTTGGTGATTTGATTTCATTGTGAAGTATTAGTACGTTTTGAAAGTTTGTTTTAGCCTATTTTCATTTTGGGCCTAAGGTTTTGGGCATTTGACACGTTGTTGGGTGTGGAAGGTTACTAATGTGATTGCTTTATCTGTAAATTTAAATTTTAAATTTAAATTTAAAAACAAAATTTCTTTGATCTGAATATTTTTTGGTAATGCATCGTGTAGGTCTTAAATTTACATCTTTATGGTCTTAAAATGTCTTAAAAAGGTCTTAAATTTAACTTACGAGGTCCTGACTCTCTGTGGTCATTACAAATCCCAGGATGTCCTTCGAAAAAGAGTAGGGGTGTAACCCCGGCATCCTGGCCAAATTTGCCCCTTGGCCTCTGTCCATCATGGCCTCCTAATCATCCCCATATACTGATTGGCTTCATCACTGTCTCCTCTCCACCAGTAAGCTGGTGTGTGGTGAGCGTTCTGGCGCAATATGGCTGCCGTCGCATCATCCAAGTGGATGCTGCACATTGGTGGTGGTTGAGGAGATTCCCCCCTTCTATGTAAAGCGCTTTGAGGTCTCAGAAAAAGCGCTATATAAATGTAACAAATTATTATTATTATTATTGTAAAGCCTATCAATGGTGCACATTAAGATGTCTAACCCAGTTGTCATTTCAATTCATTTTATTGACAACAATCACATAAATAGGCTTAGATGGTAGCAAGTTGATAAGTTAAAAAGGGTTCATACACATAAACAAGTGCAGACGTTCAATAATTTGACTTGATTTCAGTAATTCAAAACAGTGACAAAGACTAGCTCCTAGAACAGAGCCAGAAAAACACCCTTATTATTTGTGCTATAACATTCACAAACAAAACATTTAAAAAAACAACATTCCTCAAAAAAACACACATTAATTAAAACAAACATACACTTCATCCATACATCACGTACCTGGATACAGCTTACAACACCTGTTTTTCAAACCAGGAACAAAACCATCATTACAACCTGCATAATATTTAAATACACATGATTACCACGCATTTAAAACAATTACATCAAGCATAGCTGATGAAAGTTTGATTTACCTCCAAGAAAGAAAATCACTGCCACCTATCTGGCGTTGTATCTTGCAACAGCTACAGCTTACAACAACTGTTTTGCAATTTAGGCACATACTCACAGTCTGCACAAAATATTTAAATACACATGATTGTACAAAATATCACATTAAAAACACAAATGCATCAAACATGATCAATGAAAGTTTGATTTACCTCAGAGACAAATCTCAGCAGCCTATCTGGCGTTGTCTATTCAGCGTGCGCTTTTTTGCTATGTTTGTAAGTTAGTCCTGAAGTAGGACTAACGCTACTTCATTCATAAAGGGGACATCGGACCGGAAACTACCGTATTCACCCTACCACACAGGACTACCGTAAATACTACAGTGGTTACAGCTATCACCTTATCACATTATTATTATTGTAACCTGCATGAGCTCTGTACAAAAACATCAAAATAGAGAAGAAAACAAAACAAAGAACAATTTGACACCAAAGGCCTGCGAGAAAATAAAATCGAATAAAATTGATTTATAAGCTATGAAAACAATAATGAATGTATTTTCTAGTAATGTGATATGCTTGCAATATATTTCTGACAGTTTTATACTAAGACAATAACAATTTCATGTTGCAGGACACTGAGAACTTGGAGGAACTTGAACAGGTCATAATGGCCATTACTGTGACCCCAAAGCCTGGAGCTTCTACAAGCAACAGCCCAAAGAACATTGGGATCGTCATAGAGGGCGTGGAAGTCATCACAGGACTTGGAGATATTGCAAGGGCTTGCTCTGTCCTCCTTGGCTTGACCTAGGCGCTGAATCTCGATTATCCCAGACTGAAGTACACCTTTGAGGTGTTCCAAAAACTTTTCTTGGAACTGGATGATTCAAAGCTTTCAAACAAAGTCCAGTCCCTCAAGAGCAAACTTCAGGCTTGAAATGAGACTGTATTGCAGTGCAGACTTTTGTGCTATACAATGTCCATCTTCTACAGAGCTTGAGAATTGCACATTTGAAAGTGCTATGTTTGTAAGTTGGCACTGATTTGTCCCACGAATGTCTTGACATTTCAATTGTTGTAAGTTCAAAGTACAAATGTATTTTACTCTGTTCAATTTGCACTTTTATGATTTATGTTTTGGCACATGCCATTATGGAGTATTTTTCTTTAAGATCTTTATTGCTCTTCTTTTTTTTAAATAGTTGAAGTCAGCATTTTGTCCTTTTCAAACTTCTGGCTTGAAAATGAGACTGTAATTTCAGTGTACATGTTTTGCTACACAATGTTTAGCTTCTACAGAGCTTGGGAATTGCACATCTGAAAGTGATATGTTTGTAAGTTAGCACTGATTTGGACTCTTATCCCACGAATGTCAGTGAGATTTCTTTCGAAATGTTTTTTACTCCGTACAAATTACACTTTTCTGCTTTTGTTTTGGTACATGCACCTCTGGAGGATTTTTCTTTAAGATCATTATTGACCCAATTAAGTGGCTAGGAAACAGGTTTATGGACACATCACCATTCTGTAATATGCCATTTATTTTTGCTTTTACAAAATAGTTTGAAGTCAGCATTCTGTCCTTTTCAAATGTCTGGTTTGAAATGCAAGATCCAACTTCTGGCTTGAAATGAGACTGTGGTTGCAGTGTACAATGATGTGATACAATGTGTCAAAAGCACAAAAGTGAATTGTTAATAAAATTCTTATTTGAGTATTTAAGTTCTGTACTTTCTGGGCCATATTATTCATAAGAAAGGAACATTTAGATTTAATTCATTGCATTGATTAAATTCAAATCAATGTGCAGATTAATGCAGATGATGATTACTCAATTATGATATGTAGAATTAAATAAATTTCTATTAGTACTATTTACACATTAGGGAGTTTATCTTTTTCAAATCAACTCAATATTTTTGTTTAGGTTATAATTAATTCTGTACTGTTTTCTATTCAAATCTACTCATATTAAATGGATAACTATTATTAAGGGTCTCATTTTATTAATATTTACTCAATACCAAACCTTGTGAAATTTAATTAATAATATTGCTTGTAATCTGTTGCCTCATTTTTATTGAGTAGATAAGCCCACAGCTGCTTAGCAGAACTATTTCAGTAAGACAGTAATAACATGAGTTAGCCAGAAACTTACACAATATAAGACACAAAACTATGTATTTTGAATACCCAGTAGAAAATATATACATCAATAATTATTCATACTTACAGGTTGTGATTCTGAGGGGCAAGTTGGTCCAAATAAACTGGGTACTGTCGGAGCAAGTGTTTTACACTGAACTTCGAGATTAAAGCTGTCATCACCAGTCAAATCCCGCGTTGAAGGGCGGGTGAAGTTGTTTGCGGGCGGACAACGTACAACATAGCCGGGCATTATGCAAATGTCTTATCTAGTGATATAGAACAGTAACACAAACGACTCGTTAATGCAGTTTCAAGTAATTTTCGGCTGATCAAAAATACAAAAACAACAGTGAAATATTATTACAATTTAAAATATTGGTTTTCTATTTTAATATAGGCTACTTAAAAATATAATTTATTTCTGTGATGCAAAGCTGAATTTCATCAGCCATTAATTCAGTCTTCGGTGTCACGTGATCATTCAGAAATCTAGAGTTCACTGTGAGACATTTGTTCATGGTCAAAAACCCAAATCTAAAAGCAATCCTAATAGGATCATTCAAGATCCTGGACAGAGGTGGGCACAAATACATCAAAAACTATTTTGTTAAAAAGAAAAGAAAATTATATATATATGTATGTAGTAGACTGTACTACTGTATAGTAGAAAATAGGGACTGAAGAGATGTGGGAGGAGGGTTATCTTATATTATAATATATTATCTTATTATATTATCTTCTATTATTATCTTACTATCTAAAAATTGATTTATCTATAGAGAGTGCTGACAATCGTAATTGTTACATAGGAGAAAAGATAGAAATGAAAATAAATAAAAAAATTGACTAATACAATGTTGGCAGTATGATGGTAGTGAGGAGTGGTGGTGGTGATGGTGATGAAGATGGTAATAAATAATAAATGGTTACTTTGCTTACGCTTACGCTTACGCATACGCATACACACACACACACACACACACACACACACACACACACACACACACACACACACACACACACACACACATTTACACACTTTTATTTCACTTCTGGAATTATGGAATTACTAGATTGTTCGTTACTGCACTATTTTGGTCTGTATGTCTGTCTGTTAAAAAAAAAAAAAAAAAAAAAAAAACGATTTTGTTACAAACTACAAATACTGGCTCATGAAATGTAACAAAATAAAATACAAAATACTGATGTGAAAAATGTATTTAAATAAAATACAAGTAATTAGTATTTTGAAAATACAAAAATACTCCCACAATAATCTTAAAGGGTTAGTTCACCCAAAAATGAAAATTCTGTCAGTAATTACTCACCCTCATGTTGTTCCAACCCCGTAAGACCTTTGTTCATCTTCAGAACACAAATTAAGATATTTTTTATTAAATCTGAGAGCTGTCTCACTCCTCCATAGGCTTCTATAGACGTTATAACTTGCTGGCCCAGAAAATGTATTAAAGACATCGTTAATAGTCCAAGTGACTCCAGTGGCTCAATCTTAAGTTTATAAAGTGACGAGAATACTTTTTGTGCGCAAACAAAAAGTATTCTCGTCGCTTTATAAACTTAAGATTGGGCCACTGTAGTCACTTGGACTATATTAACGATGTCTTTAATACATTTTCTGGGCCAGCAAGTTATAATGTCTTAGAAGCCTATGAAGGAGTGAGCCAGCTCTCAGATTTAATAAAAAAATATCTTAATTTGTGTTACAAAGATGAACGAAGGTCTTACGGGGTTGGAACAACATGAGGGTGAGTAATTACTGACAGAATTTTCATTTTTGGGTGAACTAACCCTTTAAGTCTTTTTTTATTATTATTACTGAAAGGTCAATAACACAAATAGTAGCAATAACACAATAATGAGAAATGTGTAAATTCAAAATGGCGAAGTAACAAAATAAAAAAGCATGGGCATTTCACTAAATCTCTACAGGGCCTGAAATAGCTCCCTCTGACGTAAATGGCATGTATAGCTAAGTTCACATCAATGGTGTGGTAGGCTGCCCTTAATAGCAAAACGTGTTTAATGTAGGCTACGTAGCCATATTATCACCGTTACTACTCGTTGCTTAAGGCTTGAATAAGCGTAGAGAGACATTTCCTCACCACTGGCTAAGGGAGGGAAAACAGCTGTAAATCTATATTTATGTTATGTGCACTAACAGCTTTAATGAGGACCTTTATTGAAAGGTCAATAACAGAAATAGTAGCAATAACACAACTATGCTACAAAAGAGAAACCATTGTCATTTAGGCTAGTTGTTTTTAAGTACAACCAACTTCTCCAATAATTCAGGAGTTAATCTCCTTCTATGAGGGCGGTAGACCATGCCTGCAAAAGAAAAGAGACACTCAACTGGTGCTGATGATGGCAGAGTGGTGTTGAATCTCACGAAGAGCAGCTTGATTAGTGGATACGAGTCCAGTGAAGCCAGGTCCTTTCCAACACTATCTCACGACCAATTCGCACAAATTTGTACGAGTGATAAAAATTTGGCTAATTCGTATGACTTCTTCTCCTGTGTTCAAAACTCATTCACTTCTTGGAGGGAGCCCAGTCTACAGGGTGTCACGTGATTTTCGTGCATCTAACCTGGACATTGCCATTGCCAACATCAGACCGAAAATATGGCAAAATCATTTACTATGGTGATTAGCATATGGTGATTTTTCTTAAGTATTTAAGTATTTAAAATACTCTAAATACACTCCCTCAAAATATTTTGTAACAAACCGTATTTAAAATACATTTAATTGAAATACTGCCCATGTCTGATCCTGGATAACCTGAAAATCATATTTTTTCAGTTATTTTGTCTGATTTTCTGTTCATCCAGGATCTTATTATTTTGATATTACAGTTTTTCACAATTGTTACAGTAATACACTGAATCCCATTCTCTGAACTAAATTCTCACTAGCCTAAACCAAATTTTTCGAATAAATCACTTTCTGCAAAACCTTAAACAAGTTTAGGCAATTAGACAATATTTGCAAATCTTATGCACTCTTTTTGCAAAACTCTAAACACATAACTAAACACTCACTAAAACACATTTCACACTTTTTTTTCACACTGTTTAGTGTTTTGTGTCGCAAAACAATAAACAGAAGAGGCAAAAGTTTAACACAACTAAAACACAGCGACACAACACACGTTTTACACACAACGATTCAAAATTGTTCACACTTGTTTCTATTGATGTGATCAAACCAACTGTACAAAATATAAGCCTGTCCAGAATGCTGTAAGGAATTATAGTCTGCTCCGATCCAACTTACACTCCAATATATACATTTAAATATGCTCCTTCCCTAACAGAGCTTATTTTCATAGAGTCAATTCCTTCCAATCTCAGTAATATGTAAATAGTTTTACTGGAGTAATATATTATCACTTATATGAGCGGCAGCGGGCAATCAAGAACCATCCTGAATACAGGCATTTCAAACAATCTTATCACCTTAACATTTGGCTGTTCTTATTTGAAAGAATATGATGTGGGAACAGAAGGCTATCACTTTCATTGTTATCCTCAATTTACATTTAAGACAGAACTTCATTTACATTACGAGTGGTAAACTGTAACAGGATAAAAGTTTTTAAATTTTGATGTTCTGTTCATTCTGAGTCTGACACCAGTGAACCCAAGGTGCTTTGTATACCTTGCCACTGCTATGCTGTAATAAACTTCATTTTCAAGATCTTCGACGTCCGCATCATTTTTTCTTGCAGTGCACAGGTGCACTGAATGTTGATACCAGATGGAAACCGTCTGAGAGGGAGAAGAGGAAGATTACATTTAAGAGGTTGTTGACGAGGAGGAAGCGGGTGAGGACGAGAAAGAGCAAGGTGTAAAGAGTGTTATCAAGGCTGGATCTGTCAGACTAGAGGGTTTTTCTCTTCGCCTGGCAAGTGTTGAGACCTAGTCTTAACACTTAGGAACCTTTATGAATCACACTTATTCTTAAGTCTAGGAATAAGAGTAAAATTATGTCATTCTTAGAATTTTGACAGAGTTAAGACAAAAATTTTACTCTGAGTGGCTTTATACATACAGCCCCTTGTTTTTTAATTGAGGGATAAACCACTACTTGTTTAAGACAGGGTGGAGCAACACCATTAATTAAATAACTTTTCACAATAGATAGCACATAGGGCCCATGATTTAAAAACAAGATCAAACCCATCAAATATACAAGAACTTGGAGTGGGAGCTGCTTGAACAATATTAGAAGGCACAATATCTTCTCTAATCAGTTCAATCTTTCTTATAAAAAAGCTCAAGAAATCCTCACAGGTATTTGATATAGGACCTATTGGTTTTATTTGCTTTTATGAAAATGTTTACAAAAAGTCAATGTGTAGGCCATTATTAAATGAGACCAAAACCCTTTTAGGACAAGTTTATTTATAGGTTAGCAGAAACGACAGAAACAAAACCTTGTACATGAGTGGCTGTACCATTATTTCCATGAAACCCTAAATGAAACATTACACAGCAGGGGCCCTCATTTTGACACACAAACCTCATTTGATCTTAGAGTGTGTGTACGCTAAAATCCACGGCAAAATTCATATTTATAAAAACGGTATTTGACGTGGAAAAGTGCATTTCGCCACGTCAGGGTTTAAGCAGATGTACGCACTTTTCCTTGTGGTAGAGAGTCAGAGTACTGCAGGTATTTAGAAATCTAAGCAGCAGTAATAGTAATGATAACAATAATGATAATAGTTATTATTATTATTATCAGGGATGTGCACTTCAGTCAATTTTCCTGACAGGTAAATCATTCTAATTACAGTAGATACATGTCTATGACAAATTATTATTAGCTATTATTATTATTTTTAGATGTTTTATATGTGCAAATATCAGACAACAGAACATAAAAATAAAAAAAAACCTGCGACAAGTTTAGGTTACGCTGAGTTTAGATTCATTTTTTGTGATGCGCTCAAGTTAAAGGAAACCGAGACGGCTGAAAGCACATCCTGATTGTTAGTTCGTTGTTGTTTTTTTTACTATCGCTAGGATACATTTCTCAATACTTAGGTCACTTTTTCCAAACTCTTCACACAGCGATCACAACAGCAGTCTATTTGAGCTAAACTGTGGATCATTTATCATTGCTTTGCAACAAAATGTATTCAATGATGACATCTTTCAATTTACATTAATTGTTTGTAACATAACATAACATAACATAACATAACATAACATAACATAACATAACATAACATAACATAACACAAACACCACCAAAACTTTATGTACTTTACAGGCCAATTTGCACATGTTTACATTCAGTTTTTAAAAGATTAAGTTCAAAACCAAACAAAATACAAAGCTGAAAAAGACAGCAGTATGCTACATTTAAACAGTAATACCATATTGAAATATATTCTGAATCTAAAAAATCAAATACTATCAAAACAATTAGATGTAGCTGAACACCTACACAAGGGGTTCTTTCAATTTCATTACCATCCATTCAAAAGGGGAAAACTTAGGAATAATTTTGTACTGGAATGTAAACATGGACCATGCAACATATAAGCAATAGAGAGTGTCATTCTTGCTACCTGATGTTAGTTTTTTAGGTCAGTGTTTTATGATTGACAAAGTGTTTGTTGGGTGAAACCTTTGCTAGTGTTATGGAAAATTACATTTTACATTACAATCACAATTCCAATTACAGTTGCTTTGAGACATGTAGGCCTATTACTGTAAGTGTTTTGGTAGTTTTAATGCATTTTGAATGTGAAATGAACTGCTGTGAAGCTGAAAGTTTATTAGGAGACCTGTGTGAAGAGATTTGAAAAAGTTATCTATTGAGAAATGTGTCCTAGTAATTGTAAAAAAAATCTTTAAGACACAATATTTTGTTTTTATTGTGAGTAGGCGATACACAAATAAAAGTAGGCTAAACCCTTTACAGTTAAAAAGTTTTTTCTCAACGCAATTTTGATTGATATGATAGCGTACTTTAACCATGCAGCAAACATTTTAAAATAGCTTGAAATACTAACTTTAAAAATGACTTAAATTACTTTTTTCCCCAATTATGCTAATCCCACATTATTATAATTAGTATTATTAGAAGTAGTAGGCTTAATAATAGGCTAATCAAATGAAAGGATACTTGCTCAAAATAAAACATAGGCCTACACATGTTTTTCCAAAGCCCTGTTAGCGTAATTACCCGGCATTAAAGTTAAATTATTTAGCATGTCTACTTTGATTCCACACGTGTGGAATTATTAATTATTTCAGCTAATCCACCAACAGGACCATGATTTCGGCCTTGCTCAAATTATTTATCTTGCCACTCGCCGTTCTCAATTAAAAGGATTTGGACTGGTGCGATTTTATATGCTAATGATATTAATTAGGGTGCATTTACAAGGCGGAGATCTGAAACATGTTAATTTGTTCGGAATCACACGTACGCACATTTGAGAAATTATCTTGTTTCCAAGACAGTTTCCACGTAACATTTTATAAATGAGGCCCCCGATTTATAGACAGTCCATTCTGAATGTACAAACAGCTGTACATACATTTTAGTCTAATAAAGGTAAATGTGCTATAACTGAATCCATGTTTATACTTTAGTCTAATTTAAGAATAAATTGATCCCACATAAATAACAGACAGACATCTACTGTACCACTGATCAAGTGAAAAATTATTGTAATCAACATTGTATAATTATATAAATGAAGTCAGTGTATTAATCAATTAATCCAAATTAATCAATTAATGTAAAACACTACATTACATTAACAAAACACCACTACATTATCAATATTTCACAAGACATTCAAGAGTTTAAAAGAATATATCTAATTTCCATTAGTATTCAGGATAGTTATTGGGATTTGTTTCTTAGGTATGCTCAGGATTATTTTCATTGGTATTAAAAATGATCAACATAAAAAAAGTCTACCCTGGCCCTTTGGAAGTAGGAATAATACGTCTGGAAAATGAGTTTTTTTCATATAAATGTATTTTTCTTTAGGTACTTGAGAACTTGGTCTAAAAAATATCAATCTCTTGAAATCTCTTGAGCAAAGTATTTAAAAAAAAAAAATCCAAATTATATGAAATATGAGAGAGAAAGAGAGAATATACAGTGGTGTGAAAAAGTGTTTGCCTCCTTGGTAAATATGATCAAATATGGCTGCCAAAAAAGCTAATGTTTTTGTTTCATCTGTCCATAGAACATTAGAAAAGTAACTGACACTACTGGAACTTCAAACGGGATGGGTTCTATGGTCAGATGAAACAAAAACATTAGCTTTTTTGACAGCAAACACTTAAGATGGGTTTGGTGCACACAGGGATAAAAAAGTACCCCATGTATAAAATGAAATACTCTGCTGTCTCTTTAATGCTGTGGGCCTAATTTTCTGCCAGAGGTCCTGGACATCTTGTTCAGATACATGGCATCACGGATTCAATCAAATACCAACAGATAAAAAATCTAAACCTGACAGCCTGTTCTAGAAATCTTATAACAGAGAACAGGATGGAGAGATTCTTTATGGAGGAATGGTCTCTGATCTCTTGTCAGGTGTTCTCCTAACAAAACAATTGTTCCCAACGTGTTTTGGAGAAAAACATTTATTTCATAATGTGATTTCCCCCCCACTTTCAATTATTTTACTTCAATGAAAGGTTAGATTTTTGCACATTTTTAAAATAAAATATCAAAAGGATTAAAAATGCAGATTTATTTTTTACAGCCATATTTGATCAAATTTACCAAGGGGCCAAACACTTTTTCACACCACTGTATAATTCAGCTATTCACCAGCAACCCCCCAAAATATAATGCTTGTCAGGACTGTCTATGACAAATACCACAAATCTGCTATTACAAATTTTCCATGATGCTCTGCCTTCGTATCAAGGGTTGTTCTATTGTAGCAGTGATTGTTTTTCTGCCATGCTCTTGCCACTGGAGTCCTAACAGAGATACAGACATAAATATGTGTTATTTAGTTTATTATTATGAGTTATTCAATATTAGTATTTAACATTAGGTGTGAATAGTACATCTAAAAACGAATTACCAGATTTGGTACACTTTACTCAGAGCTAGCTACACAACTTTACACCATCACATTTGAAATCAAGGCATTCCCAGTGTTCCCCAATTTAGAGTTCACTTCAGCATATAGGCACCCTTAGCAAATTAGCTACCCACATCCTGGTACTGGCCCTATAGTCTGCTTTTGTCTTACTTCAAATTGCTTTTGCTCATGTCCATCTGGGTGTAAATATTCTGCTGTCTGGACTTCGGCTAATGTTCAGCCTTCTCTAATATTCACATGTAACTCATCTTCTCTGCACCTCCGCCCTGGTTCCCCATCCCTGCTGGTTCAAACCCCAGGCCCCATAACAAGGCTAGGCATATTGCTCTCCTCAATCCCAATGGTGGATGGTGGAATTAGCTTCCCCTAAGCAGACAGCATAAATTGTCCTAATCTTCTATTCTGTTGACCGCAACAGTCTAACACATGAAATGTAAAGCCACTCTTGTCAGTAAATGTAAATTATATATGTCCTGTGCTACCCTAGCCTATGGAGGAACAGAAAAATGTCAAAATGTTCCCTCTGACAGCACTAAAATGACAACTAA
This sequence comes from Leuciscus idus, assembly GCA_021554675.1. Lineage (NCBI taxonomy): Eukaryota > Metazoa > Chordata > Actinopteri > Cypriniformes > Leuciscidae > Leuciscus > Leuciscus idus. Next base: position 22,796,412 of record CM038628.1, read on the forward strand.
ATAGTTACCACATTGTTCACTTGCTCCAGAGAGTTAGTAGGACTGTTGTCTTTACTTGCACCAGCACTACCTTTTCCTGTTGAGGAACAGAGAAATGTCAGCGTGTTTCTCCATTGCTATGCATGAGATGGCATTAAATAGGGATGCACAAAAATTTGGGCCACAAAATAAATAAATACAGAAAAATGCAGAAAAAGGAGAAAAAGAAACATGTATGCAAGAAAGTGAAAAGTGTGCATATAGAGCCCATGAAGCTTTGCACACCCTTCCTATGTGTGGATGATATTTTTGGATTTCAGGAAAAAAAAGCATGAGATATATTTGAATAAAGGGCATATTTACCAGAGTCAGATGAAAAGCTTTTCTCACTTCCATCTTTACTGTGTTCCTCACCTAGACATGTAACAAACATATAAGTTAGGCAGCAATACAAGTCACATCTGAGATTTTGAACTGCATTGTGAAATGTACACTTTGATTCCAATTTTTTTAGCAACTGCAGACATTTAATGAACAAGTTGTAAGTACATACAATTAACATCACCCTGGTAAATGGAATATTTAAAACATAATAATTAGCTAAATTTTACCTTCCTCTTGAGATCTAGTGGCATCACTTTTCATTACTAGTGCATTACTTGCACTCTTTTCTCCTTCTGTAGAAACAGTGAAATGTCAAAGTGTGTTTCAACATCTCCTGATACATAAGACTGATTACATATTAAGAATGGGATTACTGGTACCTGGCAGATTCTCTTCATCTCTGCTTTTGAAACCTAAAGGGCAAGACAGATGAAATCATTTCTGAAAACTCTTTGCATTGTAATACTAATAAAAAAAAGAAAAAAAAAGGTACAAAAGCACTAATCCATTGTAGTACTCTGTTGTGGGAAGACTAGAGAGGATTGCAAATAAAGGTGATTCAATCTACAACAGTTACAATCTACATGCATTGCTGTCAGAGGCAGAGATAAACAAGTGAAATCTGGTTAGCACAAAAAAAAAAAATAATAATAATAAAGTATAGTTTTTAAGGGGAGGTTAGTTGATTGCAACTTAATAGATTTCAATGGACTATTTCAAGATTTTGGAATAATTGCTCACCCCTAAGTGAAACAATAGATTTAAAAAAAAAAAAATTTTGCAGTCCTGTCAATTCTGACATTTAAAGAGCCTTTATCAGAGAAAAGTATTTAAAAGATTGTGCCCAGAATCTGTCTATATGTTGTTATACTCACAAAGTCTTTTAGTCTTATAAAGGTAAAAGCAGAGCACTGCAACACAAGCTACTGCAGCTCCAGCTCCAGCTCCAATCACAATTCCAATAGCCAGGACAGGGCCTTCATTGCAGTCCTTGCATTTTCCATCTGCAAAAAAAATTATTAAAAAAATAAAATAAAAAATGGACAAAGTTACTATATGTAAAGTCTAAATGTCTACTACATTTAGAAAATTCAATTCCATTGTTAAGCCTTTAATAAAGAGTAATTTAATAACATTTAATAATAATAATAAACACTCAACTACATTTTCTGAGATTTTAACAGGTGTTTGTGTTGCACATTACAGAAGAAAATGTTATCATCCGTTAATTTTAATTGTAATAGAAAACTTATCTTGGCACTATTTTTGACTTTCGGGTTTAAAATCTTCATAGTGTCAATGTCATAGGTTGTGATATTTTCTCTCATTATGGTGTACTGATAATTATTCATGAGACACATTTGTGCACTTATCCTATGAGAGACACATTTATGGATCGCAAGTGTTTGTTTTCAGTTTGTTTTGTTAAGTGGCATAATTTCTTTTTTATAGACCCTGAGTCTCCGACACAAACGTGATCCATCCTTTCTGTGAGTGTAACCCTCGGTAAACACTGCAGGTGTCATGATGGTCACAAACACGGAGATGTAACTCTAATTTCACTAAGCTAATTGGTAACTAAAAACTTACAGATCATGCTTTCAAGTTGTTTCAAGTAGGCACTTCCATCATTGTTTCCTCAGAGGAAAAACCCCCTGCTCTAATGATTAAATACTTTCACTTTACCTACCCCATTTGACAATAATTGGTTCTTTGAGAGTTTTGTGGGACACAAAACAGTCATATTCTGCTTTTTCATCCTCCTTGATGTCCACACTCTTCCTCAACTGAAAGGTTCCATCATTGTTTGGTCTGGTTCCTGTGGATTCAGTCTCATCATCAGGCAAGGATGTGCGGTATTTCCTTATGGTCAACGTCACATCTTTGGGGTAGAAACCAGTGGCCATACAGGTGAGTTTCAGCTTAGTTTTGTCACTGGTAGACTTTTTCGCAAACACATGAACCGTTGGAGGAGCTGCAGACACAGTAATCAGTTTATCAATCAGTTATATCTCTATGACAGCTGCAGATAATCAACAGATACACTACACTACATTTACTCACAGCCATTTTTGAGCTCCTCATCTCCATATTCTCTGAATTTGTTGAGCCAGTCCACACACTCTTTCTCCAGGTAGCCCTTGGTGTACTGGTTCAGGATGGGCACATTATCCCATTTCCTCTTGGTTGGAAGAGCTGCATCAACTGGGGCAACCCACTGAGACTCCTTATCATCAAAAGACAGGAAGTTATCGCCATCATAACTGTACTCATCAATGCCTTTGGAAAACTTCAGTTCAATTCCATCTTGATCAATTTCACACCCATGTCTCCACTGAAGAACATGAACATCTGAAAAGGACAGAAAACTAAATATTTTTGAGATGATAATAACAATATAATATTATCATATTATACTGTTCGTATATTATATGTATATGCAGGTTAATATTCTATTAAACATATATGCAGGTTAATATGTATCAATATTCCTCACCTGAAACATTGTGTCTCATACGGTCCATAAGAATTTTGACATTCACATTAAACCACTGTTCTTTGCTCTTTCTTGACTGGGTGCCTTTTTCCCAGTAATCCTCCTGCATTTTTTCTTTCATCCAGTGCTGTGTGGGAATCTTTCTTTTTTCCTCGCTATTGTAATAGTCGATCTGTCTGTCATCTAGAAGACCCATAGCTGTGAATTCATAAATGCCCGGCACTTTGACAGGTTTGGACAAGGCCGTGTAAATGTAGTACAGGGAGTGTTTGTCTGCAATGCAAAGAAATAAATAAAAAACTATTTAAAAAATAGAAATTCACTCAGAATATGGTGATATAAATAAAATCAGCCATGGACATTTGTGATCATACAATGTCTATTATTCTTATAAATATATGATGACATCGTTATGCCAGCAGGAGGCAACAACTGACAATCTTCATTTATGTACAAACACCATTCTGAGATACACAATGGATGATTTGCCTGTGGCTTTATTGGAACTATTTTTGCTTATGGAGCAAAAATAGACACAGTAACTGCCAATATTGTGTCTAAAACACCCAGTTGACTGAGACCAACAAACCAGATTAGGCTGAGGCTCGTCAAGTAACGTTGTTCAAAGGTATTTTGTCTTTAATAATGTTCTCAGAACATTAACATAAAAATATTATTTATTCATCATTCATGGAAGTTTTATCTGAAACATTTTAATTCCACATTCATCTAAATGTTAGCCTATAGTTTCAAAATGTTCATAGAAAATTCAAAAGTAACGTTCCCATAATGTTTGCAGAATGATAATAAAATGGAATGTTCCCTTAAAGGGTTAGTTCACCCAAAAATGAAAATTCTGTCAGTAATTACTCACCCTCATGTTGTTCCAACCCCGTAAGACTTTCGTTCATCTTCGGAACACAAATTAAGATATTTTTGATGAAATCTGACAGCAGGATCACTCCTCCATAGGCTTCTAAGACACTATAACTTGCTGGCCCAGAAAATGTATTAAAGACATCGTTAATATAGTCCAAGTGACTCCAGTGGCTCAATCTCAAGTTTATAAAGCGACGAGAATACATTTTGTGCACAAAAACAAACTAAAACAACGACTTTATTCCACGTGCAACACAGACGCGCTACGCTTAAACACTATGTGAAAAGACTCGAGGCCCAGAGAGAAGGAAATGAAAAGTGGAATAAAGTCGTTATTTTTGTTTTCTTTTGGGCACAAAAAGTATTCTCGTCGCTTTATAAACTTAAGATTGAGCCACTGTAGTCACTTGGACTATATTAACGATGTCTTTAATACATTTTCTGGGCCAGCAAGTTATAGTGTCTTAGAAGCCTATGGAGGAGTGATCCAGCTGTCAGATTTCATCAAAAATATCTTAATTTGTGTTCCGAAGATGAACGAAAGTCTTACGGGGTTGGAACAACATGAGGGTGAGTAATTACTGACAGACTTTTTTTTCTTGAGCACGTCTATAAACTGAAACAAAACTCAACGAATACTTCTCACACATTTATGAGCCATTTACCTTTATAAACATTTAAGTGTGTACTTTTAAATGATCGGATTCAAACTGAAAACAAATATTCTCTGTTTATGTAATTTGTATAAAACCAACAGGATGTCCAGTATCTCAAACGCTTGCTAATTACTTTTTAATTCGACACGCCCACTCGCGCAAAAGAGATGCACATGCAAATCTCCACATGGAACGCGAACGCCCTCGTTACCTCAAACACAAAACACCAAAACACTTCACAAGTCTCTGCTTTTCGTCGAGTTTGGAAGACACGTCTGAGCTTACATTGGATTTACCCCCAGAAGAAGAAGAACGCGATTTGAAGACAAGAAAGATGTAAGGTAAGAAATTCTTACTTATTAGTTTATGGTATTGTTGCATAAACTTCACATTGCAGTTGAACTGTTGCTAGATATATGGTGAATATTATACTATTTAGACCCATGTTTACTGTTAAATACTGTTTGTGGATATCTGCTCAAACATAGATATGTATAACCATAATGTTTAATATTTTGGAGCGCGATGGCGTTTGAATGTATCATATTTTGGAGCGCGCTGTGGGTTTGAATGTATCATATTTTGGAGCGCGATTGCGTTTGAAAGGAAAAATGCACCAAACATTAGGCTTTATGTTTTTACTATTATCTCATTTCATATCATCATAACGAATGGAAACATTTGAAGTAACATATGATAATCAATATATTTTTCTCTAGCGTAGTTGTTCTTGAAATCTTTTGGAAGATTTAATTTATTGTTATTATTATTTTATGCAGCACTGAGTAGCCTATGCCTACAAGGCACAACAAACCTGGTGTTCATTATATATTGTTGGAAACGTGTGTGTGTGTATTCTGTGAATTTTAAAAAGAAATTTTAACCAGAAAAATCTAAAATCTATTCCCAAAATCGTGCAGCCCTATAGTTTCTCTTGATATCAGTATGTTCACAGTTTTTTCTTTTTTTTTTCTTTCAGGGACCAGATGCAACTGAGTCCTGCTGACTTCAACATTCACATGAGTCTCTGTACATGAACATGGTGTAACAACAATGGCATCTGCTTTTCACATTAAGTGGATCATGTGATGGCAAAACACATCGTCTTGGTCCTTGCTGGTTAATAATTGCCCCACGAGGACCAATTTACCAGCACCCATGTGACTCGTATCCCCCAACTTTACAGCCTCATGACATTCCGCACACACACACAAACACCCTTTTGTGTATAACTGAGAATAAGAGAAATATCTGTTATTTTATTTTATAATGTGTGTTCCTTCCTATATGCACGTGTGATAGAGGTTTGGTTTGCTAGAGTATAGTTTTGAATTCTAAATGTTCATTGAAGGGAATTCCTCAGTCGTGTCTTGTTGTAACTCTACCTCAGACCATAAAACTTTACGACCCAGGAAAGCAGGCATTCCAGCATTACACACACACACACTCTGGACTTTGAAACAGATATTCCCCCACATAACAAGCCACTGAATGTTGATATGTATTCCTATGTTTCTCAAAGTGTCGTCACTTGCCATAACGGAAACACTGACAACTTTATTGTGTGTTTAATCAAACTTTATTTGTGTGTAATTATGCATATAAGTGTAACGTTATGTTTCCCCAATCTTTACCCGTCATAATTGATATCTCTGTAATCCTCTCCATCTCACGGAGACGAATCTTGACTGCAAAGTACAATAATATGCATTTGTTCCAGGAAATATCATATTTCTAAGTATGAATCCTTTCCCTCATAAGACATATGGTAAAAGGGGGCGTGCTTTTCTTCACACAAAGAAGACTTCTTCCCGCTACAGATCAGAAGTTTTGATTCGCTCTGTCCCCAAAACAGGGCGTAAACAGATGTCTGTTAAAAGGAAGAGACCCCCACTTCTTGCTCTCTTCTCTTCTCTCTTATCGCTTCCAACTCAACTTCCTCTCTTCGGACCTTCTTCTCCCCGGCGCAGCGCTTCTCCAAGGAACATCTGAAGGAGGCCCTGGCCTTCTCCATCGAACGAACCCATGTTCGAGTCGTAACAGCCGGTCTTTGCAACTAAGATTTCCAGCCTCTCCCATCCCGGGAGACGAATCTGAACTTTCTCGGTAACGTTAAATTCAAGTGAGCCTTTACATCGTTTTGCGAAACGACCCAGAAGACAAAGCTAGACGCAAACCAGCCGGCCCCTTTTCAGCATCACACTGAAAGAGTACCACATCTCGCAAGTATCTTTCTCTCTAACAGCTGATTCCTGGTGTTTAGCTTGTAGGTCTGTGAATTAAGTTACCCTCTATCTCTTAACTCTTTATTTCTTTCTTTCTTTCTTTCTTTCATGTCATTCATTCCGATCACGTCATGTTTGTTTAAATGTTTGTTTGTTTTATTGTTTGCATTTTACGTACGTTTATATTTGTAGCTTATAATCTCTAGCGTGTGCCATTTTATTAATAAACCCATTTATACTTTTAACTGTCTCTGTGTTTGAAAACCCACTTTTTATAAAGTCAATGAAACAAAAGATCTATAAAGCTACAGGCTCTATATTATAAAACTACTTTGAGTAGTTTTAATTTATAAACCCAAAGAGGTTTTGTCTTCGTGGCCAGAAGATAAACTTTCTTGGAGTTTTGTAAACAGGAATACTTCTTCTTAACTGTGATAGTCTTACACTTATTCGCGGGACGAATAACGGATGACGAAACCAGTTACAGAACGAGGCATTTCCTATAATTGATAAAGTAAATGCATATGCGATTTATGAATTATGACCATGAGTCATAAATATTAATATTGCCAAAATTCCCTATATTCTTGAGCTAATTCGCATTAACCCAGAGGCATTTACGCTACAATGGTAAAGTGAAAATCAAACACCTTGGAAATGAAAGGTATGTACAATGTTTTTAGGAATGGCACAAAGGTCTCTGTCTTTGGATCATTGTTTTCAAAGTTTTTGTATTTTTGGATTGTGTTGTGTTGTAAATAAATCCAAACAATCTAAAAGCCATTCTTTTTTAAATCTCCTCATTCTTTGTGCAAGGTTGCTCTGAATGACAGGGCCTGATCGCTCCTAATAGGGCAGTTAGGGGAGTGTCTTTGTCTTTCTCAGGTGTTAAAGCCTTACATATTCATGAGATGATCACGCCTCTTCGCATATGGCTTTGTCACACAAAACACGTCTTAGAAATTTTAAATCAATATATTGTCTTATCTGAATGAGCAGTCAGGGTGATTTTCACATAGTTTTGGAGCAAATATTCTAGGCTATGTCATACAATTTTCAAAAGTCTTGTGAAGAAATAATCAGTATGGGTTTCATGGCCTTATTTCAGTGACAATTTTTTTTTGTATTTTCACAAACCACGCATAAATGTCATTATCTCAAAACTACAAACTTTTACATACATGCTGCTGATATATTATTGTAGCGGAGTTTGTGCTGAATACAGTGTAATTAGACTTTAGCCATGAAAATGTCACTAGTAACAGAAAAAAACACAAATGTCAGAGCATGTCAGAACACCTCCAGGGCCAGAAAACAGCTCAGACCTCAGAGGGTTAAGTATTCAGTGAACATTCAGAAATAATATTTTCATGACTTAATGGGGAACAATTCGGTAACACTTTATTTTACAGTGCTAATGTTACATGAACTTAATAACATAATAACAGTAATAACAATTACATGCAACTAACACTAAACAAACCCTAATCCTCCTAACCCTATAACCCCAAGTACATGTTGAATAGTACTCAGTAGCCTACTTTTGCATTGTAACAAGGACACCTTAAAGGAAAGTGCAACCTAGTCTTCCTCTGTGATCTTGTATTTCAGGAACTAATATAAATTTATATTTTGTTAGCCTATTAAAAATCTCTCAACATTTGTGACTGGTGAAGGATTCCTCTCTTTTAAAAGTAAATCTCATAATGAACTAGAAAATAGTTTTCATATGTTTCCTATTGTTTCTTATTTTTCTTCCATTTCAGATGTTGAATCAAAGACGGTTTGTTTTAAACAAGCGGCAACATTCTAATCTGAAAAATGAAGCCTACCCGGAAGTGCGAAAAACTGCAATACATCGAAAATCCGCTAGGGGCAGGTCCCAAAAGGGAGCAAATGTCCATACACCCCCATGTTAAAATGTCCGTTTTCACAGCATAAATTCATGTTTTTACAGGTTGGTCCCATGGACTTTTATTGCATTTTTCGATAGGTTCCGAGTGCCTGACAACTGTGAGGGGGGGGTGAATTTTTTTCTAACTCGTTAGTTTAGATCGTATTTAGACATAAAATGTATGACAAATAAGGGCGCGATTGACAGCTTGATTGACAGCTGATAACGAGCATAGGCTGCGCCGAGTGGAATTCCTGAAATTTGACGTCTCGGCCATGATCTGACACAACACATCATACCACCTCTGTATCCTTTCTGAACATTTGTATTGAAATATGGCGCCGCCCATACCCCCATAAACGGCCTCAAAACCGTTCTTCAGAAAGTCTATGGGTGACGTCACAGACGCTTTGTCCATATTTTTTTAAATAGTGCAACACGTCATTCTACTCATTACGAAATTTATTTAAATTTTTTAAAATACGAAAGTCGCAGGTAAAAAGAAACATTTCACCTTTATTATAGTAGGGCTAGTTAAAAGATCAATCGAGATGATTTAACTCGTAAACCTTTTTTTACAAACTGTAGGCTACTGTTATGTCAAGGAAGCTCCTGAACCGAAAGTATTTCAATAGACTTGTTTACCTGCGCCATTTTACCGACACGCCTAGACACCAAAACAGACATGATATGGGCATATTAAAGTTTCGGTCATTTTAGTAGCCTATATTCTGATAGTATATAGTAATGAATGTGTTGAGAAACTGCAATAAATGACAACGCTTGTTTTACTTTCAGTTTTAAGAACGAAATAATCTTATCTTAATCGAAATAACAGCAGACTCACCGCTCCAGGCAGGTACAACAGCACAGAGTAGAACTGCCGAACACAAAACGGTGAAAAGTGCCATTTTCAAGCCTGTTAATGCTTCGCTGCCTTTCTGTGTCTTCCTCAGCTGACGGCTCCAGTTTAACTGATACCAGTCGGACAGGTTAATATGTAAATCCAAGCCTCCATCCACACCCTTTAGAGATCTTTAACCAATACTAAAACAGACAGCGCAGCGTCACTTAAAACTTTGAGCGGAGGTAGTCACGAGTTTCTGCTCGGTCAAGACGTTTGTATACGGCGTTGTTCCTGTTATGTGAATATCATTTCATAACGTATAGAGTAGACTGGGTAGCTACAGTTGAGAGTCTTGAGACACTTTTTGCGTTTTGATTTTTCACACAAAAATAGATACTGAAAAGAAGTGAATTTCCACATGACATGCCACATGACATTTCATTAGCTTGCAGACTAAGATATTATCAATCAATAATACCCACAAGTAGTTTATATTTTCCACAATTAGCTCATAAAAATAAGGTGCTTTTTGTCTCAACTGTACCCATATGTGGTAGGCTACAGTTGAGACACCCATTTTTAATGATGTAAAGGTAACTAACCATTCATTGTAAATATAAAAAAATAAAGAAAATAACAATTGGGCAACATTTTTATTTATTCATCCATTTATATTCATTCATTTTATTTAAATTTGCACTGTTTAAAATGTATAAAGCAGGAACAAAACAATATTTATTAATAATACACCGTTTAAATATCACAAATATCACATTTTTATTTTCATTTGCGTCCTATGTTGGCTAATTACGACGTTTAACCTGTTATCATAACTCTGGGGTACTGATACTACTGTCCCCCGCTACCCACCTCGCACATTTCTCTAGATTTTGCAATTACCTTGCATGACACAATACCATGAAATATGCCAGATTTTAGGGCACAGAATAATAACGTTTGTGGTGATACGTTTAACAGTCACATAAGGATAATAAGCTATTCATTGTGGAGAGTGCATGGTGAAGTGAACGTCATACCTTAGAAAAAAAAACTTTTCCTGATTTCTTTGGATCGGAGATGCGTCCATTGTTCAAATTTCCCACGATCAAAGAGGACACTAATACGCATGTGCACAGCAAAAATCACAACTTGTGCTTGCTGCGAACGCAAGTTATTTAAGGTGTCTCAACTGTACGTCTCAACTGTACACAGTCTACCCTACAAAACAAAATATGCTAAATTTAATAGGATTAAACGAAATAAGCTTTATTTATTGGATTTCCTACGATAATATCTATAGTAGGCTTATAGGCTATATGTAAACCATTAGGCCTATCTCTATAAGGGGCTAACAGTCGGTGGACTAAACTGGACAGCTTTTAATTGATTTGGTTTTTTTTATTTAATTAATTTAAATAAAAAAATTTAATTAATTTCCATGCTGTTAGATTTATTCGCAAAGCTAAAAGTAGGCTAAACTAAAAGTAATAAAACAGCAATATGTTTCAGTCATTCTGTATTGAAGAATAGGCATAGGTCTATGTAGCTTTAAAAGCGAAAACAGGAGAGAGAGAAACAAATTAGACCAATAGCTAATTCCCCTTGACTGGGTATTGTTTCATCAAATGTTTTATCATCAAGCCCATCTTTGTATTGTCATTCCAGTGGCCATGCATTTGTAATTAGCCTATAACACACACAATCATTTTTCAAACTATAAAGGAGATCTGCAGTTTAGTTATTGCTCGCTATATGTTTTATTATCTCTATCAAGTTATCTCTATGACATTCTCTTTCACATTTCATTGCCACAAAAAATAATTCGGCATTTTCTACTGTCAAAAAGAATCATAGCCTACTGTATATTGATGTTTTTCAAACCAGGAAAATTATTTTAAGTCATCAGGAATGTAGGTGTGTAATTACTAGTATAATTAATATAATTACAGGCAATCTTGACATGTCTATTTTTAATGTAGCTTTTAATTTAAACTGATAGAGATTTGCTCACTGCAGAGAAACCGGAAGTCGAAGATATTTAATGATAGTTGCCAATTTGAGTCAAAGACAGTATACGTATAAATGTCGTAGGCCAGTAAGAGCTGTGCGTGTAAACCACACTCCCCTGATCTCAAGATGCGCTCTAACGACTGACACTAGAGGCTGTGGTCTTTAGCCTCCTTGTTAAATCACCCAACTCCCACGCCGGAGTCTGCGGTGAGATTCCCACTCGTAGCGGGTCAGTAGAACTGGTTACATACATAGGCTACCTAGCTTATAACCTTAAACGTACACTATGGAATTTTTTCTCCACTAGGGGTCGCTAACATATTTACAATAACAAAGGCGTAGTTTGATGACGCAACATTTGCTAAGAATTATGGATCTTGTCGTCAACGTCAAGCCGACCGATCTAATAATGTTTATGGATGACTGAATACATCGATGCTTTTATCATGACTGTGATATGAAGCAGTTCGGGGTTGCTAAGAGACAGGTATCAGCTCCACACGCGACGCGAGTCCCGCAGATATAAAAGGAATATGGACATTTCATTCTACCGAACTACACGAGTGCAGAATTACAACTCACAGGTCAGTTTATTAGACAAATTAAACTTGTGAGGTAACGCAGCACTGTTTCACTTGGTCTACCATTACACTATCACACTAAACTGCATTTGAATGTGTTGAAATGTATTTGAATGTGAAATGTTGTAAGCTAGATCAACATTAGAATAACATACAGATCATATTCTGACATTTTATCATTGTTGAACTATATAACATTGATTAGTTTTATGTAAATGTGCTCACCTGTTTAATAAAGTACATGTAGGAGCGGTTGAAGTCTCGGACGTGGAGCTCTCGTTTATATAACGTTACTGTCTATGGGAGCTCTCGGCATCTCGAAAACACCGCGCTGATATTGATTCTCAGTTTAGTTCTCCTTTTTTATCCAAAGTCTGCTTGCCATGGTCCATAATGTTTGAACGAAATAACAACAGCGTGCAGATAGACATTGCGAACTGCAGTGGTCCACGTCTGTCGTCTTGGTTACTATCAGAGGGCTCTGGTTCATAGCTCTGGTTACCATGGCAGTACAAGCGGAAACCAGGGACAACGCGGATATGACGCCATTGACTGCGACAAAACGGAAATAAAGAAACGTGCCGTGTCTTCGAATTAAATTAAAATTTCTCCTGGTTTGAAAGTTGTTGGAAACAGTCGGGATAATGTAAGTACACAACTAAAAAATATATATATCATAGATATAGTGATTTTTGCTATTTTTAAAGCAAAAAAATTACATATTGTGCCTTTAAGTGAGAAAGATGTTTTGTGGAAAAATAAGTTAGGACTGCAGAATATTTGTTAACAATTTTTAATAAATGTCATATATTTGCATGTTTTTTTCCCCATGAAATAAACATAATTTCTGTGTTTCTCTGATATACTTTTTTATTAGCAGACAACCCCTGACCACCCCACCCCCCACCCCAATTTTCCACGGACATTCCTGAAGGGTATTTTTTTTTTTATCCCATTTTTAGGGACACATTTGTCTCCAAAGTATAGTTAAGTACATCCACTCAGACATACACACACACATATACACTCTTTCCTCTTCACTTTCTGCCAAATCGAAAGCCAAATCCTCCTTTCTGTCTGTTGAAGGCTTGCAAACCTCCTGCAATGGAAGTGAGTGCCTCATTCCGCTTCTCTCCACCCTCTTCTTCCACTTCTCCCCCTTCTCCCCCCTGTGGATAAGGCACAGGCACTATATGATTGTCTGGGAATGTCCCCATGGGTCTCCGTCCCAGCTCCTCTCTCTTCTGGTCCTTCACCATGTCCCTCGGTCCCCATCCCAGTTCTGCCTTCACCCTCTCCAGAAGCTCCTTGGGTTCTGGCTCCTGAATCAGAGCCCAGGGCTGGAGCGCCGCCACTGGCCTGCCATCTGGACCTCCCAGCGAAGCCTGCAGCTGAAGCATTGCCGCTTCCCACTCAGGGTTGTCCAGTGTAGGCAGATAAACCATGGGATGGTGTGGCAGCATTAGACCTCTGGGAGGCTGAACCAGGAGCACCAGCAAAAAGAAAACCGTGGTTTGAAGAGTAGAGGAGAGATGGAAAACCTGGAATTTCATCTGAAATGTAAGAAATAAAGGAGAAGAGTTAAGAGAATTCCTTCCAAAAAGAGACAAATATCATCCTTAACTGACTTAACTTTTCACATCAAACCAATTGTAGGACTTACCTTGCAGAGTGTTCTGAATCTCTATCCATCAAGCCATCTGCTATAGCTTCTTTAAATACCCTACCCGTTCTAGATTTGTTCATTGTCAATGACTAGACAGCTGTTTGTTAATTGGTTAAAACATCCATGTGACGCACAAGACCATCTCTACAATGTCATCAAAATTCCTTTAACTAGGATACACAGTCAGCTTAACTGGGAGAGCTGAAGTGGACAATTACTGAAAATGGGCATATATGAAATCTAACACACAAAGCCTCAAGTTTGTACCTCACCAAGAGGTCTGAGAAATACCAGGAAGAATTTCGCCATTGTTTCCTTATGGTTAGTGTTGTTATGTCTCAGGGTGTTCTGAGTATAATATTTGTTGTGAGGAAATGCTTGTGTGCCCTGTGTTGTGCTCTCCTCCATTTCTCTCCATCACTCTCTCACTCAGGTTAACTACCACCTGCTGCAACTCGCCGTGAGCATGCCTGAGACGGAGCTGAGGAGAATAAAAGGAGCACTCAGAAAATGCTATACTGAGGAACACTTCTCCCCAGCTTTAGACTGAAAACTGTCTGTCTGTGTGCTTGCTAAAGTGAGAGCCCTTGCTGATAACTCTGAGTTAGGAGTGGGTCCTATACTTGTTCTGTTCTGTGCTAGCAACTGTTCATTAGTGTTGCTTACCTGTTTGTCCTTTTAACTAAAGAGTATTGTATTTTCCTAGAATTAACTTCATTTCCTCTACCTTAGAGCTTTACTTATGGGTAATTAAAAGGAACTGCTCACGTTTATTGTCTCTATAGCTTATGGTGTTAGCTGCAGGGAGATAGTGCCCTTTTTTATTGTGTATGACTTTGTTTCTCCTGTTTTTGGCTAGAGAGGAAAAATGCTCAGGGAATTTTATGTTGTTGATTTTCATCTTTGTTCTCATGCAGGGTAGGTAGCCAGAGATGGGCATAAATACATGGAAATGTATTTAAAATACAAATACAAAATACTGTGTGATTTTTTTAAATTTAAATACAAATACAGTATTTTGTATTTTGAAAATACACAAATACATGTGAAATTGGCCATCCAGTGTAGACATAGGTCACAGTGAATGAAGAAACTACATAGGCCTACTGACTTTTCATTCCTAACCACATCTCTGCCCTCTATTTCTTTCTTTCTTTCTGGCAATTACAAATATTCTTATGCAAAATAGCAGCCATTATACTTATTTCTGGTTACAATGTAGTCTATACTTGTTGTGAACACTATTACAAAATTCATACTGTATGTAAAACTGTGGGAACCTTTTCTATCTAGCAAAGAATATGGATGCGCGATATGACCAAAATCTCAATTTTACTTCACAGTAAAAATATCATGGTTTCACAATTCTCAATATCAGTTTTGATTCCACAGCATAAACTAAATTTCAAACTCTTTTGAGGGTTTTTTCTTTCTTTTTTTTTTTTTTTTTACAGGTAGTCCAATGCTTTTTAAGTACTTTTATGTTTATTTCATGTAAAGTTTATTTGTTTCTATAAGTTTATTAAAATTAGAAAGTGTATCTACATTTTTAAATTAGAATTCATTTAGATTCATTTAATAGACACTATTTACCCCTTTTTGATTATTATTTTTTTTATGTACAATAAAACTAAAAGCTGAAGATTTTTGTGGTGTACTCCAATGTTCCAATAATTCCAGCCCACTAAAAGCTGCAAGGATAATTTTGCTTACCTCAAAAAAGGGCCCATCTATGTAAAAGATTTAGAAAAAGTTCCATCAATTCAAACTTTATATGTAGTGTCATATAACCCAGCCCTAACATGCAGTAATGCTTTAAACACATTTGACAAGCTAGTTGATAAAAATCAACAACCGGTCAAGACTGATTGGCTAATGCTATTTTCCCACTTGTCTGTGCTCTTTTATTCTTTCATGTTAACTGAAGTGAATAATGCACTATTTTAACTTTAATCAACAAGTAAAATTGATCATGACATTCTCACCTTATTAAGAAAAAAAAAAAAAATTCTGAACTAGTTGATGCACAAAATCAGTACCCTGATAAAGAGGTTGACTGGCAAAAAGTATTTTATGTATTTTGAAGAGAAAAAAAATACTCATCTTAAATGTATTTAAATACAAATTACATTTGATTTTTTCCAAAGGCTTTAAAATACAAAATAGTATTTTGTATTTCAAATACGTATTTTAAATACATGTATCTGAAATACTGCCCATCCCTGTAGGTGGCTCTTCCAAACCTTAGTTAGCTTATGTTTTGTTTATTACTTGAGTTCCCACTCTCTCCTGAAAATGTATTCCCTTACTTTTGTTAAACGTTTTGCTATATGGAAAATAAACATTATCTTATTTCCTTTTTCTTAAAAACGTGTTATGTTTTCACTCTGAGACTGTGGATATAAGTGTGTTCTCCCTGTATCTTTACATCCAAGTAAACAAATACTTACTGCTTCCTCGCTTGCGCATTCGGTGGACGCATGTCTGGATTGTATTTATACTACACACATTGTTTATGGTCGAGAAGTTAAGTTCTTTATCAAAGGCAGTACTTATATTATCACAGAAAACAGATTTAAAATGGAAAAAAAAAAGAATCATTTGGAAATGCCATAGCAACCACCAAGCATTCAGTCAGAAGACCTTAATAACCTTTTCAGAACATTCTCCTTAAAAACCTATCTATCTGTCTATCTATTTATAACCTTCAAACTTTAAGGATTTGTTAACTTTCAGGCAAAGGTTTTTCAAACCAACAATTGACATTTTGATAGATTTGCTGAGCTCACTGACTGATCCAACAGCATTCCTTTCAGGACATGCTCTCTAAATGGAATTTAGCAATGCAGCTAAACATTACAAGCTGTGGTTATGAAGTATACAAATGTTATATAATAATACAGTATATCAAAGACTTTAGTCTAAAATTTTTATTTGTGTATATTGGATGTCTGGGACATCAACAGTGTTGTGAGCTCTTAGTACAGAATGATATAAGAAATGTACTAAATAATTATTTATGTTGTGTTTTAAATGCTTTTATCACAGTTAGTTACATTTTATTGTGCATTTAATCAACAAGGTACAATATAGGCTACAACTTGAAGGATGTTTGAAAAATTGTTTATGTAGGTGTAAAGTATTTGAATAAATGTAATAATTAGCTTAGTTATTTTTTGGCTTATCTTTTTGGCTACTCTGTAGTTTTACTGAGTATCAAAGGTATTAGCAACTTTTACTCTCTACTTCACTACATTTTTGAATAAGCATATGTACTTTTTACTCCAAAACATATGTGATGAGTAATGCAATTAATAGTTACATTTTACATCTGCAGCAGATTTATTTCTGCTACAAAAGAGGTGATATTGCCATCTACCTTGTTGTCAACAAGGCTACTTTATGCAAATGTGATCCCGTGACCGTAGCTGCTGAAACGCAGGTGTAGCCTACAGTCTGACATGAATGACAACTGAGATTTTACAGTGTGACATGGCTGTTACTTAATCTTTGCAATCTGGCAACCATGCACACACGCTCTCTCTACACTGCGGAAGAAGGCAGTACTGCCGAAAACAGTCTTCTTCAGTTTTCTGACAGTCCAAGTAATTCATGTGTATTCTTTGAAACTCAGCATTAATCTGAAGTTAAACCTGCTTCATGGTAGGTTTAATTTAAGCCTCCATTTAGTCCTGGAGTAGCTCTAGTCTTCCTCAAGGAAATCATATTATTAAACTCTACTCCCTAAATTATTCCACGCCCAAAAAAGTGTGTACTCTTTTTGTGAAGAAAAAGTACATACTTTTGAGTGTGTATAGCAGAAGAGTAGACAAGCTTTGGGACAAACAATCATGTCATAAAATTGCGTCTTTATCCTGTCACTGTAAACTGGCATCATCTTGTCACAGTTCCTCCACATTTCATTTCATTTCATTTCATTTCCTACTGTATCGGAGAGAGATGCAGTAGCACGTTGATCTGCCAGTCACGGGTCTTTCATGCAGAGATATTAAAGCATATTTTATATTAATGCATAACGATGCATTTAAAAGTTAATGGCCAAAAGGATCTTTATAAAAGTTCACATTGTTGTTGCAGATGGTATATAACACGGATAACATTAAATAAATAAAAATTATCAGCTTAAATGTTGATTATTAGTCATTCAAAAACTTTTTGCGCACATCTGCTATGTTTTTTTTTTACAATTTTTATTTGTGTTTGTAGTTCTGAACTGAACCTTCACCCAAAGCACAATGGGTTGTGGCCAATATTAGCTGTTATAGTCTGCACAAATTCACACTTCGAAAATCTACAAGAAATAGTAGACCATCCGGGGACTTCTGGCATACTCTTTTCAACATACTATGCTTTGGGACACACTTATTTTAATCTCAAACTATTTAGTAGTATGCATTATTCCTTATTTTGATTGTTATTCTTTATATGATATACAGTATATAGCCTATATTAGGCCTATAGATCAGTGTTTTCGCCATGTTTCAAATCAACACCCCTTCTAAGGTCAGAACTCTGTAGGCTAACTAAGTGTATCATCTAGAATTCAGAGTTTTCCAACAGCAACACTAAAATTGAGCGCGCAATTTATTCGTCATTCGGGGGGTATTCCAGAAAGCCAGGTTATCTTACTGTCAAATATACCCTGTACTCTCGGTTGATTAACCTAAATCGGCAGCTATACCTCAACATTTAAATAGTATCGAGCACATAAATCACAGAGGTAATGTGAATTTTGTCTGGATGTTACAGGGACAGATGAGCACATGTGTGTTTATCCGATGGAGAGTGTCTCATGAAGCTGAATGCTGCCATCAAAGGCTTTGAGTAAGTATATTACAGAAATTAATTTAAAAAAATCTATTTAAATCTTAAATTGTAGTTTATCTTAATTATTGTAATTTCAAACAGAGTTATACGCTGATTTCACGCAGCCGTTATTTTGAAATCGAAAGCGAGGCTCCGGTGGGAAGAAAACCGGAAGTGTCGCCTTTAATCACAGGAGAGTCGTGAATGCGATGGCGTATTGTTGTGTTTAATGATGTTGTGTCAATTCTAAAAATGTACATGCATTTCTTTCATACTTTAGACTATATACAGTGAAATTCATTTATAAATAAAATAATTTTTTAATATATAATTCAGAATGTAATAAAAGAAGCAGGAATGAACTATATACATATCCTATATTGGATATTAACATCCAATAGTGTAAATCGCGGCAGCAGCTTCAGGTTGGTAATCCAAGGCATTGTTGTTTATCGTTACTTCCGGGGTTCTTCCCACCGGAGCCTCACTTTCGATTTCAAAATGGCGGCTGCGTGAAATCAGCGTATTACAGCACTTTTCTGATTCTTGATTTCTGTGCATTTGCTACAGAGCTTTTGTGGTGGAGCAGGGCCTGCAAGGAAAGGTGACGTTTGTATATAAAAAAAATAAAATAAAAAAAAAGGGAAAACCTGAAACAAAAATATAAAGTAAGATCCTTTTGTTACTTCTAATACAGAAATCAAATGACATTGTGCTATAAAAAAATTAAGATGGGGAGTCACAGCAGCATCCTGGAGATGATGTAGTGCCATGGATGAGACCCTCCATCACCCCACCTGCCCTTGCTAACCCTTTAAGCCCCCTAAATAGAAATTGTATGAAATGTACTGTATGCATTTATATTATAGTAGTAGCTTGAAGAAATAATCAGCTTTATTGAGCATTTGTTCCTGAGACACTTTCAAAACAGGATTTACAAAAATGGACCAGCTAGAGGAACACAAGCACCTCAATGTCCCTTTCGCATCCATGGTTAGATTCTAGTCTGACTGCAGCAATGAGGGACATGATGGACGGCAAAGACAGGCCAAGGTGGGCAAGGTGGTCACCTGCTTCATCAAAATAAAGCCGCAGAATGAGAACAGCTGTGTTGAGATGGCAGTAGGATGAGGAGTTCACCGCCTGTAAATGTGTGATAGTTTGTTAGAACAATACATTTGAATAAAGCTTTATTTCATGTGTTGTTGACTTGTAAATGTATTTATTTATTGTGATGGTTACTTTTATTTATTCATTTACTCATTTTTATTCATGTTTTCTATTGCTGCCAGTAAATAAAATATAATCATTTCATTAATCCATGCATTAATTCATTGCTTGACTGAAAATGTATGTATTCACATTAGTTGCATTTGTCTAGTGCGTATTCATGCATATGTCTTATAACAATACAATTACATTTTCAGTTTGTTTTACTAAAATATATCATTTTCAGGTAAGTATGTAATATAATTGTAATATAAATAATATATAATATAAAGTATTGGTCCGCATTCATCATGTGCGTAAGTGTTGGGCTAGCAATGCAATTCATTCTGGAGTAATCTTTTCATTTTTAAGAAGCCTAGTGACTTACATTTTTCGAGTATAAATCAAGTCTTCTCCAAAGGCGAGATCTTCGAGCAGCTGCCCGACGTGTCCTTTGAGCAGACATTCCAAACATTGCAAACGCTGAGGAAACCCGTACTGCAGGGTTGTCAAGTTACTGAAAGAATCAGGTGTCGTACCTGTCGCTCATAGCTTTTAAGTTGTTGCGCTTGCCAGCCAGCAATGACATGTGGGGCCCAGATGGGTTAAGTTCGGGTTCCATGGTTACTGTGTGGGCATGGGCTTTGGCTGGGTGAAATCAGCGGGTCCCATGTAGGTTTTGTAGTACGAGTCCCACATAGGAAGCCCATATGAGCTGATTACATGGGCCCCATAAGGGACAGGCATGGGCCAATTGGGCATGGGTTTGAACTGAGAACACATATATGGGTCCTGCATAGCATATTTATGGGCCAAGTGGGCATGGGTTTGATCTGGGAACACATATATGGGTCTTGAATGGCATATTTATGGTCCAAGTGGGCATGGGTTTGAACTGGGAATGCATATATGGGTTCTGCATAGAATTTTTATGAGCCAAGTGGGCATGGGTTTGAACTGGGAACACATATATGGGTCCTGCATGGTTTATTTATGGGCCAAGTGGGCATGTGTTTGATCTGGGAACACATATATGGGTCCTGCATGGCATTTTTATGGGCCAAGTGGCCATGGGTTTGAACTGGGAACACATATATGGGTCCTGCATAGAATTTTTCTGGGCCAAGTGGCCATGGGTTTGAACTGGGAACACATATATGGGTCCTGCATGGTATATTTATGGGCCAAGTGGGCATGGTTTTGATCTGGGAACACATATATGGGTCTTGCATGACATATTTATGTGCCGAGTGGGCATGGGTTTGATCTGGTAACACATATATGGGTCCTGCATGGCATTTTTATGAGCCAAGTGGCCATGGGTTTGAACTAGGAACACATATATGGGTCCTGCATAGAATTTTTCTGGGCCAAGTGGCCATGGGTTTGAACTGGGAACACATATATGGGTCCTGCATGGTATATTTATGGGCCAAGTGGGCATGGTTTTGATCTGGGAACACATATATGGGTCTTGCATGACATATTTATGTGCCGAGTGGGCATGGGTTTGATCTGGTAACACATATATGGGTTCTGCATGGCATTTTTATGAGCCAAGTGGCCATGGGTTTGAACTGGGAACACATATATGGGTCCTGCATAGAATTTTTCTGGGCCAAGTGGCCATGGGTTTGAACTGGGAACACATATATGGGTCCTGCATGGTATATTTATGGGCCAAGTGGGCATGGTTTTGATCTGGGAACACATATATGGTTCTTGCATGACATATTTATGTGCCGAGTGGGCATGGGTTTGATCTGGGAACACATATATGGGTCCTGCATGGAATTTTTCTGGGCCAAGTGGCCATGGGTTTGAACTGGGAACACATATATGGGTCCTGCATGGTATATTTATGGGCCAAGTGGGCATGGTTTTGATCTGGGAACACATATATGGGTCTTGCATGACATATTTATGTGCCGAGTGAGCATGGGTTTGATCTGGGAACACATATATGGGTCCTGCATGGCATTTTTATGGGCCAAGTGGCCATGGGTTTGAACTGGGAACACATATATGGGTCCTGCATAGAATTTTTCTGGGCCAAGTGGCCATGGGTTTGAACTGGGAACACATATATGGGTCCTGCATGGTATATTTATGGGCCAAGTGGGCATGGTTTTGATCTGGGAACACATATATGGGTCTTGCATGACATATTTATGTGCCGAGTGTGGGCATGGGTTTGATCTGGGAACACATGGGTCCTGCATGGCATTTTTATGGGCCAAGTGGCCATGGGTTTGAACTGGGAACACATGGGTCCTGTTAATTGATTGATTGGTTAATGAGTATGCTCCCAATTATTGTGGATTCCTCTCAGGTGTGTTTCCCATATGGAAAAGGTTTGCTAAAAACACCTGTGATTCTTATATGTTCCAACAGAATATTGTAAGGGACATATATGCTGCAAAAACCACATATATAAATTGCATAATATTAATGTATTTTTAATCATATTATGTCATATATGTCCTACATACAACTAAAGCCATATAGATTTTCATGATGTAAAAACATAGGAAAATAATGCTAATTTAATATGAATGTCCAGCATGGACGTGTATAAAACAGTGCAGTTTACCAATCAGTATAAGGCTTTACTTCACTCATGCTTGTTCTTATCTTGTCCTAAGTCGAGCCCTATGCCTGTAGTCAATCATGGTTACTGTATATACTGTATAATCAGCCTTAGATGAAACACAACATTTAAACTACACACACAAGCACACATTTATTAGAGTGTGTTCTACAAGATACAGTTGCATATTTCACATATCGATAGTTTTCATTTTAAATCCTGCATCACCAGATTTCATTTTCATTTGTGACAATTTCTCTAAACTTTATCACAGTACTACTATACAACAGTTCTATTCTTAACCTACAAACATAAAACTTTCCTAAATGTCGAAGTGATTCGTATGCGTATCACTCTAAAAAATAATTCAGTGGCTTAGTAAATATCACATTAATAATTAACTTTATTAACTTAATAAAATCTCTGAATATCATTTACTTGATAGTTTGAGTTGAACATACCGGAATAAGTGACTAAAACTCCAAAAATTTATTTTGTCTGAAATTTACAGTTATATCTAAGTTTGAAGTTTTTCACTAAAATAATTTAGTATTTGACTAACCAATTATTTATTTAAAATACACTGAGCTAAAAAAACACGGTGAGTAATGTATTGTCCTGTTATTATCATGCGTCGCGTCTGAATGCGTTGTTGTTTTTGGAGCTCTATCAATTTGATTTATAATTCTTGATTTTTCTCTCTGCCTCGCTGCCTGCTGTGAGTGTGCTTGCTTCGGTGCTGTAAGCTCCGTCTTAGCTTCATATTTCCTTGTTTTGAACCATCATTTACTACAATTTCTAGTTGTTTATATTACTACTAAATACAGCTTACCCAACCCTGACATCGCTCGCTTCCGTTACTACTAGCACAACACGCTAGTAATTCGCTAGCCTGTTATCACGCCACCCGTGCGCTCTGCTATTTTTATTTATCTATTTTCTCTCGCACCTTTGAGTTCATAAAAGCTCAGGTGAGTAAGAAACACTCAACAAACACGGTGAGTAATGTCTTGTCCTGTTATTATCATGCGTTGCGTCTGAATGCATTGTTGTTTTTGGAGCTCTATCGATTTGATTTATAATTCTTGATTTTTCTCTTTAAACTCGCTTACAACGAAGATTTTCTACTTTTCCTCACTGAAGAAGCACTGCTCAAACCTCATTGTTACAACGCGGACTGTTGAGCAGACGCGTCTCAAGCCTATTAGTGATCCAACGCTGCATACTCTTAAAGGTTACGTCCGTGGATCACGGCTGAACGCGTCTTCTCCACATTCACTTACAAACAAACAAACTTATAATATAAATTAGTATTAATATTGATAGCATCACTGTTAGCTTCGTTGCTAACTCACTGTCCATCTGTTAAAATGGAGAATATATCAGATGTAAGTAGTCTACCGTTTGGTGCAGGTGAGGACACATTTGAGCTGCACGCACTGCAGTCTGAGCTGGAAGCTGTTGAGAAACAGATCCACAACCTTTTATTGAGACAGGCCGAGCTGAGAGACCGGTGTTTGGCTCTTGAAACATCACGTGCCGATGCACACAAATCAGTGTTTAACGTTACTAACCCGCTGACTCCGACCGCGTCTACTCCGTGCGTTCCTCAGCATCGGTCGCAATCAGCCATGGTCTCGTTCACTCCGGCTCCAACACGCCACCACGAATCCTGGGTGGTTCCGCAGCGGAAGACGCGAGTCAGGTTTAGACCAAGACTTTCTCCGACCCTCCCGGTTTTCGAGTTATCCACACAAAACCGCTTCTCCCCTCTACGCGAAACAGAACACGATGCTGTGATCATCGGCGATTCCATCGTTCGGCACGTACACGCTACGTTAGGTAAAAGTAAGGTGCAAAGTCACTGCTTTCCTGGTGCTCGTGTTTCTGAAATCGCTGCTCGCGTTCCCGAGATCCTGAACGGTGACGAGCGCGTCGGAACTGTGGTCCTGCACGCGGGAGTGAACGACATCAGGCTGCGCCAGACGGAGATTCTGAAGAAAGACTTCAGGAATCTATTCGATACGGTACGCAGCACATCGCCTGAAACAACGATCATTGTGTCAGGACCGCTTCCCACGTACCGACTAGGGCATGAAAAGTTCAGCAGATTATTTGCGCTAAATGAATGGTTAATGTCATGGTGCAATGAGCAGAAACTGCTCTTTGTAAATAATTGGAATCTGTTTTGGGAGCGTCCTAGGCTTTTCCGTGCTGATGGCTTACACCCAAGCAGATTCGGAGCGGCTCTTCTGTCAGATAACATCTCCAAAATGTTAAATACCCTTTGACTAGTAACCAAAAGTCCAAATCATAGTCTCTGCTGCACCAATTCAACTGATATAAATACTAGTGTAGAACATTGCATAGAAACCGTGTCTATTCCTCGTTTAGTGAGATCAAATAATAAATCTAATGCAGGATCTAGGAAAAATCTAATTGTTATTAAAACAGAAAATGTTGCTATTAGTAAACAAAAACTATTTCTAAAGCTAGGTCTTCTAAACATTAGATCACTCACACCTAAGGCAGTTATTGTAAATGAAATAGTCACAGATAATAGCTTCGATGTACTTTGCCTTACTGAAACCTGGCTTAAACCAAATGATTATTTCGGTATTAATGAGTCTACTCCTCCTGGATACTGTTATAAGCATGAGCCCCGTCTGATTGGTCGTGGCGGAGGTGTTGCAACCATTTATAAAGATATTCTAAATGTTACTCAGAAAACGGGTTATAAGTTTATTTCATTTGAAGTACTTGTACTAAATGTTACGCTCTTAGATGTTAGAAAAACATCCCTATTATCTCTAGCCTTGGCTACCGTATATAGACCGCCAGGGCCTTACGCTGATTTCCTAAAAGAGTTTGCAGATTTTCTCTCAGACCTATTAGTCAATGTCGATAAAGCATTAATTGTTGGAGATTTTAACATACACGTAGATAATCCAAATGATGCGTTAGGAGCTGCGTTTACAGATTTATTAAATTCATTTGGGGTCAAGCAAAACGTCACCGGACCAACACATCGTCTTAATCATACACTCGATTTAATTATATCACATGGAACCGATCCAACCGATATAGATATCATTCCACAAAGTGATGAAGTCACTGATCACTACATGGTAACTTGCATATTACGTACTGCTGTAATATGTCATGCAGCGCCGCGTTATCGACCAGGCAGAACAATCCTTCCATCCACCATAGATAATTTCTCAAATTGCTTATCTAATTTGTCTCAGCTGCTGCCTGAACCCAAACAAACAGATGAACTAGAAGAACTAACTAGCACTATGAGCACCATTCTCTCTAGAACATTGGATGTGGTTGCACCTATTCAATTAAAAAAGGTCAGAGAGAAAAATAAAGCACCATGGTATAACAATACTACGCATGTTTTAAAGAGAGAAACCCGTATTTTAGAGCGTAAATGGAAACAAACTAATTTAGAGGTCTTTAGAATCGCGTGGAAAGACAGTATGTCACGTTATAAAAAGGCCCTAAAAGCGGCCAGGGCTGAGCACCTCCGCAAACTAATAGAAAACAACCAAAATAATCCAAGGTTTTTATTTAACACCGTGGCTAAACTAACAAATAAACAGACGTCACCCGAACAAAATATCCCGTTACAGTTCAGTAGTAATGATTTCATGAACTTCTTCACTGAGAAAATAGAAAGCATCAGAACCACAATTGTAAACGTTCAATCTTCAATCGCGCCTTATAATTCAGCTTCAATTATCACCCCGCAAGAACAATTACAGTGCTTTACAACTATAGAACAAAAAGAGTTAAATAAACTTATCACTTCATCTAAAACAACAACATGTTTATTAGATCCTATACCAACTAAACTACTGAAAGAAGTGTTACCTGTAGTGGAAGAGCCTCTCCTCAATATTATTAACTCGTCTTTATCTCTAGGTCATGTTCCAAGAACATTTAAACTGGCAGTTATAAAACCTCTCATTAAGAAACCGCAATTAGATCATAATAATCTAGCAAATTATAGACCCATTTCAAATCTTCCATTTATGTCTAAAATATTAGAAAAAGTGGTGTCCGCTCAACTGGGCTCTTTCTTGCAACAAAATGATATCTATGAAAAGTTTCAGTCTGGATTCAGACCGCATCATAGCACTGAAACTGCGCTCGTTAAAATCACAAATGATTTACTTTTAGCTTCTGACCAAGGCTGTATCTCAATACTAGTTTTACTTGATCTTAGTGCTGCGTTCGATACTATAGATCACACAATACTCTTAGATCGACTACAAAATTATACTGGTGTTCAAGGACAAGCACTAAGCTGGTTCAAATCATACCTATCTGACCGCTACCATTTTGTCTATTTAAATGGAGAAAAATCGATCATAACTCCAGTAAACTATGGAGTGCCGCAGGGATCTGTGTTAGGCCCTCTGTTATTTTCAATATATATGATGCCACTTGGAAATATTATAAGGAAACATGGAATTAGTTTCCATTGTTATGCTGATGACACTCAAATATATATTTCATCAAGGCCGGATGAAAACGCTAAATTTTCCAAATTGACAGAGTGTGTTAAAGATATAAAAGATTGGATGACGCATAATTTTCTTTTATTAAATCCAGACAAGACAGAGGTAATACTTATCGGTTCAAAAAACCGCCCACAAAACCTCGCACAATACAACTTTAACATCATAGGATGTCCTGTTACTTTATCCGCTACAGTAAAAGACCTGGGTGTTATACTCGATTGCAACCTGTCTTTTGAAAATCATATTTCATATGTTACAAAAACAGCCTTTTTCCACCTTAGAAACATTGCTAAGCTACGTAATATGCTATCAGTTTCTGATGCAGAAAAGTTAGTTCATGCATTCATGACCTCGAGACTGGATTACTGTAATGCCTTATTAGCTGGTTGTCCTGCATCCTCAATAAACAAGCTACAGTTAGTCCAAAATGCCGCCGCTAGAGTTCTTACGAGATCAAGAAAATATGATCATATAACACCGATTTTATCATCACTGCATTGGTTACCTATAAAGTTCCGTATTAATTACAAGGTATTGCTACTGACTTATAAAGCCCTAAACGGCTTAGCTCCAGTCTATTTAACGGATCTTCTATCGCCCTATAATCCATTGCGCTCTTTAAGATCACTAAATTCAAGGCTTTTGGTCATACCTAGGATATTCAGAACCACCAAAGGAGGGAGAGCATTTTCACATTTGGCTCCAAAACTCTGGAATAGTCTTCCTGATACTGTTCGTTGCTCAGACTCGCTCTCCCAGTTTAAAACTAGATTAAAAGTCGCATCTCTTCAGCCAGGCATTCATATAATCCCACAGTTCAAACTACAATCCGGCCTCTAGCTCATAAATGCCAGAGGAGAACTGGCCCCCGACTGAGCCTGGGTTCTCCCAAGGTTTTTTTTCTCCATTAGGTCACCTGATGGAGTTTTAGGACACCATTAGGTCACTTGATGGAGTTTTTCGGTTCCTTGCCACTGTTGCCTTTGGCTTGCTCAGTTGGGGATATTTTGGGGATATTTAATTTAATTTTATCAATCAATAAATTCCTCTTGAAATAAACTTTGTTGTATTATTTAAATTTAATACTGTGAAGCTGCTTTGATACAATCTGTATTGTGAAAAGCGCTATACAAATAAACTTGACTTGACTTGACTTGACTTAATTTGTTAGGATATTAGTAAATACTAGTTATGTTTAAATGTTTTCCCGGTACATTATTTGCAATGTCTGCTTGTTTTAAAGGGCTTGTTTTGTTCTTTTTGTGATATCTGCCAACACCTAAAGCTTTAATCAAGAGAGTTTCAGAAGTGTTAAGTTCATCAAGTACATAAGTGACTAGGAGAACAGCAGTATGAAAACCGAACAGCAGCTACTGTTAGTGTTTACTAAGTAGTGTAAATTATACACACCTTGTAACTGCGTCATTATTTTACATAGCCCGGTGAACACCGACACACCGCGCTCCCTCTCTGTGCGCGTGCACGCGCGTGTCTTTTGCATCAGTAAAATGCGATCGGTTAATTTGAGTGACAAGTTATAATCACGCATTGAATCAAAGGAAGATTTAATCAGCTGGTTCAGTGGCCAATTGTTAGGAGTTAGAAACAACTCGCGCTGCATATTTAGTAATTTTGCCTCAGATACAGGATTATACATTCGCTTTAAGCAGGTTGTTCATTACCACGGCAACCGCTCGCATGTCATGCTGAATGCGATTTTCGTGTTTAAAAGTAACTATAATACATAAGAAACACTTAGATTGATATATGAACTGTTGTTGTCAAGTAAGCTTCATGCTTTCCCCGTTGCGATCGTGCACTCCTTTGAACTGTAGCCTACGGGTGCCGCACTGCTCTAGTTTACTGCTGCGCCTTTCCCCCGAAAATATCACGTTAACAACAACCCTTTAGAAAACGTAATTCCTTTGTGAATCCTCTTGATCTGCTTTCTCCATGTTTCTTTGACAAATCTCAGTGTCTCCGTCTCACGCACGCTGCATGTGAGTTAACCACGCCCACTTATTTACATGTCGCGGTATCACGTAATAAAAAAATCTGTTACGGTTGACATTTTCTATCGCGGTAACGATATATACCGTCATACCGCCCAGCCCTATTGTATACGTGTTAAAAATAGTATAACATATGCTGTATTGCTGTAGGCTAACTTACTCCTCGACAATAAAGGCCAATGTCATGTAGTTCTACCGGTGGTTGTATGGAATATTTTTACAAAGGTTTAGAGGAAATAAAAAAGTTAACATTACTGGCATATAAACACAGTTAATATTACTCATAAATATTTGTTTTTAAATGTTTCCCCCCCAATTATTTCTACTCAATTTTATTTGTTAATGTACCAAATGCAGTTACTCAGATCTATTTAATTTGTTTTACTTACATTTACTCAGTTAATACAGTGTATGTAATTGATTTCACTGCCAAAAAAATCTAATCAATATTCTAAGTGTAAAAATGTTTCACCAAAAAAATGGAGTAAATCATATTAAAGGGTTAGTTCACCCAAAAATGAAAATTATGTCATTAATGACTCACCCTCATGTCGTTCCAAGCCCGTAAGACCTCCGTTAATTTTCGGAACACAGTTTAAGATATTTTAGATTGAAAATGTATGTACACTATACTGTCCATGTCCAGAAAGGCAATAAAGACATCATCAAAGTAGTCCATGTGACATCAGTGGGTTAGTTAGAATGTTTTGATGCATCAAAAATACATTTTGGTCCAAAAATAACAAAAAATACAACTTTATTCAGCATTGTATTCTCTTCTGGGTCTGTTGTCAATCCAGGTTCACGACTCCGCAGTGACGCTGTTGACGTGTTATCTGGTGCGTCCGAGCTTCGTTTACAGTCTTTGTTTACAGACGCTCACTGTAAACAAAACAATCTTCGCAAACATGTCTACGGATTTCGACACAGAGGAACAATGTAGAATAGCTTGAATACAGCGTGCGTCTCCCTCAGACTGTAAACGAAGCTCGGGCGCACCAGATAACACGTCAGCAGCGTCTTACGTCAGCAGCGTAGTCGGAGTCGTGAACGAGGATTGACAACAGACCCAGAAGAGAATACAATGCTGAATAAAGTCGTAGTTTTTGTTATTTTTGGACCAAAATGTATTTTCGATGCTTCAAAACATTCTAACTAACCCACTGATGTCACATGGACTACTTTGATGATGTTTTTATTGCCTTTCTGGACATGGACAGTATAGTGTACATTTTCAATGGAAGGACCGAAAGCTCTCGGACTAAATCTAAAATATCTTAAACTGTGTTCCGAACATGAACGGAGGTCTTACAGGCTTGGAACGACATGAGGGTGAGTCATTAATGACATCATTTTCATTTTTGGGTGAACTAACCCTTTAAAAGTTTTTAGAGTGCATCACCACCAGAGTTCATGTCACATATTCCAGCCAATTTTCAACATTTTAATCACTGTTCTAGAAACATATTTGACTCAACTTTGTTCATTTGCAATATGTTATGATTTGTTCACAAACAACAGGCCCAGACAGTTCACAATTAATGTAAATACGGTCTTACAATGTCATTGCTTTATAACTGCTCTTTCAAATCCTGTAGGAAAATTAACAGTCTTCATAAAGATCAGTGATATTCTGACAGTAATCCTTGAACCGGCTTCTGCACTGTACAATTTAAAGGGATACTCCACTTTAAAATGAAAATTTTGTCATCATATACTCACCCTCATGTTTCAATCCTGTATGAATTTCTTTCTTCTGCTGAACAGAAAGGAAGATATTTAGAAGAATGTCAGTAACCAGACAGTTTCTGGTCTCATTGACTTCCATATTAGGAAAAAAATATACTATGGAAGTCAATGAGACCAGAAACTGTCTGGTTACTGACATTCTTCTAAATATCTTCCTTTCTGTTCAGCAGAAGAAAGAAATTCATACAGGATTGAAACAACATGAGGGTGAGTAGGCTATATGATGACAGAATTTTCCTTTTAAAATGGAGTATCCCTTTAAAAAATACTTTTGTCATGTAAAACTCATATAAGTCTTTTAACAGTATTCATATATAATGCAAAAAAAAAAACTACAAGTTTTATGTGTGCGATTTAGTATGAAATGGGCCATAATCGGTCTGATTTTGTATAGGACATATATTGGCCTTATATGAAACACAGAAGGTAATTCTGTCCGATTTAAGTAAGGAAGATATATGGTTGCAGTATATGAACCATGCAGGTTTTTTTCATATGTGACCATGCCATGTGATGTTCTATTTAAGCTGCACCTGTATCAATAAACAATTGATTGTGTATTCTCACTGCAACCTGTGTGAAGCATGTTTATTTTCTGTCTTTAGCCGGTATCTAGTCAAGCTCTGTTTAACAGGTCCTGCATGGCAGAGGTGCAAAGTAACTATGTAGGCCTATTGAGTTATGTAATTACTTACTGTACAATTTTTAGTAACTTGCAGTAACTCTACATGTAGGCTAATCAAGCATGTTGAGATTGAGTAATTGTAACTCAATACATTTCAAGTCACGCTAGTCACCAAAGAACAAACATTGCATACATGTAGATCTTTTGCCAAAACAATCCATCAGTCATTTTTGTTAGTCGTGCAGAAAATGAAAAATGTAACTTCCCAAAAATGTAAAAAACATCAAAATAGGTCAAAGTTTACGCTTTGTTGAATTATGCTGATTAGTGGACTCTCAGAAAAGTTGCAGGCCTACCGTAACACTTCAAATAATAGCCCAGTCCCAGACGCCTGTCCCTTGGGACAGAAACACATATTTAGACAAATAACTAGGGATGCTCGATATTATCGGCCGATATCGGTAAATATCGGTATCGGTTTTTGAAATGGTTTAAAATGACTAGTATGTCATTTTATACCTTATTGGAAAGCTCGTTTCCTCTCAAAGCGAATGAGAGTTTGTTGTGACATTTAAATTGTTTTTTTAAAGATTAAGTTTGTTGTTCGATGTAACAATTTTGTATTAATGTATTTTTTGGAGAGATGTTTTTTTTCAGAGATTTTTTTTAAAATATATTTTTGATTTGTTTACCGGTATGTTGTGACATTTAAATTGTTTTTTAAAGATCACTTTTGTTGTTTAATTTAACAATATATTTCTTGCAGTTCAAAGCGTCAAGTGTCTTGTATTTATCTTGGACTTATATTCATTCTTCGTTTTTAGTTTTTCTTAGATTGTTTCCTTAAACCATTTGGCATGGCTGGGCTTAGATAGGCCTTGCATGAATTGTCCAGTTAGGACCCACATAAGATCCTTACAGAGCCCACTTTGAGCCCATAGGGGCATTCATGGTTGAATCCTGGAGCAAGCCCACTTTAAACCCCTTTAGGCAGGTGGGGCCCAAATGGGTCTGACATGAATTACCCAGTTAAGACCCACATAAGACCCTTACAGGTCCCACTTAAAACCCATCTGGGCATCCACGGCTGGCCCCCATGTGGATCCCGGGTGCAAGCCCATTTTAAACGCCCTTTAAGCAGGTGGGGCCCAAATGGGTCTGTCATGAATTGCCCGGTTAAGATCCCACATAACACCCTTATAGTACCCCCTATAAAGCCCATCTGGGCATCCACGGCTGGATCCTGGGTGCAAACCCACTTTAAACCCCTTTGGGCAGGTGGGGCCCCAATGGGTCTGGCATGAATTGCCCAGTTAGGACCCACATAAGACTCTTACAGAGCCCATTTAAAGCCCATCTGGGTAGATCCCGGGTGCAAGCCCACTTTAGACCCATTTGGGCAGGTGGGGCCCAAATGGGTCTGACATGAATTGCCCAATTAAGACCCATGCAGTACCCATACAGGTCCCACTTTTAGTATGTCTGGGCTTCCACGGCTTGCCCCAATGTGGATCCCGGGTGCAAGCCCATAATGGGGCCCACATTTGCCGCCCATGAAGCCCTCATCTGGGCCCCACATGTCATTGCTGGCTGTCGTAGGTCACATGATAATGTCAACATGGCGGATGATCACAGTCATACTACATTCATTCATTCAGGCTATACGTACTCTTTTAGCGCTCGGTAAGTAGGCTACTTCTTGAAATTAAGTAGCCTACCTACTTACTTAGTGAGTATGCGGTTTTGAACGAAGCCATCCTCAACAGAGGGAAGAACCAACAAGTCACCATGGAAATGGACTCTAAGAAAAAGTGTGCCATAGCCTATACTTCTTTCTTTCATCTTCTTTTGTTTAATTCTGATTTACATAGTGAATAGATCGCCACCTATTTGGTGGTTGAGCAATCATTGTTCAATCTTCCTTTAATGATCTTTAAAGTCACTGTGGTCAATAATTGTATTCCTTAAATATCATCTTTCATCACCAAAATGACATATTTAAGCGTTTTTTCCTTGGAAAAAAATTATTCATGCCTTATAATGTAACGTTTTTTAGCTTTTAGTAGCCTATGTTAGCCTTAAGATTATGAATAAGCTGGTGTGTTCCAAAACAATGACAAAATTCGCATTTAGGAGATATAAGCATTCAAATCTTAGTCTCTCACTTCCTCAAAAAATTATCACGTATTTTTATGACATCACCGCGAACTTCAGGTTCTCGTCACATCTTCTGTAGAATCTAAAGCGTCCCGCCCCCTATGCTATAACATGGCCAAAGCGATCGTTATCATGTTACGGAGCAAACGTTTTTGGGCGAGTTTTATTCCGTTTTCCAACTGTACGTTGGTTAAGAATGAAATGGCTAGAATTTATTCACACCTCTAGGCTACAATTGAATCCAATTCCCAAAAAAAAAAAAAAGATGATGTTTATTTTAAAGATAGATATAGATAGAAAGCCTAGTAACTGAAACTCTTATAATAAAATGAACATTAACTTGTTTTAATAGTGCTTTAATTAATATATATATAAACATCATCTTTTTTTTATTTTTTATAGTGCTATATAACTATATAGGCCTATTGTGCGCAATCCTACCTCTGAAGTACAGTAAACTAACCCTGGAACAGAACCCTCTCCGGAGCAGGTTGTGAGTGAGTTGCTATGGCTATGCTATGGGTATGCCCTGAGACTAGGGATGCACCGAAATGAAAATTCTTGGCCGAAACCGAAAACCGAAAAAGAGGAAACTAAGGCCGAAAACCGAGAACCGAAACACCGAAATAAATTATGCCTAGTACCATTGCATTTATGGCTATGACTGTGTACTAACTTTACTATAATCAAGGCATTGCATAAATTAATATTAAAGTTTCAAAGAATAAATCAATTAAAATTTTATGCAAATATTTATTTAGCACATTGCAAAGTATAAAATTAAATGTTTAACTTGACCCCACTCATGTGTACATTAAATAATAATGTAAAAGCTGGCCTGTAGAAAGGTTTAAAAATGAAATGTTCTCTCATAAAAACAAAGTGCATTTAGGTCAATACTGCCATAGCCCATAATAATATCTGCAGCTATATGCTCATGGACGTGAGTTGCAAAAACCATAAACCGCTAAGGTAAACAAACACACACACCTCTGATAAATGACGGCTGCTCTGCACACACACGCAAGGTCTCTCGCTCCCTCTCTCTGCCGCGCGCGCGCTACGTATGCGCGCTCATGCTCGCTCGCGATTCCGGGAGATTTAAACTAATTTGCGGGCATCAGGGAGCCGCTATCAATACGCGGGAGACTCCCGGAACTTCCGGAAGACTTGGGACGTCTGTGTTTTAAAAATCGCTGTCCGTGGGTCACTCTCAGATATATTGAAATACGTCCACACCGCAGATATGTTGCTTCAGACAAGCACGTGCAGGCCGCGGTATCTGCTGTTTGCGTCATCACAACATTTCGGCCGTATTGTTTCGGTGATAAAAGTCTTTCGGCCGAAAACCAAAAATGCACTTTTGGGCCATTTTCGGCCGAAAATTTTCGGTGGCCGAATATTCGGTGCATCCCTACCTGAGACTGAAAGAGCGTATTTAGGCCACGCCCACACCCAGGGGGAAAACAAACCAACCGTCCCCATTGACTTTGCATTGCGAGAGGCTGCCTCCTTGTCATTTCTTGCTTCTAACAAAAGACAGAAAAATGCCTAAAAGCTGCTGTGTGACAAGGTGTACAGCAAATAAGCTAAAAAACCCAGAAATACGTTTTTATTAGCTCTCGACCCCAAAAAACGAGTGTTTAGGACATAAAAGTGGATACAGGCAGTTGAGACAGAGCGTCACGTGTCTCATTACTCTGAGAACTAACGTAAGCCCGCGTAACACAGTCTCACCCCAAAACGTCACATACTGACGGGTCTTGACCATACGGCAACATACGACGAAAAGGGTACCCCTTTAACGTCCATGTGTGACGATTCGCTGGAGGAGACTGTAATCGGCAACACAGGATAGTTTATCTTACAGAAATATAATATATAAAACTGACATTTGGATATTTGACTCACCAGTGACTAAATGTTTAACTTACTGCACACATAGTGTATTTTTAGTGCATACTGAGTGTCAGGATCCCACAATTTACCCATTCGTTCCAGCCTGTATCCACTTTTATGTCCTCAAACGCTCGTTTTTTTTGGGGTCGACAGCTTATGAAAACTTATTTCTGGGTTTCTTAGCTTGTTTGCTGTACACCTTGTCACATAGCAGCTTTTAGGCATTATTCTGTCTTTTGTTAGAAGCAAGAAATGACAAGGAGGCAGCCTCTCGCAATGCAAAGTCAATGGAGACGGTTGGTTTGTTTTCCCCCTTGGTGGGCGTGGTCTTCAGATTATGACGCGTTGCGCTCTGTCTCTATCCGCTACTTACCCTTAAACATAACCTGCTTTCTGGAATACCCAGATGCGTGTGAATGTTGCGTTCGTTATAGCATAACAGAATTTAAGGCTCACTTGCGAGTTTTCTTAAAAAACTTCGTAAAAATAAATAAAAAAAGTAAAACCTGTAGTTTATAATATTTAAAAACAATATATCAATTGAAGCATTGCTATTGGATACACTGGTGATTGCAGTTTAATTAATTGTATTGGTAACACAATCATTATGAACTAACATGATCTAACAGTGGACAAGTGTATATTCATAGATTAAAATTAAACAAGATGAACAAATGTGTGATGAAGATATGTAAGGTAATAGGCTACTAATAATGTTACATGTGCAAACGGTAACAGTATTTTTGTAAAGCGTTACGAATCTCAACATTATAAGTGATCCCCAGACCACCCATACTCTCTGAGCCTGTTACTGCAGTTATGGCAGTTCCTGTGGAGTGTGCCGTTTTGAAGGAGACAGATTTTCACCTATGAGGTTGTTTTTGTAGATGTTGTCTGAATCTGATATGTGGCTGAATACAGCTCAAGGACTTTGATTTACAAGGGCAGTAAAGATAAGAAGAGTCTCTAATTCTGGATGTCAAGTGTTGTTTTTGCATTAGGGGTGTGTCACTAATGTACTTTGGACACCAAAAGGCTTCTGGCACCATTCGGCCACATTTATCAAATACTTTCTAGAGGCCTACTTACATACTTGCATACAATTAAGTTTTTTAAATTTTTATATTTGCCTTTTGTTTGCATATGTTTATTTTATATAACACATCTTTTGTTAATACATATATTCTACTGTATACTGCTTGCTTTCAGAGATGTGTAGTTAAATAGTTTTATAATTCAATGAAAATGAATTCTGATCACACATCAAGTCAAGATCAAGTCTAATCCCATACAGTGCAATTCAACAATGTATATATCCCTGTATGCAGTGTAGGGGGTAACTCATTACAATAACGTAATTAGATTACTTTTTCAAGTAACTAGCAAAGTAACAGATTACTTTTAAATTTACAACAAAATATCTGAATGACTTTTTCAAATAAATAGCGCACGTTACTTTGTTTTCACATCCCATTGAGAGAAATGGGGAGTAAGGTGCGCTGAAGTTAGATTGTTGAACCTTCTTCTCTTGCATCCTATTCTTCATGCCATCAAAAATGGCAGCACAGCTAAAAGGTTTGTTTGAGCTATGGCCTCTACTGTACAGGCGTGAATTTGCATTTCCTTAAACCCGAGGCTTATTCATTTAACTTTTGGTGTGAAAGGGCCTTCACATTTGCCCAAAAAAGAACTATTTTTTATTTATTTTTTATTAAAAATAAACAAGTGAGCCCAGATGAGAAAAAGTTACACAAAAGAAATGTAACACATTACTTTCCATAAAAAGTAACCGAGATATGCAGTTTGTTACTTTTTAGGGAGTAACTCAAAATTGTAATGAATTACTTTTTAAAGTAACCTTCTCTAACAGTGCATGTATGTTCATTACCAAATTTAATATATAATTTACTAAATGTTTTACAAAACATGCACAAAAATATCTAGAATTATTTGATGTAGACTGTAACTTAGAGTGACACCACTGTTTCTCATTATAAAGCTTTGCTGCCATCTAGAGGACAACTTTCCTTCTGTGTATTTGCTCAATATTGTGAATCTTGCCCAATTTCATAGTTATCTTTATTGAACATATCAATGAAAAAAGGGGCATTCTGTATCAAATCAGCTACATTTCAGAAACTTCTCTGGCTCAATTTTTTTATTAGTAATTAAAGCCAAAATATTAAATGTCATGACTCATGAGTTAATATTTATAGCGTAATCTATTTTGTAGAAGGGTGTCAAAATGACAATTTTGGAACCAAATTACAGCGGGGTAAAAATTACTTAAAGATGGCAGCATAATTTATTAATTTTTTATGCAGAAACTGGTATGTCTATTAGTTAAATCTGTTGACTATAGCAGTCTTTGTTGGATTATATACCAATGGTAACAGTTTAAAATGGGAAACCCCACCCAAGTGGTATCAAAGTTATCTTACAGTTACAGTTTAACCATTTATTCTTGGATGGGATGGTTGGGTCACTTTGAATACAGCTGATACTTGCATTTTTTAAAGGGGTCATGAACTGCATTTTTTTTTTTTTTTTTTTTACTGTTTTTATTGAACTTTAAAAAAAGGGGGAAAAAGAAAACAACAACAAATAAAGTTCAAATAAATACACAAAACCTTGACAGCACTTCAAAGAATACACCACATACCAGTACATTATCTGCATTGTTCAAACATTAACATATATTAAATCTATTTATTTCAAGCAAATTTTCAATTAGTGCCCACTTCCGTCGAAAAATGTCCGATTTCAACTGCAAATCTGCTGTCATCTTCTCAAACATGTGTATCTGTTTCAGTCTATGTGTCCATTCTGTCACAGTGGGTTCACACACCTTCATCCAGTTCACAGTGATTATCTTCCTAGCTGCCATTAACAATAGCAATCTGAGACGTTGCAATTGTTTTCTGACGGGTGATATGGATCATGTTAGGAGGGGTCAGGGGGTTTCTCCCCCTGAAAATGTTTAAATTCTGGCTGCTAAACATACCATTTCAATGCAGTTTGGGAGGGACAGAAATACCTTAACAGAGCTAGCAGCAACCCTCCTCTATCTGAGGACTAAGTTAAAGTATCTATTTTGTAAGTTTATGTAAAAGACAGGTTGATGAAAGAACTGTAAGCTCAAATTCAAAAGCTTTTGAAGTCTACTTCATTAAAGCATGTTTACACACACACTTACTGTACACTTAGGCCTACTATACATGATTTTAAAAACAGTACCATTGCAGTTTTTATGTTATGATAATTGGTATGTGACCTAAGAACGATCTTACATTAAAGGTAGCCTACATAAAGGTGCTGAGGTCTGACTTTGGCTCTGAAATTAAGTTATTTTATTATTAATATGTGATGAAGGACTTTGAAAGAAGTTTGATAGATTTCAGTGCTGAATAAGGTTAACACTACCAGAGCCCATCTACGGAGAGCCTTGGCACTTCCTATTAGCCCCATTGTATCGATCTTGGTTGCAGTTCCATTGAATTCCACTGGAGGTGATCGCGGGCGAGTGCAGACTGAATGGGAGTCTATGGGGCTAGACGGCTAAATGTGTCTCTTTCACCCGATTGCCGTTGAGAAATCTAAAATTTGATTGTAGGTTTTGCAAGTTCAACATTGGTTATAGGTCGAAAATTGAATGAAGGAGTACTTATGTCCTTTCGATTTCTTACAGGCTGAGTTGTTGTTGCCCGTAACACGCTAGCATTCTGCTAATGAACCCTGATTGGTCAGTGAAGGACTGATTACGACCAGAGATACCGCTTGATGGCATCGTGGCATCCGAAGCGGGACCAGAAACAAACAAAACAAAAACTCTTCTAGCATGTGTATTTACCTGTGTCAGCTGTGTTGTCGATGCCTCGAGAGAAAAGAGAGTGCAGAGCACGAAAGCACCAAAGTGACTGAAGGATTGCCGTAAAGCAGTATCTCAGGTCGTACGATGTGTATGACGTCATTGACATTTTAAAAGACTTTTTAAAGCAAATAAGTGACTCTAAAAAATCTAACACCCAGCAATGTGTAATTTCTTTGCATCTCCTTTCGATTACAACATTCAAATTACTAGACAAAAAATTATATCCTGAGAAAAGTGGATTTTGATGGGTATAGCGCCATAGACCTCCATTCATTCTGCACTCGCCTGCGAGCGCCCCCGCATGGACAGAGACGTGTTAATGCAGCCAGTCCAGAAACCGGAAGTAAGCAGAGAGTGCCAATTCTCTTCCTATTAGACATTCTCTGACACTACCCCGTTTATTTGAAAATGGTTAATATTTGACAGAAATGTAAAAAAGTAATCAAAACCGATCAGATAACGTTACTATGGCTTTGTATGGCAGTAACGTTAGCCAACTAGTTTACGGTTAGACTAGGCTAGCTATCGATAACGTTACACTGACACAACTTAAGTTAATGCTCTGAATTCGCAGCTAATATCAAATCCATAACTTTTTGATCAAGTTAAAATTTCCAGGTCAACCACAAATAATCCCACTACCTTTTAATATCATCCGATAACTAATTAAATGCCGATTTGTTGCTTTGCCCACTTACCACTTCAAGACCATCTGTAAAACATTGCCAGCTCAACGTGCGAGACGAGTGAGTTGCTTGAACATACACAGCAAAGATTCTAGTAGCGCTCTAGATTTGATATACACAGACACCATATTAAGAAAAAGGGGCGGGCTGATGCATTGCTGACCGATTTATTACACATCCATCCAGAAGAATACATTTGAGTCGTTATAGGCTCTGGTATATTATGGAGCATAATAGGAATAAAGTTGTGACAAAAAAATTATCAGGGAGGAAAAATCTGAGGGGGCACGTGCCCCCTCACTTTGAATGGGCATGACGCCACTGTTCAGATCGTTTCTGATGAAATACAATGGTTAAGATTGAAATTTGGACAAATGCTGCTGGCCCGAGAATTTTCGGTTTCTGTGGTAGCACCCCCCACCTCCACAATGGTTGCATAGGTGCACTGGAACAATCCTTCCTAAAACGCATTAAACTTTTGTTTACAAAGACGTGAAACTCACCGAGTGGTCAGGGGTGTTCACTGATATGCTGACAAAAATCGCTGCAAAAGATGCTTTCCAACAGGTTTTATCGTAGTTTTTGTCCAACTCCATTGGCTTGTATTGGATGATACAAGTCAATGGAGTTGGACAAAAACTACGATAAAATTTGTCCAAATTTCAATATTAACCATTGTATTTCATCAGAAACGATCTGAAAACAGGGCTTTAAGTGTAAAATACCGAACTTGTCCTTTAAGTCTAATTCTTGGTCTTTTATTTTGCCAAATAAACTTTGAAATCCATTTTTCTAGTTTATTAAACACTGAGACTAGAACCAAAACAGGAAGAGATTGAAATAGGAAGAGAAGCCTCGGCAGTATGTTAATTTTTACTGTTTCAATCCTTCCAAACATGAACTGCATTTTTAAAATTACAATTATCTTACGTTTCATGAGGTGCACTTATAGTGCACTTATACACTGAGGTGCACTTATAATCAAAACTGTCATAATTTAGAAGTATAAGGCCATTTTCGACCCTGGCTTTAGTCCTCTGATTTGAACGCTGTGTTGGAAGGAGCGTGTCTGCTGTGAGAATTCAACTTGGCTAAAATCTTTGCATATGAAATAAGTATTACAGGATGTGTAATACTAATATTAGTCTCTCTGTTTATCCCCAATTTGTAAAGAAAGACTACGTGCCTGCACACATACATATTCAAACGCACATAGACTAAACACGTAATGTGTACGCCGTCACCGTTTTCACAGATTTACGTTTTTGAAGTTTACACGGGGATGATAACGGTTTGGATAACTTCCACCTTGGAACCTATTTCATAGTTTGCATTCTCGAAGCACCACACACCAAACTCGAGGCACTCGAGGCACCAAAGGCTGGAAATGGCTAATATGAGCCTATAAGTTATCCTTGTGGCCATCTACTGGTTATAATGGTAATTTAATGTCTTTTTTAATTTTAAAATAAAAGTGTTAGTTTTCCAACATCATGAAACTTTTAGTTTTACAAATAGGGACAATCTTTGAAAATAATATGTGAAAGTCCTTGAAAAATTCCTTGATTCTTACAACAGGTATATAACTGTCTAATTTGCTGGGTTATGATCAAAGCAATTTGTGATTTATATTTGGATGCACCACACACACAAGGTTGATGCTGTTGTCAACAGCATTTTGGTTGTTTTTCTCTCCCCTATCGTTCATGCATTTCAATTTGTCAAATGGCTTCAGTATGTGTAAATGTGCTTGTTGTGATATTTGAGGATGGATCATGGCTGCTGCAGGGTCAGGATTATCAGGAATGAAAGAAAATATGTGGGACGAGGCAGTAGGATTTGATGACATCATCAGAGTTCGCCATACCTTGTTGTATTCTGGTTCTTAGCTAACTTTTCTTTTGATATGTTCATTTTTAAGATCCTACATGGTTCAATCTAATAGGTATGAGGATCTCAACGTGACTCCATATCCAAATTGATGAATATTACCCATTTTTAATGATCAAAACCAAATGTGGGTCACTTTGCAGTTTGTACACAGCTGATGCTTGTATTTAACCGAATCTGTGATATTTGATAGATACAACAGAATGTCGTCGGCATAGATTGAAATTTTATGAGACGTATTCATACAGCTTATTGCAGAGCATTGTCTAATCGCTTAGGCCAGAGGCTCTAATGATAAATTAAAAAGCAAGGGTGACAGAGTCATCCTTGATGAGTACCCCTGCCAAGAAAGAAAAGAGAAATATGAGGACCAGTAAGTACTCTGACTGAACATTCAAAATAGATAGTTTTGACAGCTTGCAAGAAAAAAAAAGCCAAACCCAAAATGCTCCAGGACAGACCACAAAAAATTCCACTCAATCCTGTCAGAAGACTTATGTAAAGATTTGTGCATTGTGTACTGTATGTACAGCTCTATAAATAAAATTTGTAAATCTATTTACAAAAAACTCTAATTATTGCTTCTCTCTCAAGTACTGAGAATGAATTATACAACAGGTGTTAGTTGCTGTGTTAGCTGTTTAAGCTGGAGATGGCATGGGGGAAAAAAATGTTTTGTGCCTAGACGTTCTAGTGCGCAGAGATCTATAACGTGCAAACAGGTTTTGACCGGGGTGGGAGGGGTCTGTGATGATGTTACCTGCCCGTTTCTTCACTCTAGCATTGTACAAGTCCTGATGGTAGGGCAGGTGCACACCAATGATCCTTTCACCTGTCCTAAAAGTCCGTTGCAGTCTTCTTATATCTGATTTGGTGGCTGACCCAAACCAGACAGTTATAGAAGTGCACAGAACCGACTCAATAACAGTAAAACTGAGTCATCTGGGCTTGTGGTAGGGTGAACTTTTTCAGTTGACGAAGGAAGTACAACCTCTGTTGGGCCTTTTTGACAATGGAGTCAATGTGATTGTGATTGATGGTAGTGCCCAGGATCCTGAATGACTCCACTGCTGTCACAGCAGTGTTTCCCACACATAGACTAATTCGTGGCGGTGCGCCACAGAATCACCACCGGCCGCCACATATTGCGTTTCGTTATAAAAAAAGCGTATTCATTCAGCTGCATTTCCTTTCCCTGCTCTCCCTCCGTCTCTCTGTCACTCACGCGTCTCTCTCACAAGCGAATTTTTGTCTCGCCAAAGCCTTATTTGATCGGTGAGTGATGTAGATGACTGCTGCGCTAGGGCGATAGGGCGCATATTACTGAAAGAACGAGCAGAGGGAGAGAGTGTGAAAATAAAAATACAGCTGTTCATTGTTTGTTCAACTAAGATTAACAAAGATTAATAAATACAGTAACAAATGTATTGCTCGTGGTTCATGTTAGTTAGCCTAATACATTAACTAATGTAAACAATCAAACCATATTTAACACCTCTTAAAATGAGAATGTAAGTGTGCTTACCCCATTTTTTTAGTAAGAGTTGTTAGCAAGATTTAACCTTAATAAACTACTGTAGCCTATTTTCAGGTTATCTATATGGCAATGTGTAAAAAAATTACCAAAACAATCTTTTAGTTTAGACTGTTTGCGGTAAATGCAGTTGGGTTGTCGAGGTCAAAACTCTAAATAAGCTGTGAATCAAATAAACTTACTATAAATAATGTTATGCCATTTTTTTACTCTTACACTGAATGTTTGGATTTTGTGAAGGTGTGAATCATTTTTGATTAATATTTAATATAATAAAGTTCTGTGAAACAAATTATTAACGAAGGAACAGGATCTTTGCATAAGTCCCTGGTTTGTCCAGATGTTGGAGGATGTAGTGCAGTCCCATGTTGACTGCATCATCCACAGACCTGTTTGCTCGATAAGCAAACTGCAGGGGGTCCAGCAAGGGTCCAGTGAGGTCCTTCAGGTAGGCCAGCACCAGTCTCTCAAATGACTTCATGACCACAGATGTCAAAGCAACAGGTCTGTAATCATTAAGCCCAGAGATTTTAGGTTTCTTGGGTACCGGGATGATGGTGGAGTGTTTGAAGCAGGAGTGGACTTCACACAGCTCCAGTGATCTGTTGAAAATCAGTGTGAAGATGGATGACAGCTGGACAGCGCAGGCTTGGAGACAGGCTGGTGAGACACCGTCTGGGCCTTTGGCTTTCCTTATCTTCTGTTTCCTGAAGACTCTGCATACATCCTCCACACTGATCTGAGGTGCAGACTGAGAAGCAGTAGGGAGGAGGAAGGGGGGTGTTGATGGTTGTGTGTAGAGACGGTCAGAGCGGGTGTGGGGTGTGAGAGCAGGCTTTTCAAATCTGCTGTAAAATACATTGAGATCGTCAGCTAGTCGTTGATTCTCAACAGTGTTGGGGGATGGTGTCTTGTAGCTGGTGATGGCATTCAGGCCTTTCCACACTGATGCAGGGTCGTTAGCTGAAAACTGGCTTTTCGGCTTTTCAGCTTTCCAGAGTAGCTCCTCTTAGCTTCTCTGATCTCCTTTGTCAGTGTGTATTTAGCCTGAGCCGTTTAGCTCTGTCCCCACTCCTGTAGGCATCCTCTTTTGCCTGGCGAATCTGTTTTAGTTTTGCAGTGAACCATGGCTTATTGTTGTTATATGTTAAATAAGTCCTGGTGGGGACACACATGTCCTCACAGAAGCTGATGTAGGATATCACAGTGTCAGTGAGCTCATCCAGATCAGTGGCTGCAGCCTCAAAAACACTCCAGTCAGAGCAGTCAAAACAACCTTGTAATACCTGCTCTTTTTCGCTGGTCCATCTCTACAGTTCTTACAACAGGCTTAGCAGATTTAAGTTTCTGCTTGTAGGCTGGGAGAAGATGAACCAAACAGTGATCAGAGAGTCCCAAAGCTGCTCTGGGGACAGAGTGGTATGCGTCCATTAAAGCAGTGTAGCATTGGTCCAGTATGTTACTGTCCCTGGTGGGGCAGCAGGTGATGTGCTGTCTGAATTTAGGCAGTTCGCAGGTGAGATTATCTTTATTAAAATCACCGAGAAGGATAGTGAAAGAGTCCGGGTTACGTTGCTCCG
Source organism: Leuciscus idus (assembly GCA_021554675.1). Classification (NCBI taxonomy): domain Eukaryota; kingdom Metazoa; phylum Chordata; class Actinopteri; order Cypriniformes; family Leuciscidae; genus Leuciscus; species Leuciscus idus. Next base: position 22,841,191 of record CM038628.1, read on the forward strand.
TCTGTGTGATCTGATCGGCCAACTGTTGCAAAGCAACGCTCACACACGCGTCAAGACAGGAGGAATGTACACACTCACCAGAATAAATGAGGAAAACTCCCACGGCGAATAAAAAGGCTTACAGTTAATGAAGAGAGCTTCCAAGAGAGCTTCCAAATTAGGGCAGCACATCTTCGTCAACACTGTCACATCTGAAAAACAGCCTTCGTTGATATAAAAACATAATCCACCACCTCTCGTTTTCACAGTTAACTCTGCAACACGATCCACTCTGAACAACTGGAAGCCTGTTAGATGTATTCACAAGAAGAATATTAGATGTACACCGTTAGATGTTTTCACAAGAAGAATAGAAGTTATGAAATAAGCAACCCTGCAAAACTTACACAATTAATTGTTTTAGTTAAATTCTAAATAATAATTAATAATAGACCATTTAGTAATAGTGAGAGAGAGTATAGAGGTATACTATGTGTCACTTTTGATTGATTTATGACCCATAAGCCCCGCCCCCTTTTTGACGTGAGAATATTCCCACGCTAGCTCCTCCCACTTATGGGCTGTACGTACACCGTGGGAAAATTGGACTTGTGCCACGCCTCCTTGGGGGTTGAACATCTGAACCGTGGGAAAATTTCCCACGCTCAGTAGTTCTAAACGATGTATATTAAAACTTTTTTAAGAAATGTACAATAAAGACATAGTCAGAGTGTGAGATCAGTGTTTTTATTTATTAAAGAAGACAGATATACATTCATCACTTTTAAAACGTCAATGAAATAAGTTAAAATAGCATTTTTCTCTAAAAAGAGTTATTCAAAAATGAGTTAGTGTTATTTTAAAATGTTGATTTGTAAAACAATCGTGAAGTCAGATGGAATAACGACGAGCGATTCACAACGAATACAACAGAGGATCCCGATTTGTTTTTTTGCGGAAAGGGACTGGATTTTATTTTATACAGGAGTATGGAGATATTTGAAAAGATGATGGAAGTGAACCGGTTTTCATAGCAGAGGGGGCTGGATTAACCACGGCTACAAGAACCCGATTTCTCGCGGATTATATCAATAAACACCCAGAGGATTACGTTTACATACTTTGCAGTGATTTTGGAATGGATGTAGGCTACATGAATGCTTGGGGCCTATTTCTGAGGCTGGCCCGTGTGAATTCCCACGTCCCCTTCCCTACAAACGCCCACTCCACCCCACCCACCCCACTTTTGGACTGAGCCCTCAAACGTGGAAAATTCCCCACGGCCCACATTTGAAGTTAAAATACAACGGCTGGAAAACACACATTTGTAAAATGTTAAAAAAAGTTTGAATTGCAAATATGTTTAAGAATTAAAACATCTAACAACATGTATTAAAATGATATCAAGCAAATAGTTCTATTTTCTAACATACATTTGAAGAAAAGTTGTACTTTCACAATTACATAATGTTTAAAGGCATTAAAACGTTGTATACATTTAAAATACACATGTCTTTAGCGTTCATACATTTGTAAAATGTTAAAACCGATGTGCTTTGAACTTTTAAAACGTGAAGCAATGCACTGGGTAACAGAGTTGTTTTTAATTAAAGAAAAGTTTTGTTTTCCAAATACATTTAAAACTTTTTAAAAACACTAGGCTATATAAAGTTAAAATGCAATTAGTATTCGTAAATTCGTACATCGTACATTTACATCTTGTCATGGAATGTATTTTTGTTGTGTTTGTTGGATTGTTGTTGTGGCATTTCGTGTTGCATTTCCATGAAAAGAGAATAAATAAATGAAATTAAATGAATACATCACTCATCGACGGTAGAAACATGAATGAGTGGTGTGTGAAGCCGAGTCTCCGTCCACCTAACACTAGATTTATTTATAATTACACTAAATAACATTTATAAAAATAATAGTTGTTTAAAAAAAATAAAAACTCATGTTTTAGTTAATTTTGGACTTTTAGTGAAGTTAACAAATATTCACTAACTTACTGATTTATTCACTCTTCGATAGGATAATCCACCTCACCCAATGGAGAAATCTGATCATTGTTTGAGAATGCGTTTTGGAGTAAAAAATTATGAATCTGTTCAAAACTATGTGCTTTAAACTTTAAAACCGTGAAACGTAAGCGGTAGCCAAACAGTTTTTCACAGACATGTAACACTTTCACATAGGCCTACAACTTTTTAAAATGATACAGACCTTTAAAATACAAAGGTGTATAGTATTTAAATCGTTAGGCCTATCAGAAAAATGTTAAACATGTTAGAATGTTTTCGTTCACATACAGATTTTAAAACCTGTTAAAACCAAAAAAGTCAACGTTAAATCATTTAAAACAAGTTATAGAATGTCTTTCACGAACGACTTTTAAAGATACCAGAAAAATGGTAAATTATGTTTTTTAAACAATGTTTCAAACGTGAGCAACATATAAAACATATCAAACAACAACAGTAAAAAAAATACATAAAGTGAATAATTTTTAAGCAAAACTTTTTAACAATACGATTTGCTACTAAGTTTTGTTTAGTTTCTAGCTAAAATATCTCTTAGCCTACACGGTTCCGTAGGCATCCTTTCGCTCCGAAAGCACAACACGAATGAGAAATAGACTGGTCTGTGAAGCGAGTCTCCGCCCACCTAACACTCACCCCAACGCATGAGAATACACGCCTGCAGAGGTAGCCACATATTTAAATGGTGGTAAATGATTATACATAATAACTCTAGGCGCACGCGCCGTCACTCGTCAGCATGAAACATTGTTTAAAAAACATAATTTACCATTTTTCTGGTATCTTTAAAAGTCGTTCGTGAAAGACATTCTATAACTTGTTTTAAATGATTTAACGTTGACTTTTTTGGTTTTAACAGGTTTTAAAATCTGTATGTGAACGAAAACATTCTAACATGTTTAACATTTTTCTGATAGGCCTAACGATTTAAATACTATACACCTTTGTATTTTAAAGGTCTGTATCATTTTAAAAAGTTGTAGGCCTATGAATCCGTGTATCATTCGTTCAGTCGTTTTTTATTTAATATTGAAAGTATAAAAATGAGAAAACAGTTCCTTTTTCGATTTTTCATTTTTTCCCAAAAAACGAAAAACAAGAATTCAGCTTGATTTTTTATTTTTCGTTCTGAGGTAGAAAAAATAATAAACAGCTTGAATATTCGATTTCTGGAATGAAACGCCCCTTTCCTCTGATTTGTCAGCCGAAGATTTTCCTCAGTTCTGCACTGCAGAATAAGAGTCCTCCGTTGTGCAGATTCTTAACGCGTTTATTGCAACTAGGCTACATTTCATCTTTTTTTTCATCAAACAACCAGACACAGGGCTTTCTTCTGTGTAGATATAAATTCACCTACGCTTTGCATCAGCTGGGTATGCAGGGTAAATGACGGCTGTTAAGCCTACCATGGTCGCCTCACCCAGTAATTATTTAATTTTTTTAATAATAAATGAAGATATAAATCAATATAATTAGTTGTAAATTAAATATTTTTAACACTAATACACAAAGAAAAGAATAACGCATTGAATATAATAGGCCTATTTTAACGTCAATGCATTAACTGTCATTCAGACTGACTATCTAACAACCGGAGAACAGAGAACAACAGAGATATTAAAATACATACTCTTCTGAGTTTTATTATGTAGGCCTTGTGTTTTATTAAAATTTATTAATTTATATCTCAAAGATGTGCGCTTGCGCGCAGCGCACGGTCATGTTGAGAGGGAAACAAACGCATTTTATTATTAGCCTATAAAAGACCGTAAATAAAATACAACATTAACATTATAAACACTATTAATAACATATAGGCTATGTCTATGCGTATTTTACTTCCCCTTACTGTAGCCTATGTCAAATCCTTAAATGAATGGTATTCAGAAAACAACAAGAATGAAAAATAAGTAGCCTGTATAATAAAAATATAGCCTAACCTAATAACTTATAATAATAGCCTATATGTCCTTTATTGAAACTGAAACTGTACGGACATTGGTTTCGCGCATCTCTCATTCGGTCCAAGGTTTCCATATTTGCAATGTAACATTTGGATGCTAACTAGTAAAGAAGGCTTCGCACTTCAGTCGAGTCCCAATATACACGTATATGCTAAATCATCATCTTCACAGCAAGGGAAATGAGTTTGGAATAACAGCAAGTAGGACTGTGCAGCACAGCCTTTATATTGTACAAAAGACCAATTAAATTAAGCAGAATAATTTTTATATATTTGGTTGACTGTGTTTTATTTTAATAATGAATAGGCTGCGATGTCAAGTTAGCAATGCCAGAAGTGAACTGATAATAGCCTAGATGTTGTGTGAGCGAGCAATGCGCCAGCGCCATCACTTGGAAGTGCGTATCTATAGCACGAATGATAATATCCCGTATCAAATACGCCAAAACGAGTTTTAGCGTAAATATGGTAGGCTATACGCAGTTTTCGCGTGTATATGATACGCACTTTATGGCGTGTAATATGCACGCCCTCCTCACCCCTAATCCTACCCAAGGGGTTTGCAGTGCGTATCATTTGAACGCTAAAACTCGTTTTGGAGTATAAATTATACGAGAATTATCATTCGTGCTATAGATACGCACTTTCATGAGATTGTGTTGGATTTGTTGCTCAGCAGGGGAAATAACTTAATATTCTGTCGTTTAATACTCTGTCATTCGAAGCAGTAAAATTTAAAAAATAAAGAAAACAACATGATGCGCTGCGTCTCAAACTCCTTGAACATCTTTCTGGCGCACACCAAAAATGAACCAAAATAGAGTGAATAGCCTTCTGACGCGCCTACTTTTGAAAGTCAACATTTAGATTATTTTAAGTAAAATGCATTATATAGTCACTTAGGATTAAAACACAGCGTGGTTCATGATAAATAAAAAATTTAAAAAAAAGCCCTGTCTAGTAGGCCTATATTCCCCAGTACGGGTTGTGTCGAGCCATTCGTTAGTCTGGTTGATGGAAAAAATATGAAAAAGTTGCAATAAACGCGTTAAGAATCCTCACAACGGAGGACTCTTATTCTGCAGTGCAGAACTGAGGAAGAACTGATGACGGGACAGTTTGATCTTCGGCTGACAAATCAGAGGAAAGGGGCGTTTCATTCCCGCCCATGTGTAGAAATCGAATATCAAGCTGTTTATTAATTTTGCTACCTCAGAACGAAAAACGAAAACTAAAGCTGAATTCTTGTTTTTCGTTTTTTGGGAAAAAATGAAAAATCGAAAAAGGAACTGTTTTCTCATTTTTCTACTTTCAATATTAAATCAAAAAACGACTGAACGAATGATACACGGATTCCTATGTGAAAGTGTTACATGTCTGTGAAAAACTGTTTGGCTACCGCTTACGAATCCGTGTATCATTCGTTCAGTCGTTTTTTGAATTAATATTGAATATAGAAAAATGAGAAAATGGTTCCTTTTTCGTTTTTTCATTTTTTACAAAAAAACGAAAAACAAGAATTCAGCTGGATTTCTCGTTTTTCGTTCTCAGTTAGAAAAATGAATAAACAGCTTGAATATTCGATTTCTACACGTGGGCGGGAATTAAACACCCATTTCCTCTGATTTGTCAGCCGAAGATCAAACTGTTCCATCATCAGTTCTGCACAGCAGAATAAGAGTCCTCCGTTGTGCGGATTCTTAACGTATTTATTGCAACTACATTTAATCTTTTTCTCATCAAACCACCAGACTTAACGAATGTCTCGACACAACCCGTATCGGGGAATAGACTAGATAGGGCTTTCTTCTGTGTATAAATTCACCTACGCTTTGCATCAGCTGGCTATATGGGCAGGATAAATGACGGCTGTTAGCCTATCATTGTCGCCCTCGCCCAGTAATAATAAAAAAAAAGTATTATAAATTAAGATATAAATCAATATAATTAGTTGTAAATTAAATATTTTTAACACTAATACAAAAAGAAAAACGTTAACGTTAACGTAGGCTATAAACTGTCATTCAGACTGACTAGCCTATCTAACAACTGGAGAAGTTTTATGATGTAGGCCTTGTGTTTTATTAAAATGTATTATAATTTATATCTCTAGGATGCGCGCTTGTGCGTGGCGCGCCGGGTCATGTTGAGAGGGAAACGCGCGCGTCACATCGTTGTAAAAAAAACATATTCATAAATAGTGTAAAAGACCGGTAAATAAAATACAACATTAACATTATAAACACTACACTCTAAACAAAAATGGTGCTAAATAGCACTAAAAGTGGTTCATTGGCTTGTAATCATAGGGGAACCACTTTAAGTGCCATATAGCACCTACCTTTGTCAAATGGTGCTATGTAGAACCATAAGAGGTGCCATATAGCACCTTAACCACCCCAAAGAACCGCTAAAGAACCGCTGAAGAACCAAACTGGGCTTAACAGGTTCTTTAAATGGTAGTGGTGCTATATAGCACCTTAACCACCGCAAAGAACCCCTGAAGAACCGCTGAAGAACCATTTTTTTTTAGTGTGTATTAATAACATAATATGCGTATTTTAACGAGAAACTGAAACTGTACAGAGCAGACGTTGGTTTCGGGCATCTCTCATTCGTCCAGTAGCCTATCCATATTTGCAATGTAACATTTGGATGCTAATTAATAAATTAAAGAAGGCTTCGTACTTCATTCGAGTCCCAATATAGGCCTACACGTAAATCAGCATCTCCACAGCAAGGGAAATTAGTTTGGAATATCAACAGACCAATTAAGCAGACTAACGTTTTATATGTTTGGTTGACTGTGTTTTATTTTAATAACGAACAGGCTGCGACACCCGACATCACTTGGATGTGTTGCTCAACAGGGGATTTAATAGCTATACTGTCGTTTAATACTCTCATTCGAAACAGTAACATTTATATGTCTATTTGTGTACTTTCAAAATGACTACAACATATTTATTTATTAACATATCTTTATTGCGAGGATTAACCCCTTGAGATGAAACATCTCGTTTTCGAGGAGGTCCTCCAGTACATCAAAGCAAAAAAGAACCAAAACAGCAGAGCAAATGATATCATGCCTTTGAAATTATTATATAAGAATAATTATTATAATAAATGATTATTATATTCTTTCTGGCGCACACAAAACATCAACCAAAATAGCCTACAGCCAATACTAGCCTTCTTGGCGCGCCTATATATTTTTGAAGGTCAACATTAGGATTAATCACATCGAGCTTCATGTTAAAAAAAAAACCCCGTGACTTGACTTTACAATCCGGAAAATAGCAAATTATTTCACGGACCCCCTGGCACTTGAGAACTCCTGGTCTACACAGAAGAAAGCCCAATCTAGTCTATTCCCCGGTACGGGTTGTGTCGAGACATTCGTTAGTCTGGTTGCTTGATGAGAAAAAGATTAAATGTAGTTGCAATAAATACGTTAAGAATCCGCACAACGGAGGACTCTTATTCTGCTGTGCAGAACTGATGACGGAACAGTTTGATCTTCGGCTGACAAATCAGAGGAAATGGGCGTTTAATTCCCGCCCACGTGTAGAAATCGAATATTCAAGCTGTTTATTCATTTTTCTAACTGAGAACGAAAAACGAAAAATCCAGCTGAATTCTTGTTTTTCGTTTTTTGGAAAAAATGAAAAAACGAAAAAGGAACCGTTTTCAAATTTTTCTACTTTCAATATTAATTCAAAAAACGACTGAACGAATGATACACGGATTCTTACGTTTCACGGTTTTAAAGTTTAAAGCACATAGTTTTGAACAGATTCATAATTTTTTACTCCAAAACGCATTCTCAAACAATGATCAGATTTCTCCATTGGGTGAGGTGGATTATCCTATCGAAGAGTGAATAAATCAGTAAGTTAGTGAATATTTGTTAACTTCACTAAAAGTCCAAAATTAACTAAAACATGAGTTTTTATTTTTTTTAAACAACTATTATTTTTATAAATGTTATTTAGTGTAATTATAAATAAATCTAGTGTTAGGTGGACGGAGACTCGGCTTCACACACCACTCATTCATGTTTCTACCGTCGATGAGTGATGTATTCATTTAATTTCATTTATTTATTCTCTTTTCATGGAAATGCAACACGAAATGCCACAACAACAATCCAACAAACACAACAAAAATACATTCCATGACAAGATGTAAATGTACGATGTACGAATTTACGAATACTAATTGCATTTTAACTTTATATAGCCTAGTGTTTTTAAAAAGTTTTAAATGTATTTGGAAAACAAAACTTTTCTTTAATTAAAAACAACTCACTGAGCTGTTACCCAGTGCATTGCTTCACGTTTTAAAAGTTCAAAGCACATCGGTTTTAACATTTTACAAATGTATGAACGCTAAAGACATGTGTATTTTAAATGTATACAACGTTTTAATGCCTTTAAACATTATGTAATTGTGAAAGTACAACTTTTCTTCAAATGTATGTTAGAAAATAGAACTATTTGCTTGATATCATTTTAATACATGTTGTTAGATGTTTTAATTCTTAAACATATTTGCAATTCAAACTTTTTTAACATTTTACAAATGTGTGTTTTCCAGCCGTTGTATTTTAACTTCAAATGTGGGCCGTGGGGAATTTTCCACGTTGGAGGGCTCAGTCCAAAAGTGGGGTGGGTGGGGTGGAGTGGGCGTTTGTAGGGAAGGGGACGTGGGAATTCACACGGGCCAGCCTCAGAAATCGGCCCCAAGCATTCATGTAGCCTACATCCATTCCAAAATCACTGCAAAGTATGTAAACGTAATCCTCTGGGTGTTTATTGATATAATCCGCGAGAAATCGGGTTCTTGTAGCCATGGTTAATCCAGCCCCCTCTGCTATGAAAACCGGTTCACTTCCATCATCTTTTCAAATATCTCCATACTCCTGTATAAAATAAAATCCAGTCCCTTTCCGCAAAAAAACAAATCGGGATCCTCTGTTGTATTCGTTGTGAATCGCTCGTCGTTATCCATTAACCAATCTGACTTCACGATTGTTTTTGTCAAAATCATATGTAGCCTACACGCACGTCCTCCAGACAAGTGAAAAGTAGGCTATTTCACTTGCGCTCCGCCGGCTCATGGAGAAATCGCGTTAAACAGGGTCCATGTTTATTCCGCGGCAGCGGCACTAAGGTCAAATCCTCCATAGCTTCATCAATGTTTCTTTCAGGTGTTTTGGGGTCTGACATAGCCATCGCAGATATTTTGATTTGCAAAAAACCACAAGTAGTATTTCGCTCTAAGTTTGCGCTCCTTTTTAAACAGCTCATGTGACTTCCACACTGTGGGAGGGGTTTCCCCCGATAGCCTCTCAGCTTTGAGAGGGGTGTGTTAGGGGGTGTGGTCTGAGCCACTCACTACACACTGTTTCAGTGGCCATAAGTTCGGACAGCCAAAGTGACCGGTCGCTTTTTCTATTTGGGAGCTGAAAAGGCACTGTTGTTTTTTCCCACGGAACACCTGTTGTGGGTGGGATAGGGGGCGGGGTTTGCGTGGGTCTCTGCACAGGCTTCACAGAGTTTCAATCCTGACAAATCTCCGGACTGAATGGACGTTCTTTAACACTGTTCCAGTACTAGGAAACACTTATATATCTTTTAAACTCCGAGTCCTTTAACAATGGTATGTAAAACGTAAGGCTTTTTAAACAATGTTTGTGTTTTATGTAACAGTTTTACAAATCAACATTTTAAAATAACACTAACTCATTTTTGAATAACTCTTTTTAGAGAAAAATGCTATTTTAACTTATTTCATTGACGTTTTAAAAGTGATGAATGTATATCTGTCTTCTTTAATAAATAAAAACACTGATCTCACACTCTGACTATGTCTTTATTGTACATTTCTTAAAAAAGTTTTAATATACATCTTTTAGAACTATACTAAGCGTGGGAAATTTTCCCACGGTTCAGATGTTCAACCCCCAAGGAGGCGTGGCACAAGTCCAATTTTCCCACGGTGTACGTACAGCCCATAAGTGGGAGGAGCTAGCGTGGGAATATTCTCACGGTCAAAAAGGGGGCGGGGCTTAGGGGTCATAAATCAATCAAAAGTGACACATAGTATACCTCTATACTCTCTCTATAGTGCATATTTATTGTAAATGGCACAGACAAAGGTTAGCCTACTTAAGGGAGTAGTTGCAAGTTGCTGGATAAAGTGAACAACTATGTGATAAAGATTTATTCACAAACGTGGAGAAGATATGACATGCATAATTACCAAAACTAATTGGGAATTTATATGCATACTGACAAACACAAATGGGTGCTTTTCAAATGGAAGGCTACATCCTAATGAGCCTGCGTTCTTCCTTCAGAGGCTTTTAAGGCCTCATTATACTTCTACGTCGGACCTACGCCGGAGCCTATACGCCGTAGGCAACGTCCCAGCAAACACAGAACGTTCCCCTAACGTTCCCGTTTGGTTCCCATTTGGTTATTTTTTTGGGAACCAAACAAGAACGTTCTGGGAACGTTCCCTGTAGGTTATTTTTAGGATCTATGTTTATAACATTAAGGGAACGTTCCCAGAACGTTCCCTGTAGGTTATTTTTAGGTTTAAATTTATAACCTAAAGAGAACGTTCTGGGAACATTCCCTGTAGGTTATTTTTAGGATCTATTTTTATAACTTTAAGGGAACGTTCTCAGAACGTTCCCTGTAGGTTATTTTTAGGTTTAATTTTATAACCTAAAGAGAACGTTCTGGGAACGTTCCCTGTAGGTTATTTTTAGGTTCTATCTGCATAACTTTAAGAGAACGTTCCCAGAACGTTCCCTGTAGGTTATTTTTTAGGTTTAATTTTATAACCTAAAGAGAACGTTCTGGGAACGTTCCCTGCAGGTTATTTTTAAGTTCTATTTTTATAACTTTTTATAACCTCCAAATCCGAGACCATGGTCCTCAGTCGGAAAAGGGTGGTTTGCCCACTTCAGGTTGGTTCAGTTCCTGCCTCAAGTGGAGGAGTTTAAGTATCTTGGGGTCTTGTTCACGAGTGAGGGAAGGATGGAACGGGAGATTGACAGACGGATCGGTGCAGCTTCTGCAGTAATGCGGTCGATGTACCGGTCTGTCGTGGTGACGTCCAACCAAGTTTTATAACTTTAAGGGAACGTTCCCAGAACGTTCCCTGTAGGTTATTTTTAGGTTTAATTTAATTTTAATTTAAATTTAATTTAATTTCTTAAACCAATTGAATGGTTTGCAATGTTTTGTGCTTTAACACCATTTATCAAATGCTTAATTAAATGACCATTATCAGGCAGTAGATAATGCCTAAGTAATCAATAACTTTGCTCATTGGTAGGCAGTCTTTTTTAGTTAATTATTTTTAGGTTTTATTTGTATAACCTAAAGAGAACGTTCTGGGAACGTTCTCTGCAGGTTATTATTTTAATATCACTTAACAGGCAGATTACCAACTGACAACGTCGTCAGTACGGTCCCCTAAGGTTATAAGATAACCAACAACGTTCAGATCTATTCGCAATAACTTTTTATTAATGATATTTTAAATTATGTTATACATTTTAATTCTATATGTTTATTTAAATGCTGCGTGACTTTGAAGTGTTTTAATGCGCATGCGCGGAATCAAACACTGGAGCGCGCACGTGTGCCGCGCGAGAGCAGATGGAAACCAGAAACGTCATCAACAACTGACAAACAACAAATCTCCCGTCTGTCGCGGTTGGTTTCACTGCTTTCAGGTAAGTTTAGTCAACAAAATCTCACAAATAATACACACAAACGTCCCTGACACATTTCTTACGTGTAATTGACACGCTTCTGTTGAATATTTACTTTAAAGAAATGGTTTTGTGTCTTTGAAAAAGTCCGTTAGCATCTAAGCTAACCGGTTTCAGAAGAGAACGTTAGGCCTAAGTTACGTTAAGTTAAGGTCTTATTTATGAAAGTTTGGGTTTTTAAACACATATTTAGTGTAGATAACAGTTTTTTTATAGTTTTGCTGGTAATTTGTCAATGGGTGATTGGAAGTAAGCTAATTTATTTAACCTAAAAGAATGCACTGTATTGTTAACTTAATCAGTGACGTCACTTACCAATATTGCTAAAATGTGATTTCAGAATAGCGAGAGAGAAAAAAAATCCTCTACAACAAGGGGTGAGTTATTGTTTAATCATGATAATAATTCCATATGCATTTATTTCACAATATATTATCTTAAGATTTTTATATATTTATCTTTTCTGCATTTCACCTCTGTTCTAGCTTGGTTCCTTTTATTAAACCAATCCCATGTAATATTGTTGGCTCTGTGACAAATAGCTTGTTATGTTCCTAGATCATCATGCTGTGATGGCCTGCTGCACCCCCTGTCCAAGACAATCTCCACGGCTATGAACCATATGACTAGTAAGCAAAACCACCTCAAACATACAGTGCACTACTGTTCAAAGGTTTGGGGTCTGTAAGATTTATGCTTTTGAAATAAGTCTTACATTTTAAAATCATTAACCCCAGGGTTTTTCAGTGAGATTGTCCTTGAGAAGCCTGTAGGCTAAATAATCAGCTAAATAATAGGCGACTAATACAATATTATAATGGTCATAGTTATAATAATAATTCATTTAACTATTATGATATCATGATATCCTGATCATTAGTATATTTTATTTTATTTCTTTAGGTCTGTTTTGAATTATGTTGGCCAATGAGACTGACACCATACTGTCCAACTCAAAGGTATTTATGTATTTGTATGTTTTTTTTTATTGATCAATACTGAAATTCTTTGTACTTTTAAATGCTGAATGTGGTTCAGGGGGTCGACAACTTTAGGCAGTTATTTTTCACAGATATCTTGGGCAGCTGTGGCTCATACTCTTAGCCTTTAAAAATGTTTGAATTGATATCCCCAATGCAATATCAGGGGGTAAATATATCATTAGAGTTCTTAAAGTTATGGCTTTGCTCTTGTTACCAGATGAGATATAATCCTTATTGTTTGGCCCTGTGATTTTTCAGGACAAGACCTTGATGCCATCCATAGTCAGTAGATGAAGAAGGTGAGTTTAGCCCATCTTGTCAAAATGCCCATCTTGGCGAGTTTCCTCGTAAACAGTCTTGTGTGTTTTAAACAGAAAGAAAACAGATGCGTGTCATTTATATTAGGTCTGCGCATTCGTCTTAAAGGGACAGTAGCCTAACGTACCCGCAGCTGTTTGTGTCGCCAATGGTGATCAAACATCAAAAGAGAAAATGACTTGTAGCTTTAGCAAAGATACATTTAATTAATTTATAGTTATTTTATTTTTACAGTGAAGACTTATTTTACATTTTGATAATTCAATTTCTGTACCTGATGTTTTCAGATTTAACTGAAAAACATAATGCACTGCTTATTTCAACTGTATTTTTCTTCTATTGTATTTATCTATGCTTGTTATCTATTGTAATTTTCTATGCAGGTTCACTCCTCTACAAAATCCCCCCAATAGGGGTTATGTGGAGCGCCCAGCGGTCGAACCGGAAAGAGGTCTAAGCATTTCTGCTTTTCACTTCTGTACACATCTGCAGCGGTAGGTGATCTCTGAGTTTACTGTTAATTTTCGCTTATTACACTAAAATTCTTATTTCTGTTTTAATTAAAATGTCACGAATGCTAAAATATCAGAAAAGGGAACATCCGAACAGCAGTTTTTGTTGTGTGCCGATCTGCTCTATGTCGGGGAAAATGAGTAGTACAGAAGTACAAATGGGTTCTGTACTCATAAAGTGACATCAACATTCGCGTCAGCAGTAGCATTCGCCATCAGGCACAGGGCTCCAGACTAACTTTTTTTATTAGGAGCGCTGTAGCCCCTGACTTAAAATTTTAGGAGCGCAAGCAGAAAATTTAGGGGCACATCTTAAATCACCTTGCAATGCAATTATTCACATTTCCCCCAAAAATAACTGTATTACTGACAAATGCTTTGATAATAAATAGACTTAACGTACAGAAATTACAATGTGCAGTTTTATTTTAAGTTCAGAGGGCTCCAGACTAACATTTGAGGGCAGCGGCACTAAGTTCTACAGAAAGTATCTGGTAGCACTGTGGGATGACAAAGCACTGAGCTTAATTTGAGGTGTAGATAAAATTAACTTGAACTATTATCATTCATAATGTCTTAATATTAATTCAATAGCAAAATGAGTGACAAAATAGATATTAGGGATTGAAAATAGCCAATAAGCGCCCTCAGCAGCTATGTTTACAACGGTAATTTAATTTTATTTATTTTTTTAAATAAGTGTGAGTTTTCCTACTTCTTGAAACTTTTAGTTTTATAAATAGAGACAATCTTTAAAGGTTGAACAAAAAATGTTTTAGTCAACACATTAAAAATAACATTTAAATATGATATTATAGTTTTGAAGTGCTGGAAAAAGATATGTGTAGGCTACTGTTATAACCACAGTATACCGTTACAGTTAGTGTTACTACATTAAATCCATGGTGAATGTTGCTGATCTGTGGACCTAAAGCCTTCTATAACTTGTTCGTTCATGGCACATGTTTCTCCTGGTTTCCACGTTAGCGCTGTTTGATCTGATATGGTTTATAACAGAGAATTCTGCGTTGAATCTGAATGTTTCTCACTGGATCTCGCAACGATGTTATTAATTCTGTCGCGAACTCAATGGATTTCTTCACTGGATGTCCACGATGTGACGGTGTTGCGTGATCGAGATCCGCCCGCGACTGGCGAGAGAAGCTCTGCGCTGTCTATTATTGGTTCGAACTATTAAACGGTCCGTGACGCAGAAATGAGTAGCGCAGTTTTTTTCCGCTTTCATTTTGTTTTGATTTATTAACATGTCACGGAATACTCTATGCTTGAGGCTGAGAATGTGTCTAACTAGCATATTGTGTTTAAACTGCGAAGTGCCTGCACTGTCTGCAAACTTCGTTTTCCCCGCAGTTCTGGGATAGCGACTGCAACATTCGCAGTTCATTAAGTTCGTCTCCTTACAGTACCTCAACCAGCTGAATTCTCGCAGCCAGTCTTCCCGAAAATGGTGGGTTCGGGCCTTTATCACCTCACAAACCTCTGATTCTGAATCATCATCCGGCTGTGTCTGTGACATTGATATTTGTCTCCGTCTCCTTCCCACGGACGTTTACGCGCGCTCGATTATCTCTAGGACCCTCCCCCTCCACACATTAGCCAGTTACAGTGGCCATTCCCAATTCTTCTCACACTCATTGGCCTGCCACACATTCCGGATTCATTGACGCGCCCCTTCCGTTTAACGTGTAAAAACAAAACAAATTTACTGGTCGCACATGTGCGACTGGATGAAAAATTCAGTCGCACACTCTCAAATTTTGGTCGCAAAATGCGACCATTTGGTCGCAGTCTGGAGCCCTGAGGCAAATGTTATTTAAATAAACTCCTGATGTACTTACAAACTTTCCAATGCCTGGTTTAATGAGTACAGAACCTATTTGTACTACTGTAGAAGTTTGGTACCATTCTGGGCATTATTAGTGGGGTAATTTACGAGATACAAACCTGGAGCCGCGCATGCACTAAACCATACGGCTGATATCTCTAAATAAACTCTACATTTTTCAATATTGTGCAGCCCTAATATTGAGCATATCTTAAAGTGAACCTGGAATGATAATTTGTGATACCAGGTGAGATGAATGTATGATAGATTTTGAACTGTAATATATATTATTTTTTTTTCAGGTTTTCTGGGATCCCAGCGGAAGGCATCAAGGCATCAGATGTTGGCCTGGACAGATGTTCCTATAAACTACACCGACCTTTGCTTTTGCATGGATGGCTGATTATTACCATGTTCTGTGAGGGCATTATTACCCCTTTTCCACCAACAAGAACCAGGTGCTGGTTCAGAGCTAGAGCTATTGCCAGTTCGGAGTTGGTTCGACTGACGAGCTTACTAAGAACCGGTTTGCGTTTCCACCGGCCAGAGAGCCACAACAGAGCTATATCTTACGTCACTGCATACGTATCATGTTGCCCAGCAACGCTAGTGCGGCAGCGCCAAACACAAACACACCAGACTTGTTCGAGATGCATCGGCTTCTCGCAGAACGATCAGCACATAAAATCAAAGCACTGCGAAAGCGATCAAAAAGCACAAGGAGTCGTATGATCTCCAAACACTCCCGCAGCTCTGATCGGTCCACGCTGCTCCGATGCATCTCGAACAAGGCATCAACAATAATAGACGTTGCGTTACTATGGATGCTCATGGGTTTGCGAAAATAAATCGGCATCCAAACACGGCGAATCCAACGCGTTCGAGCAGCTCGCCGTAACTTACATAGACGGATATTATAATCGAGCTGCTATTAGCTCGACTAGCTGCTATTTAAAAATGGCGGTCACAAGTTTCTCTTCAGTCTTGTTGGCCACGGTAACCCCGCCCCCAGCCTCTGACGCAAGCGGTTCTTTCTTGGCTCCGTTCTAGACCCTGCAATGATTTGGTGCTACTTAAGAACCACTTTTACTGGTTCGGAGCTGGTGCTTTGGCGGTGGAAAAACAAAGAACCGATTTGAAACTAGGCTCTGGTTCCGAACCAGCACCAGCTCTACCTTGGTGGAAAAGGGGTATATTATAGCAAAACTGAGCACCTGTGACAGTGGAATTTGTAGGTGTAAAGTCACAGATAAAAAAAAAAAAATTGATAGTAGTTTCAAACTTTTTTTCTCTTTCTCTCTCATAAACAACACAGCAGTTACAGGTTTTCAAATTCTTCATTGGAGGTGAGACTTATACGTTATATGTAGAGCGAATTCGCAGGTCAGAGTTCACTAGACTTGAATATTATTTTCTCTGTTTTTTATTTGACTTCAGAGTCGAAAGTGGGCTTAAAGGGTACATAGGCTTAATGGGTATCCTTACCCCTATATAAAACATTCCTTTTTTGATTTGTAGTCTGAAATAATAAATAGTGCAATATAAATAAATGCAATGTAGTGTTTTCAAATATATACATTTTTCTATACACATTGATGCTGAAATATCTGAATAAATACACGATACCAGCAGCGCTCGTGCTCTCATATCTCCTACAGCTTGTGACACACAATCCCACCTCACTCTTTTCATTTGCTCAGGATTAATTTTAATGCCATTACAGGGCTTGAATTTTGGCATGGGATTGTGTGTACATGTAACGCGTTGTCTTTTTATTTTCTTGTTAAATTTGCAGATGGTTTTGGGAGTTTAAATATTTTGAGCGGAGTGAAGATTGGCACATTCATGTATATTGTATATAAATGAAGACTTTTTCAATTTTGTTCTAAGTTATAGGCTACAGTTTGCAAAAAGATAGTTTTAATTAAAATGTTTGTGCAGTTTTATTTATTGAAATATTTTCATGTTTGAAATATTAAATGTAAATTACTGTTCCTGAATACATTTTGCTAACGCTGTTTTTGATGACTTATTTTAGGTTGATAATTAAACAATGAATCAACAAAAACATGGATTGTGTGCTGATTTATTTATTTAATACAAACTGATTGATTTACTTATTAATGATAGTTTCTGTAAATTCAATTTATTGTAATAATATATTCATAGGATTTTTAAGTGTTTGAACAATAAACAATGTAGAATATGTTGTTTGTAGACCTATAATTTGTGTACAGGCATATCAGGATGTGTAGACGTTAGGAGAACCTTCCGGGAACGTTCCGAGAACCTTCCCGGAACGTTCCCCTAACCTATAGGGAACGTTCTATTAACGTAAAGAAAACTTTCCTGGCTAACCAATAGGGAACGTTCTTGGGAACTTTCTGGGAACCAAAAACTAACGTTCCCAGAACGTAAAATTGTTAGCTGGGGTGTTGGTTTTAATTTATACTTCTGCGTTGTTGTCTGCGTTGACGCGCACCTAGGGAGCATGTGAAACCCCGAGGGAGGGGTTCTGGCAGACCAATCACAGCGCTTGCGTCCGCGTAGAATTGACGCGTTGTTACATTTTTTGGAGAGGTGCACGTCAG
The DNA here is from genome assembly GCA_021554675.1 of Leuciscus idus. Taxonomy (NCBI): domain Eukaryota; kingdom Metazoa; phylum Chordata; class Actinopteri; order Cypriniformes; family Leuciscidae; genus Leuciscus; species Leuciscus idus. Next base: position 22,859,220 of record CM038628.1, read on the forward strand.
GGTACGCCGAAGGGTACGCGCGCTACACACAGCCTATGACGTAGCTACGGCGGCAGTTCGAAGCAGAAGTATAAATAGGCCTTAAGGCTGATTTATACTTCTGCGTCGGACCTACGCCGGAGCCTCTACGCTGTAGGCAACGCGTTGGTTTTCATTTATACTTCTGCGTCGTTGTCCGCGTTGACGCGCAATTACACTTGCAGAGGGAGCATGTGAAACCCGAGGGAGCGGTCCCAGCAGACCAATCACAGCGCTTGCGTCCGCGTAGAGTTGACGCGTTGTAACATTTTTGGAGAGGTGCACGTCAGGGTACGCCGAAGGGTACGCGCGCTACACACAGCCTACGACGTAGCTACGGCGTAAGTTCGACGCAGAAGTATAAATTGGGCGTCAAGTCAAGTTTATTTATATAGCGCTTTTCACAATACAGATTGTATCAAAGCAGCTTCACAGTATTAAATTAAAATAATACAACAAAGTTTGTTTCAAGAGGAATTTATTGATTGATAAAATTAAATTAAATATCCCCAAAATATCCCCAAGGCTTTAAGGCCTCATTATACTTCTGCGTCGGACCTACTCCAGAGCCTATACGCCGTAGGCAACGTGTTGGTTTTAATTTATACTTCTGCGTTGTTGTCCGCGTTGACGCGCACCTAGGGAGCATGTGAAACCCCGAGGGAGGGGTTCTGGCAGACCAATCACAGCGCTTGCCTCCGCGTAGAGTTGACGCGTTGTAACATTTTTGGAGAGGTGCACGTCAGGGTACGCCGAAGGGTACGCTCGCTACACACAGCCTACGACGTAGCTACGCAGAAGTATAAATAGGCCTTTAGGCTGGAGTCGTCCTCAACATTAAACGCTAGAATGGGTCTAGTAAGTCCGCATGGCTAATGGCTAATACTAATAAAACTTAATTTTGGAAAAATACTTTGTATTAAAAATCTTTATAGTAACACACTTTCTATTAATGTAATACAGTTAATGACAAACTTCTGTGGTCACTGGGAGACACTTACATTATTGGCAGTTTAGTGCTGATCAAAACCGAAACAAAAGATAACATGTATGATTTCATCTCCGAAAACATTAATTGGTAACACTTTAACTAATGTTAACTAATGAACCTTATTGTAATGTATTAGTTAATGTATCATGAACTATCATGTAACATGAACTAATCCTGAGCATTTGTTACTGTATTTGTTAAATCTTTAACGTTAGTTAATAAAAATACAGCTGTTCATTGTTAGTTCACAGTGCATTAACTAATGTTAACAAGATTTTAATAAAGTATTACAAAATGTTGAAATTAACATTAACAAAGATTAATAAATGCTGTATACGTTCAGTTCATTATTAGTTCATGTTAACTAACGTAGTTAACTAATGTTAACTAACGAACCTCATTGTAAAGTGTTACCCATCAATTTTGTCTTACATTTCATAATGAACTCAGACAAGCTTGGTGCAGACTCGTTTCCATCAGTTCTTTTTGGGAATTGGAATGTGTGCAAAGTATTGTGGGTGATTGAAGGATGCAAAGAATACACCTTATGCATCCTTCAAAAGAAACTGAATTGAAGGATGCAACATGAAGGCTGCTGTCCTAGGATCCTTCACATTGAGATGTCCTTCTGTGGCATGTGATGATGTGGCAGCCGAGATATGTAGCCGTTTGAGAAGCACCCACAGTCTGATCCCAAATATGGCCTGCATGCTCATGAAGTCCCAGTGATACCATTTACAACACACCTGTATGAATAAAAGCATGCCAATTTAAAACGTTTTCAAAAAGAAAAACTCAGCTTATCCCTACCCAATAACCCTATGCCCAAACCGAATTAGGTCAAGCTCCACTCATTAGAGGTAGACGTAATTTGGCTCTGCAGTGAGCACCACTTAAGTGAATATTTTGCCTGATGTATACAAGGATATTAATTGAAACAAGCCAATTTGGCTTTATTTGTGTGTAACAAGCACAAGTCATTTAGACAGTCTTCGAAAAGGAATCAAGGTGGTATTATGCATAATATTGGTTATTGCGTGCATCATCCCTCATTAAATTCTTTCACAAGACATTAACCCATTCACGCATGTGCAATGTTGGACTCAAATTCATATATGAAAGTGGTTTTCAATCCTGGTCCTGGGGACCCACCATTCTGCACATTTTAAATGTCTCTCTTATCTGACACACTTAAGGTACATTTACACGCCAACGATATACTAAAAACAGAAAAGTGTTTCCTTTGCATTTTTCGCATACAGACGACAATGTTGTCAAAACAGTCCCCACACACACAGATCTGGGAAAAAAACTACAAAATGCTGAATTACACATGCCAGGACAGCAGTTGGCTATGTCACTTTGTAAAGGAACACTTAACGACTAACTAAAACATTCTAAGACTGAAATGAACACACTTACAGACTGTTTCCAACGACTGGAGCAGTTTCTTAACACCGACTGAACACAACAGTCTCTGACTCAGCGCGTTTGGGAATGATCAGTTGTAAGTATCAAATTACATTTATAATCGGCCTTACGTTAAGTGTGTCCCCGGCTTTAAGGGTAAAACGAAGTTCAAAATAAGCGGCTAACCCTTTTTATGGCTTTCCTTTTTAGGGACGTTTCCTTGCTGAAATTAAGAAAGAACTGCAGATTGTCCATTTCGTAGCTCAGGTATGACCACCTTCTAGCTCCATTCGGATGTCTTGCCCTTTAGTTTCCATCATCTTCCCTTGCTGGACCGGTATTCACTTCTGAATTTTGGTGTGCAAATTAAATTGCATTTAGCTCCTTCCCCTAAACACACCAGCCTTAGATTATTCTCTCTGGACTTGTCTTTGTAGAGAAAAAAACTTCTACAGTTCTTCCAGGCGAGACTTGCGTCAGAATCATTGTATAATTAACTTTTGATAATGTGGTACTTAGGAGTGTGAGGATATCAAAGCCCAACTAATTTATGCAACAATTTAGCATGCAGTTAGCCATCCATGATCAAAAACTTAATTTTTTTTCTGATATGGACTGCCCAAAACAGCAGCCAACAAAAATATTTGAATAATCAGCAATACAACAAAACATCTATTTATTAGCAACAAACATCCTCAGAAAAAGAACACAATCTTTGTAACTTTACAACACAGTATAAAATGTTTATATTACAATTCTAAAGAAATGTTTAAAATGCGTTCCTTTGTCACCAATACAATTCCATTTCATACAAACATTTGATTTCTATGGTTGCATTTATGCAAAAGTTTTAACAACTGATTTGAGGTCTGAAATAAAAGATTATATGCCAGGAAATATATAAAGTGTCCATAAATTTCCACGTCTGTAAGAAAATTGGTCAAATCCCCCAAAAAAGAGAGCGAAAACAGCCAACTTTACATATGTTCAACACCTCGGATTCGCCGGGCGAGCTGTATGTCACGTGGAAACAATGTCACCCTCTTGGCATGAATAGCACAGAGGTTGGCATCGGAAAACAGACGGACCAAGAATGCTTCTGCAGCCTGAAAGCACATAGAAGAGTAAAAATTTAACAACTATAACATACTTTAGATGATTATAATTAAAGAAAAAAAAAAATTAACTCCTAGTGTGAAATGTGCAGTCAATGCAATAAAAAAAAAAATCATTAAAAGGCAATGACTAAAGCAACTGCCATGATAAAAGGTGTGCGTTGCAGGTGTGACATTAGCTGTGATAGAGTTAATCACAATTACACTTGGTATTTACATGCATCTTCTGTTACTGCATGCTTTTAAGCAATTCTGATTCTGCTTATTGTTTCAGATTCTAAGCGATTCTCAGTTTCAAATTGAAACTGTAATAAGGTAAAAAAAAATATACAAAATTGTGAAACATTTACATAACAAATAAAGTAGGGATTTAACCCTGGCATCCTGGCCAAATTTGCCCATTGGCCCCTGTCCATCATGGCCTCTGTCCATCATGGCCTCCCATATACAATGATTGGCTTCATCACTCTGCCTCCTCTCCACCAATAAGCTGGTGTTGCACATTGGTGGTGGTTGAGGAGATTCCCCCCTTCTATATAAATATAACAAATTATTATTATTGGGAATACCTGTACTTTATTACTTGGAGTTAATGATTGTACATTTTATCTTGTTATACTTGGATATATTTTATTGGAATGAAATAAAATAAATCACAGAAATTGTTAGTGCAATTTCTATGTCTTAATGACTGATGTGACAGATGTTATATCAGGATGTCACAATGTGCTGCATTATTGACCTGCTCATTCATTATTAAAGAGCATTTTCCACACTTTAGAATAATATTCCTCAAAACTAAAAAGCATTGAAAATATCAAGTTGTCAATCTCAAGATGACACAGGCTGATAGGTCCTTAGTGGAATCTGCAAGCTATCACATCATTCACTGCATGGTGAATGATTGGTCTGATTGGTCTCTGTTGCATCTGCAGCCAATTAGCTTGCTGCTCAACATTTAAATACTTTGCTGTTAGCAAGTCTTGAAGTGCACTAAACTGAAACAGTAAGTGAACAGTTTTTTCAATATTCCAGCATTCCGGCCAGCATTTATAAGTTCCTCAATTAAGCAAACATAAACATCAAACATGATTTTGTACCATGTGTAAGTAGTTGTACCCCAATAAACAAGTCAAAGATGACACTATCCAGTTGAAAATGAAATGTAATCATATATGTATAAAATATAATCATATTATTATCATAATTAATCATTTATATTATTGTTTTAGGAAGATTGGAGAAAGATCTTTCATTGTGAAAGTAGACTAAGACTTTATTATAAAATAAATGATAAAATGCCGGGCAGTCTGGTTGAGGAACGTCCACTCCCCGAGAAGACAAAGGATGTTTCAGGAAATTACCATTTTAACTCTCTCTAGTGAAATTAGCATCACCATTCAAGTCTCACCTCAGTACCATCTTAAATCTCTTTCCCTGGAAATTTTGTTATAACTTTTTTAGTCGTGTTTTGTATCACTCATTACACATTCTGTGTAACAAATAATTCAAGATAAAAAAGCCATGGCACACAAATAGCAGACATGTGGTTCATTAATTATAAAGGGAGCATTTATTATTTTTCATGCGGCTAAGTACACACTGCAAAATAGCGAGAATGCCGAATGCGGGACTGAATCTGAAATTGCACTGTTTGAAATTGTGACAAATACAACAGATAAAAAAATAAATAAAAAAAAGTCAAAATAGATCTGTACGCATTATTTTGCAGTGTACAGTAGACTTAAGGGCTGCAAATAATGATAATTTTGATAATCGATGAATTGGCTGATTCTTTCTTAAATTAATCGGATAAAAAGCCCAATTTTATTTTATTTATTTAATTGACAAAAAAACACTATTCCACATCCTGTCCAATGCTGTCCTTCAAACAAACGTGCCAATTGAATGCTATGAAAACATATAGTGAATATATCTATAGCTATACTAACTTAAAGTACATGAGTTCTAAAGCAAAAGGACAGTTTAAATCTCCACATTAAAAACGAAGATAAAAATATAGATAAAAAAAAATATATATATAAAAAAACTCAGTGTTAACAGATAAGAGTAATGTTCTGCAGGAACACACATTCACTCTGGACACAGTAACCGGTTCCTGTCATTTCTTTATCCTGTAAATGTAAGAAACGTCTTACATTTAGATTCAAGTCACTGATATTCCTTTACAATTATTGCTCACTAAGGAGAGAGAACTCTTAACCACAACAGAATAACATCACAAGTTAAAGAGATCGCAACTTCAGCACATTGAATGGAACCATCAAGACATTTTCAGAGACTTCACTTCTACATTTGAACACTAAACAGTAGGGGTGTAACAATATATTGTCACAATATATCGCAATACAAAAATGCAACTATGTACCGTGGAAAGTGACAATATGCATCATAGATAGTTCACCCAAAATAAAAATTACTGTGATTTTTTTTTTAAAAAAATCAAGTTTTCAGAGTTTTAGTGCCAGTACTACATTAAACTAGTATATATGATGTTAAATATAAATGTATAATAATGCAATGGGGGAATATTTGTGTGTCCTGATAATGGCAAATGTCTAATGCTATCAGTAAAAAGTCATCTACATTATTTTAAAGGAACACGCCGACTTTTTGGGACTTTAGCTTATTCACCGTATCCCCCAGAGTTAGTAAGTCCATACATACCCTTTTCATCTCCATACGTGCCGTAACTCTGTCTGACGCACCCACCGCTAGCCTAGCTTAACACAAAGACTGGAGGTAAACGACTCCAGCTAGCAAACTGCTCCGAAATAAGTGACAAAATAACGCCAACATTTTCCTATTTACATGTTGTGATTTGCATAGTTACACACTGTACAAATAACAAGGTCGCATGAGACACAGCCATCTTCTAACCGTATACATACTGGGAACTATATTCTCAGAAAGCGAAGCACTGCTACTTGGGTGGAGTGATTTGCTCGCAGCACCTGAGAAGCCCCGTGGTGAGGAGCAGAAAGTTTGCTCAGAATTGCAAATGATCCACGTGGAGGAACGCAGACCTGTAAACGCCCATTACCTCAAAAACAAAGAATCAGAGACTCCAGTATTCCTCTGCTTTTCATCGAGTTTGGAAGACTGTGTTTGTGTTGTTTACCTTGGATTTACCTCAGAAGAATTAGAAGAACACGATTTGATTATGAGAAAGATTTTTAAGGCAAGACACTCATAATAGTAAGCATGTTATTGTTGCATAAACTTCACATTGTAGCTACAAGTTAAACTGGTGCCAGACTAATATGTATGCATGTATATATGTATATATGTATATATGTGTATATATGTGTATATGTATATCAGTGGGGATTTCTTTAAGACTGCAAGGGAAGCTCGGCTTCCCCTATAATGTCCAAAAAATAATGGTCAAATATGTAGTATTGTGTTAACATTTTATTAACTAAAAATGCATTAGAACACGTTCATCTCAAAGACGAGTTCGTTCAGAATCAGCTACATATAGCAGGTCGGCTGACTCGATTTCCTTCACATACATTCCCGTAGCGTCACAGTGCATTTCCCTGTTGAAGCCCAGCGTCCATTGACTTCAATGGAGCTGCTTTGAACAGTTTTTTTCAGTGCTTCGAAACTAGACGGTCATTGGATAAATGCTGCAATTATGTCCCGCCCCCGGACGCTCAGCGTCTCTGGGGGTGAATGGAGGAGTGGGCTGGCCTGGACCCCAGGCTTCTGCGTGATGATTGGAGGGTCTGTCGAAAGGCTGCATCTCCTTTTGATTGACAGCGATTTCATACAATAAAAAGTCGCTGATGCTGAAGCTATTTGAGCTCAGTCCCATCGCGGATTTTTCAAGTAGTCGAAAGACAAAATGCTGCAACCTATTTCTTGGTATTTGCTTGTCGAAATTGCTAGCCAATTTTCATAATACATTTCACACATTTATACATTTATATCTTTATTATATTATTACTTATTATATTTTTTATATTATTATTAGTAATAATAAAAAAATAATTACAAAAAATATATAAATATTAGTAGTATTATTATTATACTTTATTATATTATTATTTATACCTTTATTATATTATTACATTTATACAATTATACCCAACTCTGCTGGCCATTGAGAGGACACTGGTCAAGTCACTGGAAAAGACGCCTAGTTGGTACGTCAGGGTCACAGAGCATTTTCTTGAAAAGGAACGTAGGGCAGAATTTACTTATAAATAAATGGACAATTTTTATGATGTTGGCTGAAAATGAGCTTCCCCTCTTTGAAAGACCAGCACTGATGTATATGTGTGTATGTGTGTACACATATATAGAAAAGCAAAACGCACCAAACATTAGGCTTCATGTTTTTACTCCAATTTCATTTCATAACGTCATAACGAATGGAAACTATAGGCTATACGAATATAGGCTACTGTTATTATTTTATGCAGCCCTACACATATATGCTTACAAAGCACAACAAACCTGGTATATATATATATATATATATACATAAACACTTTACAGTTGGTTTTATGACTGTAAGTCATTCTCTTCAAATGCTACTGAAGTTATGTAACTTTAGAGACAGTTAAATGTGTGAATATCCAGTGTCAGGCGAACTTATGCCAGTATATCACTGGGAAACGCTTAGCGTGAAACTTTGCGCGTTACGTTCATATTCTGGTCCATCTGCTTGCCTGTAGCCTATTAATATAGCCTACATCCCCAATAAGGTGGGAGTTTGGTCTTTTATATCACTGTATTTTGTCCATTGAGTTACTTTGAGTGTCCTGAGACCGCAGGGGAATCCTGGAGAGTGAAGTTAAGAAAACTAAACAACCGAGAGAAATACATGTCTACTACCTCAGATTTAACGTTTGATCTGTACATCAGCATCGGGGAATAACAATCTCGGTCACGACAGAGAAAGCTGTGCAAAACTTACATGTACAAAAGTAACAGTCAAGTCAAGTCAAGTTTATTTGTATAGCGCTTTTCACAATACAGATTGTATCAAAGCAGCTTCACAGTATTAAATTAAAATAGTACAACAAAGTTTGTTTCAAGAGGAATTTATTGATTGATAAAATTTAATTAAATATCCCCAACTGAGCAAGCCAAAGGCAACAGTGGCAAGGAACCGAAAAACTCCATCAAGTGACCTAATGGTGTCCTAAAACTCCATCAGGTGACCTAATGGAGAAAAAAACCTTGGGAGAACCCAGGCTCAGTCGGGGGCCAGTTCTCCTCTGGAATTTATGAGCTAGAGGCCGGATTGTAGTTTGAACTGTAGGATTATATGAATGCCTGGCTGAAGAGATGCGACTTTAATCTAGTTTTAAACTGGGAGAGCGAGTCTGAGCAACGAACAGTATCAGGAAGACTATTCCAGAGTTTTGGAGCCAAATGTGAAAATGCTCTCCCTCCTTTGGTGGTTTGGTGGTGAAGTGAAGACTTCAATGTAAACACAGCTTTTGTGTCTTTATCAGCTTTTCCATATGATAATCATCAACAGTGAAGACTTCAATGTAAACACAGCTTTTGTGTCTTTATCAGCTTTTCCATATGATAATCATCACAATTCATCGCCCTGATAATAATCACAAATAGCCTACTGCTTGCTCCATTTCTGTAATTCAACGAATGAATGAGTCTCTCACCCGTTGCTCTATAGTTTTCTTCGTCAACAGCCGCTTGCACCCCCTGCTGGTGAGGCCGACTAACAGCTATGATCAATCAGCAATCTACTGATATTCCTGCCGTTCCGGGATGTCAAATGTTGAATTTTCTGTCGAATGTGAACCACTGAATTTGTGGAAGCGAATTTGTAAAGCTAAATAAAATGGACAGAAAATTGCCGGTCGAATATTATAGGTTGTATTTTTAAACAGAATCAACATTTTGGAAGTGAAACCTGAAAGGTGAATATGGATTATTGAATTTTTAATGATGAAAACGTGTGTGAAATGTTTTGAATTGAAATATTCACAGCTTAAATATACAACCATGTTGAATTTTTTGCAAGGGTTAATGCAATGCATATTTTTTCAAGTAGTGCAGTTCAACAAGCTTTTTTGTTTCAAAAACATTTGTCATTATTTTACTTCCATAACTTTGTCTTTTGTAGTCTGATTAACAGTAAAAAAAACACACAAAAAAAACACAGCAGCAGGTTTATTAGGCTGCTGTCCCTTTGAGACCGAATGTGCGGATTCAATATACTGTGCATATGCATTTTATTTGTTTGCGTTCATTAAAATATAACCGACTATGTTTACCAGGATCACCAACACGGACGTTTTACATATTTTGTGTGAATTCATCAGTTGAAACGTAAGACTGGAAAGAGAATTCAATTCAATTCATGAGCTGTATTTTTTTTGGGTGCGCAGTGGATGTTTGCATTTATTTATGAAACTTCTTGACCTACAAACGTCCTGTAATAATATAGGGAACCACTCGTTATATACATAAATCACGTAAATGTTCATGTTTTCTTTGCATATATGATTTAGTTTCTGTCAAGACCTAGCCTAGAAATCTAGACGCACCCTAGTGGCAGCAAAATTATTTTGCAGCCAGGGTGGGTCTAGCAACTCTCAATAGACCTTTTTGCTGCAAAAACCTAAATTGAGTCAGGCCAATCACGTCGTGTATAGAGTAGGCGGGGGCAGGCTTAACATATGACGACAGAGTTGCGACGGTTCCTGCCACTTGAAAACAAAGAATGACGGCTGCTGCGGATGGAGAACAGCGGTCTTTCGAATCGGCTTTGGCCGCAACTCTGGAGGACTTGGAGTTAAGTTTTTCTTTGAGAAAAGAACAAAGAACGGCACTTAAGTCATTCTTAAAAAAAGGAAGATGTGTTCGTAGTTTTGTCGGCCAGATTTAAAAGTTGAATCTATCAACTAACGTTAGCTCCGCTGTTGGGAAAACGCTCTGGTTGGTTGAAGCGCTGTCCTATTGTGTGCAGAGGGAATTTGAAAGACAGCCGTTTATCCCACCCATCAGATTGACCGTGTCTATGGTGAGTTGCCAGACTAAACATCTTGATGTACGTCTGGCTTGCCAGGCTAGTCAAGACCACTATCGTCAAATACGATTAACAATTAGCATAAAGTATGGATTGGCGGTATGGTTCTGTTCTGGGCAAGAACTTGCACATCCATGCAGCCTAGTATATAAGAGCAGGGAGAGCAGCAATAATAGCCCCCCTTAGGGTAAACAGAACAGAACCAACATGAATGTATTGCATTTATCAACACAATTTTTCCTTTCGTTTTGTTAATCTGTAATTATTTAACTGAAATATATTAAGGCATTGGGCCTATATATTATTTTTTATATGTAGTTTTATTCTGTTTTCTCATTCACAGAAGCGCTTTAAGTGCGTGATGTTGTGTGAATTCATGTTCAACACTATCCTGTAATTTTTTGCTGGTTTCAAAACACACAACAAGCTGCATATTACCTGCTATTCAGTTTCACTTAAATATAGGCCTAATGCATGACATAAGCACAAGACATAAGGTTGGTGACATATATCCTTGGAAAAACTAACGCCAGCACATTGCCATTGCGACCAAGGCCTACCTATGATGACTTGACAATGAAGCGCGGGCATTTCACTCACGTTGGATGCGTCAACATCACATTTGCATAGTCCGTACTATTTGAATTCGTGATTGTTTAACTGGCAAATTAAAATATTAAACTGAACGATAAAATAAAGTTATTAACCGGTTAATGGCCATTTCAAATAAGCGTTCTGTTCAGAACGATTACATTTGATTTCGTCTCTGGTTGTTCCTGTCAAAATTTCGTTCATTTCCAATTTTGTTTTCATTACTTGAACCGGTTCGGAGCCCTGCCTGGGGACCTTTGGGGAGCAGACACATTCTGACATCTTGGCAGGTGAAGAGGTGGTTCTGGTGTGCCTCGTAAATATATAAAATGCGATGATTGCATAACGGATCACAACTCTTCTCAAAACTACTTTAAATCTTTTTAAAAGTAGTCTACTTTACATCTTTAAATTTGTGTTAGTTTTTTTTAGGAGTATGGTACTGAGCTGGGGCTAAGCAAATTCCCAACAGAGCTATATGACCCACCCTAGCGAAGCCAACATGCTTAGAATTTTGAGAACATTTAAAACAAAAATTGTTAACTTTTTTTTTAAGGAAAACGGTTTCAATTTATTTTTCTTTATTTTTATTTTGGGGTTATTTGTGACCTGCACATTTACCTTACTACATAGGCACACATTTTCCCTTAAAAACAAACAAAAAAAGTTCATCCAAGAACTATTAATTTTATAATACAATACAAATGCAAAATAAATACTTTTTAATCATCACCTACCTCCTGTAAAGCCATTAGAGCATATCCCTGCCACATCATGTGCTCTCGACTAAATGTCTCACACACCTCTCGCACCTGTCAGGAAAAATAAAATAAACTTTTACATGTTGCATGTAAAACTGTTACAATCTATGAAAATAGCTTGTTCATGTTTAGAATTAGGTGTCAAAGGCTATTCATGGGTAGGGGTGTGCCGGTTTCAGAATTGGTGATGATGGTTATGACGCGAGTCAAATGTGACGGTTCGTAACATAACCGTCGTCGTCCGGGGGGGGGGGGGGGGCAACTGAGTTTGAATAAACGAGCAGACACTGATTAGCTACTTGATCGCCAAAATTAAAAAAATACAATTAATAGTTGTGTAGTGTTCAATGTTGTTATCCGCAACTGCATCACAAAACTCATCCGCACCAACGTTTTTTGACCAAATTTCAAAGCCGCACCCGCCCGCCATCCGCTGATTGTTTTGTGGTCTATGGACGATGCAATTAGGGATGGGTATCGTTTGAATTTGAACGATTCCGATTCCTTGTTTTGATTCCGGTTCCTAACGATTCTCGATTCCGCTTCTTTTAAGAGGCAGGGTCAAAAAAGTTTAGATCAATTTTAATCCTAATGAACTTTTTACTTTTTATGACATTTACTATGAATTTCTCACAGGGAGTTTTCAACTACAATATAAATATCAAATCTATTTTAAACAACTTTTTTAGGACATTTTAAATGAGCTAGCTAACCAACAGTCTTTCTGAAGGAAATAGTCTGACCTTCTCCATCAATTGAAATATAAAAAAATTTGCATCACAATAAGTGTATTGTATTGTGATTGTCACTAACATTTTAGTAACTAAACTGAATTTTATTAGGTTTAGTGACAACATGTTACAATGTTTACATGTTACAATTTCTGGTAAGCTACGCTTTTTTATTATTTCATTTCAATTCAATTATTGTGATTTGATTTAATATTGACTCATTTGGATAAATATTAGGTACTCAAGATAGGCGTTAATTTTTCTCAAGAAAAAAACAACTCACCTAATGCCCTATCAGCTGGCAGTATTATTTAAGGTTAAAAATAACTCAAATTAAATATAATGCGTTTTTTTTTTATTATAATAACAACTTTATTTAATGATATAAGTACAAATATAATAAATATGTAATATAGTACACATATTTAGCAAAATACTCTCTATAGCTTTTTTTCTTGCCAACTATGTGCAATAGCCTATATGTTCATTAAATGGCTTTCCTGAGGTAAATATGACATAATTGTTCTCCAGCTATGTTACTGACCTCTTCACGCTGATAAAAAAACACTGATTGATCGATATTATGTATGAGGAATATACATTTAGGTAAGTTGTAGCCTACTGTATCTTTCAACAGTGTTTGTGTTTTTTTTACTATTAGCTGCTAGTCAAGATGATCGGTTCACGTGCGCTAGGGATCTGTCACGTCACATTTACAAGCGCCAAAACGGTATTTATTGTTTGAATTTCGTAATAAAATTGACAGAATCTGAGAGCTGAGATTTTTTTGTATATCATAAAGTAACTGCTCTGTCTGTCGGTCTCCGTGTCCTCTTTGCTTCGCGATTTTATTGTGCGTGAGAAAATGGATGTGTGACGTGAGAGCGTGTGAAAAGTGTCAATTGCGTGTGTCTCACGGTGAATGCGTGAGAGTTGGCAGCTCTGCATGTGTAAATGTGTTTTCATGAATATATATTTTTTTTACGTTCGCCGGCATCGCGCGCAGTTTTCAAACGGACGAGAGAATATGGTTGCAACTTGCAAGATACCGAAGAATAAGAAAACATCATATAAGTACGTTTTTAAGGTTTAACGTCAGGGTTGTTTGCTCTGAATACATTTTATGAGACGCTGTGTTTTTCGCAGTTTAGCATAATCAATATACGCTTACACCTGTGCTACACGCATTTACCATGCCGTGTGTACGTTACAAATGTTTAACTAAAGTGTTAGCGAGTTAACATTTGGCAGTTTGAAATCGATTAGGTAGTTACTTCAGTTCAGAATAGGGCTAGAAATGACTTAGACAGCGGTTTCTTCTTCCGGTCGGCGTACTGTGAATCGAAACTAGGAATCGAAATTTAAACTTTTGAACGATAAGCCTAGATGCAATGCTCTGCTGATGCGAGCCGCAAGAAAGCCCTTGTCTGTTCTAGAAAGGATGCAGCAATGATATTTAATGCTAATGTATGAGGCATAGGCCTACGCTGAGTTTCATTCATTTACGATGAGATGCGCTCTAGTTCACAATGCAATGCAAGTGAACCCGGAGCGCTGGCGCCTCCATGTCACGGTTATCATATTGTCTGCTATATTTGCTTTTTATTTATTAAATACATGCAAATGGTTGATGAAACATTTATTAAAATTAAGATACAATTTGTACAAAACGAAATTCGCTTTAAAGAAAGGCTTTTAACAATGCAATGCAAGTGAACGCGGCGTGTCGGCGCCTCAATGTCACGGTTATTATATTGTCTGCTATATTTGCTTTTTATTTATTAAATACATGCAATTGGTTGATGAAACATTTATTAAAATTAAGATACAATTTGTACAAAACGAAATTCGCTTTAAAGAAAGGCTTTCTTAATGAAGCAAAACTTAATGAAGTGGTAAAAATCATGTCTGACGCTTTACAAAACAAAACTTCATTAAGTGGTAAAAACCATGTCTCCCGATATATTGCGCATTTTATGATCCTATCTTTTATTACAATTGTTTTTGAGCTAAAATGTAATACACATCATATATATATATACACACTGTATATGTTTCTTTTATCAAACATGTTTGGGGCCAGTCAAGGGGTAACTAAACTGCACGATCAGTTATCGGTAATGATACGTTGTTTATTATTACAAATGTTTTTCATTTGTTTAATAAATCTCATAATGATGGCACATCACTATATCATAGTCATAGCTTTTATTTCTATCTCAAATGATTGCCGGTCGGTCAGGGGGTACTTGGCAAAGAATCAAATACAGTTGGAAACGACGTAGACCATTAATAACACAGACTGTTAACAATTGTTTTTAATTAGTATTTAAACATTCTCTATGATAATTCTTTTTTGTAAAAAATATTTTAACACGGTTTTGGCGGTTATAGAGTTCTAATGACGGTGTTCAACTATAACCGTCACAGCCCTATTCATGGGGTCTGAAGTAAATGTTAAATGATGCACAGAACCAGTAGTACCAGTCGTGAAAATGGGGCCTTGCGCAGCAACAGATCAGTAGACTTCTGATATTTGCGTATCTCCATGAGAGCTCGCGTGCCAGGGCGAAATCTGTGTTTCTTCCGTGGGGATGCTTCTAGTACAAAAACAAAACAGTAGGTATTTAGCTGATGCTTTGACATACAGTTCACTTTTTACAGGTGAAGCATGGTTAACCACTGATCTATACAGAGAACATTATACAGATCAGTGGGATTAACTGACCATCCCATAAACCCAGAACTTTAACCAAAAACCTTTCTTACTCATAGGTAGTAAGATATGACCCAAAAAACAAACAAAAAATCGTATTTAACGATGTGAAAAATGTATTTCATGATAATGAAATACAGGGGCGATGCTAGACCTAATTTACTTGGCACAGATTTGATCGATAACGTAGATTGATAACTGCTAAAAGAATGCTTGCTCGCAAACAATGCCTTCTTATTTGGCATTGTTTGCGAGTTGATTTAGTCATCATCAGTGAAATGTTTGTTACATAATGTATTAAATCAAATTAATATGAACCCCAATGCCACCAGAATGTAATATTTTGGTGCTGTTTTTGCCTACTATGCCTATTATTTCTCAGTTTAGATTTCATAATTTAGATTTTTTTAAGAACCATGAGATATAAACTCATAATTGCAAGAAAAAAAAAGTCTGAATTTAGAGAAACTCGAAATTACCTTTTTTATTATTTTATTCCGTGACTTCCATAGACTGCTACTGCAGAACTGTTATTTTCTGCTACCAGGTAGCCCACAAAACACGTCATCGCTGGTCGCAAACACCCAAATGGACTAAAGGAAATATTGTGACGTGTACGTACTCGGAAGAAGACTATAGAACAAGACGACTCAAGACTATAAATCAAGAAGTTTCAGCAATCAGATTATTGCTAATTCAGTGATGACAGCAGAACCTGGTATGAGATGCGATGTTAAACCTCTCATTGGTAACTACTTTCTGCACATTTCTTCATCCACAGAAAAAGTGTGAAAACTCAGTATAGAGTTGAACTGACTCAAGGCCTCACATAACGGGACACAATGTTCAGCCGAACTACTGTCTTCTCGCTTTGATATCACTATTGTGAAAAAATTATTCATATTAGATTTTGGTCATTTCATCCACTCCTTATTAAATAATTATCCTTGTTAAACACTCCTTGGTAAATAATTGTAATTACAATATTGAACAAAATTATGATTAAGATTTTTGCCGAAATCAATCTGCCCTACTATGTAGCAGTCTATGGAATTAGATTTGTGCCAAATGTGTTGAACGCAACTTTCAAAGAAGCTAATAAAAGTATAATTGAACATGAATAAAAGTAAAAAAATTGTTTTAAAAAAAATTATATATATACGTATACATATACACATACACACATTCATACGGAAAGTATTCAGACCCCCTTACATTTTTCACTCTTTGTTATATTGCAGCTATTTGCTAAAATCATTTAAGTTCATTTTTTTCCCCTCATTATTGTACACACAGCACCCCATATTGACAGAAAAACACAGAATTGTTTACAATTTTTGCACATTTATTAAAAAAGAAAAACTGAAATATCACATGGTCCTAAGTATTCAGACCCTTTGCTCAGTATTTAGTAGAAGCACCCTTTTGATCTAATACAGCCATGAGTCTTTTTGGGAAAGATGCAACAAGTTTTTCACACCTGAATTTGGGTATCCTCTGCCATTCCTCCTTGCAGATCCTCTCCAGTTCTGTCAGGTTGGATGGTAAACGTTGGTGGACAGCCATTTTCAGGTCTCTCCAGAGATGCTCAATTGGGTTTAAGTCAGGGCTCTGGCTGGGCCATTCAAGAACAGTCACAGAGTTGTTGTGAAGCCACTCCTTCGTTATTTTAGCTGTGTGCTTAGGGTCATTGTCTTGTTGGAAGGTGAACCTTCGGCCCAGTCTGAGGTCCAGAGCACTCTGGAGAAGGTTTTCGTCCAGGATATCCCTGTACTTGGCCGCATTCATCTTTCCCTCGATTGCAACCAGTCGTCCTGTCCCTGCAGCTGAAAAACACCCCCACAGCATGATGCTGCCACCACCATGCTTCACTGTTGAGACTGTGTTGGACAGGTGATGAGCAGTGCCTGGTTTTCTCCACACATACCGCTTAGAATTAAGGCCAAAAAGTTCTATCTTGGTCTCATCAGACCAGAGAATCTTATTTATCACCATCTTGGAGTCCTTCAGGTGTTTTTTTAGCAAACTCCATGCGGGCTTTCATGTGTCTTGCACTGAGGAGAGGCTTCCGTCGGGCCACTCTGCCATAAAGCCCCGACTGGTGGATGGCTGCAGTGATGGTTGACTTACTACAACTTTCTCCCATCTCCCGACTGCATCTCTGGAGCTCAGCCACAGTGATCTTTGGGTTCTTCTTTACCTCTCTCACCAAGGCTCTTCTCCCCCGATAGCTCAGTTTGGCCGGACGGCCAGCTCTAGGAAGGGTTCTGGTCGTCCCAAACGTCTTCCATTTAAGGATTATGGAGGCCACTGTGCTCTTAGGAACCTTAAGTGCAGCAGAAATTTTTTTATAACCTTGGCCAGATCTGTGCCTTGCCACAATTCTGTCTCTGAGCTCTTCAGGCAGTTCCTTTGACCTCATGATTCTCATTAGCTCTGACATGCACTGTGAGCTGTATGGTCTTATATAGACAGGTGTGTGGCTTTCCTAATCAAGTCCAATCAGTATAATCAAACACAGCTGGACTCAAATGAAGGTGAAGAACCATCTCAAGGATGATCAGAAGAAATGGACAGCACCTGAGTTAAATATATGAGTGTCACAGCAAAGGGTCTGAATACTTAGGACCATGTGATATTTCAGTTTTTCTTTTTTAATAAATGTGCAAAAATGTCAACAATTCTGTGTTTTTCTGTCAATATGGGGTGCTGTGTGTACAATAATGAGGAAAAAAAATGAACTTAAATGATTTTAGCAAATGGCTGCAATATAACAAAGAGTGAAAAATTTAAGGGGGTCTGAATACTTTCCGTATGAATGTGTGTGTGTGTATGTGTATGTGTATGTATATGTATGTGTATATGTATATATATAATTTTTTTTAAACAATTTTTTTATTATTCTTAATATTATTCTCAAATATTCAAATTTTTTGAAATCCTGTTTTCGTGGGTTTTATGAGCTGGAAGCCCAAATTATGTACAAATAAACAACTAAATACTTCAAATCGTTTAAGTTGTGGACCCTGAATCTATAATCTATGGAAGTTTAACGTTTTGAATGGAATTATGGAAATAAATAAACTTTTCCATGATATTCAAGTTTTTTGGAAAGGGTCTGTGTGTATATATATATATATATGTATATGTATATATATATATATATATATATATATATATATATATATATATATATATATAGTATGCAAATTTTGTACTTTTCAAAAACACTATCCTTTGCTAACTCTTTTCTTCTCTCTTCTCACTGATCTAGACTTACAAATGTGCTGTTGAAATGCTTTGTTCGCCATTCTGGCACAAATGCCTCGTGTGGAGGCTTCTCGTTGGCTAGTGAGTTTTTGATTGACAGCTTTTTGACATGGAAGTGAAGACTTCAGAGTGTTAAGGCTGATTTATACTTCTGCGTCGGACCTTGGTGCAGAATGAAAATGAAAAATAAATTATATAATCAAAAATCATTTGCTATTTCATACAATAGTTTTAATATGTAAACTGAATACATATTGTAACGCTTTATAAGTTGCAAAATGAAAATGTATAACAGAAATGATTAGATGCGTTTAATATGTTCAAACAAAAACTGTAGGAAAATTATCATTTAAATGTTATTTTTCTTAGTTGCATTTACACTCACAGTTAAAGGGATACTCCACTTTTTTGGAAATAGGCTCATTTTACAACTCCCCCAGAGTTAAACAGTTGAGTCTTACCGTTTTCGAATCCATTCAGCTGAACTCCGGGTCTGGCGGTACCACTTTTAGCATAGCTTAGCATAGATCATTGAATCGGATAGGACCATTAGCATCTCTCTCAAAAAAAATGACCAAAGAGTTTCGATATTTTTCCTATTTAAAACTTGACTCTTCTGTAGTTACATCGTGTACTAAGACCGACGGAAAATGAAAGGTTTGATATGTAATGAAATGACGCAGCGCCTGAAAATAGTCCCCAGCTCGGTAACTTTCAACGTGACCGGGACTAGGCTAAGTTTGTCTAACCTATTAGACCTATTTTCAGGCGCTGCGTCATATCATTATGCCTGCTGGACTCATGGTACGGCAGCAAAGTTTCTTGATTATTACGCAGGAATGAGAGTATAGTTCCTAGCCATATCAGCCTAGAAATCGCAACTTTACATTTTCCGTCGGTCTTAGTACACGATGTAACTACAGAAGAGTCAAGTTTTAAATAGGAAAAATATTGAAACTCTTTAGTCATTTTTTTGAGAGAGATGCTAATGGTCCTGTCCGATTCAATGATCTATGCTAAGCTATGCTAAAAGTGGTACTGCCAGACCCGGAGTTCGGCTGAATGGATTCGAAAATGGTAAAACGCAACTGTTTAACTCTGGGGGAGTTGTAAAATGAGCCTATTTCCAAAAAAAGTGGAGTATCCCTTTAAGACACTTGCGATTGCAATTTCATTAAATGTCCCGCAATGAATGTAGAAAAATTCAATGTGCAAATTGAAAATGCATTCCGAGCCGTTATTCCAAGTCATTTTCGTTTTTTGGACAAGTGCATCCAGAATTTTGGGTTTCTGCCCAGAATTTTCTAACATTCCAGGATTTTTCTACACAGAATGGACTTCAATGGCAACCAACTATACCAATGTTCAAAGAAGGTTCAAATGTCCTTCTCAATGCAGCTTCATAGTCTCTACACGATCCCAGTCGAGAAATAAGGGTCTTATCTAGCGAAACGATTGGTCCTTTAAAAAAAAAAAGTAAATAAAATATACATATATATATATATAAATTTATATACATATACGTATACGCCAATAGATTATGCCAATTATGTGTGTCTTTGCTTTTTTTATCGTTAGAAGTATGATGGGATCCTTAATGATGGGGACAGAAGTTGCCTTTCTAGAAGTATGATGGGATCCTTAATGATGGGGACAGAAGTTGCCTTTCTACAAGAGACGCACCTTAAAAATCAAGTGCACAAACAACTATATAAAAATTGGGTTGGCCACGTTACATTAAAAATGTAATTCCAAGTCACGTGGACCGGCTATCATATTTAATAAAAATAAATTTCTGATATAATTTTGGACCCAAACGGTAGATATATTATTGTAACTGGCAAACTCTACAATACCCCTGTAACACTGGCAAACATCTATGCTCCCAACTACGATAATGAGAAATGTATAAACTCAATACTAGCAATCTTACCCAACCTTCATAGCCACAACCTAATTTTAACAGGAGATTTTAATTTGGTGATGGACCCAGTATTGGACAGATCATCAAGCAGGCAACAGCCTGTATCTAAATCAGCAAAACTGATCCAGAACTTTTTTAAATCAGCAAGCATAACAGACATTTGGAGACATTTACACCCAACTCAAAAAAGTCGCAGCAGCCACATACATTTTTTTTTCTTGGATTCTAAATTACTTTCGGCAGTAAAGTATATTGATTATGAAGCCATTGTTCTATCGGATCATGCCCCATTAAAATTACAACTAAGCTCCCTAATAGATATACTTCCAGAACCTGGCGAATGGATAATAGTTTATTATCTGATGAGACATGTTGAGTTTATAAGATCCCAAATATATTTTTATATGCAAGTCAACAAAACCTTATGGGAAGCTCTGAAAGCTTATTTACAAGGTCAAATGATCTCTATGCATATCGGACTAAAATATAAAAAGAGAATAAACAGAAACTAAATGGAACAAATTTCAGAAATAGATCAACAATGTGCATTATCTGAACTTCTGGCATATAGGATAACACTTCAAACTGAATTTAATCTTTTATCATCAACGGAGACTGTCAAATTTATAAATCACATTAAAACCCTCTGGGGTCCTTCGGGTCCAAATGGACCCGAAGCGTTTAAATATTTTTTTTCATTTCCCCGCCATAGGAAATGAATGGGAAATTGGCAAAAATGTGAAAATGCAGAGTTTTTTTGTGCGTACAATCTACAAATCAGCCACGATCCAGAAAAAAAGCACACAACAGTAAAGGGGTGAATCTATAAAACATCAAGAGTGCAAAACAGACACATCCACTAGGTGTAACTAGGTGACTAGAAACTAGGTGACTTTTATGGTATTAGGTATGTGAACACACAAAAATATTGAGGTCATGATCCAAGCATGCTAAGTGGTCGTCACACTTCTGCTCTTTGGTCAAAATGACCCCCATACACTCTCAGAAAAAAAGGTACACGGTGGTACAAATAATGTTCCTCAAAGAACAGTTTTGCACCTTTTCAATAATAGTACCTTTAATGGTACAGGAAAGACCACTGAAGATACTGTTTTGTACCTGTTAAGGTACAATTGAAATTAAGGTACATAATTGTTCTCACATCAAGGGTACAGTTATGGGCCAAATTACTGTTTCATTCATGATTGGTTGCTGTGTTGAGTATTTGGCATAGCAACAAGACACTGATTGGTCGAAATCGCTTCAGCCACGAAATTTTCCGAACTGACAGCGGGAAGCAGCCAGGCTAACGTTACACAACTGCAGCGCGGTCGAGAGTTTATTTTATCAAATTTGAAGACGAAATTTAAAGGTGAGTTCTGATAATTTAGTTCACAATTCTAAAATATAAATGTTTCAGCCACTTAACGTTAATTTAGCGAGTTAAATTAGCTTTGCTCCAAATGCTTTTTAGCCATTTGACTTGTATAACGTTACACTTTTTATTTTTTTTAATGCAATTATTGAATAGTATTAAGTCATCACGTGTACAATATATGGCGTTTGTTCTCCATTATCCACTATAACTGTTAAATGTTAACTTTGCTATTAGGCAACATGAAACTGATTGCCCAAGGTTGCTGCAGCCGTTACTGCATTTTCAAATAGACCGGAGAGCGGGAACTTCGGGAAGCAGATTACGAGCACGAGCACCACCACAAGCCATGGCTTCGCCCTCTTTATCGTCAGAAGTACTTTAGCTGGACTCGAATTATAAGACGAAGAGGAAATTCAAAGGTGGGTTTTATGTTTATGTTTAACCAAATAAAAATGTATAAAACGTTACAGCTAACGTTACTCAACATGATAATAGCGAGTGTAACGTTAAATAGCTTAACTTAATTGTACGAATCCAGTCAGTGATATTAGTCGTCTGCAAATATATTTTAAAGCAATTGAGTTTCTGTGTCGTAATGTAATGTTTAATACATTATTGTTGTAAATGAATGCTCAAGCAGAGGTGCCATGCTGGTGTACTTTACATTAGTCCACAATACTGTATGTGGTTTTGGAACAACGTGATTGAACGCCAACGAACAGTGCGCAGATAAAATCACTCGTTCTGTGTTTAAATGAATGCGATTAACGTTACCTGATTCTGTCCTAAGTCATTTACATGTCATACATTCATTTTATCATAGACCTTTGTTGAAACTCATGTGTCTTTGATTTTTAGATCATGATGGGGTAAACTGTCAGTGCTGGTCTCACTGATCACACATCTGAAAGTCTTCCTGCGTCCTCAGCTGTGAGGCAAGTATGTATGAGTTATTTGAGTTTCTTAATCTTATGATATTCTTTTTTCTGATGAGGTTGAATTTATTTTTCTAAGACAAAATGTTTGCCATAATGACAGAGTGATGTCAATCTTGATAAAGCACAGTAACTGCACTTCAAATTAATTCTGAAAGATTTCTGTCACTTAACTGAAAGTATATTCACCTAAAACTCTGACATTCACAAAGTATAGTAGCATACAGGTACCAAATGTCAATATGAAATGTAACATGCAAAATGGCAATGCAATGTGTAAAATGGCAATGCATTTCTGTATTTATATTTACATTTTCTATATGATATGTGCAACATCATTCTGGAGCAACACAAATATTCAAAATCAATAATATAATAATTTGCATTACTACACTAGCTTTAACATAAAATTAAAACATACATTTGAAAATTGTATATGTTCAAAAATAAAAAATAAGATGTATTACAGAAATTAGATGTTTAAAATGTTCAAGCAAATATTATAGCAAAATTATAAGTTAGGTTATTTTTCCTAGTTGCTTTTACACTCAAAGTTAAGGCACTTGATGCAATGATCGTCTCGGAATCCTTTTTTTAAATCCAGATTGAATTTTGCCACGTTC
This sequence comes from Leuciscus idus, assembly GCA_021554675.1. Lineage (NCBI taxonomy): Eukaryota > Metazoa > Chordata > Actinopteri > Cypriniformes > Leuciscidae > Leuciscus > Leuciscus idus. The sequence goes on from CM038628.1 coordinate 22,882,719, forward strand.
ATCGCGAGTATTTCATAAAAATGCAATCATAAGTGTCTTAACTGTGAGTGTAAATGCAATTAAGAAAAATAGCATTTAAATTATCATTTTGCTACAATTTTAGGTTGAACATGTTAAAGGGTTAGTTCACCCAAAAATGAAAATTCTTTCATCAATTACGAGCTTTCTGACCCCCCATAGACAGCTAAGCAACTACCACTTTGATGCTTTAAAAAGTTCCTAAAGTGATTGTAAAACTAATCCATATGAATTGAGTGTTTTAGTCAAAATTTTGTGCTTCCTTTATGATGAACAGGTTGAATTTAGGCTTTTATTCATCAATTCACATCAGATACGGTAAATGGAAGCTCTAGCGTGTTCGCTTGACATGCGAAAACAAATGAGGTTCATTCTCGTGTGTTGCGCAGCACGTTTGAGAAAGAGGTTTGTTCTCACGTGTCAAGCATGTTCGGTTGAGCTTCTGAAATCTGTTCATCATATAAAGCGATCATGTCTCTTTAGAAAATTTGAACTACGGTAAACTGCTCGATTCAAATGGATTGGTCTTACGATCTCTTTATGAACTTTTTGAAGCATCAAAGTTTTAGTTGCATGGACTGTCAATGGGGGGACAGAAAGCTCTCAGATTCCATTAAAAAGATCTTCATTTGTGTTCCAAAGATGAATGAAAGTCTTACAGGTTTGGAACAACATGAGAGTGAATAATTAATGACCGTTTTTTTTAATTTTGGGTGAATTATGCCTTTAAACATCTCTAATCATTTTTGTAATATGTTTAAATGATATGTTAAAACAAGTGTAGGAGATGGCTAATTTAATTATATTATTGAATTTGAATTGTCACTTTGCCCCAAACATTGCACATATGGTATGGAAAATGTAAATTTAAATAAGAAATACATTGCCATTTTATATATTACATTGCCATTTTGCATATTAAATTTCAAAATGTCTTTTGATACCTGTATGCTACCATAATAAAGAGATCGTAAAATAATTTGAATTGAGCAGTTTAGTCCAAGTTTTTCTGTAGAGATACGATAATTTTATATGATGAACAGATTTAATTTAGGCTTTTATTCATATATAAATATTCATCAATTCACACATCAGTTGCAGTAAATGGAAGCTTAAGTATGTTTGCTAGACGTGCGAAAACCGTGGATGTTCATTCTCGTGTGTTTTGCAGCACGTTTGAGCTTCCGCAAGAACCATTGAGGTTTGTTCTCGCTTGTCAAAGCAAGTGCGGTTGAGCTTCTGTTTGTTCAATGTTTAAATGTGAATAAAATCCTAAATTGAATCTGTTTATTATACTAAGCGGTAGTCTCTTAAGACATTTTTTACTAAACTTCTCAATTCAAATGGATTAGTTTAACATTTTACTTTTCTGGGTGTTTTATATGAAGCTTTAAGTGAATCATTTAAAACTTTGTGTAAAATGTAAAAATGCAGAAAGTTTTTTTTTGGTGTGAAACTTGTTTTCTTATCTGCATTTCAGTTATTACAGAAAATGGACCGAATGCATGCTGTGGTTGATTTAAGGTGTTTCCAGGATTCCTTAAAGGTATAGTTCAGCAAAAAAATGTTATTCTGTCATTAATTATACACCCTCATGTCATTCCGAACCTGTAAGACCATCGTTTATCATCGTTTATCTTCGGAACACAAATGAAGATATTTTTGATGAACTCCAAGAGCTTTCTGTTCCTCCATTGGTAGCCTACACAACTAATACATTCAAGCCCCAGAAAGGTAGTAAAGACACCATTAAACTAATCCAAGTGACTCCAGTGGTTTAACCTCAATTTTATGAAGCGATGCAAGTGCTTTGTTTTGCCAAAAAAACACAAAAAAACATAATTTACCTCTATATTTACTAAATAATATTATCTAAAGCACATTCACGGAACAACACCCGGTCTTGAGTCAACACAATACACATGCGTCGTAGTGCTCACCCTACTGGATTGAAGGTCAGTATTTTCGTAAATAAAGTGGTAAATTGTGTTTTTTGCTAAAACAAAGCACCTGCATTGCTTTATAAAATTGGTTAAACCACTGAAGTCACATGGATTACTTCAATGATGTCTTTCCTATCGTTCTGGGCCTTGAATGTGTTACAGTAGTTGCATTGCTCCCAATGGAAGGACAGAAAGCTTTCAGAATTTCATTAAAAATATCTTCATTTGAGTTCCGAAGATGAACAAAGGTCTTATAGGTGTGAAATGACATGAGGGTGAATAATTAACAAAATAATTGTCATTTTTGGGTGAACTAACCCTTTAAGTAAAATTGTCCAATGTGTTGAGGTTGTCTAAGCTGAAATCCGTTATAGAAGCACATTACATGGATGCCAAACGATATGTTGCAGGATTTATAGTTCACCCAAAAAATGAAACAGTCAATGGGGCCCCATTGACTTCCATAGTATGAAAATAGTATGAAAAATATTCTATGGAAGTTAATGGGGCCCCATCAATTGTTTCATTTTCAATTCTCAAAATATCTTCTTTTTTGTTCAAGTAAACAGATTTGGAACAACTTGAGGGCGAGTACATTTTCAGTTCTAGGTGAACTATCCCTTTAAGTCTAGAGGTCAAATTTGAGCTTGTCATTGGGAGTATAAATTTAATACATTTACGTCTGTCTTTTCTAATATTGATTCTTCATTATGTTCAGGAAGAACCGGCTACATCTCAACCCACTACATCTCAACCCACTGTGCAGATCTTGGGAACTTCTTGACTGGATGTGTCTTCAGTGAGAGGAGAATCTTCAGCAGTGTAAAAATGGAGGGATCTGAAATTGCTGAGCAGTTCGGTTGGAGGATGGTGTTTTTAAAAAAAAAAGTTAAATAAATGCAAGGGTATTGTGTGAAAAGTGGGAGTGTGGGGTGGGGGGGGGGGACAAGTCTAGCTTTGTTGTAGATGAGAAAATATATTTTATGTACTGTAACATTTTAGTGTAATAGCAAAATTAACAGAATATCACTTCTTTAAAAAGATTTGAAAGAATTTAAAATGCAAAGTCTTTATTGTATTGTGAAGTCTTTGATGTATTTACACAAAGAAATACTTTACTGTAAGTTGGAATGAAAGTATTCAAACGTTCATATGTATTTGATATGTATTTACAGAAATGATTAAATTGATGCCTTTTGGATTCAGTTGTTGAATGTGCATGTTATTCAATAGAAAAATAGCCTTTAATAGTTCTAGTAGGAACAAATTTGACACAGTTAAGGTACAAAGGGGCTTGTCACTGGGGTGGTACCTTAAAGGATCAAATTTGTACTTTTGATAAAGGTACAATATTGTACCAACAAGTTTTAAAAAACAAAAGGTACATTTTGGTTGCCCATGGTACAAATCATGTCCTTTAAGGTACAAACTGGAATGGAACAAATTTGTTCCTCTATATTAAGGTACAATTTTGTACCAGTAAAAGGTACCGCCCCAGTGACAAGGGTTTGTACCTTCTTTGGTACAAAATTGTACCTTTTTTTCTGAGAGTGTAGGAAATTAATGGGAAATTGTCAAAAATATGAAAACACAGAGTTTTTTTTGTGCATACAATCTACAAATCAGCCAGGATGCAGAAAAAAAGGACTCAACAGTGAAGGGGTGAATCTCTAAAACATCAAGAGTGCAAAACAGACACACACACACACACACACACTTATACACACTAGAACACACACACAAATGAAAGCTAATTTTAGGAAATGTGTGAAATAATAGAATAGCCTATGTAAATAGTATGCAAATAATTTAAATATATAGTTATGATATTTAAAACACTTTTTACATTTTTCTATTTTCCATTGTTTGATAATAATTATACTTTTACTGTTATTTTAGTTTTTTGATCATTATTTGATGTTACCAGTTACTCTTCATTGAATTTGTTCATTGAATTTTCAGTTACTGTTCATTGAATACTGTTCATTGAATTCAAAATGTTTATTGTGAAAGATTAATAAAAATATTTGCATTTTCAAAAAGAATTGCATTTTTATTAAGTTAGAATTAAGTTAAAATTAAACATTGGGTAAAAAAATGCTTTCCATTTGTTCTCTTTCTAATGCAATGTTCAGGTTGGACTGTATTATAAAGTAAAATTGGAACTTCAAATTACCATTTAAACCAACCAAACAAACCAAAAAAAAAAAGACAAAAATAGTGTTTGAGAATCTGTTATTATATTTTAAAATCAACAACCTCAAAAAAAAATGGGCAAATATGTGCAAAAATCACTAGAATTCGCAAGCCTTTCTACAGAGAGCTGTAAATCCATCTAGTGGTAAAAATGTGCTATTGCGTGATAAAAATGCTCAGTGTGTCCACCTGGTGGCACCCATCTCATTTCAAAAATTGCTTTCATGAGGCCTAGGCTTGACTCTAAAATGAAATACAGCTTTAATAAAAAAAATAAAAAAATTATATATATATAACAAAATTCTATTATATTCAATGGGAAAAAATGGGTCATAATTATTGCATAAATATTAATTATAAATCATAAAATTATCTCAAAACACCAAAAAAGAAAAGAAAAAAAATTATTAAAAAAATTTTTTTTTGCTTTTTTTTTTATATATATGAATCCCGCCCTCCGGGTCCATTTGGACCCGAAGGTCCCAAGTGTGACTGTTAAACGAAGGACCCCAGAGGGTTAAATTATTATGAATATGGGGACAAAATGGGAAAATATCTGGCTCATCATATAAGAGTTTCTGAAACTTAATTTCAAAATCTTCAAAATTAATAACGGACATTCACACAGGGTCTGGTATAACAAGAGATCAATTAGAAATCAATTAAGAATTTAATTTTTTTTACGGTAAACTATATTCTATCATAACTGATAGAATATATAACTGAATCAACAACAGAAGTCAAACACTTTGGACGATTTCTTTGATAGTTTAGAATTAGATATCCCTTCCATTAATGGAGATAAAAAACTAAATAGAGGAACCTATTACTCTGGAAGAGATTCATTTTGCAATACATAGTTTACAACCTTCAAAAGGCACCTGGTCCAGAAGGGTATACAACAGAATTTTACAAGATGTTCCTTGCAGATGTTGCCCCTCTCCTTCTAGATGTTTTCAATGAATCGTTAGAGAAAGGTCTTCTCCCACTTACATTTTACCAAACGTCAATTTCTTTACTAAATAAAAAAGGAAAGGACCCACTTAATCCAGCATCATATAGACCAGTGAGTCTGCTAAATGTAGATAACAAAATATTAGGTAAAATAATGGCCATAAGTTTAGAAAATGTGCTCCCAACAATTCATGAAGATCAGACAGGTTTCATAAAAAAATAGACAAATGGTTCACAACATTCGCAGATTATTTGATATAATATACTCCTCTCATTCAAGATCTCATTCTGAAATACTTATTTTATTAGACGCTGAGAAGGCCATTGACAGGGTTGAGTTGGATCAACTCTTCTCGGCCCTGTTGAGGTTTTGTTTCGGCTCCACATTTATCTCAATCAATTTATCTCATGGATAAAGCTCCTATATGCATCCCCAATGTCACCAGTACATAAACTAGGGTCTGATTACTTTATGTTAACTCGCTCTACTAGACAAGGCTGCCCATTATCTCCGTTTGCTTTTTGCGTTAGCAATAGAACCTCTGGCAATCTCTCTGCGAAGCTCGACCGTCAGTGGGGTCTTTTGAGGTGGGGAGGAGCAAAAAGTATTGTTATATGCGGATGATTTATTATTATATATTTCCAATCCGTCTAAATCTGTTCCTGTTATAGTTTCTGTTAAAAAAATGTGGACAAATATCAGGGTATAAACATAATATGGGGAAAAGTATACTATTTCCAATTAACAATGTAGCTGATCAACAATCTTTTGAATACTTGCCCTTTAAAACTTCAACCCAGTTTAAATACTTGGCGATCAATGTCACTAAGATATTTGCAGATCTATATAAAGAGAATTTTTCAAAATTACTGGATCAAACAATGCGGGATCTACAGAGATGATCTCATTTCCCAATCTCATTAGCAGGTAAAATTTATAAAATAAAAATGGCCATCCTTCCAAAATATTTATTTATATGTATACCAATATACAGTATTCACAACTTTCCTGAACTCTGACCTTTCCTCATGATCGCTATGGCAACGTACAACAAGCCGGTAACGAACTTCCGGTTTACGTTAGCCTGCAGATACTGCTATCAGAGAGCCTCAACAAGTCCACACAACTTGCTTGGGGGTAATGACGAGTAGAGCTTAGATCGGGCCCAAAAAAAAAAAATCAAGCCCGACCCTACCTGAACCCGTTGTGTCCGAGCCCGGCCCGGCCCGACACATTGTAATTATGTAATTGTGAGCCCGAGCCCAATGTAGTAGACCCAACCATTTTTAATACGTAGGCCGTTATAACCAGGGGTGGCGCCAGATCATGTTTTAACATGTGCTGAGGGGGTGCTAGATATATTATATATAAATACTTTTAATAAATGTGCAAAAAATGGCCACTTAATATTCAATTATTTTAATGATCACAAAGTATTAATTTGATTAAATTGAACAAGCACAACATTCGGCATTCAATCAAATATTATTAATAGGGGTGTAACGATACGCGTATTCGTATCGAACCGTTCGGTACGAGGCTTTCGGTTCGGTTTTCGGTACGCATTACGTACCGAACGGTTCGTTGGACCATTTTTTCTGCCGACCAAAATTTCGTTATTTCAAATGAAGGCACGTCGCGGGTGGCAAGCACGCTCATAGAGGCTGGCGCGACCACAACATCAACTGGCAAATGCAATGCAAGGAACGAAACTGAGCTACTCTTATTGTGTTTGTGTGGACCGTTTATCAGTTTTGACCTGTGAAGCGGGACTCGCGAGCCCTATGCGCAAGCCTGATCAAGCAACACCACACAGCGCTAAGAGATCCAGACCAGTAAAGAAAGCATTTGAATTTCAAATGCTTTTTGAATTCGCCACTGAAGTAATAACATCGCTGCGAGATCTAGTGAGAAACTTGCACATTTCTCTGTTATTAACGGATCAAACAGCGCTGACGTGGAAACCAGGAAGAAACATCGTGCCATGAATGAACTGGCCGGTGTCCACAGATCAGCAACATTCACCGTGGAATGGATTTGCTGTAGTAACACTAACTGCAAGGTATGGAAGTTTGTCAGGAATAGTGGGCTATAATGCTTTCAAGTAACATTACGTCTGTTTTATTTTGACATTATGAATACAATTGCTGCCCTCAAATGTTAATCTGAACTAAAATAAACCTTTGTTTATAACTAGCCTACTACTACAATATTACATTTCATTTTGTCCAAGGAGCTGTTTTGTTTTATATGCTCATAAGAAGAGTCAAGTATAGCTCCATTATTGCTCAGTAAAAAAAGCAACAAAAAATAAAAAAAATAAAAAAAATCATACTTTATGATGTTAGTTTCATTAAATAAAATAATAATAATAAAAAAAAAAAATAATAATTTAAATTGCCATTTATTTATTTTTGCTGTAGCCTATGGAAAACGTACCGAACCGAACCGTACCGAACCGTGACACAAGTGTATCGTATCGAACCGAACCGTGAATTTTGTGAACCGTTACACCCCTAATTATTAAAGATTCATTATTATTAATAATGTTATTTCAACACAATATCTCGTTATTTCGACATAATATGTGTGCCGAGTGTGCGTGCAACAAGCAAGATGTGCATTTGTAAATCCGGTGACACGCGTGCATTGATTTTTATTAATAAACTAGTCTTTTCTGTCAGTGTCTGCTGCAAAGATGAAGTTGACGATCGCCATCTCCGTAGTGAACGCGCCTATAGAGAGAAATGCACATCATGGATTACATAATCAGAGAGTTGCCTATTTCTTTTCATTTTGAATTGTTTCGTTTAAAGACATTTAAAGCTTTCTTTAGATAGGCTATATTTCTCATGTCTGAGTTTCGGTTTATTTATGATGAGATGTGCTCCTGTTCACGTGCAATGCAAGTGACCGCGCCGGCGCCTCCATGTCATGATTTATATTGTCTGCTATATTTATTGTACACATTGATGGCCTAAGACACGAAACGAGCGGTTTGTGTGAGAAAACGAACAGTATTTATATCGTTTTTACCACTTATACACAGCCATGTCCAAGTGATCTGATCTGACGTGTACGCAGACTGGTGCATAGATATATACACACTAGATGTCGCCTTGTCTACGGCAGTTCATTGGAACGAATGTCTTTAAGGCGACATCTAGTGTATACATCTATGCACCAGTCTGCGTACACGTCAGATCAGATCACTTGGACATGGCTGTGTATAAGTGGTAAAAACAATATAAATACTGTTCGTTTTCTCACACAAACCGCACGTTTCGTGTCTTAGGCCATCAATGTGTACTTACGATGGGGAATTGTTTAATTTGGACGACGGGGAATTGTTTTAATTTGGACTCTGTGCATGCTCTTTGAGACAGTGACCATAGACCTGCATTATATGATTGACAGACAAGAACGGTTTGACCTAAAAATATCAAAATTGAAACTACTGCGGAAAAAAAGACACCTACATCTTGGATGCCCTTGAGGTAAGCTAAAACATACCAAAAATTAATTTCAAAGTGAACTATCCCTTTAAAAAATATACAGTTGTACTGCAGTTTTTTCTAAGTACAAGAAACACTCTTTCTGCGTAGAGGGTCCGTTTATGTTGGAAACAGCTCCCATTCATAAAATCCTTCAGTTTTCGCGTGTTGTTTGTGCACACGACAACGGTACACGTTGAGCCACAAGGAGCCATTGCTTAATCTGTCAGCATTACTACTTGCCAGTAATCAGTTTCACCCGTTTGTACCGCGACGCGAGTATCCCTTGTGTGCTAGCTTCATAAAGCGTTAGGCTAAACTGGAACTGAGATACCGTCAACAGGAAGTATCGAGTGTCATGGCGACGCCCATTAAGACTCACAGGAAAGTTGTGAATATAAAGAAATGTTCTTTCCACAGCCTTGATAGAATTATTTCAGAGTTGATTTGGAATAGAAAGACACCTAGAAGTAGGAAAGCACTTTTGCAGAGGCCCAAATCAAGAGGAGGAAGGGATTGCCAAATTTTCTGATTTATTACTGGGCGAGTAATATAAGGATGATGGCCTATTGGTTACAAAAACAACCCCAGTTATGGGTAAGCATAGAAAAGGCATTCTGCTATACTTCTTCGCTTTCAGCTCTACTTTTTTTCACCTCTACCAACTATACGCCCTGGACTAGGGCTGGGACAACGCGTCGAAGTCATCGATGACGTCGACGCAAAAAATACGTCGACGCAAAATAAGCGCGTCGATTCGTCGACCTGTTTTCATTTCTCTAAAAAACGTGTGCAAATTACTTCACAGTGTGTACCTTATGTGCGCTGATACGCGATGGCCATCATTCTATCCAACGGTATATAACCAATCCAGGGGTTTTCCTGCATTGAATTTTTTTTTTGCCGGCCGCCAAAGCCTTATTTGATCGGTGAGTGATGTAGAATAGAATGACTGACTGCGCTTGACAGGGCGCATAAAAGTACGAGAGAGAGCCCCGGCCGCGCGCGCGCACTCACCGTCTTCAAACAACACGAGCGCTGTCTTGCTCTCTCTCCCTCGTGCATATTAATCAAAATCAGATAGAAAAAGGGCGGAAGACCAAAGTTTCACGTGGAGCATTCAGAGATTTTTTTCTCTTGAATTACCGCGGAGTGTGAATTGTGGTAAAAAATAAACTGCCGGGATAATCACACAACGCTTGCCGTAGGCTACACGTCCACTAATGACACGTCCGATTCGCGAACTAATGACTCATTTGAACCGATTCACTTTAATGAATGGTTAAAACCATAGATATTATATAGAGACATGATGTCTATGGTTAAAACAACTGATCTGTCCAACACTGAACTCACGAGACGTATGAATCGGTGTATAACAAATCAGTAACACTTTACAATAATGTTCCATTTATTAAATTCTAGTTAAGTACTTTTTTTTATTAGTAATTTTTATTTGATTTTTTTAAGAAAAAGGTGAGTGGCAGAGTGTATTACTATACGTTGTTGTTATTTTTATGTGAATGAAGAATTAAAATATGCACTTTTTTCAGTAAGCTAGGACTATGTGTTTTCAACATAAATGTTCAATTCTGTTGGTTCAGGAAGGACGCCATGACAGGCTGCTGGCTCCCACTGTTAATTTTTATTTTATTTTTTTTGGAAAAGCACTCTCTGTATTAGCTTAAAGCCCCCAAGTTTACATTGGTTACTGTATTCTTTCAATTGCTCTAAACAAGTATTTTGGGTGACCTTTTTATTTTTTTATTGAATGCTAGACATCAAGTTGTTGTTATTTTCATCTGAAAGAAGAACTTTTTTTCAGTAAGCTAGGCCCTATGTGTTCAGTAAGCTATGTGTTTTCAAGGCTTTAAGGTTTTATTGAATGCTACCTCTGACTAAGAATGCATTACTATGCACTTGTATAGTCTTTTATTTTGGAATTTTAAGAGCAATAAACATATATTGCAATGTTAAGGAATTCATGTTTTTTTCATTCAGATATGTAAATTAACGTATAAATTGCTATTAGTCAATTAATGGGGATTGGGGAGATAATCGATAATCGAATCGAAATCGAATCGGACTGGAAAAATGAATCGTTAGATTAATCGATGCATCGAAAAAATAATCGCTAGATTAATCGTTTAAAAAATAATCGTTTATCCCAGCCCTACCCTGGACCAATAGACAATCCTGTAGTTTCGCACACACAAGATTTGGTCCCAGGTCCGAAAGTTTTTTGGTTGGCAAAAAAAAAAAAAAAAACACTTTCGCTCCCTCATTTAAAAATACAATATTTGACGATTGGGTTGGAAAAGGAATTTATAGTTTTATAGACAAGTATTTCCATCATTTGAACATCTACAAAATAAATACAACATACCTTAAAGGGATAGTTCACTTTGAAATTTAATTTTGGTATGTTTTAGCTTACCTCAAGGGCATCCAAGATGTAGGTGTCTTTTTTTCCGCAGTAGTTTCAATTTTGATATTTTTAGGTCAAACCGTTCTTGTCTGTCAGTCATATAATGCAGGTCTGTGGTCACCACCTCAAAGAGCATGCACAGAGTCCAAATTAAAACAATTCCCCATCGTCCAAGTGATCTGAGGGCGCGCGCGCATCCTGCTGTGTGACGTGTGCGCAGACTGGTGCATAGATATACACTAGATTTCGCCTTGGCTGCAGTTCATTGGAAAGAAACCGTAGCCAAGGCGACATCTAGTGTATATATCTATGCACCAGTCTGCGGCACACGTCACACAGCAGGATGCGAGCGCGCCCTCAGATCACTTGGACGTGGCTGTGTTCAAGAGGTAAAAACGATATAAATACTGTTCGTTTTCTCACACAAACCGCTCGTTTCGTGTCTTAGGCCATCAATGTGTACTTACGATGGGGAATTGTTTAATTTGGACGATGGGGAATAGTTTTAATTTGGACGATGGGGAATAGTTTTAATTTGGACTCTGTGCATGCTCTTTGAGATAGTGACCATAGACCTGCATTATATGACTGACAGACAAGAACGGTTTGACCTAAAAATATCAAAATTGAAACTACTGCGGAAAAAAAGACACATGTAGGTGAATCATGTCTTGGATGCCCTTGAGGTAAGCTAAAACATACCAAAATTTTATTTCAAAGTGAACTATCCCTTTAAATATTTGCAGAAGCGAAGCTTTATTAACCCCTTAGCTGTCACCCCCCTTTTTGAGAATGGACATTAAAATGCACTATTCAAGCTTAAATGGTTGTAATTCAAGTATGCTTTGGAGTATAGACCCAAGTTTGGTCTTGTTTTAAAGGGAAAAAATAGCAGATTATTGCTGAAGTGAAAGCACTTCAAAAAATTAAAGTATGAAAAAGTTATGGAAGTTTAAATTTACATTAAATCAAATATAATTTATTTAATATTTTTCTTTTATATAAAATATATATTTTACAAAATATGTTTTACAAAAAAATTACTATAAAATCAAAGCCATATATCTAACCAAGTTGTGTTCCAAATTTGAAGTTGATATCACAAAAATTGAAGTTCCCATGAGATTTTGTTTAGGCGTATTACCAAAAATAGCCACCGGGTGTCATTGAATTCCATTGAATTTAACTGTATGCATTCTACCATAACAAATGAATAAATTTCTGTCCAAATATCACTTCTGTCACAAAATATGGAACCTTGAGACTCAGACCTTTCTGACAATATGTGTTTTGTCAAGATTAGAAAATATTTTGATCATAAATTATGAAATATGATGACGCCCAAAAGGGGAGGAGCCTGATAAAATAATTTAGAGTACCGTTTCTATGGTAACACAATGTCCAATTTCAAAACAGTTTTCACAGGATGAATTTTGAGATCGTAAGCTTTCAAATGATACCTAATTTATGATAACTACTAAAATGTGTGATGTAATAAAAAAAGGCAATAAAAAAAAGATATTATATTTTAGAGAATAATATGTATATTATACTTTTTAGAGGATAATATTATTTTGTATTTTTTTATTGACCAATACTAGATTAAATGTTTTATTATGAACTTTTAGCATGAAAACCAAAGTTTCAATTATTAAAAGTGTGTGCGTCGACTTTTTGTGACAAACACCAGAAACGCCTGTTATGATGTCGATTTTTTGAGGTGCGCTCTTGTCATAAATTCATCTATTACTGTTCCTGCATAAATTGTAACAAAAAACAGTGCTGAAATATCTATTAAGGAGTCTTAGACCTTTCCAACGATATATAGTTTGTCGTGATTAAATTAGGATTTAATTGTAATATAGTGACGTAAACTTAGGCGTCCCGTATACGGGATGGTGACAAAATAATCCATTGTATCCCAACTCTCCCAATCAATCCATAATGGAATTGATATTTATGCATGACCCCCACAATAAAGGAGGTATTTCATATGAAACGCCATTCTAATTGACAAGCACATCAACCTTAGAACACTTAAAATCTTCCTGGGAGGAAATTACAGAGGAGCAATGGGAGGCAGCCCTTAAACAGATTCATAGCTCATCGGTATGTGCAAGACATGGCCTTATACAATTTAAAGTAATACATTGTTTACACTGGTCTAAACAAAAACTCAGTAAGATTTTTCCAGATACGATCCATGCGATCGTTGTGGGCCATCATTGGCCCATATGTTTTGGAGTTGCGCAAAAATTGTCAACCTACTGGAAAAGTATTTTTCAGCCATTGTCAAGAATATTGCAAAGGCCTAATGATCTAGATCCCCTGAAGGCGGTTCTAGGCATCACAGGATCTAAGATAGTTAAAAACAGTGCTGAACACAGTATAGTTTAATTTTTATTAATTTTATTAAACTGGAAACAGAAAGCTGCCCCTACGCATATAAATCGAATGAGGGATGTAATGAAGCATTTGGAGCTAGAGAAAATCAGATTCTCTTTGAAAAAGAGAAAAAAAAATTTGAAGATTTTTTATAAAGTCTGCAACCTTTCATAGATTACTTTAAAGACATTAATTCTTCTGGTGATAGTTAAATTGATCCCTTAATACATGGGAACATTTGAGAAGAGGAATAAATTAATGTTTGAGGTATATTAGTCTAATGTCCCCATCCCTCATTTTCTTTTTATATTTAATATATACATTTGTTTTATTTATTTTTATTTTAGCTTTTCCTCCGATACACAGCATATATATTACATGTCCTGTATTGTTCGATCTCAAATATTACCAAAAAATGATGGTGAATAATGTTGAAAAAAAAAATCTCGAATCGGCAAAGTAAAATGCTTTCTGTTAAGATTTTGGAATATGCAGGCCACACAGAAAAAAAAAAGAAAAATCAAAAGTTTATGTTGGAAAAGTTCTTGAAGAAGAGACACTGAATTACTTTAAATTCAGTTACTTTAATTTTTTTATTATGGTTATTTCTTACATTTGTATATGTCTGTGTGTTATTTTTAGATGTTGTGGAAAGTATGTATGAGTGAATAGATGTTGGTTTATATGTGTTGTATGGTTTTGATATGTCTTAAAAAATACAATAAATAAAGTAAAAAAATTAAATACAACCTATAATATTCAACAGGAAATCTTGGCAATAAGCGACAGAGAGCAACCGTTAAAGATGCCATTTTATGACGTGATAGTATGTCCCAAGGCTTGTCTACTCATCTGCTACACATTCAAAAGTATGTACTTTTTTTTCATAGTATAAGTAGACAAATTGAGACGCAGCAATTCATTCATTAAAACAGATTTACTGAAATGGAGCAATCGGTCAGTATATGTGATGATTATCAGTGTATATATGCGGAAAAGCTGCTAGACACAAAAGTTGTGTTTATGTTTAATTCAATGTCTTCACTGTTATTCCCCTGCTCTCGGGACATTTTAAGCACTTAACGTAGCTTAATGGACTAATACCGTGATTTAAAAAAACAAACTTGCACCCTATTTACTTGCGCGCGACCGGCTCTCTCTCTCTCTGCTCGTTCTTTCAGTTAAACATGCGCCCTGTCACAAGCGCAGCAGTTCATCTACATTACTCACCGATCAAATAAGACTTTGGCGGGACAAAAATTCACTTTGGCGGGCGCTAAAACAAGTTAAATGCAGGAAAATTCATGGGTGAATTTAACTTAGTAGGCTACATGACCATGCACTCGCACAAATGCGACCACATAAAATTTTAACTCGCACATTCTCAAAAAATTGTCGCATATGCGACCATTTTGGTCGCAGTCTGGAACCCTGGTTATAAAGTTACTCTGTGCATTCGCTCGGCGGCTGCTAGGAGACACTTGTTGCTCACTACAGTAAGCTAGATCGATATTAGAATATCATATTAATAAATGCTGGATGGTTTGTGTTGCTAAATGGCATGCAATTAATTTTAAAACATATTGTATGACAGAGAAAATGCATTACTGTTACTAAAAATAAAGCTGCATCTGATTATGTTATGTTGGCCACTTGACAAAAATAGTGTTTTTCTCTGAGGCATCTAATAAAGGCTCTAATAAAACATAATATATTAAAGCACCTTTGGTGTTTTAATGGTTTCTGCAAAAGGTATGGGGTCACTGATAAGCGACGCAATGACACGTCCGTGTCCTGGTTAAAATTCTCTGGACTTAAACATTCTTGGAAACATATGCAAGTTTACAAGTCAATAAAATATATAACACTGTTGTAGTGGTTTTGGGGTATTTTAATCCAAAAATCTTAAATTTTGTTCCTTTAAATCAAGTACCAGACTAAAATGTTTGAGCTGTTTTAACTAAAAGCATCTTGCACTGACATAGCCTATCTTAAAATGTGTCACTGTCATTGTTTTGTCATAAAATGCACATCAGTAATGTTTTTTTTTTCAAAGGCATGTTTATAAAAGCTATTTAAATGTCCTAATTGAACTAAATTAATCTAAGCTCTGTCTGTGAAACCAGGCCTTGGTTATACTTGTTTAACCCCACCAGTGACATTTGTGACCAAATTTGCTTGCGATTGAAGAATCTTATAAGAGTTATATTTTAACTTAACTATAAAACTGCTAATCTCTTGAATTATTATATGGCTGGTATAAAACATGAATAATAACATGATCAGAGCCCTTTAATGGCAGTTGCATGATGCTGCTGATCATGATGATGTTGTCTTTAACTACTACGCCAACCCACCTGCCTTAAAAACTGCATGAAAAATGTTTAGTGTGCATGCATTATGCACATTGATAAGAGAGGGAAGCCAATGTAAGTGCTCACCGGAGGGTCCGCTGGTGCGGCGGGTTCTAGCTGTTAACGGTGGTGCAGGGGGCGATCTGCGTCTGGGGGTCGATGGCTTTCGCTTGTGTGCCGATTTATCGTGCCGCATGGCCAGAATATCAGATCAACAGCACTAGACTGCAACACAACAAATGCAACTGTTGGTAGCGTGTCAAATGATGCAGATCATAGTACTCTCTAAACACACATCAACTGTTTAAAATCTATGAGATTACGTCTCCATAAATAACCGACACGTAAATGAAAAGTGTCAATCTCACATTAACCTTCAGAAAACGTACAGTATTTTTCAATTCACATGCAACACTACAAAACTAAAAACTATTAAAATGAATAAATGAACAGCGACTGCTCGACATCAGACACTTTCTCTCTATTCTGGGCAAATTCAACAAAGTCCAGGCAATCAAAATACACAAAAAAAACAAACATAATTTACATTTACCAGTACTTAATATCGTAGTTTGGAAGTCTTCTATCACGCACGAATTCAAACAGTGCTGTACACTGCCCACACAGTTCCTTAGCCAATGAGGGAGGTAATTCGCGCGTGACGTCGTAAGGAGATATTCTTCTTCTTCTTCATTTGGGTTTTTTGGCAGCCCGCATCCAATTAGTTGCATTGCTGCCATCTATGGGACTAGCACCTTAGTGCACTATATCCTGCTATACAGTCAGTGACTATTCAAAATGTGAAAAAACGGCGTTTTCCCCTCTCGCTTAATACTACTTCTAAAATACTTTTCATAGATACTTCTTCCAAGGCAATTTCTCGCAATTCTCAGAGTAGATCTTGTCTTTGGCGGTCATAATTCCTACAAGAAATCAAAACATGTTGCACTGTCACAGGTTCCATACATGAACACAAGCAACTCTGGTGTTTTCCTAAAATAAATAAAGTGCTATTCAGAAACGTGTGACCAATCCTCATTCTAGAAATAATAACTTGTTCCTTACGTCTAATTCATTATCTAGTAAGGTAACTGACTCAGTTAATGTTTGTAAAAGAGGGGCCTTTTACAAACATTGAGAATAGATGTCGTCTCCCTTTGTTTTCTTGCTCCCAGAGCTGTTGCCATTTTAAAATGGTTCCCTGCCACACAATACTTTTACCCTCCACCTTGGATCGTTATATGTTTATATCTACTGTTTCCTTATGAGCAGCTTCTTTGGCCAACTTATCAACCCTTTCATTTGTTGCAATACCTATGAGCTGGTAATACCCATACAAATGATATTTCTACCCCTCTCCTTTTCACATCTCTAATTGCCAGAAGAATATCATATACAAGGTCTTGTCGACTCTTTGATAACCCTTTCCCAATACTATTGATAGCTGACACAGAGTCACTACATATCAACACTTGATGGTTCTGAATCTGCTCAGTCCATTGCACTGCCATCAGGATTGCATTCCACTGTGAACACACTTAGAAAATGTTATGTTCTCTTAAAAGCTTGGACATGATTCCACTTCTGAACAACAAAAGCTGCTCCTGTAGCACCTGTTTGTTGATCCTTTGAACCATCAATAAAAAATTATATATGTTCCTAATATCTCTCTTATATGACACTAGAATTCATGCACCAAATTTGACTCAGGATTATCTGACTTAATCCCCAGTATCTCTAAATCAGTCTTTGGGACCTCCAGTTGCCATAAAGGAACTGATGGCCACAGTACTCCTAGACAAAAGTTATTGTCATGTATATACATTTCCTGTGCCAATGCCTCCCCTGTCCGTCCAAAACTTGGAAGTCTTGCCACTTCTCTCTCCCAACTTGCCTGAATTATTATTTTAACTGGGTGATCACACCTTTGACCCATCAAATTGACCTAATAGTTAGCCTGAAGCTGCTTTCTTCGCAAACATAATGGCATTTCTCCTGTTTCTGCAAGGAACACACTGGAGAAGATCGCATAGCTCCTGTACATATTCTCAGTGCCTTAGCTTGGATTATATCTAATCTAAAACTGATTTGGCTGCAGATCCATAAACCAAACATCCATATTCAATTCTTGCTCTAATTAAATATATATAAATTTGCTTCAAACAAGCTATATCTGCTCCCTTCTGTTCCAGCAAGACATCTCATTAAATTCATTACCCTTTTACATTTATCTACTACATTACATACATGATCCCTCCATGTAAGTCTTGTGTCAAAAAACAAACCAAGAAATGTTAAACTTTGAACCCTTTCCAAATTCCAACCATACAGCTCCAGTTTTAAACTTTCATCTATTTTCTTCCTAGTAAAAAACATAAACTTAGTCTTCTCAATAGAGAATCTAAAACCCCATTTCCTTCCCCAATCCTCCACTAGGGTTAGAGCTTCCTATACCTTCTTCAGAGTATACTTCACATTTTTTCCCCTTTTCCATAGACTACCATCATCTGCAAATAGTGACTTTCCAATTCCTGGCTGAACATTAGAAAAAACATCATTAATCATTATGTTGAACAGCAATGGACTAATAACACCTTGTGGTGTCCCATTTTCTACCAAACACCTTCTAGATGTCTCTATCCCTATTTTCACCTGAATACTTCTGTTATTTAAAAAGTAAATTACCCAGTTAAACACATTTGCCCCAATTCCTAGCATATGCATTTTAATTAAAAGACCCTCAACCCATAGCATGTCATATGCTTTTTCCACGTCTAAGAATACTGCAACAACAGTTTCTTTCTTTATCTGTGCTTTTCTCATTTCATCCTCAAGACATGATTGAATCAATAGTACTTCTCCCCTTTCTAAAGCCACTCTGACAGCCAGCCATCAACCCCCTTTCTTCAATAAAATGCATTAGCCTTCCATTCACCAACCTTTCCATTAACTTACCTAAGTGAGAAGTTAGAGCTATTGGCCTATAATTTGCTGAATTACTAGCATCTTTTCCCAGTTTTCTTATGGAAAAAATAACTGCCTCCTTCCATCCTGCAGGAATCTTTCCTTCCTCCCAGACTTAATTAAATACGTTTAAAACCTTCTGAATTCCCTTATCACTTAAATGTCTTAACATACTATAACAAATTTCATCTTTACCAGGAGCTGAATTCTAACACTTATCCAATGCATTTCTTAACTCTCTCAGTGTAAATGGAACATTATCTTTATCCTCTAACTTTTTTTTCTTTTGAATATCCTCAGCATATAGACTCCTTGTTTCTTCCCTACCCCTTCTTTCTTCTTCTGATAGATTACTGGAACTATACCTTACTCAGAGTGTTCACCATCATTTCTGCTTTCTCCAGGTTTGATATAGCCAACTGTTCTCCATCTGAAAGGATTGGATAATTCCACTCTCTTCTATTACCTTCCATTTTCTTGATCATTCCCCATACATAATTTATATTAATTGTACTTCCAATTGTGCTACAATAATCCCTCCAATATGCTCTTTTCCCCTACTCCTTTTAAAGAAGGAAGTGTTAGAACTATAGAAACTGATGATTTGCTCAAGGCTGTTGATCTGCTGAATTTCAAACAATGCTATTACTTCTTACTTTCCTGTATTCTGCTTCAGCTGTCTTTCCATTGCTAAACTGTATGCATGTATGTGTGTGTATGAGTTAGATTAGTCTAAGTGTTTAGTCTAGTTAATAAAGTTATAATTAATTATTCATATTTAAGTAAAAACAAAATGATCTATAAGCATTTCACAGATTCTATGTACACTAATTATATAAAACAATACTGTCGGTACACCATAGATATACAAATGAACTAGATCAATGCATCTATTTCCATTCAAAGGGATAGAAACTGACAGGCTGGAGAGATTCCTTATCCTGTGGCTCCCTCTTGTGGGCAACATTATTTTTCAGTTGAAATGGCTGATAGTTTAGAATTTGCAGTTAGCATCATAAATTCATTAGGGACCCTATTTACCTTTGGTGCTTGGACCCCTAATAACAAAATATCAATATCCAGGGCACAGAGACCCTGTCTATTAAACACATCAATACATTCTAAATGTCTCTGAGCTCATTAGAGAAGAGTTTATTAATATTATGTAGGCTAAATTTAGGCTGTGTTTATTAAGTTTGTATTTATTAGTTGCCATATCAACAAAATTCAGAAATCTTTGGAAGATGTGACTGAAAATGTATTTAAACATAAGTAAATTTCCTACTTATGTAAATTTTTCATCTCTATTTTTTGTTTATTTAAATTGAATGGTACGCTAACTAGCAGAAGACACTAGCAGGGTTTAAATCCCAGTTCTGCAGACGGGGAACGTTATAACACTGCGTTACAATGTGCCCCTATTAGAACTACGTTATTCTATTCAATACTTTTATGAATTCTATTGAGAAACCATGAGAAAAAATGTGAATCAAGACTAAGAGTCAGTGTTCAGTAATTATTATTATGTGTTGAACTATGCTGTATAGCTGTGTTTTGTGGTGTGTTTGTTGTCAAATAAAAAAAATAAAAAAAATTTAAGGGAAGTTTGTTTACTTTTAAGGGAAAAAGTAAATACTTTGAACCCCAAGTAGGTTTAGTGAAAAAGTAAAAAAGTGTTATGTTGTGCCCCACTCTCCCTCTATACCCTCTCAGTTCCACTCCCATGAACTGGATTTAGAAAAAAAGCTTTTTGGTACCTGGTGTCAATGAATATTTTTAGATCTTTGCTTAGTGAGCTGTTAAAGGAAGAAACAATTAATAGCAACAATAGCAACACTTGAGTTAGTAGCGTTGTGGAAAATAATAGGCTATGCATAAATAATGGAAAAACAGAAAAAAAAAGTTATTGTGAATTGGGATGGTTGTGTTGTGTTTTGGACTCACCAAAAAGAACCGGTTCATAAGAGTCATATCTATTGATGAAGTTATCTTCGCGCATGCAGCAGACATGTTTCTTGCCATTTTTTCATGGTACAATTTTTATATCATCATGTTAAAAGCGCATTTGCTAAAATGTGGTACAGAAAACACTGCATATAATAATATTTTATAATGTAATAAATCTGGGATGGCTGATGGGGAGGCAATGCTTTTTCTTAAGGTGGTGTTTTGCCAAATTCCCAAGTGTGGGTATCTGCAGGTTGGAGTAATGGGCGTGCCGAAAGGTCTTTACAAATGATCGCGACAGCTGCCTCTTCCACATAAAGGCAGACCATAAGCTTAAACGATATTAAAAGGAAGTGATATCTCCAACACAGACAATAGAGCTACATCCAAAATCGCATAGTCGCTTGAGTAGGTACTTATTCTGAACAAGTAATTACTTCATGACCGCTAAACAAGTATGTTCTATATAGTATGAGTGTGTGTAGTATGAATGAAATCTGGACGTACTACATTCGCCATGCTGTCATTATCATGTGACCTAACAGCTTCAGTTGTGTCACCTCAATGCCATTCACAAATTCTATCCTTTGGCCTCAAGAGATAGTAAAGTGTCCATCGTATGCACACTTCAGTATCTCGCCGCGGAAGAAGTAGGTCATCTGGGTATGTTTTGCCTACTCTTTCATGAGTACTGTGAATGGATTGGACATCCTTCTTTTATCACATACTGTTTTTCACCTACTGTATAGTAGGGAAGTATGCGATTTCCGATGCAGTCCACTTGTGTACCTTGTAGTCATAAGCCTATCAGCCCAATTCCCTTCTTTAACTGTAAAAATGGCAATAATAAAATTAAGAATATTACATTCTGCATGGCCGCAGGTTAATGACGTCATCGCCACCGTGAGTTTGTTTTGGTCTTACCCAGCCAGCACACCCAAATAGGCTTGACATGGACTATCTAACTGGGGCCCAGCCAGATTTGTCCTCAGTTTCCATTTAGGCCCCACATGGGTTAGCCCAGATGAAATGAACACTGCTCGGTGTGCACACTAGGGTGTTAAATGTAACACTGAATCAGTGTTGGAGTTAATGAGGTAATTAAGTGATAACAAGCAGAATCACTGAAGGACAGAGGAACAACAAGAAAAGAAAAAAAAGAGAAACACAAGAACTACAACTGATTTCCAGCCACAGCCTTAGACGAAATCAACTGAAGATAAAAAGACAAATCTCTCAAGATCTCAGCCGAGGAGGATTAAACAATTTTATAAACAGCATTACCAGCTTCACTTATAACTAACCAGGTTGACCTTATTTCTGCCATACATCTACAAAAGTTCTTATTAAAAATTAGCAGAGGTTTAGATGTTGATGTTTTATTGAAAATGATAGTTGGTTTGATGTCACCATTAAGGAGATCAGTGCTTTGGTTGGGCTCTTAATTAGATTTTTTAACATTAGTTTTTCTCTGGCTGGTGTATCTGTTTGTTATAGCAAAAGCAGCAAGAGAAATCGTGATCAAATGATGTTGGCCTCTTGTTGATGATACAGCTGTAATCATCGCATGGTGGCCTTAGTTGCTGATCTCTTGAGAATAATTGATTTTAGTTACTCTGTGACTGTGACTAAAATGAGATCCAGCAGTGTTTTAATTAGATAAACTGAATAATTAAAAAAAACTTGTACAAAAAGTTGTGCACTCCTGTTTAAAAAACACATTGTACACAAAACACTTTTAAACTCCTGCAAGGTTTAGACACAAACAGACATCAAGATTCACAGCATGAATCTCAACAATGGTGACATGCTTCATGCCGCGATGTATTCTGGGTGCATCATACAAAACTCATTCATGGCTCCCAGGATGCATTGCGACATGAAGCATGCCACAGAGATTTATACGCTGATTATTGATGCCTGTGTGTGAGTAAAACTTGCAGGAGCTCAAAATATGTAAATTGTGTTTTAATACTTATTCACATCATGATTATATTCTTATCAAGTAGCTGACAGCATCTGATCACATTTTCCCTTGCTGTTCTTGCCATAACAAACATAGTTACAGCAGCAAGAGAAAAACTAACATTAAAATGTCAAGAGCCCAACTAAAGCAAACACTGATCTTCATAATGGTGACATCAAACCAAACTATTATTCTGTTAATTTTCAATAAGAACTTCTGTAGACGTATGAAAGAAATAAAATAGTTAGCAGAGTTAGCTAATCTAATCTTGATTAACTATATTGAAACATTTATGATGGTTTGTCTTAAAGCCGAATTAAAGCAACACTATGTAAAAAATTTTACCTTAAAATAATGTTTACAAAATCGTTTCAGTGGTTCATCAAGTCGTAACAGGGTGAAAGGCAATTATGCCTCTGCTTTGCGGTCCTTTATCTGCTATAACCACACTATGTAAGATTGCCAGATCGGGTCGTGTTTCTGTAGTTCTAATGAGACATAAGAAAACTACAAATTTGACTTGCTTTACGGCAAGCGTTGCAATAGTCACTATTTTGTTTTTCTTCATGTCTGATGTCGCAATACATCATACTTCCATAAAATCATGCATCATACTCTACTTGTCTGTGGACATCATTCATTCCAAAGCCGGTGCTGGATAAACAGTGGGCGTGCCTGCAACAGTAGGCTGCGGTATGCTAAATGATTTACGACAGCGGTAATGGACAATTCCGCTTCCAACCTGTAGGGGGACCGCAGAGGAAAAGTTCCATAGTGTTGCTTTAAAGTCTTGTTTTAAAATGTAAAGTTTGATGTCATTTTGTCAAAATATAGATGTCCTGGGTGTTTGCTAAATTGTTGCTAGGTTGTTGCTAGGATATTATGGGTGGTTGCTATGCTCCTGGTTGCTGGGGTGTTGCTACAGTATATGGTTGATAGGGTGTTCTGGGTGACCTTCATAACATCCATACAGGCATTTCTACCTCTGTTAATAACAGAAACTCAATTTGCAAATTTGCAGTCCATTTTCAGTGTTTTGATATTTTGGTCATTTCTTTGGATTTGGATTTCTTTTTAATGTTTGCAAATTCAAAAGTTTTTGCTGTTCTTAAACTTGCGATTTATATCATCCTAGCCTATGCAATATTAATAAAACAATATGTCTTCTGTATGTAGTACACTGCAAAAAAAGTCCCATGAATATAGGATTAAAGAGTAATATTTTACAATAAATTGCTGTAGTTTATGTAAGTTTACTGTGAAATCAGTGCATGCTGGGTCATTTTCTTACAAATTACTGTGAAACAACAGCAGAATTATGCTAACACCACAGTAATTTACTGCTTTTGTTTTACTGTGAATTAAATTAAATAAGCTATTTGGATCATTTCAAATAAGTTTTTCTTAAGAGCATTATCACCTAATTGTGCACAGACATCAATACATCAATACAAAACACAACAATGGTGACACTCAATAAATAATAATAATACAAAATAAACTCTGAAGATTACAAAATAAACCAACAACACAAACTGCTAAAAGTGAACCAAAAATACACTCAGCAGCATAGATAAAGCCAACAAGAATCCCAAAACTCTACAGCATAATCTATTCATGCTGTATTGCATGCTGGGTATACAATATGATATTGTTTGTTTACAGTTATTTTTGTGTTTTCCAATTCTGTAAACTCACAGTAAAACCAAGCTTCTTTTTTTTACAGTAGGCTACAATTCTAGAAACGTGACTAAAATTGGCAGTAAAGTACTGTAGATTTTAAAATAGAATGAAGATAGATACAAGAGAAATCCTACTGTGAAATTACAGTGCAAGTAGTGCAATTATTAAACTGGAATATAGGCAACTATAATATCACAATAAAAAATAATAATAATGTAAAGATACAAGCTCAGAGACATTTAGAATCTGTTGCAGTGTCTTGATTTGGTGCCTGATATTGATATTTTGTTATTTAATTTTAATCAGTATGATTTTTTTGTGGTAATGCACCTGTCTCACATATTCAGGAACATAAATGTGTATATGTCAGGCCATAAATCCACAAAAACTTTGCATGAGTGAGTGCTTGCTTTGTTGTTTCCACCCCTTTGCCTCTATAAAAACAATTCTAGATCCGCCCCTGATAATGAGCTTGTGCCCTCAAGAGAGCAATCCGGAAATTAATTTTTTGCTATAGAAGAGGAAGAATGGTCTAAACTTGTTAAATCATCTAAATCAACATCATCTAGGCCAATGTTAGACCCTATACCGACTACAAGTACTGAGTAAGATGCTTCCAGAAGTCATATCAGGGGTCATCAATAGCAGACAGAGAGACTTAATTACAACGCTACCTTGTCATTACATCTTGCAGTCCAGCAAATACAATTAGCCTATTAGTAATACAAATGCCTTCGACCTTTTTAAATAAACAAGTTTAGACAAGATGTTTTTTTTTTTTCAAAATTTAGCATTATTAATCAGCATGTCAAGAGCGTTTCATTATAAACAATGATATAATTAGGAAAATGATTTGTAGAAAGCAAGGAAAGACAACTAAAACTTTGAAATCAACTAGTTAATTAGTTAATCTCGAATCTCCCTTTTAAGTCAGGCCACTAGAAAAGGCATCCTCACAATAAGATATTTCATTATGAGATCTTTGTGTATAGATATGTTATTTAACTCATTTAATTCCAACAGTTACATGAGAAAAAAATAGGTTGAAGGGTGTAAAATTATATTTTACACTATTGTCAACTATCAAAGTGATGATCTTGAATTCATGTGAACATTTTACATAAAGCCACATGAGCAGTTTTAATCACAGTTTGCCCTTAAATATTGGTCTCAAAACACTAAAAAGGAAAGCAATTAAAACGTGTCAAATGCAGATGCCATATTTACAATTGCTAGGACTCTATCCTAAAGTCATTATTTTTTTCAAAACTCTTCACACAGTTCTCCTAACAAACTTTCAAAATGCACTAGAACTATCAAAACACATGTCTCAAATCAAGTCATTCTTCCATTACACTAGCAGGGCCCTATTTTAACGATCTGAAACGCAAGTATCAAACGCGAAACGCAAGTAACTTTGTGGGTGCTTTGCGCCCACAAACTTTAACTTTGCGCCCGACGCAAATCTAAAATGGATTGGTCTGAAGTTGCTACATTACTCATAGGTGTGGTTTGGGCGTGACGTGA
Source organism: Leuciscus idus (assembly GCA_021554675.1). Lineage (NCBI taxonomy): Eukaryota > Metazoa > Chordata > Actinopteri > Cypriniformes > Leuciscidae > Leuciscus > Leuciscus idus. Next base: position 22,908,579 of record CM038628.1, read on the forward strand.
AATAAACCAAATCAGAGCGTCATCTCACATTCCCTTTCAAGGGCAGGCGCGCTTGTTCCATGGCGGATTGCTATTATAACGGCGGATTTGCCAGGCACACGCCAGGAGCAGTTCACAGCCGAGGAGACAGACGTTCTCGTCAGGGCCGTAAAAAAGACAGAAAAGTGACATTGTATGGGGATGGAAGAAACCCACCCAAATTAGCTTCGGTTAAACAGGCGTATAATAATTTTGGTAAATGTGTAAGCAAAATTTATGCCTATTTTTTCACATCTTCATGGACACCACAATGATTTCCCTCATGTAGAATATTTTTCCTTGTAATTATGTATGGTTTGCAAAAATGGCAACTGCCTGTGTGTAGATGAGAGAAGCAAAGTGAATGCATGTTGTGCACACATTACATTATGGCCAAGCATGCGCCCTTAAAATAGCATCTGAACACGCCACTGAAAACACGCCACTGACTTTAGACTAGGTTTTTCCTGGTCTGTGGCGGAATTGTTTTCTGGAACTGCAAAATAGCACCAGGGAACGTTTGCGCCGGAATACACCTCCTCTTTGCGTTGAACCGCCCCCGCAAGTTCATTCCCAAATTTATCGGCGTGCGTCTGTCGAGGGAAAACTATGACCACAACAAGCCACCTACAAACTCCAGATCTTGGTTACTTGATTAAATAAAAAATTTTAGACTGAAGATAGCATCTACAGAGGTGTAATACATGACATAGTGTACATTGCAATACATACATTACTACGGTATTACAGAATTAAAACAGCAGTAACTGGTCTAAATACATGACTTTGGAGCACCCCAAACAAAGTAGCCTACACCTCTCATATCAGAGGAGGACCAGGTCCGTGTACGTTTTGATAGTTTGTTTTCCGATTTGAAATGAAATAAGCAGAAACAAGAAAACGATTTCGGCTTGATTTTTCGTTTCTTAGTTCACAGGCAAAAAACGAATAAATGACTTCAAAATTCGTTTTCCACATGTGGACGGTCATGAGACGCCCCCTTCCGCCGATTGGTCAAGCAAATCTGAGCATGTGACGTCATCAGTTGTCGCTCAGGTCTGTTCAACAAAATAATAGTCCTCTACTATTATTAGATTACTAGTGAAACTCTGGAACAAACTGGACTTGCAACAAAAGCAATGCCAAACTATTCATCAATTTAAACTGTTATATAAACATTGGGTCTGGTTAAAATACAGAGATGAGGGTTTTTAATTTACATTGCTGTTGTACTCTGTCTTATAGTGTTAACATGTGCTCAATGTTTCCTTACCATCGTTGGTATATTGTCCATTACCATCGTTGGTATATTGTCCATTACCATTGTTGGCATTGTTTATTTTTCTTACATTGTTGGTATAAACTGTTGTTATAATAAATACTTGTTACTTGTGGTAACGCCACCATGATATAACATTTGTAAACAATCCGTGAGCAAAGTAATAATGAAACTCAATGTATTAATCAGTAATCACTAAATGGGGAATGGGGGTGGGATTAAATAAATTGTCTTCTTCCCACTCCCTTTCAGGCAGAATTCGATTGTCATATTTAAATACTGTATATTCTGTTTTTGCACTATATGACTTTATATTTTGTTTACCTTGTACTTTTCTGTGTCATTGCCTGAAATAAACGAATAAACAAACAAAACAAACTATGGCTACCGCTTCTTAAACTATACAGGGCAGGTCCTAGATTGGGCTTTCTTGTGCAACTTAACGCGTTTCACAGAAATATTTACATCAGAAATATGAAATATTAGTCTGCCACCAGCCTGTTTTATTTAGCTGTGCGGAGTTAAATCTGTGTGGTGAAGCTACGCTAGACAGCGCCGAGCGGGTGAGGCACAGACCTATGTTCAGTCAGCAGTCAGAACTTTTCTTTGAGACAGTAGTCTACGCTCCGTTTTGGACACGGGATGGTCATTGCAAATACTGTGATGCCAATCGGCTGAGGGTGGGTACCGATGATGCTGAAATACATTTTTACTCAAAAAAATGTCATACGCTGATTGTTGATATCTGTGTGTGTCAGCATAAGCTTATTTTTTGATCTCATGTTTGTTAAAAGATTTAAACTGACTGTTATAATATTGTTAGATCTCATGCTGCAGTAACACAGGGTTTGTGATGTGAAAATATTAATGGATCAACACAATTGTTAGATTCCAAAGACATCAGTGAAACAGGTTATTTCATGATGATTATAAAACCATCAACAGGTAACCATCATCACCTGATCTCATTTCACTTTAGCTTTCTTTGCTGCTGCAAATGTGTTTGACAAACACCCTATCACAGCAGCCAAAAAAAGACAAAAGATATAATAAGAGTTAAGAGCCCATTAGAGTTAATGGAAACACTAATCACTGTTATGGTGACTTCAAATGAACCACATTAGAGTTAAACCTCTGTTAATTCTCAATAAAAACTTTTGTAGAAGTCTGACAGAAATAAAGTCAGTCTGGTTATGGTAATAAGTGAAGCTGGTAATGATGTTTGTGGAGTTGTTTAATCCTCCTCTGCTGAGATCTTCAGAGATTTATGTCTTCTTTTCTCTTTAGTTGATTTCATCTAAGGCTGTGGCTGAAGTCAGTTGTAGTTCTTGTGTTTCTGCTCATCTCTTTTTCTGTTCTCTTATTTCCTTCAGTGAGTATGCTTGTTAACAGGCTTATTAAGGCTGAAATGACTTATTTAATATACACAGACTTTGTGGCTCAGATAAGGTCCAGTTCCCTTTCGAAAGCTACAATCGATGCTGCGCTGCTCAGCGCATTGGGAACGTCTTTAGTTGTGACCAGCTGTGAATATTGTGTGTAACACGTCGATAGAATTGACCCGGAGGTAATATAGCCTCGGTCGATGACGTCATCGGTGCGCTCCCGCAACACGAGGCTATAAATAGATGAGCCACAGGTGCATCGTCAGGTCTTTTGTCTTCAGACCATTCTGTGCATGTGTGAACGCAAACACTCTCTCTCTACCTTTTATCTGCTACAGATCTTTGTTAGGAGTTAGTTTTGTCAGGCAGTGTGCAGAAAATTCTCATTCTCAAATCTTTTTCTCTCAAGTTACATAAAAGAGTTTAAAAAGTAAAAAAAGAAGAGAAATGAGCCAACAAAGCAGTAAGCGTTGTGTTCCTCCATGCTCCCGTCCCATGTCTGAGCTGGATACACACGATTACTGTTTTGTTTGTTTGGGGGAAGAGCACGCGGTTCTGGCGATAGAGAAAGGCGGGTGCGAGCATTGTGACCAGCTCACAGTCAAAATGCTTCGTTCTCGTCTGAACTATTTCCAGTCCGCACCCGCATTACCATCGTGGGGCTCTCGTATGGATCTGCATGACGAGCAAGAGACGGGTCCGTCCCTTTCGCTTGCTGCGTCACCAGATCCACACATCCCTTCTGGTGATCTCGAAGCGCGCTCCGGTGCTTCTTCGGTTCACGAGGGAGATGATGTATCTCTTGGGTCTTCGGACCGCGAGCAGCCCGCCTCTGAGCATTCCTCTCGCGAAAAAAGATCTGTCGAGGAATTGCTCGAGGTGGTTACTCGCGCGGTGGCCAGGTTACAGCTTGACTGGCCACGCGAACAAGAGACCCCCAAACAATCTTAGCTAGAGGATAGGTTTCTGTCCGGTGGCAGGGGGGAGAGAACACAACATCAGTCTCTCCCCTTTTTTGAGGACCTCCATGACGAACTATCTAAGTCATGGAGTAAACCATATACTTCCCGTGTCTTTGTACCCTCGACGTCGACTTTTTCGACTATCGTGGGTGCGAAGTCACGGGGGTATACGGAGATGACACAGGTTGAAGAGACGCTCGCGGGCTATCTCTCGCCTGGCGCGGCATCTTCGTTAAAGAGACCTACCCTCCCTTCGAAGCCATGTAAAACAACATCAGCGCTCGTAGGGAAAGCTTATCAAGCTGCAGGTCAGGCTGGTGCTGCGCTGCACACTATGGCAGTGTTACAGGCATACCAGGCTGACCTGTTGAAGGACTTGAGTGCAGGCACCACCATCGATGAGGAAGCGTTTTCTGAACTGCGCCGAGCCACAGATCTGTCTCTTCGTGCGACCAAGCAAACGGCCCGTGCCATCGGCCGTTCTATGTCCGCTTTGGTCAGCACGGAGAGGCACCTGTGGCTCAATCTCACTGGCATCAGAGACAAAGATCGTGTTTTTTTATGGGACTCACCAGTTTCACCATCAGGCCTGTTTGGCGATGCCGTTAACACCGTAGTTAACAGGTTTAAGGACGTGAAAAAACACGAAGAGGCGTATGTTCAGTTAGCCGCACTCAAGGGGAGGGGCCGTCGGCCACCCAGCCCCGCCCCGGTCCTTCAAAAGCCAGGGAGGTGAAAAAGCAGAGTGTGGCGAGTCGTGCTCCCCCTCAGAGAGACTGGGGACAGGCTCGCCGCATTCAGCAGCCTCCCAGACCAGACCTCAGGACCATTATTAATAAGAAAAAGAAGTCCTGATGGTCTGGCGCCCAATCTGGTGGGGGTAGCCCCCCGCGGGATGGGGCGCTTTCAAGATCTTTTCGCCCCTTCCCGTTACCCTCACAAAACCTCTCCATCCCCGCCACCTCTCGTGCTTCGGGGGGCAGCGGTTTCCAGCGAAATGTTAGATGTTCTGTTGTTTCCTGCCGTCATTCAGGACACGGAACATCTAACATCCCCTCAAGAGGAAGTATTAAAATTAATACCACTCTCAGAAAGTCTGGCAGCGTGGAAACTTCTGCCAGGCATTTCTGCGTGGGTATTAAGCACAGTACAGATAGGATACAGAATCCAATTTATTCGTCGTCCTCCGCGTTTCAACGGCGTGGTTTTCACTTCCGTGAAACCGGAGCTGATGCACGTACTGTCACAAGAGCTGCAAACTCTTCTGAGCAAAGAGGCCATAGAACATGTTCCTCTTCCAGAGAGAGAGTCGGGTTATTACAGCAGATACTTCCTGGTTCCCAAGAAGGATGGGGGGTTGCGTCCAATCTTAGATCTTCGAGGCTTAAACCGTTCAGTCAAAGCGCTCAAGTTCAAGATGTTAACCGTCAAGACGGTCGTGACGCAAATTCAACATCACGATTGGTTCGTCACGATCAATCTGAAGGATGCATATTTTCACATAGAAATATTGCCACAACACAGGAAATTCCTGAGGTTCGCTTTCGGGGGGGAAGCGTACCAAAAACTGCTAACGACGGACGCCTCCCTGATGGGCTGGGGAGCGGTCTTAGATGGCCGTCCAGCTCAAGGGGAATGGGAGGGCCATCAGCTCGATTGGCATATCAATTGCCTCGAGCTGATGGCCGTATTTCTGGCTCTGAAATATTTTCTCCATCAATTGAGGGGCTGTCATGTCCTAGTGCGGGTGGACAACACAGCAGCAGTCTCTTATATAAATCACCAGGGAGGTCTGCGCTCACGCAATTTGAACAGAATAGCGAGGCAGATTTTTCTCTGGGCCCAGGACAAGTTCCTATCACTCAGGGCAGTATACATTCCAGGGCATTTGAATGTGGGAGCAGATTTACTGTCCAGACAGACACTACCGACGGGAGAATGGAGACTCCACACGGAAGTAGTGAAACAGATTTGGACCAAATTTTACAAAGCGGAGGTGGACCTCTTCGCCTCACAAACAGACAGCGCAATGTCCCCTCTACTTCTCTCTGAGTCACCCAGCTCCACTGGGTCTGGATGCGATGGCGCACACATGGCCCAAGATGCGCCTGTATGCGTTTCCTCCAGTTTCTCTGCTCCCGGGAGTTCTAGCCAGAGTTCGCCAACAAGGGTCTTGCCTCTTGCTGATAGCGCCGCGTTGGCCGAACAGAGTGTGGTTCTCAGAGATAATATCTCTCCTCGACGGCTCGCCGTGGGCGATTCCGGAGAGGAGGGACCTTCTGTCTCAGGCGGAGGGCACGATATTCCATCCCAGGCCCGACCTGTGGAATCTTCACGTTTGGCCCCTGATGGGAACCAATTGAGAGACACTGGGCTTTCGCCTGCCGTTATTGAGACCATTCTAAGTGCTAGGGCTTCCTCCACTAGACAAAGTTATGCCAGTAAATGGGGTGTTTTTGAAAGATGGTGTGTTGTACACAATGTAGATCCAGTCAACTGCCAGGTTGCTTCAGTTCTGGACTTCATGCAAGAGAAATTATCAACAGGCACATGCCCTGCAACTCTTAAGGTTTATGTGGCCGCTCTTTCGGCTTGCCACGCCTTGGTAGACGGGGCGCCACTCGGGAGACACCCTCTGCTCTCTCGCTTCCTTCGTGGGGCCAGGCGACTGAGGCCTCCAGTGAAAACCAAGATCCCTTCGTGGGACTTAGCTATAGTTCTCGAAGGTCTGGTTGAAACCCCTTTTGAACCTATAGAATCAGCGTCTGATAAACTTCTGACTCTAAAAATGGTTTTTCTCATGGCAATAACTTCCTTGAAGAGAATTGGGGATATGCAGGCTCTGTCTATCTCTTCATCCTGCTTAGACTTTGCCCCAGGAATGGTGAAAGTGATTTTGCATCCACATCCTGATTACCTGCCTAAGGTTCCATTTTCGGCTGTACATCCGGTCATTCTAGAAGCCTTCTGTCCTCCACCGTTCACAACGCCGGAGCAGGAGAAATCTCATAGACTGTGTCCAGTCCGTGCTCTTCAGGCTTACATCCACCGCACTAGCCAGTGGCGTAAGTCAGAGCAACTCTTCGTCTGTTATGGTGGTAGTAACAGAGGAGCAGCTGCCACCAAGCAGACCATGTCTCATTGGGTCAGGGATGCTATTGCTCTTGCCTATCAGGCTTCGCCTACAGGTCTTAGGGCTCACTCCACCAGATGTCCCAGGACTGCTCTTCAGACAAAATATCCTGACGATGCACCTGTGGCTCATCTATTTATAGCCTCGTGTTGCGGGAGCGCGCCGATGACGTCATCGACCGAGGCTATATTACCTCCGGGTCAATTCTATCGACGTGTTACACACAATATTCACAGCTGGTCACAACTAAAGACGTTCCCAATGCGCTGAGCAGCGCAGCATCTCGTTCCGCTTTCTCAGGGAACAAGGTTACAGTTAAGTAACCGGGATCGTTCTGGTTTATTTCTTTGCTCTTGGCTGACATGTGGCATTGCTATGGCCTGCTTGTGGCCCAGATCTGGCAAACAGGAGCAGTCCGCCCAAGTGCCATCATTCCACGCTGCATGTGGGCCAGATCCGCATTCCACAAGTGCCAGATGTGGGCCGAAACAATGTTGCAATGTTGCAATAATGTTGAATTAAAAGTTCACACAAACAAAACAAAAAAACGGTCCTGTTTTGCCTATAGGCATACATATTACGTGTGTTTGTTTTTATTTATGCTGTATTATAATTACACTGGGTCACCAACTAAGGACAGATTGAAATCTACAGTAAATTAACACATCCTTCTTGACTCTTCAACCAAGTGTAATGGTATGTTAAGAAGCCTTTAACGTTATGTGCTCAACATTAAATCTGTAACATGTAGCCAACATTAAAGGGCAATTTCCAAATATATTTTATTTATTTGTTATAATATGGGAATTGTATGTCACCCGTCTTATTAGTTTGGTAATAGTATAAGTGAGTTTTTTTTATATATATTTTTTTTATATTTTATTGCTGTTTTTTTCATAAAAAAAATATCATAACAACTTATAAAGATCAAAATCTAAGAAGACATTAACAAATAACACTGGTGTTGTCAAAGTGAACTAATCAGTGGGAAAATTTCCTCACCGGCACAACCCTATTCTTAATGTTGGCTACTTTAAAACGAAGGCTCAGTTTGTGGTTCACTATTGAAATCAACAAAAACAATAAAACAAAGACAAAGTCACTTATCTTAAACACTTATTTATTTATTTTGTTAACAGAAGTTATCTTGCGCATTAATTGCCTCCGCTATCGTCCTGGGCCCGGTTTCCCGAAAACGTTGTCTCTTAGCGCGCTACGAAGACTCGTAAGGTATAACTTAACTAAAGGTATACCCCCGAACTATACCTTAGAAAGCTGCTTAAGATATACCTTCTTACGTGCGACGTTACCCGGTGCTGTCCATGGCGATGGTGCTGAATCTGTTGATATCGATGACTCGAGAATCAATTATTCTCTTGTCCAGGCGCTGTTTCACTGTTATATGCTAGAAAGTGGTGTTCTTTATAAAAGAAGCACTTCAGAAATAGTTGAAATTACATTTATTAGGACTATTGGATATTATAAAAAATAATCCAAACTATAATAGCCTATAATAGCATAGCCTACATATTTTAAAATTGTATCATATATTGCTGCCACAATAACCATTTCAAAAATGTTACGTGCTTTCATCTCTTTCCCATTTTTGTTCACTGAGGTGGAGCTGCGAAGAAATATTATTCTTGTAAATACTTTCCAGCGTTTCAGTAATAAAAGTGTACATCTTACGTACGGTGCTCGGCAGTGATCAAAAAGGATTTAAACAGTGAATTTTGAATCTCTTCTTGTAAACTGTGGATTCAGACAGCAATTAAATTAGCAACAGTAGGTAGCCTACTAATTTGGCCAGGGATTTTTACGCGGGTTGGGTGAGAAAAAACACCCGGAAAAAAACATTCGGACTGGACTAAAATCACCAACTTACCCCTGTAAATGTTTAAAATACCAGACGAGCCCATGAGAAACAATATTAGCGTCCGAATAGAACTTAACTGACAGTAGCCTATGCTTTCACTGGCCTTTAAAAGCGCTCTTTTATTAAATTAATAATATACTATATAATAATAATATAATTAAAATTCTAACAATAATCAGTGTGATTGACAGTTTTATTCTTTGCATGAAAACACTTGAATTAGCCTAAATGAACTGTCTGTGTGTATTAAAACTTCAGAATTATTTTCATATAGACCTGCAACAGTGATAAGGTAAAGCTAAGTGGTCCAGACCAACCTTACGAAAGTGTGACTTACAGAAGATATACTTAGCGTACGAACGTGTCGGGAATCGTGCCATAACGTTAAGAGAGAGGTTAAGGAATAGGTTAAGAACTACTTAGCGATAAGAACGTTTTGGGGAACCAGGCCCATAATATTAAGATCAGTCGTATGATCGTTTTTACGAACTTCTTAGGCTTACGATGCTTTTGGGAAACGCAGCCCAGGGGTGCGTTTCCCGAAAGCATCGTTAGCCAACTATGGTCGCAAGTTCCGTCGTTATCAGCATAGTTCAACGATTTGGTGTTTCCCGAAACCATCGTTCCAACGAACGTTCGCAAACACCATCGCAAACTTGTGTGGTTGGAACGACAGCTCTCGAGCTGTGGTTAGAAGCATAGTTTCTAGTTTACATGAGATGTAGACTGAATAAATCCTTATCTTTAGCAAAATAAGCAAGCTGACATTCAGTACAACCCGTGTTATTTATTTAGAATACATACAAATGTAATTTACGTCTTTTAGTTTGTCAAGAGATTTAAAGCACCGTTTTTGAAGACTGCGCATGTGCGAACGTGCTCTACTATGTAAGAACGAGCCAAATATTGAGTCTGGTAATAAAGCAAAATAACTGAGAAAAATTTGAAATGGTCTTCAGATGCCATGTCTGTAACTTATATGACAAAATCTAGCGTTAATTCGATCTCAAACAGATTCATTAAAATAAGTTATTAGTCCACCACGTGCGAGACGTCATAAACCAACGTGGTTGAACGATACTTTGCGACATACGGTTTCGGGAAACAGTCGTGACTAGTTGATTTCTCCAACGATGCATCGTACTATGGTAGTTAAGCAGCGAGTTATATAGTTGTACGGGAAACGCACCCCTGGGCCGGGTTTCCCGATAACGATGTATCTGGAGTGCTCTGGAGTAATCGTACATCCCCAAGTACATCGTAAAATGACAGATTTATGAGGACACCTGCAGGACAACCGGCAGATTACACCTTTAACTTTATTCAAATGCAATGTGATTATAATATAAGGTTTTGATTGCACTTTATTGCACACTTTATTACTCTTTTTTGTTGTTGGTTAAATTAATGTATAAATTAAATAATTAAAAAGGTCAGAAAACAAAACAAAAAAATAGAAATCATTTAATCTAATAATTTTAATCAAAATTAAATGAATGAACAAAAAATAAATAAAAGAGATCCTTTAAAGGTGGGGTATGTAATTCTCTTTTTTGGCCATATTTTCAAAATCACTTAAAATCCTATTCCTAACCCACTTACAGCCACTGAGTTAGAAGCACTGAAATAAAAATTAAGCAATTTAATCATCTGTGGAACGGGCAGGACTCGAAAAACTCCAGCCAATCATTTCCAAGACCACCTAGGACAGTAAGTGCGTCAATCAAACGGTCGTACCATCCCCCCCTCCCCCAATCCATGTCCATGTTCTTTGAATGGGTGGAGTCAAAGGAAAGAAGGTAGGACCATTTGAGTTGTGTATTTTAAAAATCTGCCGGCCGTTTTGCAAATCACATACCCCACCTTTAAATCTGTTAAAAATTACATCTTTGTTTCGCTCTATCTCCTCTAAAAGGACATTAATTTCATCTTTTTGAAAGGTATCTTTTCTTGTTTTTTTTTTTTGTTTGTTTTTTCAGCCATTTTGTCAGTGCCTCCGCCTGTAGGTGCTTTATATAGACTTGTCTTGATTGCTAATCCACAACAGATGACAATTATTAGGTTAAACGTTTAGAATACGATTCCATATAAGGTTATATTTCAGCACTTCGCGAATGGACAGCGACTCTTAAGTAGCACGTAGAGCGCGTTCTCGCGCGTTCATGTTAAGTGCATTTTTGGGAAACGCTCGTGAAATTGCTGCGAGCGTTCGTAACCTTGCACGTAGAAAGCGCTCTTAAGAGTTAAGATACATCGTTATCGGGAAACCCGGCCCTGATTAGTACAGAAGTAAAACAAAGTTATTAAAGTTTAAAAAAGTTATGAAGTTTAAGTTTATGAACATTTTATAGTTTGTTCATAAACAGTTTTTATATATATTTACAAACCATTTTCAACCCTAAAACTTCAAGAAAATCATAAATATCTGGACAAGTTCTGGGCCAAATTTTAGGTTGATGTCTCAATAAATTAAGTTTTATGTAACAAAGTTCGGGAGGAGCACGTTCAGGTAATCAACCAATCAACACAAGAGGAAGCAGGTATAAATAAAGCCTTTCCTCACCTCTGTCATGTCAAGTTTCACAGCATCCCTCCACCACCCCATCACCTCACTCTCGGCTGGTTTCTATCCCAGTAAAAAGGGGGAGTACTCTGGGTTCGGGCCAAATTCCGAGCTCGGAGCCCTCCCCCGGACAGCATGCCAAATACGCTTAAAATACTACATCTGATTTATACGTGTGAACTCGTGAAATGAGCTTTAGGAAAGATTTTATTGTGCGCAGTACCAAACTTTTCCACTAGATGACATCCAGACTCCACCGATGACTCTTCGATTTCCATATGTTTTTAGTGATCTGAACCTTATATTTCCATACTATTCCAAAAATGTATGAAGTAGACATCCTATTCAGAAATAGTTAGGGCAGTAATCCCAGCCGGCATTTCAACGTTGATTCACCGTTGAAACAACGTCAGGTACCATGGTTGAATCAACGGTGAATTACCTTTCGATTTTGCAAAACGGATCAACGTTGATATTGTGACGTCGTTTCACCGCGGAAGAAACAACGTTGATTCACCGTTGAAATCGCGACGTCGTTTCACTCTTACCTTTCGGGTTATGGTCTTCTGTCGACGTTGAATCAACGTTGAATTACCTTTTGATTTTGCAAATTGAATCAACGTTGATATCGTGACGTTGTTTCACCGTCTTACCTTTCATCATGGGATAATACAATTGTACATTCAATTACAACCTAGTTTGCAGTTGAAACATGAGTCATGACAATGCTGACTGAATTTGTGATTAACTGTCCATACTGTACACTAAAAATTGTTAACTGTCAAATGACTGGCAGCAATGGCTTAATTAAACACATTAAATAATGAGTTAACACATGCTCAAGATTGTAAAACAAGTTTTATTCTGAAAAAACAAGTCTAAAAATACTTTCTAAAACAGATGAAAAAAAATCTCAAACTTTAAATTGCAGCGTTTTCGAAGTAATGTTAAAAACCTGTAGAAGTAAACATCTAAATGGAATATTTAAAGACAGTTTTTGTTCAATTACAGTAACCCTTAAATTAAACATTTAATATTTAAAATGTAAAGTATTCTTTTTTAAAGAATTTTAGTTTTAGTTTAGTTTCTATTTTAGTTTTTAAATTCTAAATAAAATGTGACAGCCTTGTGCAGTGCTCCGACAGAGTCCCAGCTCGAGGTCCATTCAGATGCCATCACTTCCTCTTCACTTCTTGCCCGTTGTCTGCTACTATCCTATAAATAAAAGCAAAAACACTGAAAACTGAAAACACTGAATACAAAATAAATCATGTACAAGATTTTCACTTTACAGTTCAATTTGTCGGGTAGAAAACAAAGTATACAACACTATCCATTCTAAAACACATATTTTATGTATTCAGATGTACATTTACACAAGAAATTCTTCAGAGCCCCAAGGTGGAATTGTAAAAAATTTAATATTACTCCCATGTGTCAGTTACGGTTACTATAATCATAAGGTCATGATTTCATCCTTAAAACAGATGAAGAAATCAACAAATTGTGGTGTTGAGCTGAGAGGGTTGAGGTCTGTTGTTCTTTATATCTTTCAATGCAGGTTTATATTGTTTCAACAATTATATATTTCTGATAATATTTGTGGAGAACATTACACTGTTTTAATTCAGAATCCTAACCATACATTGTACTAATTAAAAGTAATTTATTAAATCAAGTAAAATACAAAAAATAACACAAAAGGCCAATGAATCCACACCAGAAGTGATAGTGCAATGTAGCAGCTAAAGAATAATCCTCCACCAAATTGCCAGTAATCAGCTGGATCCTTTGCGAATCTGAAGGGAGGAAAGAAGAAATTATTCAATGAAAAGTCCTTAAAAAGCAGTATTTTTTTTTTTTTTTTACAATTCCTTTAAACAATCTTAAAATTGATTTAAATTGTAAAAACGTTTGCCTATGGCAATAATAACATTCACACAACATGAACTGAGTAATGTCATCTTTGAGACTGTTAGCATTGCATGATTAAAAATGTAAACGTACACTTAAAGCATGGCAATCCCATCAGAAATGTGTATCATAGCAAGGGAAGCACACACAAAAAAGCCAAATGGTACCAAAATCAAACCATCAAATAATTTTACCTGCAGCCGCATTTATCCTATTATGACACGTCTGAGGCTCTTTCCCTTAATGGTTTCCAGTGATTAAAGAAAGGACTGATGAAGGTGACATGAATCCACTTTCAGTGCGCCACTTCAGCAGAAGAAAGACAAAAGGACAAAAAGTTACTCAGACTTTCTATCAGTAACGTTAAATGTCTTACTTTAAAGATGAAAATCATACTTAATACTATTAATCCCAGTGTAGGTTTTCGAACAGTGGGTAAAATTGACTTAGCAGCTAGTGCTACTGTAGTTGGTGAATGGGTCTTTCTGTTGGGTGTTCTCCCCCGATAAATATTTTATTCCAATGCTTGATGTAAAAAATTTTTTAAACAAATATCTTTTCAATATCGTTATCAGTGTTTGAAGAGGTTATGTAAACTTCTAACGAATAAATGACAGTTTCACCACTTTACTCATTCCCACGCTTTTTTACCTCTCATGCGTTTTTAAACTAATAGCTGACAACATTAAACACATAAGTTAACGTTACCAACAACAAAACACAGCAATGTCGGATGGTACTAACTTACATTGAAATAGGGTAAACGTACCTATTAAGCTCAAGTACCCATTAAGCACACTACCATCTTGGAGCTCAGATTATAAAAAGAAACAGCAATGTATTATCCTATTTGATATATTAACCAATTGATGTGTTTGTTACTACATACCTCCTGAAATTTTAAACCAATCAGACCATTGCACACTGAGATATGTGTATCCATGTGTTCACACTGTCTGGTGGTCATTTTGAAAGCTGTCTGAAAACTTTCACCAGAAGAGGAGCCCCTCAAATGTGCATTTTTTATATGTTTAAGCCTTTATTTTGGCTAAGTAAATCTACTTATTGCAAAATTAAGAGATTAATGTTTAGACTTTTGCATATTATAACCTGGAACCTGGATGTGGGAAATAATTACAGTTAGATCTAAAAGATAGTTTTAGCAACATAGCCCAGATGCTACGAACATAGCCAGCTTACTAGCTGTATAAGATTGTGTGCTACACTAATATATTACTTCACAGGCATTAATGGCTTGTACTTTTAAATCCATAATATTATCATTTTACATTTTATTGATAGTCTGTGGTTTTAAACTGCTGTAATTTTTAAAGAATTCATATTATTGTTAGGTGAGCTTAAAGGGTGCACTACTGACAATCACACAGCTTCAGTGTGACATCAATTAGAAAAAGCATTTCATAGATATTGTCAATAATAGTTGTTCATATTAAAATTGGTATAAACTTAATACATTACCTAGAATATTAATTTAGCTAAATATTTTCCTTTAAATTTCATTTAACATTTATTAATTAAAAATAGTTTTTGCTCCAATTAAGCACAGTGTGCTCCCTTTAAGCTCATCCACATTGAACGTCTATGTAAATATGTCACTATGTTAATCTTCAAAAAAAGTATTAATAAACTTATTTTCACAGTCTTAAGATGACAAAAGCTAGACGAAATGTTGCAATGAGTTTGAATGACACGTCACTATGAATAGGATAGGCTACCTGATCAAACTGAATGCCTTGTTGCTTGATTTTAGTCTTGTGATTGACTCTGTACCTTCAAATAAAACTTTTTTCAATTATTCCTTAAAAAGGTTGTTTAAAATAAACAAGAATTTTTAATAAAACTTGTTGTGAGCTTATTGGGAACAGGGGTGTGCTTACAAAAGTACAAAACGTACCCATTAAGCACAGCCAGACTTTTTATATTTAATCATGTACATCTTAATTGAAATACTTTTGTCATTTAAAATAAAATGAAATATTATAGTGTGAGAGATTAATATTTTATTTTAAAATAACTTCTTGTACTAAAACCAATATCTTGTGCACTAAAAATGTCTCAATGTAGATTTTGGTGAGCTTAATAGACGTTTACCCTACATGCTAATGGTGAAGCAGTACAAAAACACACACAGAGATAACTTATTTATTTTATGAGGTTGCAGTAGCAGCTAAGCCTATGACCGTAACCCGTGTCCCTAACGTTAGACTGTTAAGGACTGAAAAATGTTTTCTTACCTGATATCGCCAGTATTTTTACAGACCACGTACGACCCCTTCCTCCGTTCACATTCCAGCTTTTGTTCTTCATTGACATATCAACTCAAATTCGCTCAAAATTTAAGAATTCAACAGGCAGATATAAAATAATCCAGGTCTGACCGAGTAATCAACGCAAGCAGCAGCTGCTCACCGACCGAGAGTAACGGACGTATTTTCAAACTTAAAATAGGCGGGCAGAGCCGCGCACACTCTCATTGGACAGTTTCCTGGAAGACAGACAGATTAACCAATCATGCTCAAAGTAAAACGGCGAAACAACCAATAACGATAGATTTGCAGTCTGTCTGTATTAATATTTAATTAATTGGTCAAATGACATGAGTGTGAATACAAATGTAATAATGCAATGTAAACTGTTAGGCAAGCAGACAAAATTGTAAATTCACACAAAATCACATAAGGCAAAAGGTTTCTGCTGCACTGCTCTCTTGAGGGTGAAACTATTATTGTTAATAATGATAATAATTGTATTTTAACATATACATTGAAGAGCTGTTATGATAAAAAGTCATTAAATGCTAATTAATTATCATAATAATATGTTAAAAGACAGATATTTTTGTAGTATGTTGTTGAAAACATTACGTTGTTTCAACGTACAGATCTTGTAAAAATTTCAACGTTGATTTAGAAGTGTTTTTGTTAACCTTTTTCAACCATTTAGCATTAAACGTTATTTCAACGTTGTTTCAACGTTGAAACAACAACTGACATTATTTCAACCATATTTCAACATTGAAGGTCGGTCATGTGCCGGCTGGGATGTTAATATTTGATTTGAATTCAATCTCTAAAACACATATAAAAATGTATGGAAAGAATCAAAGCGCTTGTATAGTTTAGATGTATATAATCAAAGCGCTTTTTAGAATTTTTTAGAATGCCCAATGTTAAGTCAATGGGACTTTTTTGGCTGCTTTTTCGTCCGCTGTGCGAACATCGTACACCCGATCGCTTAGAAAAGATATAGCACACCTCTCCTCAATGAGCCGCTCGATTTGATGCCTCACTCATGGGTCTGTGACAAACGGTGCGGGGCGAGTTACGCGCCAAACTTTTGAGCGGAATAATAAAAAGTAGTAGAAGAATAACTAGAATGTACATTTCCTGAAGAAAATGTGAAGTGGTGCTTGCAGTGGCAAAACTCGCCACTCGGTTGCTTGGGTGTTGTACATGATTGCATACGAGCCAACAACCATGTCTGTATGATGTTGTGGAGCTAAAATATGGCTTCTATATGTTGCAAAATGGTTGCTAGGTGGCTCTAAACGGTTGCTAGGGTGTGAATACACAGTTACCATGGTGATATTTACAGACTGTTTTCCAACCTAAACTAATGAGCCAACCCCCATCTCTATACAATATTCTGATGCAGAGATGTAGGTCTTGTAAAATGGTTGCTAGGGTACTCTGTTTGGTTGCTATGGAGTTGCTAGGCAGCTGCCAATGATGAAACTCTAAAGGCTTCTTGTCACTATGAATGATATAAACCAACTCTCATGCCTCTGTGACATTCAGAATGGAAGATATCCCTCTTTGGATTTTGGTTGCTAGGGTACTCTATTTGGTTGCTAGGGAGTGGCTTGGCAGCTGCCAATAATGAAACTACAAAGGCTGCTTGTCAGTATGAATGATATAAACCAACTCCCATGCCTGTGTGACATTCAGAATGGAAGATATGCCTCTTTGGATTTTGGTTGCTAGGGCACTCTGTTTGGTTGCTATGGAGTTGCTTGGCAGCTGCTAATGATGAAAATGCAAAGGCTTCTTGTCAGTATGAATGATATAAACCAACTCCCATCTCTATACGATGTTCTGATGCAGAGATATAGGTCTTGCTAAACGGTTGCTAGGGTACTCTGTTTGGTTGCTAGGGAGTGGCTTGGCAGCTGCCAATGATGAAACTACAAAGGCTGCTTGTCAGTATGAATTATATAAACCAACTCCCATGCCTCTGTGACATTCAGAATGGAAGATATCCCTCTTTGGATTTTGGTTGCTAGGGTACTCTGTTTGGTTGCTATGGAGTTGCTTGACAACTGCCAACGATGAAACTGCAAAGGCTTCTTGTCACTATGAATGATATAAACCAACTCCCATGCCTCTGTGACATTCAGAATGGAAGATATCCCTCTTTGGATTTTGGTTGCTAGGGTACTCTGTTTGGTTGCTACGGAGTTGCTTGGCAGCTGCCAGTCATGAAACTCCAAAGGCTGCTTGTCAGTATGAATGATATAAACCAACTCCCATGCCTCTGTGACATTCAGAATGGAAGATATCCCTCTTTGGATTTTGGTTGCTAGGGTACTCTGTTTGGTTGCTAGGGAGTGGCGTGGCAGCTGCCAATCATGAAATTCCAAAGGCTGCTTGTCAGTATGAATTATATAAACCAACTCCCATGCCTCTGTGACATTCAGAATGGAAGATATCCCTCTTTGGATTTTGGTTGCTAGGGTACTCTGTTTGGTTGCTATGGAGTTGCTTGACAACTGCCAATGATGAAACTGCAAAGGCTTCTTGTCACTATGAATGATATAAACCAACTCCCATGCCTCTGTGACATTCAGAATGGAAGATATCCCTCTTTGGATTTTGGTTGCTAGGGTACTCTGTTTGGTTGCTAGGGAGTGGCTTGGCAGCTGCCAGTCATGAAACTCAAAAGGCTGCTTGTCAGTATGAATGATATAAACCAACTCCCATGCCTCTGTGACATTCAGAATGGAAGATATCCCTCTTTGGATTTTGGTTGCTAAGGTGCTCGACAATGGTTGCTAGGGATGGGCTAGGAAGTGTTGAGGTGATTCATGATTGGCTGTTTGCTGCCCCGAGTCAAATGAGACCACCCTCATGTTTCTATGACAAATCAGTCCGGAGATATCCCTTTGATGTCTTTCAATGGAAGTCTATGGAACTTGTTGCTAAGGTGCTCTAAATGGTTGCTAGGGCGTGGCTTGATAGCTTCACAATGATCCTGAGAGACTGATTGGTCATCTGAGTAAAATGAGCCCGCCCCCTTGTCTCTATGACACTGTGATCCAGAGCTATGTTCAATACAAAAACCTTATGTAATTTACCATAGTAGGAAAAACACATGCTATGGTGTAGGACAGCCCATTTCATGGGCCGTCCTACACCATAGTAAGTCAATGGGAAACTTTGGGCAGCTCCTGACCCCCAGGGGTGCAACTTTTACCCCATTGTGAGGTATGTTCTTACAGAGCCTGTCAGCCTCTTCAAATGTGGCAAATCACACGTTTCTGCGAAATCCTCACTCAGAGCTACGAGTCATCAAAGTTCGTCGCAATGTTAAGTCTATGGGATTTTTCGGCCGCTTTTTCGCCCCTGGGGCGATCACCGTACCCCCGATCGCTTATAAAAGTCATAGCACACCTCTCCTCAATACGCTGGTCGATTTGACACCTCATTCATGGGTCTGTGACAAACGGTGCGGGACGAGTTACGCGCCAAACTTTTGTGTGGAAGAATAATAATAACTAGAATGTACATTTCCTGGAGAAAATGTGAAGTGGTGCTTGCAGTGGCAAAACTCGCCACTCTGTTGCTAGAGTGTGGTAAACCATGATATACCACGTTTTAGCATTATTTACCACGATTTACCATGTTTCTAAGATGATTTACTACGATTTACCACAATCCAGCATGATTTACTATGATTAACATGTTGTTAAAATGATGCTAGCATGATTAGCATGTTGTTAACATGATTAGCATGTTGGTAGCATGATGCTAGCATGATTAGCATGTTGCTAGCATGCTTTTAACAAGATGTTAGCATGATTAGCATTTTGCTAGCATGTTTTTAGCCAGATGCTAACATGATTAGCATTATGCTAGCTTGATTAACATATTGTTAGCATAATGCTAGCTTGAATAGCATTTTGCTAGCATGATGCTAGCTTAATTAGCATATTGGTAGCATGATGCTAGCTTGATTAGCATTATGTTAGCATGATGCTAGCTTGATTAGCATGTTGGTAGCTTGATGCTAGCATGATTAGCATGTTTTTAGCTAGACGCTAACATGATTAGCATGTTTCTAGCATAATGCTAGCTTGATTAGCATTTTCCTAGCATGATGCTAGCTTGATTAGCATGTTGCTAACATGATGCTAGCTTGATTAGCATGTTGCTAGCATTATGCTAGCTTGATTAGCATGTTGGTAGCTTGATGCTAGCATGATTAGCATGTTGCTAGCATGTTTTTAGCTAGACGCTAACATGATTAACATGTTGCTAGCATAATGCTAGCTTGATTAGCATGTTGCTAGCATGATGCTAGCTTGATTAGCATTTTGCTAGCATTATGATAGCTTGATTAGCATGTTGCTAGCATGATGCTAGCTTGATTAGCATGTTGGTAGCATAATGCTAGCATTATTAGCATGTTGCTAGCTTGTTGCTAGCATGATTAGTATGTTGCTAGCATGTTTTTAGCAAGATGCTGTTGCCAGGTGGTGGTTGCTAGGGTTTTCTGGGTGGTTGCTATGGTGTTGCTAGGCAGTTGCTAAGGTGTTCTGGGTGGTTGCTAGGCAGTTGCTAGGGTATTCTTGGTGGTTGCTAGGCAGTTGCTAGGGTATTCTTGGTGGTTGCTAGGGCATTGCTAGGTGGTTGCTATGGTGTTGCTAGGCAGTTGCTATGGTATTCTGGGTGGATGCTAGGGCATTGCTAGGCAGTTGCTAGGGTGTTCTGTGTGGTTACTAGGCAGTTGCTAGGTGTTCTGGGTGGTTGCTAGGCAGTTGCTAGGGTGTTCTGGGTGGTTGCTAGAGTTTTTTGGTGGTTACTAGAGCATTTCTAGACGTTGCTAGGGTGTTCAGGGTGGTTGCTAAGGTATTTTTGGTAGTTGCTATGGTGTTACTAGGTGGTTGGTAGTTGTCAAATATGGTTACTATGGAGTTTTTATAGAGTTCTTAAAATCTTTAATAACGAGTTCCTTCAGTACTATGGCCGAATAGGCACAAGCATGGAGCAATATCGCAAGGCTACGAGTGTGATATTGCTTTAAAAAATGTAAAAAAAATGTTTTTATATTATTTATTGGTTTAGGGTGGTTGCTAGGGAGCTCAGAGTGGTTGCTAGGGTGCTGTAACTGGTTGCTAGGGTGTGGCTATGAAGATTTTAGGCCATTACTTATTGGCTGCTTGATAATATAAATCCTCTGAGGGAGAGAGAGAGGGAGAGAAACGCAGGGGTGTCAGGCCCTTTGGAGTGGTGTGTGTGAAAACGGCAGTTGGGATTCAAATGTTTTTAGAACTCCCCATGCAAAGTCAATGGGACTTTTTTGGCCGCTTTTTCGTCCGCTGTGCGAACATCGTACACCCGATCGCTTAGAAAAGTCATAGCACACCTCTCCTCAATGAGCCGGTCGATTTGATGCCTCACTCATGGGTCTGTGACAAACGGTGCGGGGCAAGTTACGCGCCAAACTTTTGTCCGGAATAATAATAAGAAGAAGAATAATAAGTATGAGCAATAACAATAGTGGTGCTTTGAAAAGCACCACTAACTAGAATGTACATTTCCTGGAGAAAATGTGAAGTGGTGCTTGCAGTGGCAAAACTCGCCACTCTGTTGCTAGAGTGTGGTAAACCATGATATACCACGTTTTAGCATTATTTACCACGATTTACCATGTTTCTAAGATGATTTACTACGATTTACCACAATCCAGCATGATTTACTATGATTAACATGTTGTTAAAATGATGCTAGCATGATTAGCATGTTGTTAACATGATTAGCATGTTGGTAGCATGATGCTAGCATGATTAGCATGTTGCTAGCATGCTTTTAACAAGATGTTAGCATGATTAGCATTTTGCTAGCATGTTTTTAGCCAGATGCTAACATGATTAGCATTATGCTAGCTTGATTAACATATTGTTAGCATAATGCTAGCTTGAATAGCATTTTGCTAGCATGATGCTAGCTTAATTAGCATATTGGTAGCATGATGCTAGCTTGATTAGCATTATGTTAGCATGATGCTAGCTTGATTAGCATGTTGGTAGCTTGATGCTAGCATGATTAGCATGTTTTTAGCTAGACGCTAACATGATTAGCATGTTTCTAGCATAATGCTAGCTTGATTAGCATTTTCCTAGCATGATGCTAGCTTGATTAGCATGTTGCTAACATGATGCTAGCTTGATTAGCATGTTGCTAGCATTATGCTAGCTTGATTAGCATGTTGGTAGCTTGATGCTAGCATGATTAGCATGTTGCTAGCATGTTTTTAGCTAGACGCTAACATGATTAACATGTTGCTAGCATAATGCTAGCTTGATTAGCATGTTGCTAGCATGATGCTAGCTTGATTAGCATTTTGCTAGCATTATGATAGCTTGATTAGCATGTTGCTAGCATGATGCTAGCTTGATTAGCATGTTGGTAGCATAATGCTAGCATTATTAGCATGTTGCTAGCTTGTTGCTAGCATGATTAGTATGTTGCTAGCATGTTTTTAGCAAGATGCTGTTGCCAGGTGGTGGTTGCTAGGGTTTTCTGGGTGGTTGCTATGGTGTTGCTAGGCAGTTGCTAAGGTGTTCTGGGTGGTTGCTAGGCAGTTGCTAGGGTATTCTTGGTGGTTGCTAGGCAGTTGCTAGGGTATTCTTGGTGGTTGCTAGGGCATTGCTAGGTGGTTGCTATGGTGTTGCTAGGCAGTTGCTATGGTATTCTGGGTGGATGCTAGGGCATTGCTAGGCAGTTGCTAGGGTGTTCTGTGTGGTTACTAGGCAGTTGCTAGGTGTTCTGGGTGGTTGCTAGGCAGTTGCTAGGGTGTTCTGGGTGGTTGCTAGAGTTTTTTGGTGGTTACTAGAGCATTTCTAGACGTTGCTAGGGTGTTCAGGGTGGTTGCTAAGGTATTTTTGGTAGTTGCTATGGTGTTACTAGGTGGTTGGTAGTTGTCAAATATGGTTACTATGGAGTTTTTATAGAGTTCTTAAAATCTTTAATAACGAGTTCCTTCAGTACTATGGCCGAATAGGCACAAGCATGGAGCAATATCGCAAGGCTACGAGTGTGATATTGCTTTAAAAAATGTAAAAAAAATGTTTTTATATTATTTATTGGTTTAGGGTGGTTGCTAGGGAGCTCAGAGTGGTTGCTAGGGTGCTGTAACTGGTTGCTAGGGTGTGGCTATGAAGATTTTAGGCCATTACTTATTGGCTGCTTGATAATATAAATCCTCTGAGGGAGAGAGAGAGGGAGAGAAACGCAGGGGTGTCAGGCCCTTTGGAGTGGTGTGTGTGAAAACGGCAGTTGGGATTCAAATGTTTTTAGAACTCCCCATGCAAAGTCAATGGGACTTTTTTGGCCGCTTTTTCGTCCGCTGTGCGAACATCGTACACCCGATCGCTTAGAAAAGTCATAGCACACCTCTCCTCAATGAGCCGGTCGATTTGATGCCTCACTCATGGGTCTGTGACAAACGGTGCGGGGCAAGTTACGCGCCAAACTTTTGTCCGGAATAATAAGAAGAAGAAGAATAATAAGTATGAGCAATAACAATAGTGGTGCTTTGAAAAGCACCACTAACTAGAATGTACATTTCCTGAAGAAAATGTGAAGTGGTGCTTGCAGTGGCAAAACTCGCCACTGGGCAGATGCTAACACAATTAACATGTTGTGATACCATGATATACCACGTTTTAGCATTATTTACCACGATTGACCATGTTTCTAAGATGATTTACTACGATTTACCACATTCCAGCATGATTTACTATGATTAACATGTTGTTAAAATGATGCTAGCATGATTAGCATGTTGTTAACATGATTAGCATGTTGGTAGCATGATGTTAGCATGATTAGCATTTTGCTAGCATGTTTTTAGCTAGATGCTAACATGATTAGCATGTTGCTAGCATTATGCTAGCTTGATTAACATGTTGTTAGCATGATGCTAGCTTGAATATCATTGTGCTAGCTTAATTAGCATATTTGTAGCATGATGCTAGCATGATTAGCATTATGTTAGCATGATTCTAGCTTGATTAGCATGTTGGTAGCTTGATGTTAGCATTATTAGCATGTTGCTAGCATGTTTTTAGCTAGATGCTAACATGATTAGCATGTTGCTAGCATTATGCTAGCTTGATTAGCATGTTGCTAGCATGATGCTAGCTTGATTAGCATGTTGCTAGTATTATGCTAGCTTGATTAGCATGTTGCTAGCATTATGTTAGCTTGATTAGCATGTTGCTAGCATAATGCTAGCTTGATTAGCATGTTGGTAGCATAATGCTAGCATTATTAGCATTTTGCTAGCTTGATTAGCATGATGCTAGCATGATGCTAGCTTGATTAGCATGTTGCTAGCATGATGCTAGCATGATTAGTATGTTGCTAGCATGTTTTTAGCAAGATGCTGTTGCCAGGTGGTGGTTGCTAGGGTTTTCTGGGTGGTTGCTATGGTGTTGCTAGGCAGTTGCTAAGGTGTTCTGGGTGGTTGCTAGGCAGTTGCTAGGGTATTTTTGGTGGTTGCTAGGGCTTTGCTAGGTGGTTGCTATGGTGTTGCTAGGCAGTTGCTATGGTATTCTGGGTGGATGCTAGGGCGTTGCTAGGGTGTTCTGGGTGGTTGCTAGGCGTTCTGGGTGGTTACTAGGCAGTTGTTAAGTGTTCTGGGTGGTTGCTAGGCAGTTGCTAGGGTGTTCTGGGTGGTTGCGAGAGTTTTTTGGTGGTTACTAGAGCATTTCTAGACGTTGCTAGGGTGTTCAGGGTGGTTGCTAAGGTATTTTTGGTAGTTGCTATGGTGTTACTAGGTGGTTGGTAGTTGTCAAATATGGTTACTATGGAGTTTTTATAGAGTTCTTAAAATCTTTAATAACGAGTTCCTTCAGTACGGCACTCGGCCTGCGGCCTCGTGCCTATGGCCGAATAGACACAAGCATGGAGCGATATCGCAAGGCTACGAGTGTGATATTGCTTTAAAAATAAAAAAAATACAAATAAATGTTTTTTATTGGTTTAGGGTGGTTGCTAGGGAGCTCTTAGTGGTTGCTAGGGTGCTGTAACTGGTTGCTAGGGTGTGGCTATCAAGATTTTAGGCCATTACTTATTGGCTGCTTGATAATATAAATCCTCTGAGGGAGAGAGAGAGGGAGAGAAACGCAGGGGTGTCAGGCCCTTTGGAGTGGTGTGTGTGAAAACGGCAGTTGGGATTCAAATGTTTTTAGAACTCCCCATGTTAAGTCAATGGGACTTTTTTGGCCGCTTTTTCGTCCGCTGTGCGAACATCGTACACCCGATCGCTTAGAAAAGTCATAGCACACCTCTCCTCAATGAGCCGGTCGATTTGACACCTCACTCAGGGGTCTGTGACAAACGGTGCGGGGCGAGTTACGCGCCAAACTTTTGTCCGGAATAATAAGAAGAAGAATAATAAGTATGAGCAATAACAATAGTGTTGCTTTGAAAAAGCACCACTAACTAGAATGTACATTTCCTGAAGAAAATGTGAAGTGGTGCTTGCCGTGGCAAAACTCGCCACCCGGTTGCTAGGGTGTTGTACATGATTGCATACGAGACAACAACCATGTCTGTACGATGTTGTGGAGCTGAAATATATCTTCTATATGTTGCAATATGGTTGCTTGGTGGCTCTAAACCGTTGCTAAGGTGTGGTTACACAGTTACCATGATGATATTTACAGACTGGTTTCCCAACCGAAACAAACAAGCACACCCCCATGTCTATACGATGTTCTGGTGCTGAGATATAGCTCATTCATGTGTTTGTACGGTTGCTAGAGTACTCCAAATGGTTGCTAAGGTTTGTTTATACAGTTTATGGGGTAATATTTAAAGAGTATTTGCAGGTTTGGGTCAAAAAATGCCCAACTCTGTGTTTTTACAATGTTTTGTTGCTGAGATATGGCTTGTAAAGGTTGTTCATTGGTTGCTAGGGGCCTGTAACTGGTTGCTAGGGCGTGGCTATGAAGTTGTTATGTCACTACTTATTGGCTGCTTGATAGGACGAATCAAAAGAGCCCAACCCCAAGCTTCTATGACCTTCTGAGCCAAATAAATGATTTTTCAAATTTTGTGCCTATGTTAAGTCTATGGGACATTTTTCGGCTAATTTTTCGCCCGCCAGACGAACATCTTACACCCGATCGCTTATAAAAGTCATAGCACACCTCTCCTCAATAAACCGGTCGATTTGACACCTCATTCAGGGGTCTGTGACAAACGGTGTGGGGCGAGTTACGCGCCGAAATTTTGACTAGGTGAATAGTAATCACAACACTAGAATGTACATTTCCTGAAGAAAATGTGAAGTGGTGCTTGCAGTGGCAAAACTCGCCACTGGGCAGATGCTAACACAATTAACATGTTGTGATACCATGATATACCACGTTTTAGCATTATTTACCACGATTTACCACATTCCAGCATGATTTACTATGATTAACATGTTGTTAAAATGATGCTAGCATGATTAGCATGTTGTTAACATGATTAGCATGTTGGTAGCATGATGCTAGCATGATTAGCATGATGCTAGCATGCTTTTAACAAGATGTTAGCATGAATAGCATTTTGCTAGCATGGTTTTAGCTAGATGCTAAAATGATTAGCATGTTGCTAGCATTATGCTAGCTTGATTAACATGTTGTTAACATGATGCTAGCTTGAATAGCATTTTGTTAACATGATGCTAGCTTAATTAGCTTATTGGTAGCATGATGCTAGCATGATTAGCATGATGCTAGCTTGATTATCATGATGTTAGCATAATGCTAGCTTGATTAGCATGTTGGTAGCTTGATGCTAGCATGATTAGCATGTTGCTAGCATGTTTCTAGCTAGATGCTATCATGATTAGCATTTTGCTAGCATTATGCTAGCTTGATTAGCATGTTGCTAGATTGATGCTTAGGGTTAGGGTTAGGGTTACCCTAACCCTAACCCTAATGTTGGTAGCATTATGCTAGCATTAATAGCATTTTACTAGCTTGATTAGCATGATGCTAGCATGATGCTAGCTTGATTAGCATGTTGCTAGCTTGATTAGCATGATGCTAGCATGATGCTAGCTTGATTAGCATGTTGCTAGCATGATGCTAGCATGATTAGTATGTTGCTAGCATGTTTTTAGCAAGATGCTGTTGCCAGGTGGTGGTTGTTAGGGTTTTCTGGGTGGTTGCTATGGTGTTGCTTGGCAGTTGCTAAGGTGTTCTGGGTGGTTGCTAGGCAGTTGCTAGGGTATTCTTGGTGGTTGCTTGGCAGTTGCTAGGGTATTCTTGGTGGTTGCTAGGGCATTGCTAGGTGGTTGCTATGGTGTTGCTAGGCAGTTGCTATGGTATTCTGGGTGGATGCTAGGGCATTGCTAGGTGTTCTGGGTGGTTGCTAGGCGTTCTGGGTGGTTACTAGGCAGTTGCTAGGTGTTCTGGGTGGTTGCTAGGCAGTTGCTAGGGTGTTCTGGGTGGTTGCTAGAGTTTTTTTGTGGTTACTAGAGCATTTCTAGACGTTGCTAGGGTGTTCAGGGTGGTTGCTAAGGTATTTTTGGTAGTTGCTATGGTGTTACTAGGTGGTTGGTAGTTGTCAAATATGGTTACTATGGAGTTTTTATAGAGTTCTTAAAATCTTTAATAACGAGTTCCTTCAGTACGGCACTCGGCCTGCGGCCTCGTGCCTATGGCCGAATAGGCACAAGCATGGAGCAATATCGCAAGGCTACGAGTGTGATATTGCTTTAAAAAATGTAAAAAAAAATTTTTTATATTATTTATTGGTTTAGGGTGGTTGCTAGGGAGCTCAGAGTGGTTGCTAGGGTGCTGTAACTGGTTGCTAGGGTGTGGCTATCAAGATTTTAGGCCATTACTTATTGGCTGCTTGATAATATAAATCCTCTGAGGGAGAGAGAGAGGGAGAGAAACGCAGGGGTGTCAGGCCCTTTGGAGTGGTGTGTGTGAAAACGGCAGTTGGGATTCAAATGTTTTTAGAACTCCCCATGTAAAGTCAATGGGATTTTTTTGGCCGCTTTTTCATCCGCTGTGCGAACATCGTACACCCGATCACTTAGAAAAGTCATAGCACACCTCTCCTCAATGAGCCGCTCGATTTGACACCTCACTCAGGGGTCTGTGACAAACGGTGCGGGGCGCATTACGCGCCAAACTTTTGTCCAGAATAATAATAATAACTAGAATGTACATTTCCTGAAGAAAATGTGAAGTGGTGCTTGCAGTGGCAAAATTCGCCACTGGGCAGATGCTAACACAATTGAAATGTTGTGATACCATGATATACCATATTCCAGCATGATTTACTATGATTAACATGTCGTTAGAATGATGCTAGCAAGATTAGCATGTTGTGATACCATGATATACCACGTTTTAGCATCATTTATCACGATTTACCATGTTTCTAAGATTATTTACTACGATTTACCATATTCCAGCATGATTTACTATGATTAACATGTTGTTAGAATGATGCTAGCATGATTAGCATGTTGTTAGCATGATTAGTATGTTGGCAGGATGATGCTAGCATGACTAGCATGTTTCTAGCATGCTTTTAACAAGATGCTAGCATGATTAGCATTTTTGCTAGCATGTTTTTAGCTAGATGCTAACATAACTAGCATGTTGTTATGGTGCGTTCAAGTCATCTCGTATAGATCGTATTTACGAGTTGAATGCACATGAACGCCACCACAATGTCGTAAATACCAGTGGGGAGCTCGGGATTTTCTTTAAGCCCCGATCTGTACGAGTTGGGGGCGTGTCAGTGAGAAGCATGGCGGAATCAATGAATGCAACGTCTGTAGTTGAGCAAAGTGATAGTAAAATATAGCCTATCACTTACAGGTTTAGCAGTGACATTGTAAGGCTTTTTCATTTATAACAAAGTAAGCTCTCTGCACAAAATATGATATAGCCTACTTGTAATATAACAATTAACTAATTATATAATGATACAGTTAATTTACATTGGCCTCATAAGTTAATTAAAAACATAAAAAGAAAAACACACCCGATGCGCATTCTTTGTTCTTCATTTTCTATAAGCAGAGTTAACAAAACTTGCTATATTTTCGTGTTATTCATTAAAAGAAGGTACACCACCATCTTGCTCCGACGAAACTGACTTGAACGCACCTCACGTCGTCAACACGACTTCCCACCTCGTACGTACGAAATTCCCAGGAGGACTTGAACGCACCATTAGCATTATGCTAGCTTGATTAGCATGTTGCTAACATGATTAGAATGTTGCTAGCATGATGCTAGCCTAATTAACATGTTGGTAGCATGATGCTAGCATGATTAGCATGATGCTAGCATGATGCTAACCTGATTAGCATGATGCTAGCATGCTTTTAACAAGATGCTAGCATGATTATCATTTTGCTAACATGTTTTTAGCTAGATGCTAACATGATTAGCATGTTGCTAGCATTATGCTAGCTTGATTAGCATGTTGCTAGCATGATGCTAGCTTAATTAGCATGTTGGTAGCATGATGCTAGCATGATTAGCATGTTGCTAGCATGATGCTAGCCTGATTAGCATGATGCTAGCATGATGCTAGCTTGATTAGCATGTTGCTAGCATGTTTTTAGCAAAAGATGCTGTTGCCAGGTGGTTGCTAGGGTGTTCTGGGTGGTTGCTATGGTGTTGCTAGGCAGTTGCTAAGGTGTTCTGGGTGGTTGCTAGGATCTTGCTAGGGTATTATTGGTGGTTTCTAGGGCTTTGCTAGGTGGTTGCAGGGTGTTCTGGGTGGTTGCTATGGTGTTGCTAGGCAGTTGCTAGGGTGTTCTGGGTGGTTGCTAGGCCTTTTTATAGAGTTCTTAAAATCTTTAATAACGGGGCCGTATAGACACAAGCATGGAGCGATATCGCAAGGCTACGAGTGTGATATTGCTTTAAAAATAAAAAAAATACAAATAAATGTTTTTTATTGGTTTAGGGTGGTTGCTAGGGAGCTCTTAGTGGTTGCTAGGGTGCTGTAACTGGTTGCTAGGGTGTGGCTATCAAGATTTTAGGCCATTACTTATTGGCTGCTTGATAATATAAATCCTCTGAGGGAGAGAGAGAGGGAGAGAAACGCAGGGGTGTCAGGCCCTTTGGAGTGGTGTGTGTGAAAACGGCAGTTGGGATTCAAATGTTTTTAGAACTCCCCATGTAAAGTCAATGGGACTTTTTTGGCCGCTTTTTCGTCCGCTGTGCGAACATCGTACACCCGATCGCTTAGAAAAGTCATAGCACACCTCTCCTCAATGAGCCGCTCGATTTGACACCTCACTCAGGGGTCTGTGACAAACGGTGCGGGGCAAGTTACGCGCCAAACTTTGTGTGGAATAATAAGAATAACTAGATGCGAAAGTTCGTCGAGACAAACTTTAAGTTGGCTTGAGAAAGTTTGGACCAGAAAGTTTTTTGCTAGGCGGTTGCTAGGATGTTATGGGTGGTTGCTATGGTGTTGCTAGGGTATTTTGGGAGGTTGCTAAGGTGTTCTGGGTGGTTGCTAGGTGGTTGCTAGGGTGTCCTGGGTGGTTGCTAGGGTCTTTGGGGTGGTTGCTAGGTGGTTGCTAGGGTCTTTTGGGTGGTTGCTAGGCGGTTGCTAGGGTGTTCTGGGTGGTTGCTAGGGTCTTTTGGGTGGTTGCAAGGGTCTTTTGGGTGGTTGCTAGGTGGTTGCTAGGGTGTTTTGGGTGGTTGCTAGGGTCTTTTGGGTGGTTGCTAGGCGGTTGCTAGGGTCTTTTGGGTGGTTGCTAGCGTATTCTGGGTGGTTGCTAGGCGGTTGCTAGGGTCTTTTGGGTGGTTGCTAGGGTCTTTTGGGTGGTTGCTAGGGTCTTTTGGGTGGTTGCTAGGCGGTTGCTAGGGTGTTCTGGGTGGTTGCTAGGGTGTTCTGGGTGGTTGCTAGGGTGTTTTGGGTGGTTGCTAGGGTATTCTGGGTGGTTGCTAGGTGGTTGCTAGGGTGTTCTGGGTGGTTGCTAGGGTGTTTTGGGTGGTTGCTAGGGTATTCTGGGTGGTTGCTAGGCGGTTGCTAGGGTGTTCTAGGTGGTTGCTAGGGTGTTTTGGGTGGTTGCTAGGGTATTCTGGGTGGTTAATAGGCGGTTGCTAGGGTCTTTTGGGTGGTTGCTATGGTATTCTGGGTGGTTGCTAGGGTCTTTTGGGTGGTTGCTAGGCGGTTGCTAGGGTGTTCTGGGTGGTTGCTATGGTGTTTTGGGTGGTTGCTAGGGTATTCTGGGTGGTTGCTAGGCGGTTGCTAGGATATTTTGGGTGGTTGCTAGGGTGTTTTGGGTGGTTGCTAGGGTGTTCTGGGTGGTTGCTAGGCGGTTGCTAGGGTGTTATGGGTGGTTACTAGGATGTTTTGTGTGGTTGCTATGGTGTTGCTAGGGTATTTTGGGTGGTTGCTAGGGTGTTTTGGGTGGTTGCTAGGGTGTTCTGGGTGGTTGCTAGGCGGTTGCTAGGGTGTTATGGGTGGTTACTAGGATGTTTTGTGTGGTTGCTATGGTGTTGCTAGGGTATTTTGGGTGGTTGCTAGGGTCTTTTGAGTGGTTGCTAGGTGGTTGCTAGGGTGTTTTGGGTGGTTGCTAGGGTGTTCTGGGTGGTTGCTAGGATATTTTGGGTGGTTGCTAGGGTCTTTTGGGTGGTTGCTAGGGTGTTCTGGGTGGTTGCTATGGTATTCAGAGCTGTAGATACACACACACACACACACACACACACACACACACACACACACACACACACACACTCAGAGTTTATGAGTTTAGAGTTTATAAGTGTATAAATTGATGAGTTTATAAGTGTACAAGTTTTTGAGTTTAGAGTTTATAAGTTTAAATGAGTTTAGAGTTCAGAGTTTATTAATTTATGAGTTTAAGAGTTCATAAGTCTATGAATTCATGAGTTTATTAGTTAATTAGTTATTCAATTTAAGTTAATTAGTTTATAAGTGTATGAAATTAGAGTTTATTAGTTTAAATGAGTTTCATTGGCTAATATATATAGAATGGCAGTTTGATTTAGTTTTCAAGGGATTTAGATTTGAATTTTTGTCGGTTGGTGAGTTTGAATTTTTTTAGAATGCCCAATGTTAAGTCAATGGGACTTTTTCCGAGTTTTGATCGTCATTTGTAGGAAAACCGTAAGTCCGATCAGTCTGAAAAGATATAGCATAAAACTTCAGATCAGTTTGAGTGTCTGAGCCGAGTTTGGAGTATGTAGAGTTAAAGCTCTAGGGCGAGTTTGAGTCAATAGTTTCCACAGAAGAATAATAATAATATTAACTAGATGCGAAAGTTCGTCGAGACAAACTTCATGTTGGCTTGAGAAAGTTTGGAGCAGAAAGTTTTTTGCTAGGCGGTTGCTAGGATGTTGCTATGGTGTTGCTAGGGTATTTTGGGAGGTTGCTAGGGTGTTCTGGGTGGTTGCTAGGTGGTTGCTAGGGTGTCCTGGGTGGTTGCTAGGGTCTTTTGGGTGATTGCTAGGGTCTTCTGGGTGGTTGCTAGGTGGTTGCTAGGGTCTTTTGGGTGGTTGCTAGGGTGTTCTGGGTGGTTGCTAGGCAGTTGCTAGGGTGTTATGGGTGGTTGCTAGGGTGTTTTGGGTGGTTGCTAGGGTCTTTTGGGTGGTTGCTAGGTGGTTGCTAGGGTCTTTTGGGTGGTTGCTAGGCGGTTGCTAGGGTGTTCTGGGTGGTTGCTAGGGTGTTTTGGGTGGTTGCTAGGGTATTCTGGGTGGTTGCTAGGGTCTTTTGGGTGGTTGCTAGGGTCTTTTGGGTGGTTGCTAGGGTCTTTTGGGTGGTTGCTAGGCGGTTGCTAGGGTGTTCTGGGTGGTTGCTAGGGTCTTTTGGGTGGTTGCTAGGCGGTTGCTAGGGTGTTTTGGGTGGTTGCTAGGGTGTTTTGGGTGGTTGCTAGGGTATTCTGGGTGGTTGCTAGGTGGTTGCTAGGGTCTTTTGGGTGGTTGCTAGGCGGTTGCTATGGTGTTCTGGGTGGTTGCTAGGGTGTTTTGGGTGGTTGCTAGGGTATTCTGGGTGGTTGCTAGGCGGTTGCTAGGGTGTTCTGGGTGGTTGCTAGGGTGTTTTGGGTGGTTGCTAGGGTATTCTGGGTGGTTGCTAGGCGGTTGCTAGGGTCTTTTTGGTGGTTGCTAGGGTCTTTTGGGTGGTTGCTAGGGTATTCTGGGTGGTTGCTAGGGTCTTTTGGGTGGTTGCTAGGGTCTTTTGGGTGGTTGCTAGGCGGTTGCTAGGGTGTTCTGGGTGGTTGCTAGGGTCTTTTGGGTGGTTGCTAGGTGGTTGCTAGGGTGTTCTGGGTGGTTGCTATGGTATTCAGAGTGGTAGATAGATAGATACACACACACACACACACACTCAGAGTTTATGAGTTTAGAGTTTATAAGTGTATAAATTGATGAGTTTATAAGTGTACAAGTTTTTTGAGTTTAGAGTTTATAAGTTTAAATGAGTTTAGAGTTCAGAGTTTATTAATTTATGAGTTTAAGAGTTCATAAGTCTATGAATTCATGAGTTTATTAGTTAATTAGTTATTCAATTTAAGTTAATTAGTTTATAAGTGTATGAAAATAGAGTTTATTAGTTTAAATGAGTTTCATTGGCTAATATATATAGAATGGCAGTTTGATTTAGTTTTCAAGGGATTTAGATTTGAATTTTTGTCGGTTGGTGAGTTTGAATTTTTTTAGAATGCCCAATGTTAAGTCAATGGGAGTTTTTCCGAGTTTTGATCGTCATTTGTAGGAAAACCGTAAGTCCGATCAGTCTGAAAAGATATAGCATAAAACTTCAGATCAGTTTGAGTGTCTGAGCCGAGTTTGGAGTATGTAGAGTTAAAGCTCTAGGGCGAGTTTGAGTCAATAGTTTTGTACAGAAGAATAATAATAATAACTAGATGCGAAAGTTCGTCGAGACAAACTTTAAGTTGGCTTGAGAAAGTTTGGACCAGAACGTTTTTTGCTAGGCGGTTGCTAGGATGTTGCTATGGTGTTGCTAGGGTATTTTGGGAGGTTGCTAGGGTGTTCTGTGTGGTTGCTAGGGTGTCCTGGGTGGTTGCTAGGGTCTTTTGGGTGGTTGCTAGGGTATTTTGGGTGGTTGCTAGGCGGTTGCTAGGGTGTTCTGGGTGGTTGCTAGGGTGTTTTGGGTGGTTGTTAGGGTATTCTGGGTGGTTGCTAGGCGGTTGCTAGGATAATTTGGGTGGTTGCTAGGGTCTTTTGGGTGGTTGCTAGGCGGTTGCTAGGGTTTTCTGGGTGGTTGCTAGGGTGTTTTGGGTGGTTGCTAGGCTATTTTGGGTGGTTGCTAGGGTCTTTTGGGTGGTTGCTAGGCGGTTGCTAGGGTATTTTGGGTGGTTGCTATGGTATTCTGGGTGGTTGCTAGGCGGTTGCTAGGGTATTTTGGGTGGTTGCTAGGGTATTCTGGGTGGTTGCTAGGCTATTTTGGGTGGTTGCTAGGGTCTTTTGGGTGGTTGCTAGGCGGTTGCTAGGGTATTTTGGGTGGTTGCTATGGTATTCTGGGTGGTTGCTAGGGTCTTTTGGGTGGTTGCTAGGCGGTTGCTAGGGTGTTTTGGGTGGTTGCTAGGGTGTTTTGGGTGGTTGCTAGGGTATTCTGGGTGGTTGTTAGGCGGTTGCTAGGATATTTTGGGTGGTTGCTAGGGTGTTTTGGGTGGTTGCTAGGGTGTTCTGGGTGGTTGCTAGGCGGTTGCTAGGGTGTTATGGGTGGTTACTAGGATGTTTTGTGTGGTTGCTATGGTGTTGCTAGGGTATTTTGGGTGGTTGCTAGGGTCTTTTGGGTGGTTGCTAGGCGGTTGCTATGGTGTTTTGGGTGGTTACTAGGATGTTTTGTGTGGTTGCTATGGTGTTGCTAGGGTATTTTGGGTGGTTGCTAGGGTATTTTGGGTGGTTGCTAGGCGGTTGCTAGGGTGTTTTGGGTGGTTGCTAGGGTGTTTTGGGTGGTTGCTATGGTCTTTTAAGGTGGTTGCTAGGCGGTTGCTAGGGTGTTTTGGGTGGTTGCTAGGATATTTTGGGTGGTTGCTAGGGTGTTCTGGGTGGTTGCTAGGTGGTTGCTAGGGTGTTCTGGGTGGTTGCTATGGTATTCAGAGCGGTAGATAGATAGATACACACACACACACACACACACACACACTCAGAGTTTATGAGTTTAGAGTTTATAAGTGTATAAATTGATGAGTTTATAAGTGTACAAGTTTTTGAGTTTAGAGTTTATAAGTTTAAATGAGTTTAGAGTTCAGAGTTTATTAATTTATGAGTTTAAGAGTTCATAAGTCTATGAATTCATGAGTTTATTAGTTAATTAGTTATTCAATTTAAGTTAATTAGTTTATAAGTGTATGAAATTAGAGTTTATTAGTTTAAATGAGTTTCATTGGCTAATATATATAGAATGGCAGTTTGATTTAGTTTTCAAGGGATTTAGATTTGAATTTTTGTCGGTTGGTGAGTTTGAATTTTTTTAGAATGCCCAATGTTAAGTCAATGGGACTTTTTCCGAGTTTTGATCGTCATTTGTAGGAAAACCGTAAGTCCGATCAGTCTGAAAAGATATAGCATAAAACTTCAGATCAGTTTGAGTGTCTGAGCCGAGTTTGGAGTATGTAGAGTTAAAGCTCTAGGGCGAGTTTGAGTCAATAGTTTCCACAGAAGAATAATAATAATATTAATAATAAGTTTAAATAGGATTTCAATATGTTGGCTTTCTCAAGCCAACTTAATAAGTTTAAATAGGATTTCAATATATTGGCTTTCTCAAGCCAACATAACTAGATGCGAAAGTTCGTCGAGACAAACTTCAAGTTGGCTTGAGAAAGTTTGGACCGGAAAGTTTTTGCTAGGCGGTTTCTAGGATGTTATGGGTGGTTGCTATGGTGTTGCTAGGGTATTCTGGGCGGTTGCTAGGGTGTTTTGGGTGGTTGCTAGGATATTTTGGGTGGTTGCTAGGGTCTTTTGGGTGGTTGCTAGGCAGTTGCTAGGGTGTTTTGGGTGGTTGCTATGGTATTCAGAGCGGTTGATATGGTGTTACTAGGTGTTTGGTAGTTGTCACAGATGGTTACTATGGAGTTTTTATAGAGTTCTTACTTAACTAATCGCTATTAGCATGTAGCTATGCACTGCTAGCATGTGTAGCATGTTGAAAGTGCTGTTTGCTAGCATGAGTCAAAAGAGCCAAACCTCATCTCTATAAGATGTTCTGATACAGAGATATAGGTCTTGCAAAACGGTTGCTAGGGTACTCAAGTTTGGTTGCTATGGCGTTGCTTTGGAGCTGGGAGCTTTAAAATTAAGAAGTTTAAAGTGGTTTGAAGTTTAAAGTAGTTTAAAGTAGTATGAAGTTTATGATAGATAGATAGATAAGTTAGATTGATAGACAGACAGACACACACACACTAACTCGCTCACACACTCACTCAGACACACGCACACTCAGAGTTTATGAGTTTAGAGTTTATCTGTATAAATTGATGAGTTTATAAGTGTACAAGTTTTTGAGTTTAGAAGTTTAAATGAGTTTACAGTTTAGAAGTTTAAATGAGTTTAAGAGTTAAGAGTTCAGAGTTTATACATTTATGAGTTTTAGAGTTCATAAGTCTATGAATTCATGAGTTTATAAGTTAATTAGTTTATAAGTGTATGAGTTTAGAGTTTATAAGTTTAAATGAAGTAAATTTAGTAGTTTGAAGTTTAAATTAGTTTAAAATTAGTTTGAAGTTTAATTTAGTTTGAAGTTTCATTTAGTTTGAAGTAAATAGATAGATGAGTTTATTAATTTAAATGAAGTAAATTTAGTAGTTTAAAGTTTAATTTAGTTTGAAGTTTAATTTAGTTTGAAGTTTCATTTAGTTTGAAGTAAATAGATAGATGAGTTTATTAGTTTAAATGAAGTAAATTTAGTAGTTTAAAGTTTAAATTAGTTTGAAGTTTAAAGTTTAATTTAGTTTGAAGTTTAATTTAGTTTGAAGTTTAATTTAGTTTGAAGTTTAATTTAGTTTGAAGTAGATAGATAGATGAGTTTATTAGTTTAAATGAAGTAAATTTAGTAGTTTGAAGTTTAAATTAGTTTAAAGTTTAAATTAGTTTGAAGTTTAAAGTTTAATTTAGTTTGAAGTTTAATTTAGTTTGAAGTTTAATTTAGTTTGAAGTTTAATTTAGTTTGAAGTAGATAGATAGATGAGTTTATTAGTTTAAATGAAGTAAATTTAGTAGTTTGAAGTTTAAATTAGTTTAAAGTTTAAATTAGTTTGAAGTTTAAAGTTTAATTTAGTTTGAAGTTTAATTTAGTTTGAAGTTTAATTTAGTTTGAAGTAGATAGATAGATGAGTTTATTAGTTTAAATGAGTCTCAATGGCTCATATAGTATATAGAACGGCAGTTTGGTTTAGTCTTCAAGGGATTTAGATTTGAATTTTTGTCGGTTGGTCAGTTTGAAAAAGTCAATGGGAGTTTTTCCGAGTTTTGATCGTCATTTTTAGGAAAACCGTAAGTCTGATCAGTTAGAAAAGATATAGCATACCGAGTCAGAATAGTCTGAAGGTCTGAGCCGAGTTTGGAGTATGTAGAGTTAAAGCTCTAGGCTGTATTAAAGTTATATTTTTTTAGTCTCAGAAGAAGAATAATAACTAGATGCGAAAGTTCGTCGAGACAAACTTTAAGTTGGCTTGAGAAAGTTTGGACCAGAACGTTTTTTGCTAGGCGGTTGCTAGGATGTTGCTATGGTGTTGCTAGGGTATTTTGGGAGGTTGCTAGGGTGTTCTGGGTGGTTGCTAGGGTGTCCTGGGTGGTTGCTAGGGTCTTTTGGGTGGTTGCTAGGGTATTTTGGGTGGTTGCTAGGGTGTTTTGGGTGGTTGTTAGGGTATTCTGGGTGGTTGCTAGGCGGTTGCTAGGATAATTTGGGTGGTTGCTAGGGTCTTTTGGGTGGTTGCTAGGCGGTTGCTAGGGTTTTCTGGGTGGTTGCTAGGGTGTTTTGGGTGGTTGCTAGGCTATTTTGGGTGGTTGCTAGGGTCTTTTGGGTGGTTGCTAGGCGGTTGCTAGGGTATTTTGGGTGGTTGCTATGGTATTCTGGGTGGTTGCTAGGCGGTTTCTAGGGTATTTTGGGTGGTTGCTAGGGTATTCTGGGTGGTTGCTAGGCTATTTTGGGTGGTTGCTAGGGTCTTTTGGGTGGTTGCTAGGCGGTTGCTAGGGTATTTTGGGTGGTTGCTATGGTATTCTGGGTGGTTGCTAGGGTCTTTTGGGTGGTTGCTAGGCGGTTGCTAGGGTGTTTTGGGTGGTTGCTAGGGTGTTTTGGGTGGTTGCTAGGGTATTCTGGGTGGTTGCTAGGCGGTTGCTAGGATATTTTGGGTGGTTGCTAGGGTGTTTTGGGTGGTTGCTAGGGTGTTCTGGGTGGTTGCTAGGCGGTTGCTAGGGTGTTATGGGTGGTTACTAGGATGTTTTGTGTGGTTGCTATGGTGTTGCTAGGGTATTTTGGGTGGTTGCTAGGGTCTTTTGGGTGGTTGCTAGGCGGTTGCTAGGGTGTTTTGGGTGGTTACTAGGATGTTTTGTGTGGTTGCTATGGTGTTGCTAGGGTGTTTTGGGTGGTTGCTAGGCGGTTGCTAGGGTGTTTTGGGTGGTTGCTAGGGTCTTTTGGGTGGTTGCTAGGATATTTTGGGTGGTTGCTAGGGTGTTCTGGGTGGTTGCTAGGTGGTTGCTAGGGTGTTCTGGGTGGTTGCTATGGTATTCAGAGCGGTAGATAGATAGATACACACATACACACACACACACACACACACACACACACACACACTCAGAGTTTATGAGTTTAGAGTTTATAAGTGTATAAATTGATGAGTTTATAAGTGTACAAGTTTTTGAGTTTAGAGTTTATAAGTTTAAATGAGTTTAGAGTTCAGAGTTTATTAATTTATGAGTTTAAGAGTTCATAAGTCTATGAATTCATGAGTTTATTAGTTAATTAGTTATTCAATTTAAGTTAATTAGTTTATAAGTGTATGAAATTAGAGTTTATTAGTTTAAATGAGTTTCATTGGTTAATATATATAGAATGGCAGTTTGATTTAGTTTTCAAGGGATTTAGATTTGAATTTTTGTCGGTTGGTGAGTTTGAATTTTTTTAGAATGCCCAATGTTAAGTCAATGGGACTTTTTCCGAGTTTTGATCGTCATTTGTAGGAAAACCGTAAGTCCGATCAGTCTAAAAAGATATAGCATAAAACTTCAGATCAGTTTGAGTGTCTGAGCCGAGTTTGGAGTATGTAGAGTTAAAGCTCTAGGGCGAGTTTGAGTCAATAGTTTCCACAGAAGAATAATAATAATAATATTAATAATAACTAGATGCGAAAGTTCGTCGAGACAAACTTTAAGTTGGCTTGAGAAAGTTTGGACCAGAACGTTTTTTGCTAGGCGGTTGCTAGGATTTTATGGGTGGTTGCTATGGTGTTCCTAGGGTATTTTGGGAGGTTGCTAGGGTGTTCTGGGTGGTTGCTAGGTGGTTGCTAGGGTGTCCTGGGTGGTTGCTAGGGTCTTTTGAGTGGTTGCTAGGGTATTTTGGGTGGTTGCTAGGCGGCTGCTAGGGTGTTCTGGGTGGTTGCTAGGGTTTTTTGGGTGGTTGCTAGGGTATTCTGGGTGGTTGCTAGGCGGTTGCTAGGATATTTTGGGTGGTTGCTAGGGTCTTCTGGGACGTTGTTAGGTGGTTGCTAGGGTGTCCTGGGTGGTTGCTAGGGTCTTTTGGGTGGTTGCTAGGCGGTTGCTAGGGTGTTCTGGGTGGTTGCTAGGGTGTTTTGGGTGGTTGCTAGGGTCTTTTGGGTGGTTGCTAGGTGGTTGCTAGGGTCTTTTGGGTGGTTGCTAGGCGGTTGCTAGGGTGTTCTGGGTGGTTGCTAGGGTGTTTTGGGTGGTTGCTAGGGTATTCTGGGTGGTTGCTAGGATATTTTGGGTGGTTGCTAGGGTCTTTTGGGTGGTTGCTAGGCGGTTGCTAGGGTGTTCTGGGTGGTTGCTAGGGTCTTTTGGGTGGTTGCTAGGCGGTTGCTAGGGTGTTTTGGGTGGTTGCTAGGGTCTTTTGGGTGGTTGCTAGGCGGTTGCTAGGGTCTTTTGGGTGGTTGCTAGGGTGTTTTGGGTGGTTGCTAGGGTATTCTGGGTGGTTGCTAGGCGGTTGCTAGGGTCTTTTGGGTGGTTGCTAGGCGGTTGCTATGGTGTTCTGGGTGGTTGCTAGGGTGTTTTGGGTGGTTGCTAGGGTATTCTGGGTGGTTGCTAGGCGGTTGCTAGGGTGTTTTGGGTGGTTGCTAGGGTATTCTGGATGGTTGCTAGGCGGTTGCTAGGGTCTTTTGGGTGGTTGCTAGGGTCTTTTGGGTGGTTGCTAGGGTGTTCTGGGTGGTTGCTAGGCGGTTGCTAGGGTGTTATGGGTGGTTACTAGGATGTTTTGTGTGGTTGCTATGGTGTTGCTAGGGTATTTTGGGTGGTTGCTAGGGTGTTCTGGGTGGTTGCTAGGATATTTTGGGTGGTTGCTAGGGTCTTTTGGGTGGTTGCTAGGGTGTTCTGGGTGGTTGCTAGGGTATTCTGGGTGGTTGCTATGGTATTCAGAGCGGTAGATAGATAGATACACACACACACACACACACACACACACACACACTCAAACAGACTACCTCGCTCACACACTCACTCAGACACTCAGACACACACACACACACACACACACACACACACACACTCAGAGTTTATGAGTTTAGAGTTTATAAGTGTATAAATTGATGATTTTATAAGTGTACAAGTTTTTGAGTTTAGAGTTTATAAGTTTAAATGAGTTTAGAGTTCAGAGTTTATTAATTTATGAGTTTAAGAGTTCATAAGTCTATGAATTCATGAGTTTATTAGTTAATTAGTTATTCAATTTAAGTTAATTAGTTTATAAGTGTATGAAATTAGAGTTTATTAGTTTAAATGAGTTTCATTGGCTAATATATATAGAATGGCAGTTTGATTTAGTTTTCAAGGGATTTAGATTTGAATTTTTGTCGGTTGGTGAGTTTGAATTTTTTTAGAATGCCCAATGTTAAGTCAATGGGAGTTTTTCCGAGTTTTGATCGTCATTTGTAGGAAAACCGTAAGTCCGATCAGTCTGAAAATATATAGCATATAGCTGCAGATCAGTTTGAGTGTCTGAGCCGAGTTTGGAGTATGTAGAGTTAAAGCTCTAGGGCGAGTTTGAGTCAACAGTTTTTAACAGAAGAATAATAATATTAACTAGATGCGAAAGTTCGTCGAGACAAACTTTAAGTTGGCTTGAGAAAGTTTGGACCGGAAAGTTTTTTGCTAGGCGGTTGCTAGGATGTTATGGGTGGTTGCTATGATGTTGCTAGGGTATTTAGGGCGGTTGCTCGGGTGTTCTGGGTGGTTGCTATGGTATTCTGGGTGGTTGCTAGGGTATTCTGGGTGGTTGCTAGGCGGTTGCTAGGATATTTTGGGTGGTTGCTAGGGTCTTTTGGGTGGTTGCTAGGCGGTTGCTAGGGTGTTCTGGGTGGTTGCTAGGGTGTTTTGGGTGGTTGCTAGGGCATTCTGGGTGGTTGCTATGCGGTTGCTAGGATATTTAGGGTGGTTGCTAGGGTCTTTTGGGTGGTTGCTAGGCGGTTTCTAGGGTATTTTGGGTGGTTGCTAGGCGGTTGCTAGGGTGTTCTGGGTGGTTTCTAGGGTATTTTGGGTGGTTGCTAGGCGGTTGCTAGGGTGTTTTGGGTGGTTGCTAGGGTCTTTTGGGTGGTTGCTAGGCGGTTGCTAGGGTGTTTTGGGTGGTTGCTAGGGTCTTTTGGGTGGTTGCTAGGCGGTTGCTATGGTGTTCTGGGTGGTTGCTAGGGTGTTTTGGGTGGTTGCTAGGGTATTCTGGGTGGTTGCTAGGCGGTTGCTAGGGTGTTTTGGGTGGTTGCTAGGGTGTTTTGGGTGGTTGCTAGGGTATTCTGGGTGGTTGCTAGGCGGTTGCTAGGGTCTTTTGGGTGGTTGCTAGGGTCTTTTGGGTGGTTGCTAGGGTGTTCTGGGTGGTTGCTAGGCGGTTGCTAGGGTGTTATGGGTGGTTACGAGGATGTTTTGTGTGGTTGCTATGGTGTTGCTAGGGTATTTTGGGTGGTTGCTAGGGTGTTTTGGGTGGTTGCTAGGGTGTTCTGGGTGGTTGCTAGGCGGTTGCTAGGGTGTTTTGGGTGGTTGCTAGGGTCTTTTGGGTGGTTGCTAGGGTCTTTTGGGTGGTTGCTAGGGTGTTCTGGGTGGTTGCTAGGTGGTTGCTAGGGTGTTCTGGGTGGTTGCTATGGTATTCAGAGCGGTAGATAGATAGATACACACACACACACACACACACTCAGAGTTTAGAGTTTATAAGTGTATAAATTGATAAGTTTATAAGTGTACAAGTTTTTGAGTTTAGAGTTTATAAGTTTAAATGAGTTTAGAGTTCAGAGTTTATTAAGTTATGAGTTTAAGAGTTCATAAGTCTATGAATTCATGAGTTTATTAGTTAATTAGTTATTCAATTTAAGTTAATTAGTTTATAAGTGTATGAAATTAGAGTTTATTAGTTTAAATGAGTTTCATTGGCTAATATATATAGAATGGCAGTTTGATTTAGTTTTCAAGGGATTTAGATTTGAATTTTTGTCGGTTGGTGAGTTTGAATTTTTTTAGAATGCCCAATGTTAAGTCAATGGGACTTTTTCCGAGTTTTGATCGTCATTTGTAGGAAAACCGTAAGTCCGATCAGTCTGAAAAGATATAGCATAAAACTTCAGATCAGTTTGAGTGTCTGAGCCGAGTTTGGAGTATGTAGAGTTAAAGCTCTAGGGCGAGTTTGAGTCAATAGTTTTTCACAGAAGAATAATAATAATAATATTAATAATAATAATAAGTTTAAATAGGATTTCAATATGTTGGCTCTCTCAAGCCAACTTAACTAGATGCGAAAGTTCGTCGAGACAAACTTTAAGTTGGCTTGAGAAAGTTTGGACCGGAAAGTTTTTTGCTAGGCGGTTGCTAGGATGTTATGGGTGGTTGCTATGATGTTTCTAGGGTATTTAAGGCGGTTGCTCAGGTGTTCTGGGTGGTTGCTATGGTATTCTGGGTGGTTGCTAGGGTATTCTGGGTGGTTGCTAGGCGGTTGCTAGGATATTTAGGGTGGTTGCTAGGGTCTTTTGGGTGGTTGCTAGG
The DNA here is from genome assembly GCA_021554675.1 of Leuciscus idus. Lineage (NCBI taxonomy): Eukaryota > Metazoa > Chordata > Actinopteri > Cypriniformes > Leuciscidae > Leuciscus > Leuciscus idus. The sequence goes on from CM038628.1 coordinate 22,951,173, forward strand.
CGGTTGCTAGGGTATTTTGGGTGGTTGCTAGGCGGTTGCTAGGGTGTTCTGGGTGGTTGCTAGGGGATTTTTGGGTGGTTGCTAGGTGGTTGCTAGGGTCTTTTGGGTGGTTGCTAGGCGGTTGCTAGGGTGTTCTGGGTGGTTGCTAGGGTGTTTTGGGTGGTTGCTAGGGTATTCTGGGTGGTTGCTAGGATATTTTGGGTGGTTGCTAGGGTCTTTTGGGTGGTTGCTAGGGTCTTTTGGGTGGTTGCTAGGCGGTTGCTAGGGTGTTCTGGGTGGTTGCTAGGGTCTTTTGGGTGGTTGCTAGGCGGTTGCTAGGGTGTTTTGGGTGGTTGCTAGGGTCTTTTGGGTGGTTGCTAGGCGGTTGCTAGGGTCTTTTGGGTGGTTGCTAGGGTGTTTTGGGTGGTTGCTAGGGTATTCTGGGTGGTTGCTAGGTGGTTGCTAGGGTCTTTTGGGTGGTTGCTAGGCGGTTGCTATGGTGTTCTGGGTGGTTGCTAGGGTGTTTTGGGTGGTTGCTAGGGTATTCTGGGTGGTTGCTAGGCGGTTGCTAGGGTGTTTTGGGTGGTTGCTAGGGTGTTTTGGGTGGTTGCTAGGGTATTCTGGGTGGTTGCTAGGCGGTTGCTAGGGTCTTTTGGGTGGTTGCTAGGGTCTTTTGGGTGGTTGCTAGGGTGTTCTGGGTGGTTGCTAGGCGGTTGCTAGGGTGTTATGGGTGGTTACTAGGATGTTTTGTGTGGTTGCTATGGTGTTGCTAGGGTATTTTGGGTGGTTGCTAGGGTGTTTTGGGTGGTTGCTAGGGTGTTTTGGGTGGTTGCTAGGGTGTTCTGGGTGGTTGCTAGGCGGTTGCTAGGGTGTTTTGGGTGGTTGCTAAGGTCTTTTGGGTGGTTGCTAGGGTCTTTTGGGTGGTTGCTAGGGTGTTCTGGGTGGTTGCTAGGTGGTTGCTAGGGTGTTCTGGGTGGTTGCTATGGTATTCAGAGCGGTAGATAGATAGATACACACACACACACACACACACACACACTCAGAGTTTAGAGTTTATAAGTGTATAAATTGATAAGTTTATAAGTGTACAAGTTTTTGAGTTTAGAGTTTATAAGTTTAAATGAGTTTAGAGTTCAGAGTTTATTAATTTATGAGTTTAAGAGTTCATAAGTCTATGAATTCATGAGTTTATTAGTTAATTAGTTATTCAATTTAAGTTAATTAGTTTATAAGTGTATGAGATTAGAGTTTATTAGTTTAAATGAGTTTCATTGGCTAATATATATAGAATGGCAGTTTGATTTAGTTTTCAAGGGATTTAGATTTGAATTTTTGTCGGTTGGTGAGTTTGAATTTTTTTAGAATGCCCAATGTTAAGTCAATGGGAGTTTTTCCGAGTTTTGATCGTCATTTGTAGGAAAACCGTAAGTCCGATCAGTCTGAAAAGATATAGCATAAAACTTCAGATCAGTTTGAGTGTCTGAGCCGAGTTTGGAGTATGTAGAGTTAAAGCTCTAGGGCGAGTTTGAGTCAACAGTTTTGTACAGAAGAATAATAATAATAATAACTAGATGCGAAAGTTCGTCGAGACAAACTTTAAGTTGGCTTGAGAAAGTTTGGAGCAGAAAGTTTTTTGCTAGGCGGTTGCTAGGATGTTGCTATGGTGTTGCTAGGGTATTTTGGGAGGTTGCTAGGGTGCTCTGGGTGGTTGCTAGGGTGTCCTGGGTGGTTGCTAGGCGGTTGCTAGGGTCTTTTGGGTGGTTGCTAGGCGGTTGCTAGGGTGTTCTGGGTGGTTGCTAGGGTCTTTTGGGTGGTTGCTAGGGTCTTTTGGGTGGTTGCTAGGCGGTTGCTAGGGTGTTCTGGGTGGTTGCTAGGGTCTTTTGGGTGGTTACTAGGCGGTTGCTAGGGTATTTTGGGTGGTTGCTATGGTATTCTGGGTGGTTGCTAGGGTCTTTTGGGTGGTTGCTAGGCGGTTGCTAGGGTGTTTTGGGTGGTTGCTAGGGTATTCTGGGTGGTTGCTAGGCGGTTGCTAGGGTATTTTGGGTGGTTGCTAGGGTCTTTTGGGTGGTTGCTAGGCGGTTGCTAGGGTATTTTGGGTGGTTGCTAGGGTATTTTGGGTGGTTGCTAGGCTATTTTGGGTGGTTGCTAGGGTCTTTTGGGTGGTTGCTAGGCGGTTGCTAGGGTATTTTGGGTGGTTCTATGGTATTCTGGGTGGTTGCTAGGGTCTTTTGGGTGGTTGCTAGGCGGTTGCTAGGGTGTTCTGGGTGGTTGCTAGGGTGTTTTGGGTGGTTGCTAGGGTGTTTTGGGTGGTTGCTAGGTGGTTGCTAGGGTGTTCTGGGTGGTTGCTAGGATATTTTGGGTGGTTGCTAGGGTCTTTTGGGTGGTTGCTAGGGTGTTCTGGGTGGTTGCTAGGGTGTTCTGGGTGGTTGCTAGGTGGTTGCTAGGGTGTTCTGGGTGGTTGCTATGGTATTCAGAGCGGTTGATATGGTGTTACTAGGTTGGTTGGTAGTTGTCACAGATGGTTACTATGGAGTTTTTATAGAGTTCTTACTTAACTAATCGCTATTAGCATGTAGCTATTCACTGCTAGCATGTGTAGCATGTTGAAAGTGCTGTTTGCTAGCATGAGTCAAAAGAGCCAAACCTCATCTCTATACGATGTTCTGATACAGAGATATAGGTCTTGCAAAACGGTTGCTAGGGTACTCAAGTTTGGTTGCTATGGCGTTGCTTTGGAGCTGGTATATTTAAATTAAGAAGTTTAAAGTGGTTTGAAGTTTAAAGTGGTTTGAAGCTTAAAGTAGTTTAAAGTAGTTTGAAGTTTATGATAGATAGATAGATAGATAGATAGATAGATAGATAGATAGATAGATAGATAGATAGATAAGTTAGATTGATAGACAAACAGACACACACACACACTAACTCGCTCACACACTCACTCAGACACACACACACACTCAGAGTTTATGAGTTTAGAGTTTATAAGTATAAATTGATGAGTTTATAAGTGTACGAGTTTTTGAGTTTAGAGTTTATAAGTTTAAATGAGTTTACAGTTTATAAGTTTGAGTTTAAGAGTTCAGAGTTTATACATTTATGAGTTTAAGAGTTCATAAGTCTATGAATTCATGAGTTTATAAGTTAATTAGTTTATAAGTGTATGAGTTTAGAGTTTATAAGTTTAAATGAAGTAAATTTAGTAGTTTGAAGTTTAATTTAGTTTGAAGTTTAATTTAGTTTGAAGTTTAATTTAGTTTGAAGTAGATAGATGAGTTTATTAGTTTAAATGAAGTAAATTTAGTAGTTTAAAGTTTAAATTAGTTTGAAGTTTAAAGTTTAATTTAGTTTGAAGTTTCATTTAGTTTGAAGTTTAATTTAGTTTGAAGTTTAATTTAGTTTGAAGTAGATAGATAGATGAGTTTATTAGTTTAAATGAAGTAAATTTAGTAGTTTGAAGTTTAAATTAGTTTAAAGTTTAAATTAGTTTGAAGTTTAAAGTTTAATTTAGTTTGAAGTTTAATTTAGTTTGAAGTTTAATTTAGTTTGAAGTAGATAGATAGATGAGTTTATTAGTTTAAATGAAGTAAATTTAGTAGTTTGAAGTTTAAATTAGTTTAAAGTTTAAATTAGTTTGAAGTTTAAAGTTTAATTTAGTTTGAAGTTTAATTTAGTTTGAAGTTTAATTTAGTTTGAAGTAGATAGATAGATGAGTTTATTAGTTTAAATGAGTCTCAATGGCTCATATAGTATATAGAACGGCAGTTTGGTTTAGTCTTCAAGGGATTTAGATTTGAATTTTTGTCGGTTGGTCAGTTTGAAAAAGTCAATGGGAGTTTTTCCGAGTTTTGATCGTCATTTTTAGGAAAACCGTAAGTCCGATCAGTTAGAAAAGATATAGCATACCGAGTCAGAATAGTCTGAAGGTCTGAGCCGAGTTTGGAGTATGTAGAGTTAAAGCTCTAGGCTGTATTAAAGTTATATTTTTTTAGTCTCAGAAGAAGAATAATAATAATAAGTTTAAGTACAATATCAGTAAGTTGGCTTTCTCAGCCAACTTAATAAGTTTAAATAGGATTTCAATATATTGGCTTTCTCAAGCCAACATAATAATAAGTTTAAATAGGATTTCAATATGTTGGCTTTCTCAAGCCAACTTAATAATAAGTATGAGTGACAATAACACTAGTGGTGCTTTGAAAAAGCACCACTAACTAGAGTGTGGTAAACCATGATATACCACGTTTTAGCATTATTTACCACGATTTACCATGTTTCTAAGATGATTTACTACGATTTACCACAATCCAGCATGATTTACTATGATTAACATGTTGTTAAAATGATGCTAGCATGATTAGCATGTTGTTAACATGATTAGCATGTTGGTAGCATGATGCTAGCATGATTAGCATGTTGCTAGCATGCTTTTAACAAGATGTTAGCATGATTAGCATTTTGCTAGCATGTTTTTAGCCAGATGCTAACATGATTAGCATTATGCTAGCTTGATTAACATATTGTTAGCATAATGCTAGCTTGAATAGCATTTTGCTAGCATGATGCTAGCTTAATTAGCATATTGGTAGCATGATGCTAGCTTGATTAGCATTATGTTAGCATGATGCTAGCTTGATTAGCATGTTGGTAGCTTGATGCTAGCATGATTAGCATGTTTTTAGCTAGACGCTAACATGATTAGCATGTTTCTAGCATAATGCTAGCTTGATTAGCATTTTCCTAGCATGATGCTAGCTTGATTAGCATGTTGCTAACATGATGCTAGCTTGATTAGCATGTTGCTAGCATTATGCTAGCTTGATTAGCATGTTGGTAGCTTGATGCTAGCATGATTAGCATGTTGCTAGCATGTTTTTAGCTAGACGCTAACATGATTAACATGTTGCTAGCATAATGCTAGCTTGATTAGCATGTTGCTAGCATGATGCTAGCTTGATTAGCATTTTGCTAGCATTATGATAGCTTGATTAGCATGTTGCTAGCATGATGCTAGCTTGATTAGCATGTTGGTAGCATAATGCTAGCATTATTAGCATGTTGCTAGCTTGTTGCTAGCATGATTAGTATGTTGCTAGCATGTTTTTAGCAAGATGCTGTTGCCAGGTGGTGGTTGCTAGGGTTTTCTGGGTGGTTGCTATGGTGTTGCTAGGCAGTTGCTAAGGTGTTCTGGGTGGTTGCTAGGCAGTTGCTAGGGTATTCTTGGTGGTTGCTAGGCAGTTGCTAGGGTATTCTTGGTGGTTGCTAGGGCATTGCTAGGTGGTTGCTATGGTGTTGCTAGGCAGTTGCTATGGTATTCTGGGTGGATGCTAGGGCATTGCTAGGCAGTTGCTAGGGTGTTCTGTGTGGTTACTAGGCAGTTGCTAGGTGTTCTGGGTGGTTGCTAGGCAGTTGCTAGGGTGTTCTGGGTGGTTGCTAGAGTTTTTTGGTGGTTACTAGAGCATTTCTAGACGTTGCTAGGGTGTTCAGGGTGGTTGCTAAGGTATTTTTGGTAGTTGCTATGGTGTTACTAGGTGGTTGGTAGTTGTCAAATATGGTTACTATGGAGTTTTTATAGAGTTCTTAAAATCTTTAATAACGAGTTCCTTCAGTACTATGGCCGAATAGGCACAAGCATGGAGCAATATCGCAAGGCTACGAGTGTGATATTGCTTTAAAAAATGTAAAAAAAATGTTTTTATATTATTTATTGGTTTAGGGTGGTTGCTAGGGAGCTCAGAGTGGTTGCTAGGGTGCTGTAACTGGTTGCTAGGGTGTGGCTATGAAGATTTTAGGCCATTACTTATTGGCTGCTTGATAATATAAATCCTCTGAGGGAGAGAGAGAGGGAGAGAAACGCAGGGGTGTCAGGCCCTTTGGAGTGGTGTGTGTGAAAACGGCAGTTGGGATTCAAATGTTTTTAGAACTCCCCATGCAAAGTCAATGGGACTTTTTTGGCCGCTTTTTCGTCCGCTGTGCGAACATCGTACACCCGATCGCTTAGAAAAGTCATAGCACACCTCTCCTCAATGAGCCGGTCGATTTGATGCCTCACTCATGGGTCTGTGACAAACGGTGCGGGGCAAGTTACGCGCCAAACTTTTGTCCGGAATAATAAGAAGAAGAAGAATAATAAGTATGAGCAATAACAATAGTGTTGCTTTGAAAAGCACCACTAACTAGAATGTACATTTCCTGGAGAAAATGTGAAGTGGTGCTTGCAGTGGCAAAACTCGCCACTCTGTTGCTAGAGTGTGGTAAACCATGATATACCACGTTTTAGCATTATTTACCACGATTTACCATGTTTCTAAGATGATTTACTACGATTTACCACAATCCAGCATGATTTACTATGATTAACATGTTGTTAAAATGATGCTAGCATGATTAGCATGTTGTTAACATGATTAGCATGTTGGTAGCATGATGCTAGCATGATTAGCATGTTGCTAGCATGCTTTTAACAAGATGTTAGCATGATTAGCATTTTGCTAGCATGTTTTTAGCCAGATGCTAACATGATTAGCATTATGCTAGCTTGATTAACATATTGTTAGCATAATGCTAGCTTGAATAGCATTTTGCTAGCATGATGCTAGCTTAATTAGCATATTGGTAGCATGATGCTAGCTTGATTAGCATTATGTTAGCATGATGCTAGCTTGATTAGCATGTTGGTAGCTTGATGCTAGCATGATTAGCATGTTTTTAGCTAGACGCTAACATGATTAGCATGTTTCTAGCATAATGCTAGCTTGATTAGCATTTTCCTAGCATGATGCTAGCTTGATTAGCATGTTGCTAACATGATGCTAGCTTGATTAGCATGTTGCTAGCATTATGCTAGCTTGATTAGCATGTTGGTAGCTTGATGCTAGCATGATTAGCATGTTGCTAGCATGTTTTTAGCTAGACGCTAACATGATTAACATGTTGCTAGCATAATGCTAGCTTGATTAGCATGTTGCTAGCATGATGCTAGCTTGATTAGCATTTTGCTAGCATTATGATAGCTTGATTAGCATGTTGCTAGCATGATGCTAGCTTGATTAGCATGTTGGTAGCATAATGCTAGCATTATTAGCATGTTGCTAGCTTGTTGCTAGCATGATTAGTATGTTGCTAGCATGTTTTTAGCAAGATGCTGTTGCCAGGTGGTGGTTGCTAGGGTTTTCTGGGTGGTTGCTATGGTGTTGCTAGGCAGTTGCTAAGGTGTTCTGGGTGGTTGCTAGGCAGTTGCTAGGGTATTCTTGGTGGTTGCTAGGCAGTTGCTAGGGTATTCTTGGTGGTTGCTAGGGCATTGCTAGGTGGTTGCTATGGTGTTGCTAGGCAGTTGCTATGGTATTCTGGGTGGATGCTAGGGCATTGCTAGGCAGTTGCTAGGGTGTTCTGTGTGGTTACTAGGCAGTTGCTAGGTGTTCTGGGTGGTTGCTAGGCAGTTGCTAGGGTGTTCTGGGTGGTTGCTAGAGTTTTTTGGTGGTTACTAGAGCATTTCTAGACGTTGCTAGGGTGTTCAGGGTGGTTGCTAAGGTATTTTTGGTAGTTGCTATGGTGTTACTAGGTGGTTGGTAGTTGTCAAATATGGTTACTATGGAGTTTTTATAGAGTTCTTAAAATCTTTAATAACGAGTTCCTTCAGTACTATGGCCGAATAGGCACAAGCATGGAGCAATATCGCAAGGCTACGAGTGTGATATTGCTTTAAAAAATGTAAAAAAAATGTTTTTATATTATTTATTGGTTTAGGGTGGTTGCTAGGGAGCTCAGAGTGGTTGCTAGGGTGCTGTAACTGGTTGCTAGGGTGTGGCTATGAAGATTTTAGGCCATTACTTATTGGCTGCTTGATAATATAAATCCTCTGAGGGAGAGAGAGAGGGAGAGAAACGCAGGGGTGTCAGGCCCTTTGGAGTGGTGTGTGTGAAAACGGCAGTTGGGATTCAAATGTTTTTAGAACTCCCCATGCAAAGTCAATGGGACTTTTTTGGCCGCTTTTTCGTCCGCTGTGCGAACATCGTACACCCGATCGCTTAGAAAAGTCATAGCACACCTCTCCTCAATGAGCCGGTCGATTTGATGCCTCACTCATGGGTCTGTGACAAACGGTGCGGGGCAAGTTACGCGCCAAACTTTTGTCCGGAATAATAAGAAGAAGAAGAATAATAAGTATGAGCAATAACAATAGTGGTGCTTTGAAAAGCACCACTAACTAGAATGTACATTTCCTGAAGAAAATGTGAAGTGGTGCTTGCAGTGGCAAAACTCGCCACTGGGCAGATGCTAACACAATTGTTGTGATATCCAATTGATGTGATGTTGTGATACCATGATATACCACGTTTTAGCATTATTTACCACGATTTACCATGTTTCTAAGATGATTTACTACGATTTACCACATTCCAGCATGATTTACTATGATTAACATGTTGTTAAAATGATGCTAGCATGCTTTTAACAAGATGTTAACATGATTAGCATGTTGGTATCATGATGCTAGCATGATTAGCATGTTGCTTGCATGCTTTTAACAAGATGTTAGCATGATTAGCATTTTGCTAGCATGTTTTTAGCTAGATGCTAACATGATTAGCATGTTGCTAGCATTCTGCTAGCTTAACATGTTGTTAGCATGATGCTAGCTTGAATAAACATTTTGCTAGTATGATGCTAGCTTAATTAGCATGATGTTAGCATGATGCTAGCTTGATTAGCATGTTGGTAGCTTGATGCTAGCATGATTAGCATGTTGCTAGCATGTTTTTAGCTAGATGCTAACATGATTAGCATGTTGTTAGCATTATGCTAGCTTGATTAGCATGTTGCTAGCATGATGCTTGCTTGATTAGCATGTTGCTAGCATTATGCTAGCTTGATTAACATGTTGTTAGCATTATGCTAGCTTGAATAAGCATTATGCTAGCATGATGTTAGCATTATGCTAGCTTAATTAACATGCTGTTAGCTTGATGCTAGCATGATTAGCATGTTGCTAGCATGTTTTTAGCTAGATGCTAACATGATTAGCATGTTATTAGCATTATGCTAGCTTGATTAGCATGTTGCTAGCATGATGCTAGCTCGATTAGCATGTTGCTAGCATGATGCTAGCTTGATTAGCATGTTGTTAGCTTGATTAGCATGTTGTTAACATAATGCTTGCATTATTAGCATGTTGCTTGCTTGATTAGCATGTTGCTAGCATGTTTGTAGCTAGATGCTAACATGATTAGCATGTTGCTAGGATTATGCTAGCTTGATTAACATGTTGCTAGCATGATGCTAGCTTGATTAGCATGTTGCTAGCATGATGCTAGCTTGATTAGCATGTTGCTAGCATGATGCTAGCTTGATTAGCATGTTGTTAGCTTAATTAGCATGTTGCTTGCTTGATTAGCATGTTGCTAGCATGATGCTAGCTTGATTAGCATGTTGCTAGCATGATGCTAGCTTGATTAGCATGTTGTTAGCTTGATTAGCATGTTGCTTGCTTGATTAGCATGATGCTAGCATGATGCTAGCTTGATTAGCATGTTGCTAGTATGTTTGAACAAGATGCTGTTGCCAGGTGGTTGCTAGGGTTTTCTGGGTGGTTGCTATGGTGTTGCTTGGCAGTTGCTAAGGTGTTCTGGGTGGTTGCTAGGCAGTTGCTAGGGTATTCTTGGTGGTTGCTAAGGCGTTGCTAGGTGGTTGCTAGGGTGTTCTGGGTGGTTGCTATGGTGTTGCTAGGCAGTTGCTATGGCATTCTGGGTGGATGCTAGGGCGTTGCTAGGCAGTTGCTAGGGTATTCTGGGTGGTTGCTAGGCGTTCTGGGTGGTTACTAGGCAGTTGCTAGGTGTTCTGGGTGGTTGCTAGGCAGTTGCTAGGGTGTTTTGGGTGGTTGCTAGAGTTTTTTGGTGGTTACTAGAGCATTTCTAGACGTTGCTAGGGTGTTCAGGGTGGTTGCTAAGGTATTTTTGGTAGTTGCTATGGTGTTACTAGGTGGTTGGTAGTTGTCAAATATGGTTACTATGGAGTTTTTATAGAGTTCTTAAAATCTTTAATAACGAGTTCCTTCAGTACTATGGCCGAATAGGCACAAGCATGGAGCAATATCGCAAGGCTACGAGTGTGATATTGCTATAAAAAATGTAAAAAAAAATGTTTTTATATTATTTATTGGTTTAGGGTGGTTGCTAGGGAGCTCTTAGTGGTTGCTAGGGTGCTGTAACTGGTTGCTAGGGTGTGGCTATGAAGATTTTAGGCCATTACTTATTGGCTGCTTGATAATATAAATCCTCTGAGGGAGAGAGAGAGGGAGAGAAATGCAGGGGTGTCAGGCCCTTTGGAGTGGTGTGTGTGAAAACGGCAGTTGGGATTCAAATGTTTTTAGAATGCCCAATGTTAAGTCAATGGGACTTTTTTGGCCGCTTTTTCGCCCGCTGTGCGAACATCGTACACCCGATCGCTTAGAAAAGTCATAGCACACCTCTCCTCAATGAGCCGGTCGATTTGACACCTCACTCAGGGGTCTGTGACAAACGGTGCGGGGCGAGTTACGCGCCAAACTTTGTGTGGAATAATAAGAATAACTAGAATGTACATTTCCTGGAGAAAATGTGAAGTGGTGCTTGCAGTGGCAAAACTCGCCACTCTGTTGCTAGAGTGTGGTAAACCATGATATACCACGTTTTAGCATTATTTACCACGATTTACCATGTTTCTAAGATGATTTACTACGATTTACCACAATCCAGCATGATTTACTATGATTAACATGTTGTTAAAATGATGCTAGCATGATTAGCATGTTGTTAACATGATTAGCATGTTGGTAGCATGATGCTAGCATGATTAGCATGTTGCTAGCATGCTTTTAACAAGATGTTAGCATGATTAGCATTTTGCTAGCATGTTTTTAGCCAGATGCTAACATGATTAGCATTATGCTAGCTTGATTAACATATTGTTAGCATAATGCTAGCTTGAATAGCATTTTGCTAGCATGATGCTAGCTTAATTAGCATATTGGTAGCATGATGCTAGCTTGATTAGCATTATGTTAGCATGATGCTAGCTTGATTAGCATGTTGGTAGCTTGATGCTAGCATGATTAGCATGTTTTTAGCTAGACGCTAACATGATTAGCATGTTTCTAGCATAATGCTAGCTTGATTAGCATTTTCCTAGCATGATGCTAGCTTGATTAGCATGTTGCTAACATGATGCTAGCTTGATTAGCATGTTGCTAGCATTATGCTAGCTTGATTAGCATGTTGGTAGCTTGATGCTAGCATGATTAGCATGTTGCTAGCATGTTTTTAGCTAGACGCTAACATGATTAACATGTTGCTAGCATAATGCTAGCTTGATTAGCATGTTGCTAGCATGATGCTAGCTTGATTAGCATTTTGCTAGCATTATGATAGCTTGATTAGCATGTTGCTAGCATGATGCTAGCTTGATTAGCATGTTGGTAGCATAATGCTAGCATTATTAGCATGTTGCTAGCTTGTTGCTAGCATGATTAGTATGTTGCTAGCATGTTTTTAGCAAGATGCTGTTGCCAGGTGGTGGTTGCTAGGGTTTTCTGGGTGGTTGCTATGGTGTTGCTAGGCAGTTGCTAAGGTGTTCTGGGTGGTTGCTAGGCAGTTGCTAGGGTATTCTTGGTGGTTGCTAGGCAGTTGCTAGGGTATTCTTGGTGGTTGCTAGGGCATTGCTAGGTGGTTGCTATGGTGTTGCTAGGCAGTTGCTATGGTATTCTGGGTGGATGCTAGGGCATTGCTAGGCAGTTGCTAGGGTGTTCTGTGTGGTTACTAGGCAGTTGCTAGGTGTTCTGGGTGGTTGCTAGGCAGTTGCTAGGGTGTTCTGGGTGGTTGCTAGAGTTTTTTGGTGGTTACTAGAGCATTTCTAGACGTTGCTAGGGTGTTCAGGGTGGTTGCTAAGGTATTTTTGGTAGTTGCTATGGTGTTACTAGGTGGTTGGTAGTTGTCAAATATGGTTACTATGGAGTTTTTATAGAGTTCTTAAAATCTTTAATAACGAGTTCCTTCAGTACTATGGCCGAATAGGCACAAGCATGGAGCAATATCGCAAGGCTACGAGTGTGATATTGCTTTAAAAAATGTAAAAAAAATGTTTTTATATTATTTATTGGTTTAGGGTGGTTGCTAGGGAGCTCAGAGTGGTTGCTAGGGTGCTGTAACTGGTTGCTAGGGTGTGGCTATGAAGATTTTAGGCCATTACTTATTGGCTGCTTGATAATATAAATCCTCTGAGGGAGAGAGAGAGGGAGAGAAACGCAGGTGTGTCAGGCCCTTTGGAGTGGTGTGTGTGAAAACGGCAGTTGGGATTCAAATGTTTTTAGAACTCCCCATGCAAAGTCAATGGGACTTTTTTGGCCGCTTTTTCGTCCGCTGTGCGAACATCGTACACCCGATCGCTTAGAAAAGTCATAGCACACCTCTCCTCAATGAGCCGGTCGATTTGATGCCTCACTCATGGGTCTGTGACAAACGGTGCGGGGCAAGTTACGCGCCAAACTTTTGTCCGGAATAATAATAAGAAGAAGAATAACTAGAATGTACATTTCCTGAAGAAAATGTGAAGTGGTGCTTGCAGTGGAAAAACTCGCCACTGGGCAGATGCTAACACAATTAACATGTTGTGATACCATGATATACCACGTTTTAGCATCATTTATCACGATTTATCATGTTTCTAAGATTATTTACTACGATTTACCACATTCCAGCATGATTTACTATGATTAACATGTTGTTAGAATGATGCTAGCATGATTAGTATGTTGGCAGGATGATGCTAGCATGATTAGCATGTTTCTAGCATGATTTTAACAAGATGCTAGCATGATTAGCATTTTGCTAGTATGTTTTTAGCTGGATGCTAACATAACTAGCATGTTGTTAACATTTTGCTAGCTTGATTAGCATGTTGCTAACATAATTAGCATGTTGCTAGAATGATGCTAGCTTAATTAACATGTTGGTAGCATGATGCTAGCATGCTTTTAACAAGATGCTAGCATGATTATCATTTTGCTAGCATGTTTTTAGCTAGATGCTAACATGATTAGCATGTTGCTAGCATTATGCTAGCTTGATTAGCATTTTGCTAACATAATTAGCATGTTGCTAGCATGATGCTAGCTTAATTAACATGTTGGTAGCATGATGCTAGCTTAATTAACATGTCGGCTAATTTTTCATCCGCCAGACGAACATCTTACACCCGATCGCTTATAAAAGTCATAGCACACCTCTCCTCAATAAACCGGTCGATTTGACACCTCATTCAGGGGTCTGTGACAAACGGTGTGGGGCGAGTTACGCGCCGAAGTTTTGTCTAGGTGAATAGTAATCACAACACTAGAATGTACATTTCCTGGAGAAAATGTGAAGTGGTGCTTGCAGTGGCAAAACTCGCCACTCGGTTGCTAGAGTGTGGTAAACCATGATATACCACGTTTTAGCATTATTTACCACGATTTACCATGTTTCTAAGATGATTTACTACGATTTACCACAATCCAGCATGATTTACTATGATTAACATGTTGTTAAAATGATGCTAGCATGATTAGCATGTTGTTAACATGATTAGCATGTTGGTAGCATGATGCTAGCATGATTAGCATTTTGCTAGCATGTTTTTAGTTAGATGCTAACATGATTAGCATGTTGCTAGCATTATGCTAGCTTGATTAACATGTTGTTAGCATGATGCTAGCTTGAATATCATTGTGCTAGCTTAATTAGCATATTGGTAGCATGATGCTAGCATGATTAGCATTATGCTAGCATGATGCTAGCTTGATTAGCATTATGTTAGCATGATGCTAGCTTGATTAGCATGTTGGTAGCTTGATGCTAGCATGATTAGCATGTTTTTAGCTAGACGCTAACATGATTAGCATGTTTCTAACATAATGCTAGCTTGATTAGCATATTGCTAGCATGATGCTAGCTTGATTAGCATGTTGCTAGCATTATGCTAGCTTGATTAGCATTATGTTAGCATGATGCTAGCTTGATTAGCATTTTGGTAGCTTGATGCTAGCATGATTAGCATGTTGCTAGCATATTTTTAGTTAGACGCTAACATGATTAGCATGTTTGCTAGCATAATGCTAGCTTGATTAGCATGTTGCTAGCATGATGCTAGCTTGATTAGCATGTTGCTAGCATGATGTTAGCTTGATTAGCATGTTGGTAGCATAATGCTAGCTTGATTAGCATGTTGCTAGCATTATGCTAACATGATTAGTATGTTGCTAGCATGTTTTTAGCAAGATGCTGTTGCCAGGTGGTGGTTGCTAGGGTTTTCTGGGTGGTTGCTATGGTGTTGCTAGGCAGTTGCTAAGGTGTTCTGGGTGGTTGCTAGGCAGTTGCTAGGGTATTCTTGGTGGTTGCTAGGGCGTTGCTAGGTGGTTGCTATGGTGTTGCTAGGCAGTTGCTAGGGTGTTCTGGGTGGTTGCTAGGCGTTTTGGGTGGTTGCTAGGCAGTTGCTAGGGTGTTCTGGGTGGTTGCTAGAGTTTTTTGGTGGTTACTAGAGCATTTCTAGACGTTGCTAGGGTGTTCAGGGTGGTTGCTAAGGTATTTTTGGTAGTTGCTATGGTGTTACTAGGTGGTTGGTAGTTGTCAAATATGGTTACTATGGAGTTTTTATAGAGTTCTTAAAATCTTTAATAACGAGTTCCTTCAGTACGGCACTCGGCCTGCGGCCTCGTGCCTATGGCCGAATAGGCACAAGTATGGAGCAATATCGCAAGGCTACGAGTGTGATATTGCTTTAAAAAATGTAAAAAAAAAAATTTATATTATTTATTGGTTTAGGGTGGTTGCTAGGGAGCTCAGAGTGGTTGCTAGGGTGCTGTAACTGGTTGCTAGGGTGTGGCTATGAAGATTTTAGGCCATTACTTATTGGCTGCTTGATAATATAAATCCTCTGAGGGAGAGAGAGAGGGAGAGAAACGCAGGGGTGTCAGGCCCTTTGGAGTGGTGTGTGTGAAAACGGCAGTTGGGATTCAAATGTTTTTAGAACTCCCCATGTAAAGTCAATGGGACTTTTTTGGCCGCTTTTTCGTCCGCTGTGCAAACATCGTACACCCGATCGCTTAGAAAAGATATAGCACACCTCTCCTCAATGAGCCGCTCGATTTGACACCTCACTCAGGGGTCTGTGACAAACGGTGCGGGGCGCATTACGCGCCAAACTTTTGGCAGAATAATAATAATAAAAAAAAGAAGAATAATAAGTATGAGTGACAATAACACTAGTGTTGCTTTGAAAAAGCACCACTAATAAGTATGAGCAATAACAATAGTGGTGCTTTGAAAAGCACCACTAATAATAAGTATGACTGACAATAACACTAGTGGTGCTTTGAAAAAGCACCACTAACTAGAATGTACATTTCCTGAAGAAAATGTGAAGTGGTGCTTGCAGTGGCAAAACTCGCCACTGGGCAGATGCTAACACAATTAACATGTTGTGATACCATGATATACCACGTTTTAGCATTATTTACCACGATTGACCATGTTTCTAAGATGATTTACTACGATTTACCACATTCCAGCATGATTTACTATGATTAACATGTTGTTAAAATGATGCTAGCATGATTAGCATGTTGTTAACATGATTAGCATGTTGGTAGCATGATGTTAGCATGATTAGCATTTTGCTAGCATGTTTTTAGCTAGATGCTAACATGATTAGCATGTTGCTAGCATTATGCTAGCTTGATTAACATGTTGTTAGCATGATGCTAGCTTGAATATCATTGTGCTAGCTTAATTAGCATATTTGTAGCATGATGCTAGCATGATTAGCATTATGTTAGCATGATTCTAGCTTGATTAGCATGTTGGTAGCTTGATGTTAGCATTATTAGCATGTTGCTAGCATGTTTTTAGCTAGATGCTAACATGATTAGCATGTTGCTAGCATTATGCTAGCTTGATTAGCATGTTGCTAGCATGATGCTAGCTTGATTAGCATGTTGCTAGTATTATGCTAGCTTGATTAGCATGTTGCTAGCATTATGTTAGCTTGATTAGCATGTTGCTAGCATAATGCTAGCTTGATTAGCATGTTGGTAGCATAATGCTAGCATTATTAGCATTTTGCTAGCTTGATTGGCATGATGCTAGCATGATGCTAGCTTGATTAGCATGTTGCTAGCATGATGCTAGCATGATTAGTATGTTGCTAGCATGTTTTTAGCAAGATGCTGTTGCCAGGTGGTGGTTGCTAGGGTTTTCTGGGTGGTTGCTATGGTGTTGCTAGGCAGTTGCTAAGGTGTTCTGGGTGGTTGCTAGGCAGTTGCTAGGGTATTTTTGGTGGTTGCTAGGGCTTTGCTAGGTGGTTGCTATGGTGTTGCTAGGCAGTTGCTATGGTATTCTGGGTGGATGCTAGGGCGTTGCTAGGGTGTTCTGGGTGGTTGCTAGGCGTTCTGGGTGGTTACTAGGCAGTTGTTAAGTGTTCTGGGTGGTTGCTAGGCAGTTGCTAGGGTGTTCTGGGTGGTTGCGAGAGTTTTTTGGTGGTTACTAGAGCATTTCTAGACGTTGCTAGGGTGTTCAGGGTGGTTGCTAAGGTATTTTTGGTAGTTGCTATGGTGTTACTAGGTGGTTGGTAGTTGTCAAATATGGTTACTATGGAGTTTTTATAGAGTTCTTAAAATCTTTAATAACGAGTTCCTTCAGTACGGCACTCGGCCTGCGGCCTCGTGCCTATGGCCGAATAGACACAAGCATGGAGCGATATCGCAAGGCTACGAGTGTGATATTGCTTTAAAAATAAAAAAAATACAAATAAATGTTTTTTATTGGTTTAGGGTGGTTGCTAGGGAGCTCTTAGTGGTTGCTAGGGTGCTGTAACTGGTTGCTAGGGTGTGGCTATCAAGATTTTAGGCCATTACTTATTGGCTGCTTGATAATATAAATCCTCTGAGGGAGAGAGAGAGGGAGAGAAACGCAGGGGTGTCAGGCCCTTTGGAGTGGTGTGTGTGAAAACGGCAGTTGGGATTCAAATGTTTTTAGAACTCCCCATGTTAAGTCAATGGGACTTTTTTGGCCGCTTTTTCGTCCGCTGTGCGAACATCGTACACCCGATCGCTTAGAAAAGTCATAGCACACCTCTCCTCAATGAGCCGGTCGATTTGACACCTCACTCAGGGGTCTGTGACAAACGGTGCGGGGCGAGTTACGCGCCAAACTTTTGTCCGGAATAATAATAAGAAGAATAATAAGTATGAGCAATAACAATAGTGTTGCTTTGAAAAAGCACCACTAATAAAAATAAGAATAATAATAAGTATGAGCAATAACAATAGTGTTGCTTTGAAAAGCACCACTAACTAGAATGTACATTTCCTGAAGAAAATGTGAAGTGGTGCTTGCAGTGGCAAAACTCGCCACTCGGTTGCTGGGGTGTTGTACATGATTGCATACGAGCCAACAACCATGTCTGTACGATGTTGTGGAGCTGAAATATGGCTTCTATGTGTTGCAATATGGTTGCTAGGTGGCTCTAAATGGTTGCTAGGGTGTGAATACACAGTTACCAGGTTGATATTTACAGACTGTTTTCCAACTGAAACTAATGAGCCAACCCCCATCTCTATACAATATTCTGATGCAGAGATGTAGGTCTTGTAAAATGGTTGCTAGGGTACTCTGTTTGGTTGCTATGGAGTTGCTTGGCAGCTGCTAATGATGAAACTGCAAAGGCTTCTTGTCAGTATGAATGATATAAACCAACTCCCATCTCTATACGATGTTCTGATGCAGAGATATACGTTTTGCTAAACGGTTGCTAGGGTACTCTGTTTGGTTGCTACGGAGTGGCTTGTCAGCTGTCAATGATGAAATTCCAAAGGCTTCTTGTCACTATGAATGATATAATCCAACTCCCATGTCTCTGTGACATTCAGAATGGAAGATATGCCTCTTTGGATTTTGGTTGCTAGGGTACTCTGTTTGGTTGCTATGGAGTTACTTGGCAGCTGCCAATGATGCAATTCCAAAGGCTTCTTGTCACTATGAATGATATAAACCAACTCCCATGCCTCTGTGACATTCAGAATGGAAGATATCCCTCTTTGGATTTTGGTTGCTAGGGTACTCTGTTTGGTTGCTATGGAGTTGCTTGACAGCTGCCAATGATGAAACTGCAAAGGCTTCTTGTTATTATGAATGATATAAACCGACTCCCATGCTTCTATGACATTCAGAATGGAAGATATCCCTCTTTGGATGTTGGTTGCTAGGGTACTCTGTTTGGTTGCTAGGGAGTGGCTTGGCAGCTGCCAATCATAAAACTCCAAAGGCTGCTTGTCAGTATGAATGGTATAAACCAACTCCCAAGTCTCTGTGACATTCAGAATGGAAGATATGCCTCTTTGGATTTTGGTTGCTAGGGTACTCTGTCTGGTTGCTATGGAGTTACTTGGTAGCTGCCAATGATGAAATTCCAATGGCTGCTTGTCAGTATGAATGATATAAACCAACTCCCATGTCTCTGTGACATTCAGAATGGAAGATATGCCTCTTTGGATTTTGGTTGCTAGGGTACTCTGTTTGGTTGCTATGGAGTTACTTGGTAGCTGCCAATGATGAAATTCCAAAGGCTTCTTGTCAGTATGAATGATATAAACCAACTCCCATGCCTCTGTGACATTCAGAATGGAAGATATCCCTCTTTGGATTTTGGTTGCTAGGGTACTCTGTTTGGTTGCTAGAGAGTGGCTTGTCAGCTGCCAATCATGAAACTCCAAAGGCTGCTTGTCAGTATGAATTATATAAACCAACTCCCATGCCTCTGCGACATTCAGAATGGAAGATATCCCTCTTTGGATTTTGGTTGCTAGGGTACTCTGTTTGGTTGCTAGGGAGTGGCTTGTCAGCTGCCAATCATGAAACTCCAAAGGCTTCTTGTCACTATGAATGATATAAACCAACTCCCATGCCTCTGTGACATTCAGAATGGAAGATATCCCTCTTTGGATTTTGGTTGCTAAGGTGCTCGACAATGGTTGCTATGGAGGGGCTAGGAAGTGTTGAGGTGATTCATGATTGGCCGTTTGCTGCCCCGAGTCAAATGAGACCACCCTCGTGTTTGTATGACAATTCAGTCTGGAGATATCCCTTTGATCTATTTCAATGGAAGTCTATGGGGCTTGTTGCTAAGGTTCTCTAAATGGTTGCTAGGGCGTGGCTTGATAGCTTCACAATGAGCCTGAGAGACTGATTGGTCGTCTGAGTAAAATGAGCCCACCCCCTTGTCTCTATGACACTGTGATCCAGAGCTACGTTCAATAGAAAATCCCTATGCAATTTACCATAGTAGGAAAAGCATGTGTGTTTCACGGGACGTTCCTTCCCCATAGTAAGTCAATAGGGCAACTTTGGGCAGCTCCTGCCCCCCAGGGGTGCAACTTTTACCCCATTGTGAGGTATGTTCTTACAGAGCCTGTTAGCCTCTTCAAATGTGGCAAATCACACGTTTCTGCGAAATCCTCGCTCCGAGTGCTCAAAGTTCGTCGCAATGTTAAGTCATTGGGACTTTTTGGGCCGCTTTATCGCCCCTGGGGCGAACACCGCCCCCTCGATCGCTTATAAAAGTCATAGCACACCTCTCCTCAATGAGCCGGTCGATTTGACACCTCATTCATGGATCTGTGACAAACGGTGCGGGACGAGTTACGCGCCAAACTTTGTGTGGAATAATAATAAAAAGAAGAATAATAATAAGTATGAGCAATAACAATAGTGATGCCTTGCTTTCAGCAAGCACCACTAATAAGAACTAGAATGTACATTTCCTGAAGAAAATGTGAAGTGGTGCTTGCAGTGGCAAAACTCGCCACTGGGCAGATGCTAACACAATTAACATGTTGTGATACCATGATATACCACGTTTTAGCATTATTTACCACGATTTACCATGTTTCTAAGATGATTTACTACGATTTACCACATTCCAACATGATTTACTATGATTAACATGTTGTTAAAATGATGCTAGCATGATTAGCATGTTGTTAACATGATTAGCATGTTGGTAGCATGATTAGCATGTTGCTAGCATTCTTTTAACAAGATGTTAGCATGATTAGCATTTTGCTAGCATGTTTTTAGCCAGATGCTAACATGATTAGCATGTTGCTAGCATTATGCTAGCTTGGTTAACATGTTGTTAGCATAATGCTAGCTTGAATAGCATTTTGCTAGCATGATGCTAGCTTAATTAGCATATTGGTAGCATGATGCTAACATGATTAACATGTTGCTAGCATGATGCTAGCTTGATTAGCATTATGTTAGCATGATGCTAGCTTGATTAGCATGTTGGTAGCTTGATGCTAGCATGATTAGCATGTTTTTAGCTAGACGCTAACATGATTAGCATGTTTCTAGCATAATGCTAGCTTGATTAGCATGTTGTTAGCATGATGCTAGCTTGATTAGCATGTTGCTAGTATTATGTTAGCATGATGCTAGCTTGATTAGCATGTTGGTAGCTTGATGCTAGCATGATTAACGTTTTGCTAGCATTATGATAGCTTGATTAGCATGTTGCTAGCATGATGCTAGCTTGATTAGCGTTTTGCTAGCATTATGATAGCTTGATTAGCATGTTGCTAGCATGATGCTAGCTTGATTAGCATGTTGGTAGCATAATGCTAGCATTATTAGCATGTTGCTAGCTTGATTAGCATGATGCTAGCATGATGCTAGCTTGATTAGCATGTTGCTAGCATGTTTTTAGCAAGATGTTGTTGCCAGGTGGTGGTTGCTAGGGTTTTCTGGGGGGTTGCTATGGTGTTGCTAGGCAGTTGCTAAGGTGTTCTGGGTGGTTGCTAGGCAGTTGCTAGGGTATTCTTGGTGGTTGCTAGGGCATTGCTAGGTGGTTGCTATGGTGTTGCTAGGCAGTTGCTATGGTATTCTGGGTGGATGCTAGGGCGTTGCTAGGCAGTTGCTAGGGTGTTCTGGGTGGTTGCTAGGCGTTCTGGGTGGTTACTAGGCAGTTGCTAGGTGTTCTGGGTGGTTGCTAGGCAGTTGCTAGGGTGTTCTGGGTGGTTGCTAGAGTTTTTTGGTGGTTACTAGAGCATTTCTAGACGTTGCTAGGGTGTTCAGGGTGGTTGCTAAGGTATTTTTGGTAGTTGCTATGGTGTTAATAGGTGGTTGGTAGTTGTCAAATATGGTTACTATGGAGTTTTTATAGAGTTCTTAAAATCTTTAATAACGAGTTCCTTCAGTACGGCACTCGGCCTGCGGCCTCGTGCCTATGGCCGAATAGGCACAAGCATGGAGCAATATCGCAAGGCTACGAGTGTGATATTGCTTTAAAAAATGTTAAAAAAAAAGTTTTTATATTATTTATTGGTTTAGGGTGGTTGCTAGGGAGCTCAGAGTGGTTGCTAGGGTGCTGTAACTGGTTGCTAGGGTGTGGCTATGAAGATTTTAGGCCATTACTTATTGGCTGCTTGATAATATAAATCCTCTGAGGGAGAGAGAGAGGGAGAGAAACGCAGGGGTGTCAGGCCCTTTGGAGTGGTGTGTGTGAAAACGGCAGTTGGGATTCAAATGTTTTTAGAACTCCCCATGTAAAGTCAATGGGACTTTTTTGGCAGCTTTTTCGTCCGCTGTGCGAACATCGTACACCCGATCGCTTAGAAAAGTCATAGCACACCTCTCCTCAATGAGCCGGTCGATTTGATGCCTCACTCATGGGTCTGTGACAAACGGTGCGGGGCAAGTTACGCGCCAAACTTTTGTCCGGAATAATAATAAGAAGAAGAATAACTAGAATGTACATTTCCTGAAGAAAATGTGAAGTGGTGCTTGCAGTGGCAAAACTCGCCACTGGGCAGATGCTAACACAATTAACATGTTGTGATACCATGATATACCACGTTTTAGCATTATTTACCACGATTTACCATGTTTCTAAGATGATTTACTACGATTTACCACATTCCAGCATGATTTACTATGATTAACATGTTGTTAAAATGATGCTAGCATGATTAGCATGTTGTTAACATGATTAGCATGTTGGTAGCATGATGCTAGCATGATTAGCATTTTGCTAGCATGTTTTTAGTTAGATGATAACATGATTAGCATGTTGCTAGCATTATGCTAGCTTGATTAACATGTTGTTAGCATGATGCTAGCTTGAATATCATTGTGCTAGCTTAATAAGCATATTGGTAGCATGATGCTAGCATGATTAGCATTATGTTAGCATGATGCTAGCTTGATTAGCATGTTTGTAGCTTGATGTTAGCATGATTAGCATGTTGCTAGCATTATGCTAGCTTGATTAGCATGTTGTTAGCATGATGCTAGCTTGAATAGCATTGTGATAGCTTAATTAGCATATTGGTAGCATGATGCTAGCATGATTAGCATTATGCTAGCATAATGCTATCTTGATTAGCATGTTGGTAGCTTGATGTTAGCATGATTAGCATGTTGCTAGCATGTTTTTAGCTAGATGCTAACATGATTAGCATGTTGCTAGCATTATGCTAGCTTGATTAGCATGTTGCTAGCATTATGCTAGCTTGATTAGCATGTTGCTAGCATGATGCTAGCTTGATTAGCATGTTGGTAGCATTATGCTAGCATTATTAGCATTTTGCTAGCTTGATTAGCATGATGCTAGCTTGATTAGCATGTTGCTAGCATGATACTAGCATGATTAGTATGTTGCTAGCATGTTTTTAGCAAGATGCTGTTGCCAGGTGGTGGTTGCTAGGGTTTTCTTGGTGGTTGCTATGGTGTTGCTAGGCAGTTGCTAAGGTGTTCTGGGTGGTTGCTAGGCAGTTGCTAGGGTATTCTTGGTGGTTGCTAGGTGGTTGCTATGGTGTTGCTAGGCAGTTGCTATGGCATTCTGGGTGGATGCTAGGGCGTTGCTAGGCAGTTGCTAGGGTGTTCTGGGTGGTTGCTAGGCGTTCTGTGTGGTTACTAGGCAGTTGCTAGGTGTTCTGGGTGGTTGCTAGGCAGTTGCTAGGGTGTTCTGGGTGGTTGCTAGAGTTTTTTGGTGGTTACTAGAGCATTTCTAGACGTTGCTAGGGTGTTCAGGGTGGTTGCTAAGGTATTTTTGGTAGTTGCTATGGTGTTACTAGGTGGTTGGTAGTTGTCAAATATGGTTACTATGGAGTTTTTATAGAGTTCTTAAAATCTTTAATAACGAGTTCCTTCAGTACGGCCGAATAGGCACAAGCATGGAGCAATATCGCAAGGCTACGAGTGTGATATTGCTTTAAAAAATGTAAAAAAAATGTTTTTATATTATTTATTGGTTTAGGGTGGTTGCTAGGGAGCTCAGAGTGGTTGCTAGGGTGCTGTAACTGGTTGCTAGGGTGTGGCTATGAAGATTTTAGGCCATTACTTATTGGTTGCTTGATAATATAAATCCTCTGAGGGAGAGAGAGAGGGAGAGAAACGCAGGGGTGTCAGGCCCTTTGGAGTGGTGTGTGTGAAAACGGCAGTTGGGATTCAAATGTTTTTAGAATGCCCAATGTTAAGTCAATGGGACTTTTTTGGCCGCTTTTTCGTCCGCTGTGCGAACATCGTACACCCGATCGCTTAGAAAAGTCATAGCACACCTCTCCTCAATGAGCCGGTCGATTTGACACCTCACTCAGGGGTCTGTGACAAACGGTGCGGGGCAAGTTACGCGCCAAACTTGTGGCGGAATAATAATAATAAGAAGAAGAATAACTAGAATGTACATTTCCTGAAGAAAATGTGAAGTGGTGCTTGCCGTGGCAAAACTCGCCACCCGGTTGCTAGGGTGTTGTACATGATTGCATACGAGACAACAACCATGTCTGTACGATGTTGTGGAGCTGAAATATATCTTCTATATGTTGCAATATGGTTGCTTGGTGGCTCTAAACCGTTGCTAAGGTGTGGTTACACAGTTACCATGATGATATTTACAGACTGGTTTCCCAACCGAAACAAACAAGCACACCCCCATGTCTATACGATGTTCTGGTGCTGAGATATAGCTCATTCATGTGTTTGTACGGTTGCTAGAGTACTCCAAATGGTTGCTAAGGTTTGTTTATACAGTTTATGGGGTAATATTTAAAGAGTATTTGCAGGTTTGGGTCAAAAAATGCCCAACTCTGTGTTTTTACAATGTTTTGTTGCTGAGATATGGCTTGTAAAGGTTGTTCATTGGTTGCTAGGGGCCTGTAACTGGTTGCTAGGGCGTGGCTATGAAGTTGTTATGTCACTACTTATTGGCTGCTTGATAGGACGAATCAAAAGAGCCCAACCCCAAGCTTCTATGACCTTCTGAGCCAAATAAATGATTTTTCAAATTTTGTGCCTATGTTAAGTCTATGGGACATTTTTCGGCTAATTTTTCGCCCGCCAGACGAACATCTTACACCCGATCGCTTATAAAAGTCATAGCACACCTCTCCTCAATAAACCGGTCGATTTGACACCTCATTCAGGGGTCTGTGACAAACGGTGTGGGGCGAGTTACGCGCCGAAATTTTGACTAGGTGAATAGTAATCACAACACTAGAATGTACATTTCCTGAAGAAAATGTGAAGTGGTGCTTGCAGTGGCAAAACTCGCCACTGGGCAGATGCTAACACAATTAACATGTTGTGATACCATGATATACCACGTTTTAGCATTATTTACCACGATTTACCACATTCCAGCATGATTTACTATGATTAACATGTTGTTAAAATGATGCTAGCATGATTAGCATGTTGTTAACATGATTAGCATGTTGGTAGCATGATGCTAGCATGATTAGCATGATGCTAGCATGCTTTTAACAAGATGTTAGCATGAATAGCATTTTGCTAGCATGGTTTTAGCTAGATGCTAAAATGATTAGCATGTTGCTAGCATTATGCTAGCTTGATTAACATGTTGTTAACATGATGCTAGCTTGAATAGCATTTTGTTAACATGATGCTAGCTTAATTAGCTTATTGGTAGCATGATGCTAGCATGATTAGCATGATGCTAGCTTGATTATCATGATGTTAGCATAATGCTAGCTTGATTAGCATGTTGGTAGCTTGATGCTAGCATGATTAGCATGTTGCTAGCATGTTTCTAGCTAGATGCTATCATGATTAGCATTTTGCTAGCATTATGCTAGCTTGATTAGCATGTTGCTAGATTGATGCTTAGGGTTAGGGTTAGGGTTACCCTAACCCTAACCCTAATGTTGGTAGCATTATGCTAGCATTAATAGCATTTTACTAGCTTGATTAGCATGATGCTAGCATGATGCTAGCTTGATTAGCATGTTGCTAGCTTGATTAGCATGATGCTAGCATGATGCTAGCTTGATTAGCATGTTGCTAGCATGATGCTAGCATGATTAGTATGTTGCTAGCATGTTTTTAGCAAGATGCTTTTGCCAGGTGGTGGTTGTTAGGGTTTTCTGGGTGGTTGCTATGGTGTTGCTTGGCAGTTGCTAAGGTGTTCTGGGTGGTTGCTAGGCAGTTGCTAGGGTATTCTTGGTGGTTGCTTGGCAGTTGCTAGGGTATTCTTGGTGGTTGCTATGGTGTTGCTAGGCAGTTGCTATGGTATTCTGGGTGGATGCTAGGGCATTGCTAGGTGTTCTGGGTGGTTGCTAGGCGTTCTGGGTGGTTACTAGGCAGTTGCTAGGTGTTCTGGGTGGTTGCTAGGCAGTTGCTAGGGTGTTCTGGGTGGTTGCTAGAGTTTTTTTGTGGTTACTAGAGCATTTCTAGACGTTGCTAGGGTGTTCAGGGTGGTTGCTAAGGTATTTTTGGTAGTTGCTATGGTGTTACTAGGTGGTTGGTAGTTGTCAAATATGGTTACTATGGAGTTTTTATAGAGTTCTTAAAATCTTTAATAACGAGTTCCTTCAGTACGGCACTCGGCCTGCGGCCTCGTGCCTATGGCCGAATAGGCACAAGCATGGAGCAATATCGCAAGGCTACGAGTGTGATATTGCTTTAAAAAATGTAAAAAAAAATTTTTTATATTATTTATTGGTTTAGGGTGGTTGCTAGGGAGCTCAGAGTGGTTGCTAGGGTGCTGTAACTGGTTGCTAGGGTGTGGCTATCAAGATTTTAGGCCATTACTTATTGGCTGCTTGATAATATAAATCCTCTGAGGGAGAGAGAGAGGGAGAGAAACGCAGGGGTGTCAGGCCCTTTGGAGTGGTGTGTGTGAAAACGGCAGTTGGGATTCAAATGTTTTTAGAACTCCCCATGTAAAGTCAATGGGATTTTTTTGGCCGCTTTTTCATCCGCTGTGCGAACATCGTACACCCGATCACTTAGAAAAGTCATAGCACACCTCTCCTCAATGAGCCGCTCGATTTGACACCTCACTCAGGGGTCTGTGACAAACGGTGCGGGGCGCATTACGCGCCAAACTTTTGTCCAGAATAATAATAATAATAAAAACTAGAATGTACATTTCCTGAAGAAAATGTGAAGTGGTGCTTGCAGTGGCAAAACTCGCCACTGGGCAGATGCTAACACAATTAACATGTTGTGATACCATGATATACCACATTTTAGCATTATTTACCACGATTTACCATGTTTCTAAGATGATTTACTACGATTTACCACATTCCAGCATGATTTACTATGATAAAACATGTTGTTAAAATGATGCTAGCATGATTAGCATGTTGGTAGCATGATGCTAGCATGATTAACATTTTGCTAACATGTTTTTAGCTAGATGCTAACATGATTAGCATGTTGCTAGCATTATGCTAGCTTGATTAACATGTTGTTAGCATGATGCTAGCTTGAATAGCATTGTGCTAGCTTAATTAGCATATTGGTAGCATGATGTTTGCATGATTAACATTATGTTAGCATGATGCTAGCTTGATTAGCATGTTGGTAGCTTGATGTTAGCATGATTAGCATGTTGCTAGCATGTTTTTAGCTAGATGCTAACATGATTAGCATGATGCTAGCATGATGCTAGCTTGATTAGCATGTTGGTAGCATGATGTTAGCATTATTAGCATTATGTTAGCATGATGCTAGCTTGATTAGCATGTTGGTAGCTTGATGTTAGCCTGATTAGCATGTTGCTAGCATGTTTTTAGCTAGATGCTAACATGATTAGCATGTTGCTAGCATGATGCTAGCTTAATTAGCATATTGGTAGCATGATGCTAGCATGATTAGCATGATGCTAGCTTGATTAGCATGATGTTAGCATGATGCTAGCTTGATTAGCATGTTGGTAGCTTGATGCTAGCATGATTAGCATGTTGTTAGCATGTTTTTAGGCACAAGCATGGAGCGATATCGCAAGGCTATGAGTGTAATATTGCTTTAAAAAATAAAAAAAAATAAAAAAAAAGTTTTTTATTGGTATAGGGTGGTTGCTAGGGAGCTCTTAGTGGTTGCTAGGGTGCTGTAACTGGTTGCTAGGGTGTGGCTATCAAGATTTTAGGCCATTACTTATTGGCTGCTTGATAATATAAATCCTCTGAGGGAGAGAGAGAGGGAGAGAAACGCAGGGGTGTCAGGCCCTTTGGAGTGGTGTGTGTGAAAACGGCAGTTGGGATTCAAATGTTTTTAGAACTCCCCATGTTAAGTCAATGGGACTTTTTTGGCCGCTTTTTCGTCCGCTGTGCGAACATCGTACACCCGATCGCTTAGAAAAGTCATAGCACACCTCTCCTCAATGAGCCGGTCGATTTGACACCTCACTCAGGGGTCTGTGACAAACGGTGTGGGGCAAGTTATGCGCCAAACTTTTGTCCGGAATAATAAGAAAAAGAAGAAGAAGAAGAACTAGAATGTACATTTCCTGAAGAAAATGTGAAGTGGTGCTTGCAGTGGCAAAACTCGCCACTGGGCAGATGCTAACACAATTAACATGTTGTGATACCATGATATACCACGTTTTAGCATTATTTACCACGATTTACCATGTTTCAAAGATGATTTACTACGATTTACCACATTCCAGCATGATTTACTATGATTAACATGTTGTTAAAATGATGCTAGCATGATTAGCATGTTGGTAGCATGATGCTAGCTTGATTAGCATGATGTTAGCATTATGCTAGCTTGATTAGCATGTTGGTAGCTTGATGCTAGCATTATTAGCATGTTGCTAGCATGTTTTTAACTAAATGCTAACATGATTAGCATGTTTCTAGCATGATGCTAGCATGATTAGCATTTTGCTAGAATTATGCTAGCTTGATTAGCATGATGTTAGCATTATGCTAGCTTGATTAGCATGTTGGTAGCTTGATGCTAGCATGATTAGCATGTTGCTAGCATGTTTTTAGCTAGATGCTAACATGATTAGCATGTTTCTAGCATGATGCTAGCTTGATTAGCATGTTGTTAGCATAATGCTAGCTTGAATAGCATTTTGCTAGCATGATGCTAACATGATGCTAGCTTAATTAGCATATTGGTAGCATGATGCTAGCATGATTAGCATGTTGCTAGCATTATGCTAGCTTGATTAACATGTTGTTAGCATAATGCTAGCTTGAATAGCATTTTGCTAGCATGATGCTAGCTTAATTAGCATATTGGTAGCATGATGCTAGCTTGATTAGCTTGTTGGTAGCTTGATGCTAGCATGATTAGCATGTTTTTAGCTAGACGCTAACATGATTAGCATGTTTCTAGCATTATGCTAGCTTGATTAGCATGATGTTAGCATTATGCTAGCTTGATTAGCATGTTGGTAGCTTGATGCTAGCATGATTAGTATGTTGCTAGCATGTTTTTAGCTAGATGCTAACATGATTAACATGTTTCTAGCATGATGCTAGCTTGATTAGCATGTTGCTAGCATAATGCTAGCTTGAATAGCATTTTGCTAGCATGATGCTAGCATTATTAGCATGTTGCTAGCTTGATTAGCATGATGCTAGCATGATTAGTATGTTGCTAGCATGTTTTTAGCAAGATGCTGTTGCCAGGTGGTGGTTGCTAGGGTTTTCTGGGTGGTTGCTATGGTGTTGCTAGGCAGTTGCTAAGGTGTTCTGGGTGGTTGCTAGGCAGTTGCTAGGGTATTCTTGGTGGTTGCTAGGCAGTTGCTAGGGTATTCTTGGTGGTTGCTAGGGCATTGCTAGGTGGTTGCTAAGGTGTTGCTAGGCAGTTGCTAGGGTGTTCTGGGTGGTTGCTAGGCGTTTTGGGTGGTTACTAGAGCATTTCTAGACGTTGCTAGGGTGTTCAGGGTGGTTGCTAAGGTATTTTTGGTAGTTGCTATGGTGTTACTAGGTGGTTGGTAGTTGTCAAATATGGTTACTATGGAGTTTTTATAGAGTTCTTAAAATCTTTAATAACGAGTTCCTTCAGTACGGCACTCGGCCTGCGGCCTCGTGCCTATGGCCGAATAGGCACAAGCATGGAGCAATATCGCAAGGCTACGAGTGTGATATTGCTTTAAAAAATGTAAAAAAAAAAAAATTATATTATTTATTGGTTTAGGGTGGTTGCTAGGGAGCTCTTAGTGGTTGCTAGGGTGCTGTAACTGGTTGCTAGGGTGTGGCTATGAAGATTTTAGGCCATTACTTATTGGTTGCTTGATAATATAAATCCTCTGAGGGAGAGAGAGAGGGAGAGAAATGCAGGGGTGTCAGGCCCTTTGGAGTGGTGTGTGTGAAAACGGCAGTTGGGATTCAAATGTTTTTAGAATGCCCAATGTTAAGTCAATGGGACTTTTTTGGCCGCTTTTTCGCCCGCTGTGCGAACATCGTACACCCGATCGCTTAGAAAAGTCATAGCACACCTCTCCTCAATGGGCCGGTCGATTTGACACCTCAATCAGGGGTCTGTGACAAACGGTGCGGGGCAAGTTACGCGCCAAACTTTTGTCCGGAATAATAAGAAGAATAATAAGTTTAGTGACAATAACACTAGTGGTGCTTTGAAAAAGCACCACTAACTAGAATGTACATTTCCTGGAGAAAATGTGAAGTGGTGCTTGCAGTGGCAAAACTCGCCACTCTGTTGCTAGAGTGTGGTAAACCATGATATACCACGTTTTAGCATTATTTACCACGATTTACCATGTTTCTAAGATGATTTACTACGATTTACCACAATCCAGCATGATTTACTATGATTAACATGTTGTTAAAATGATGCTAGCATGATTAGCATGTTGTTAACATGATTAGCATGTTGGTAGCATGATGCTAGCATGATTAGCATGTTGCTAGCATGCTTTTAACAAGATGTTAGCATGATTAGCATTTTGCTAGCATGTTTTTAGCCAGATGCTAACATGATTAGCATTATGCTAGCTTAATTAGCATATTGGTAGCATGATGCTAGCTTGATTAGCATTATGTTAGCATGATGCTAGCTTGATTAGCATGTTGGTAGCTTGATGCTAGCATGATTAGCATGTTTTTAGCTAGACGCTAACATGATTAGCATGTTTCTAGCATAATGCTAGCTTGATTAGCATTTTCCTAGCATGATGCTAGCTTGATTAGCATGTTGCTAACATGATGCTAGCTTGATTAGCATGTTGGTAGCTTGATGCTAGCATGATTAGCATGTTTTTAGCTAGACGCTAACATGATTAACATGTTGCTAGCATAATGCTAGCTTGATTAGCATGTTGCTAGCATGATGCTAGCTTGATTAGCATTTTGCTAGCATTATGATAGCTTGATTAGCATGTTGCTAGCATGATGCTAGCTTGATTAGCATGTTGGTAGCATAATGCTAGCATTATTAGCATGTTGCTAGCTTGTTGCTAGCATGATTAGTATGTTGCTAGCATGTTTTTAGCAAGATGCTGTTGCCAGGTGGTGGTTGCTAGGGTTTTCTGGGTGGTTGCTATGGTGTTGCTAGGCAGTTGCTAAGGTGTTCTGGGTGGTTGCTAGGCAGTTGCTAGGGTATTCTTGGTGGTTGCTAGGCAGTTGCTAGGGTATTCTTGGTGGTTGCTAGGGCATTGCTAGGTGGTTGCTATGGTGTTGCTAGGCAGTTGCTATGGTATTCTGGGTGGATGCTAGGGCATTGCTAGGCAGTTGCTAGGGTGTTCTGTGTGGTTACTAGGCAGTTGCTAGGTGTTCTGGGTGGTTGCTAGGCAGTTGCTAGGGTGTTCTGGGTGGTTGCTAGAGTTTTTTGGTGGTTACTAGAGCATTTCTAGACGTTGCTAGGGTGTTCAGGGTGGTTTCTAAGGTATTTTTGGTAGTTGCTATGGTGTTACTAGGTGGTTGGTAGTTGTCAAATATGGTTACTATGGAGTTTTTATAGAGTTCTTAAAATCTTTAATAACGAGTTCCTTCAGTACTATGGCCGAATAGGCACAAGCATGGAGCAATATCGCAAGGCTACGAGTGTGATATTGCTTTAAAAAATGTAAAAAAAATGTTTTTATATTATTTATTGGTTTAGGGTGGTTGCTAGGGAGCTCAGAGTGGTTGCTAGGGTGCTGTAACTGGTTGCTAGGGTGTGGCTATGAAGATTTTAGGCCATTACTTATTGGCTGCTTGATAATATAAATCCTCTGAGGGAGAGAGAGAGGGAGAGAAACGCAGGGGTGTCAGGCCCTTTGGAGTGGTGTGTGTGAAAACGGCAGTTGGGATTCAAATGTTTTTAGAACTCCCCATGCAAAGTCAATGGGACTTTTTTGGCCGCTTTTTCGTCCGCTGTGCGAACATCGTACACCCGATCGCTTAGAAAAGTCATAGCACACCTCTCCTCAATGAGCCGGTCGATTTGATGCCTCACTCATGGGTCTGTGACAAACGGTGCGGGGCAAGTTACGCGCCAAACTTTTGTCCGGAATAATAATAAGAAGAAGAATAATAAGTATGAGCAATAACAATAGTGGTGCTTTGAAAAGCACCACTAACTAGAATGTACATTTCCTGAAGAAAATGTGAAGTGGTGCTTGCAGTGGCAAAACTCGCCACTCGGTTGCTAAGGGTGTTGTACATGATTGCATACGAGCCAACAACCATGTCTGTACGATGTTGTGGAGCTATAATATGGCTTCTATATGTTGCAATATGGTTGCTAGGTAGCTTTAAACGGTTGCTAAGGAGTGGTTACACAGTTACCATGATGATATTTACAGACTGGTTTCCCAACCGAAACAAACAAGCACACCCCCATGTCTATACGATGTTCTGGTGCTGAGATATAGCTCATTCATGTGTTTGTACGGTTGCTAGGGTACGCCAAATGGTTGCTAAGGTTTGTTTATACAGTTTATGGGGTAATATTTAAAGAGTATTTGCAGGTCTGGGTCAAAAAATGCCCAACTCTGTGTTTTTACAATGTTTTGATGCTGAGATATGGCTTGTAAATGTTGTTCAATGGTTGCTAGGGGCCTGTAACTGGTTGCTAGGGCGTGGCTATGAAGTTGTTATGTCACTACTTATTGGCTGCTTGATAGGATGAATCAAAAGAGCCCAACCCCAAGGCTCTATGACCTTCTGAGCCAAAGATATGATTTTGCTAATTTCGTGCCTATGTTAAGTCTATGGGACATTTTTCAGCTAATTTTTCGCCCGCCAGACGAACATCTTACACCCGATCGCTTATAAAAGTCATAGCACACCTCTCCTCAATAAACCGGTCGATTTGATACCTCATTCAGGGGTCTGTGACAAACGGTGTGGGGCGAGTTACGCGCCGAAGTTTTGTCTAGGTGAATAGTAATCACAACACTAGAATGTACATTTCCTGAAGAAAATGTGAAGTGGTGCTTGCAGTGGCAAAACTCGCCACTCGGTTGCTAGGATGTTGTACATGATTGCATACGAAACAACAACCATGTCTGTACGATGTTGTGGAGCTGAAATATGGCTTCTATATGTTGCAATATGGTTGCTTGGTGGCTCTAAACGGTTGCTAAGGTGTGGTTACATAGTTACCATGATGATATTTACAGACTGGTTTCCCAACCGAAACAAACAAGCACACCCCCATGTCTATACGATGTTCTGGTGCTGAGATATAGCTCATTCATGTGTTTGTACAGTTGCTAGGGTACTCCAAATGCTTGCTAAGGTTTGTTTATACAGTTTATGGGGTAATATTTAAAGAGTATTTGCAGGTCTGGGTCAAAAAATGCCCAACTCTGTGTTTTTACAATGTTTTGTTGCTGAGATATGGCTTGTAAAGGTTGTTCAATGGTTGCTAGGGGCCTGTAACTGGTTGCTAGGGCGTGGCTATGAAGTTGTTATGTCACTACTTATTGGCTGCTTGCTAGGATGAATCAAAAGAGCCCAACCCCAAGCCTCTATGACCTTCTGAGCCAAAGAAATGATTTTTCAACATTTGTGCCTATGTTAAGTCTATGGGACATTTTTCGGCAATTTTTTTGCCCGCCAGACGAACATCTTACACCCGATCGCTTATAAAAGTCATAGCACACCTCTCCTCAATAAACCGGTCGATTTGACACCTCATTCAGGGGTCTGTGACAAACGGTGTGGGGCGAGTTACACGCCGAAGTTTTGTCTAGGTGAATAGTAATCACAACACTAGAATGTACATTTCCTGGAGAAAATGTGAAGTGGTGCTTGCAGTGGCAAAACTCGCCACTCGGTTGCTAGAGTGTTTTAAACCATGATATACCACGTTTTAGCATTATTTACCACGATTTACCATGTTTCTAAGATGATTTACTACGATTTACCACAATCCAGCATGATTTACTATGATTAACATGTTGTTAAAATGATGCTAGCATGATTAGCATGTTGTTAACATGATTAGCATGTTGGTAGCATGATGCTAGCATGATTAGCATGTTTTGCTAGCATGCTTTTAACAAGATGTTAGCATGATTAGCATTTTGCTAGCATGTTTTTAGCCAGATGCTAACATGATTAGCATGTTGCTAGCATTATGCTAGCTTGATTAACATGTTGTTAGCATAATGCTAGCTTGATTAGCATTATGTTAGCATGATGCTAGCTTGATTAGCATGTTGGTAGCTTGATGCTAGCATGATTAGCATGTTTTTAGCTAGACGCTAACATGATTAGCATGTTTCTAGCATAATGCTAGCTTGATTAGCATGTTGCTAGCATGATGTTAGCTTGATTAGCATGTTGCTAGCATTTTGCTAGCTTGATTAGCATGTTGGTAGCTTGATGCTAGCATGATTAGCATGTTGCTAGCATGTTTTTAGCTAGACGCTAACATGATTAGCATGTTGCTAGCATAATGCTAGCTTGATTAGCATGTTTGCTAGCATGATGCTAGCTTGATTAGCATTTTGCTAGCATTATGATAGCTTGATTAGCATGTTGCTAGCATGATGCTAGCTTGATTAGCATGTTGGTAGCATAATGCTAGCATTATTAGCATGTTGCTAGCTTGTTGCTAGCATGATTAGTATGTTGCTAGCATGTTTTTAGCAAGATGCTGTTGCCAGGTGGTGGTTGCTAGGGTTTTCTGGGTGGTTGCTATGGTGTTGCTAGGCAGTTGCTAAGGTGTTCTGGGTGGTTGCTAGGCAGTTGCTAGGGTATTCTTGGTGGTTGCTAGGCAGTTGCTAGGGTATTCTTGGTGGTTGCTAGGGCATTGCTAGGTGGTTGCTATGGTGTTGCTAGGCAGTTGCTATGGTATTCTGGGTGGATGCTAGGGCATTGCTAGGCAGTTGCTAGGGTGTTCTGGGTGGTTACTAGGCAGTTGCTAGGTGTTCTGGGTGGTTGCTAGGCAGTTGCTAGGGTGTTCTGGGTGGTTGCTAGAGTTTTTTGGTGGTTACTAGAGCATTTCTAGACGTTGCTAGGGTGTTCAGGGTGGTTGCTAAGGTATTTTTGGTAGTTGCTATGGTGTTACTAGGTGGTTGGTAGTTGTCAAATATGGTTACTATGGAGTTTTTATAGAGTTCTTAAAATCTTTAATAACGAGTTCCTTCAGTACTATGGCCGAATAGGCACAAGCATGGAGCAATATCGCAAGGCTACGAGTGTGATATTGCTTTAAAAAATGTAAAAAAAATGTTTTTATATTATTTATTGGTTTAGGGTGGTTGCTAGGGAGCTCAGAGTGGTTGCTAGGGTGCTGTAACTGGTTGCTAGGGTGTGGCTATGAAGATTTTAGGCCATTACTTATTGGCTGCTTGATAATATAAATCCTCTGAGGGAGAGAGAGAGGGAGAGAAACGCAGGGGTGTCAGGCCCTTTGGAGTGGTGTGTGTGAAAACGGCAGTTGGGATTCAAATGTTTTTAGAACTCCCCATGCAAAGTCAATGGGACTTTTTTGGCCGCTTTTTCGTCCGCTGTGCGAACATCGTACACCCGATCGCTTAGAAAAGTCATAGCACACCTCTCCTCAATGAGCCGGTCGATTTGATGCCTCACTCATGGGTCTGTGACAAACGGTGCGGGGCAAGTTACGCGCCAAACTTTTGTCCGGAATAATAATAAGAAGAACTAGAATGTACATTTCCTGGAGAAAATGTGAAGTGGTGCTTGCAGTGGCAAAACTCGCCACTCGGTTGCTAGAGTGTGGTAAACCATGATATACCACGTTTTAGCATTATTTACCACGATTTACCATGTTTCTAAGATGATTTACTACGATTTACCACAATCCAGCATGATTTACTATGATTAACATGTTGTTAAAATGATGCTAGCATGATTAGCATGTTGTTAACATGATTAGCATGTTGGTAGCATGATGCTAGCATGATTAGCATTTTGCTAGCATGTTTTTAGTTAGATGCTAACATGATTAGCATGTTGCTAGCATTATGCTAGCTTGATTAACATGTTGTTAGCATGATGCTAGCTTGAATATCATTGTGCTAGCTTAATTAGCATATTGGTAGCATGATGCTAGCATGATTAGCATTATGCTAGCATGATGCTAGCTTGATTAGCATTATGTTAGCATGATGCTAGCTTGATTAGCATGTTGGTAGCTTGATGCTAGCATGATTAGCATGTTTTTAGCTAGACGCTAACATGATTAGCATGTTTCTAACATAATGCTAGCTTGATTAGCATATTGCTAGCATGATGCTAGCTTGATTAGCATGTTGCTAGCATTATGCTAGCTTGATTAGCATTATGTTAGCATGATGCTAGCTTGATTAGCATTTTGGTAGCTTGATGCTAGCATGATTAGCATGTTGCTAGCATGTTTTTAGCTAGACGCTAACATGATTAGCATGTTTGCTAGCATAATGCTAGCTTGATTAGCATGTTGCTAGCATGATGCTAGCTTGATTAGCATGTTGCTAGCATGATGTTAGCTTGATTAGCATGTTGGTAGCATAATGCTAGCTTGATTAGCATGTTGCTAGCATTATGCTAACATGATTAGTATGTTGCTAGCATGTTTTTAGCAAGATGCTGTTGCCAGGTGGTGGTTGCTAGGGTTTTCTGGGTGGTTGCTATGGTGTTGCTAGGCAGTTGCTAAGGTGTTCTGGGTGGTTGCTAGGCAGTTGCTAGGGTATTCTTGGTGGTTGCTAGGGCATTGCTAGGTGGTTGCTATGGTGTTGCTAGGCAGTTGCTAGGGTGTTCTGGGTGGTTGCTAGGCGTTTTGGGTGGTTGCTAGGCAGTTGCTAGGGTGTTCTGGTTGGTTGCTAGAGTTTTTTGGTGGTTACTAGAGCATTTCTAGACGTTGCTAGGGTGTTCAGGGTGGTTGCTAAGGTATTTTTGGTAGTTGCTATGGTGTTACTAGGTGGTTGGTAGTTGTCAAATATGGTTACTATGGAGTTTTTATAGAGTTCTTAAAATCTTTAATAACGAGTTCCTTCAGTACGGCACTCGGCCTGCGGCCTCGTGCCTATGGCCGAATAGGCACAAGTATGGAGCAATATCGCAAGGCTACGAGTGTGATATTGCTTTAAAAAATGTAAAAAAAATTTTTTATATTATTTATTGGTTTAGGGTGGTTGCTAGGGAGCTCAGAGTGGTTGCTAGGGTGCTGTAACTGGTTGCTAGGGTGTGGCTATGAAGATTTTAGGCCATTACTTATTGGCTGCTTGATAATATAAATCCTCTGAGGGAGAGAGAGAGGGAGAGAAACGCAGGGGTGTCAGGCCCTTTGGAGTGGTGTGTGTGAAAACGGCAGTTGGGATTCAAATGTTTTTAGAACTCCCCATGTAAAGTCAATGGGACTTTTTTGGCCGCTTTTTCGTCCGCTGTGCAAACATCGTACACCCGATCGCTTAGAAAAGATATAGCACACCTCTCCTCAATGAGCCGCTCGATTTGACACCTCACTCAGGGGTCTGTGACAAACGGTGCGGGGCGCATTACGCGCCAAACTTTTGGCAGAATAATAATAATAAAAAAAAGAAGAATAATAAGTATGAGTGACAATAACACTAGTGTTGCTTTGAAAAAGCACCACTAATAATAATAAGTATGAGCAATAACAATAGTGGTGCTTTGAAAAGCACCACTAACTAGAATGTACATTTCCTGAAGAAAATGTGAAGTGGTGCTTGCAGTGGCAAAACTCGCCACTGGGCAGATGCTAACACAATTAACATGTTGTGATACCATGATATACCACGTTTTAGCATTATTTACCACGATTTACCATGTTTCTAAGATGATTTACTACGATTTACCACATTCCAGCATGATTTACTATGATTAACATGTTGTTAAAATGATGCTAGCATGATTAGCATGTTGTTAACATGATTAGCATGTTGGTAGCATGATGTTAGCATGATTAGCATGTTGCTAGCATGCTTTTAACAAGATGTTAGCATGATTAGCATTTTGCTAGCATGTTTTTAGCCAGATGCTAACATGATTAGCATTATGCTAGCTTGATTAACATATTGTTAGCATAATGCTAGCTTGAATAGCATTTTGCTAGCATGATGCTAGCTTAATTAGCATATTGGTAGCATGATTAGTATGTTGCTAGCATGATGCTAGCTTGATTAGCATTATGTTAGCATGATGCTAGCTTGATTAGCATGTTGGTAGCTTGATGCTAGCATGATTTGCATGTTTTTAGCTAGATGTTAACATGATTAGCATGTTTCTAACATAATGCTAGCTTGATTAGCATGTTGCTAGCATGATGCTAGCTTGATTAGCATGTTGCTAGCATTATGCTAGCTTGATTAGCATTATGTTAGCATGATGCTTGCTTGATTAGCATGTTGGTAGCTTGATGCTAGCATGATTAGCATGTTGCTAGCATGTTTTTAGCTAGATGCTAACATGATTAGCATGTTGCTAGCATAATGCTAGCTTGATTAGCATGTTGCTAGCATGATGCTAGCTTGATTAGCATTTTGCTAGCATTATGATAGCTTGATTAGCATGTTGCTAGCATGATGTTAGCTTGATTAGCATGTTGGTAGCATAATGCTAGCTTGATTAGCATGTTGCTAGCATGATGCTAACATGATTAGTATGTTGCTAGCATGTTTTTAGCAAGATGCTGTTGCCAGGTGGTGGTTGCTAGGGTTTTCTGGGTGGTTGCTATGGTGTTGCTAGGCAGTTGCTAAGGTGTTCTGGGTGGTTGCTAGGCAGTTGCTAGGGTATTCTTGGTGGTTGCTAGCAGTTGCTAGGGTATTCTTGGTGGTTGCTAGGGCATTGCTAGGTGGTTGCTATGGTGTTGCTAGGCAGTTGCTAGGGTGTTCTGGGTGGTTGCTAGGCGTTTTGGGTGGTTACTAGGCAGTTGCTAGGTGTTCTGGGTGGTTGCTAGGCAGTTGCTAGGGTGTTCTGGTTGGTTGCTAGAGTTTTTTGGTGGTTACTAGAGCATTTCTAGACGTTGCTAGGGTGTTCAGGGTGGTTGCTAAGGTATTTTTGGTAGTTGCTATGGTGTTACTAGGTGGTTGGTAGTTGTCAAATATGGTTACTATGGAGTTTTTATAGAGTTCTTAAAATCTTTAATAACGAGTTCCTTCAGTACGGCACTCGGCCTGCGGCCTCGTGCCTATGGCCGAATAGGCACAAGTATGGAGCAATATCGCAAGGCTACGAGTGTGATATTGCTTTAAAAAATGTAAAAAAAATGTTTTTATATTATTTATTGGTTTAGGGTGGTTGCTAGGGAGCTCAGAGTGGTTGCTAGGGTGCTGTAACTGGTTGCTAGGGTGTGGCTATGAAGATTTTAGGCCATTACTTATTGGCTGCTTGATAATATAAATCCTCTGAGGGAGAGAGAGAGGGAGAGAAACGCAGGGGTGTCAGGCCCTTTGGAGTGGTGTGTGTGAAAACGGCAGTTGGGATTCAAATGTTTTTAGAACTCCCCATGTAAAGTCAATGGGACTTTTTTGGCCGCTTTTTCGTCCGCTGTGCAAACATCGTACACCCGATCGCTTAGAAAAGTCATAGCACACCTCTCCTCAATGAGCCGGTCGATTTGACACCTCACTCAGGCGTCTGTGACAAACGGTGCGGGGCAAGTTACGCGCCAAACTTGTGGCGGAATAATAATAATAAGAAGAAGAAGAAGAATAACTAGAATGTACATTTCCTGAAGAAAATGTGAAGTGGTGCTTGCAGTGGCAAAACTCGCCACTGGGCAGATGCTAACACAATTAAAGCTGCCGTCGGCAACATTTTTTTGATCATATTCAGTGTAATCGACACTATAATCCGACAGAACAACATAAATAAGGTGGTTTTAGAAAAAAACCCGAGCTTCTAACTCCACCTGGAGCGTGTTATTTGTTTTGCAAAAATCCAGCGCTCCCGCTTCATCAGGTCCAATCAGCGCAGGGGGGTGTGAGATCTGACTGTCAATCACAGGTCGTGCACACGCCACAGATCCCCCCTCACTCGCGCACGTTAATATCACATGCACACGCCACGCCTGAAGTTCGCCTGGAGATTGCATGAAGCGTGATGGCGGAGAGAAAATCTACTAACAAGCTTCCAATTCCTCGGTTATTGCTATCTATGGGTAGATTAGCCAGGGCAGTCTACCTCCGAGTCCATGGTGTTGATAGATGCTGAAGAGACGGACGCGTTCACAGAAAATCAGGTACACACGCACAGTGACGCACTGACGAGCACAACCTCGATGGGAGGGTGCTAGCTGGTAGTGGGGAGGGGCATGAGAGTTGTAAACATTCAAAATTTTGGCTAATCGACCCAATCTGCCAGACTTGCCGACGGCAGCTTTAACATGTTGTGATACCATGATATACCACGGTTTAGCATTATTTACCACGATTTACCATGTTTCTAAGATGATTTACTACAATTTACCACATTCCAGCATGATTTACTATGATTAACATGTTGTTAAAATGATGCTAGCATGATTAGCATGTTGTTAACATGATTAGAATGTTGGTAGCATGATGCTAGCATGCTTTTAACAAGATGTTAACATGATTAGCATTTTGCTAGCATGTTTTTAGCTAGATGCTAACATGACTATAATGTTGCTAGCATTATGCTAGCTTGATTAACATGTTGTTAGCATGATGCTAGCTTCAATAGCATTTTGCTAGCATGATACTAGCTTAATTAGCATATTGGTAGCATGATGCTAGCATGATTAGCATGTTGCTAGCATGATGCTAGCTTGATTAGCATGATGTTAGCATGATGCTAGCTTGATGCTAGCATGATTAGCATGTTGCTAGCATGTTTTTAGCTAGATGCTAACATGATTATCATGTTGCTAGTATTATGATAGCTTGATTACCATGTTGCTAGCATGATGCTAGCTTGATTAGCATGTTGCTAGCATTATGCTAACTTGATTATCATGTTGCTAGCATGATGCTAGCTTGATTAGCATGTTGGTGGCATGATGCTAGCATGATTAGCATCTTGCTAGCATGATGTTAGCTTGATTAGCATGATGTTAGCATGATGTTAGCTTGATTAGCATGTTGCTAGCATGATGCTAGCATTAGAATGTAGCTAGCATGTTTTTAACAAGATGCTGTTGCCAGGTGGTTGCTAGGGCGTTGCTAGGTGGTTGCTAGGGTGTTCTGGGTGGTTGCTATGGTGTTGCTAGGCAGTTGCTATGGTATTCTGGGTGGATGCTAGGGCTTTGCTAGGCAGTTGCTAAGGTGTTCTTGGTGGTTGCTAGGCGGTTGCTAGAGTATTATTGATGGTTGCTAGGGATTTGCTATGTGGTTGCTAGGGTGTTTTGGGTGGTTGCTATGGTGTTGCTAGGCAGTTGCTAGGGTGTTCTGGGTGGTTGCTAGGCCTTTTTATAGAGTTCTTAAAATCTTTAATAACGGGGCCGTGTAGACACAAGCATGGAGCGATATCACAAGGCTACGAGTGTGATATTGCTTTAAAAATAAAAAAAATACAAATAAATGTTTTTTATTGGTTTAGGGTGGTTGCTAGGGAGCTCTTAGTGGTTGCTAGGGTGCTGTAACTGGTTGCTAGGGTGTGGCTATGAAGATTTTAGGCCATTACTTATTTGTTGCTTGATAATATAAATCCTCTGAGGGAGAGAGAGAGGGAGAGACGCAGGGGTGTCAGGCCCTTTGGAGTGGTGTGTGTGTGAAAACGTCGGTTTGGATTTGAATTTTTTTAGAATGCCCAATGTTAAGTCAATGGGACTTTTTTGGCCGCTTTTTCGTCCGCTGTGCGAACATCGTACACCCGATCGCTTAGAAAAGTCATAGCACACCTCTCCTCAATGAGCCGGTCCATTTGACACCTCACTTAGGGGTCTGTGACAAACGGTGCGGGGCAAGTTACGCGCCAAACTTTTGTCCGGAATAATAAGAAGAAGAATAATAAGTATGAGCAATAACAATAGTGTTGCTTTAAAAAAGCACCACTAACTAGAATGTACATTTCCTGGAGAAAATGTGAAGTGGTGCTTGCAGTGGCAAAACTCGCCACTCGGTTGCTAGAGTGTGGTAAACCATGATATACCACGTTTTAGCATTATTTACCACGATTTACCATGTTTCTAAGATGATTTACTACGATTTACCACAATCCAGCATGATTTACTATGATTAACATGTTGTTAAAATGATGCTAGCATGATTAGCATGTTGTTAACATGATTAGCATGTTGGTAGCATGATGCTAGCATGATTAGCATTTTGCTAGCATGTTTTTAGTTAGATGCTAACATGATTAGCATGTTGCTAGCATTATGCTAGCTTGATTAACATGTTGTTAGCATGATGCTAGCTTGAATATCATTGTGCTAGCTTAATTAGCATATTGGTAGCATGATGCTAGCATGATTAGCATTATGCTAGCATGATGCTAGCTTGATTAGCATTATGTTAGCATGATGCTAGCTTGATTAGCATGTTGGTAGCTTGATGCTAGCATGATTAGCATGTTTTTAGCTAGACGCTAACATGATTAGCATGTTTCTAACATAATGCTAGCTTGATTAGCATATTGCTAGCATGATGCTAGCTTGATTAGCATGTTGCTAGCATTATGCTAGCTTGATTAGCATTATGTTAGCATGATGCTAGCTTGATTAGCATTTTGGTAGCTTGATGCTAGCATGATTAGCATGTTGCTAGCATGTTTTTAGCTAGACGCTAACATGATTAGCATGTTTGCTAGCATAATGCTAGCTTGATTAGCATGTTGCTAGCATGATGCTAGCTTGATTAGCATGTTGCTAGCATGATGTTAGCTTGATTAGCATGTTGGTAGCATAATGCTAGCTTGATTAGCATGTTGCTAGCATTATGCTAACATGATTAGTATGTTGCTAGCATGTTTTTAGCAAGATGCTGTTGCCAGGTGGTGGTTGCTAGGGTTTTCTGGGTGGTTGCTATGGTGTTGCTAGGCAGTTGCTAAGGTGTTCTGGGTGGTTGCTAGGCAGTTGCTAGGGTATTCTTGGTGGTTGCTAGGGCATTGCTAGGTGGTTGCTATGGTGTTGCTAGGCAGTTGCTAGGGTGTTCTGGGTGGTTGCTAGGCGTTTTGGGTGGTTGCTAGGCAGTTGCTAGGGTGTTCTGGTTGGTTGCTAGAGTTTTTTGGTGGTTACTAGAGCATTTCTAGACGTTGCTAGGGTGTTCAGGGTGGTTGCTAAGGTATTTTTGGTAGTTGCTATGGTGTTACTAGGTGGTTGGTAGTTGTCAAATATGGTTACTATGGAGTTTTTATAGAGTTCTTAAAATCTTTAATAACGAGTTCCTTCAGTACGGCACTCGGCCTGCGGCCTCGTGCCTATGGCCGAATAGGCACAAGTATGGAGCAATATCGCAAGGCTACGAGTGTGATATTGCTTTAAAAAATGTAAAAAAAAATTTTTATATTATTTATTGGTTTAGGGTGGTTGCTAGGGAGCTCAGAGTGGTTGCTAGGGTGCTGTAACTGGTTGCTAGGGTGTGGCTATGAAGATTTTAGGCCATTACTTATTGGCTGCTTGATAATATAAATCCTCTGAGGGAGAGAGAGAGGGAGAGAAACGCAGGGGTGTCAGGCCCTTTGGAGTGGTGTGTGTGAAAACGGCAGTTGGGATTCAAATGTTTTTAGAACTCCCCATGTAAA
Organism: Leuciscus idus; assembly: GCA_021554675.1. NCBI lineage: Eukaryota > Metazoa > Chordata > Actinopteri > Cypriniformes > Leuciscidae > Leuciscus > Leuciscus idus. The sequence goes on from CM038628.1 coordinate 22,994,548, forward strand.
GTCAATGGGACTTTTTTGGCCGCTTTTTCGTCCGCTGTGCAAACATCGTACACCCGATCGCTTAGAAAAGATATAGCACACCTCTCCTCAATGAGCCGCTCGATTTGACACCTCACTCAGGGGTCTGTGACAAACGGTGCGGGGCGCATTACGCGCCAAACTTTTGGCAGAATAATAATAATAAAAAAAAGAAGAATAATAAGTATGAGTGACAATAACACTAGTGTTGCTTTGAAAAAGCACCACTAATAATAATAAGTATGAGCAATAACAATAGTGGTGCTTTGAAAAGCACCACTAACTAGAATGTACATTTCCTGAAGAAAATGTGAAGTGGTGCTTGCAGTGGCAAAACTCGCCACTGGGCAGATGCTAACACAATTAACATGTTGTGATACCATGATATACCACGTTTTAGCATTATTTACCACGATTTACCATGTTTCTAAGATGATTTACTACGATTTACCACATTCCAGCATGATTTACTATGATTAACATGTTGTTAAAATGATGCTAGCATGATTAGCATGTTGTTAACATGATTAGCATGTTGGTAGCATGATGTTAGCATGATTAGCATGTTGCTAGCATGCTTTTAACAAGATGTTAGCATGATTAGCATTTTGCTAGCATGTTTTTAGCCAGATGCTAACATGATTAGCATTATGCTAGCTTGATTAACATATTGTTAGCATAATGCTAGCTTGAATAGCATTTTGCTAGCATGATGCTAGCTTAATTAGCATATTGGTAGCATGATTAGTATGTTGCTAGCATGATGCTAGCTTGATTAGCATTATGTTAGCATGATGCTAGCTTGATTAGCATGTTGGTAGCTTGATGCTAGCATGATTTGCATGTTTTTAGCTAGATGCTAACATGATTAGCATGTTTCTAACATAATGCTAGCTTGATTAGCATGTTGCTAGCATGATGCTAGCTTGATTAGCATGTTGCTAGCATTATGCTAGCTTGATTAGCATTATGTTAGCATGATGCTTGCTTGATTAGCATGTTGGTAGCTTGATGCTAGCATGATTAGCATGTTGCTAGCATGTTTTTAGCTAGATGCTAACATGATTAGCATGTTGCTAGCATAATGCTAGCTTGATTAGCATGTTGCTAGCATGATGCTAGCTTGATTAGCATTTTGCTAGCATTATGATAGCTTGATTAGCATGTTGCTAGCATGATGTTAGCTTGATTAGCATGTTGGTAGCATAATGCTAGCTTGATTAGCATGTTGCTAGCATGATGCTAACATGATTAGTATGTTGCTAGCATGTTTTTAGCAAGATGCTGTTGCCAGGTGGTGGTTGCTAGGGTTTTCTGGGTGGTTGCTATGGTGTTGCTAGGCAGTTGCTAAGGTGTTCTGGGTGGTTGCTAGGCAGTTGCTAGGGTATTCTTGGTGGTTGCTAGCAGTTGCTAGGGTATTCTTGGTGGTTGCTAGGGCATTGCTAGGTGGTTGCTATGGTGTTGCTAGGCAGTTGCTAGGGTGTTCTGGGTGGTTGCTAGGCGTTTTGGGTGGTTACTAGGCAGTTGCTAGGTGTTCTGGGTGGTTGCTAGGCAGTTGCTAGGGTGTTCTGGTTGGTTGCTAGAGTTTTTTGGTGGTTACTAGAGCATTTCTAGACGTTGCTAGGGTGTTCAGGGTGGTTGCTAAGGTATTTTTGGTAGTTGCTATGGTGTTACTAGGTGGTTGGTAGTTGTCAAATATGGTTACTATGGAGTTTTTATAGAGTTCTTAAAATCTTTAATAACGAGTTCCTTCAGTACGGCACTCGGCCTGCGGCCTCGTGCCTATGGCCGAATAGGCACAAGTATGGAGCAATATCGCAAGGCTACGAGTGTGATATTGCTTTAAAAAATGTAAAAAAAATGTTTTTATATTATTTATTGGTTTAGGGTGGTTGCTAGGGAGCTCAGAGTGGTTGCTAGGGTGCTGTAACTGGTTGCTAGGGTGTGGCTATGAAGATTTTAGGCCATTACTTATTGGCTGCTTGATAATATAAATCCTCTGAGGGAGAGAGAGAGGGAGAGAAACGCAGGGGTGTCAGGCCCTTTGGAGTGGTGTGTGTGAAAACGGCAGTTGGGATTCAAATGTTTTTAGAACTCCCCATGTAAAGTCAATGGGACTTTTTTGGCCGCTTTTTCGTCCGCTGTGCAAACATCGTACACCCGATCGCTTAGAAAAGTCATAGCACACCTCTCCTCAATGAGCCGGTCGATTTGACACCTCACTCAGGCGTCTGTGACAAACGGTGCGGGGCAAGTTACGCGCCAAACTTGTGGCGGAATAATAATAATAAGAAGAAGAAGAAGAATAACTAGAATGTACATTTCCTGAAGAAAATGTGAAGTGGTGCTTGCAGTGGCAAAACTCGCCACTGGGCAGATGCTAACACAATTAAAGCTGCCGTCGGCAACATTTTTTTGATCATATTCAGTGTAATCGACACTATAATCCGACAGAACAACATAAATAAGGTGGTTTTAGAAAAAAACCCGAGCTTCTAACTCCACCTGGAGCGTGTTATTTGTTTTGCAAAAATCCAGCGCTCCCGCTTCATCAGGTCCAATCAGCGCAGGGGGGTGTGAGATCTGACTGTCAATCACAGGTCGTGCACACGCCACAGATCCCCCCTCACTCGCGCACGTTAATATCACATGCACACGCCACGCCTGAAGTTCGCCTGGAGATTGCATGAAGCGTGATGGCGGAGAGAAAATCTACTAACAAGCTTCCAATTCCTCGGTTATTGCTATCTATGGGTAGATTAGCCAGGGCAGTCTACCTCCGAGTCCATGGTGTTGATAGATGCTGAAGAGACGGACGCGTTCACAGAAAATCAGGTACACACGCACAGTGACGCACTGACGAGCACAACCTCGATGGGAGGGTGCTAGCTGGTAGTGGGGAGGGGCATGAGAGTTGTAAACATTCAAAATTTTGGCTAATCGACCCAATCTGCCAGACTTGCCGACGGCAGCTTTAACATGTTGTGATACCATGATATACCACGGTTTAGCATTATTTACCACGATTTACCATGTTTCTAAGATGATTTACTACAATTTACCACATTCCAGCATGATTTACTATGATTAACATGTTGTTAAAATGATGCTAGCATGATTAGCATGTTGTTAACATGATTAGAATGTTGGTAGCATGATGCTAGCATGCTTTTAACAAGATGTTAACATGATTAGCATTTTGCTAGCATGTTTTTAGCTAGATGCTAACATGACTATAATGTTGCTAGCATTATGCTAGCTTGATTAACATGTTGTTAGCATGATGCTAGCTTCAATAGCATTTTGCTAGCATGATACTAGCTTAATTAGCATATTGGTAGCATGATGCTAGCATGATTAGCATGTTGCTAGCATGATGCTAGCTTGATTAGCATGATGTTAGCATGATGCTAGCTTGATGCTAGCATGATTAGCATGTTGCTAGCATGTTTTTAGCTAGATGCTAACATGATTATCATGTTGCTAGTATTATGATAGCTTGATTACCATGTTGCTAGCATGATGCTAGCTTGATTAGCATGTTGCTAGCATTATGCTAACTTGATTATCATGTTGCTAGCATGATGCTAGCTTGATTAGCATGTTGGTGGCATGATGCTAGCATGATTAGCATCTTGCTAGCATGATGTTAGCTTGATTAGCATGATGTTAGCATGATGTTAGCTTGATTAGCATGTTGCTAGCATGATGCTAGCATTAGAATGTAGCTAGCATGTTTTTAACAAGATGCTGTTGCCAGGTGGTTGCTAGGGCGTTGCTAGGTGGTTGCTAGGGTGTTCTGGGTGGTTGCTATGGTGTTGCTAGGCAGTTGCTATGGTATTCTGGGTGGATGCTAGGGCTTTGCTAGGCAGTTGCTAAGGTGTTCTTGGTGGTTGCTAGGCGGTTGCTAGAGTATTATTGATGGTTGCTAGGGATTTGCTATGTGGTTGCTAGGGTGTTTTGGGTGGTTGCTATGGTGTTGCTAGGCAGTTGCTAGGGTGTTCTGGGTGGTTGCTAGGCCTTTTTATAGAGTTCTTAAAATCTTTAATAACGGGGCCGTGTAGACACAAGCATGGAGCGATATCACAAGGCTACGAGTGTGATATTGCTTTAAAAATAAAAAAAATACAAATAAATGTTTTTTATTGGTTTAGGGTGGTTGCTAGGGAGCTCTTAGTGGTTGCTAGGGTGCTGTAACTGGTTGCTAGGGTGTGGCTATGAAGATTTTAGGCCATTACTTATTTGTTGCTTGATAATATAAATCCTCTGAGGGAGAGAGAGAGGGAGAGACGCAGGGGTGTCAGGCCCTTTGGAGTGGTGTGTGTGTGAAAACGTCGGTTTGGATTTGAATTTTTTTAGAATGCCCAATGTTAAGTCAATGGGACTTTTTTGGCCGCTTTTTCGTCCGCTGTGCGAACATCGTACACCCGATCGCTTAGAAAAGTCATAGCACACCTCTCCTCAATGAGCCGGTCCATTTGACACCTCACTTAGGGGTCTGTGACAAACGGTGCGGGGCAAGTTACGCGCCAAACTTTTGTCCGGAATAATAAGAAGAAGAATAATAAGTATGAGCAATAACAATAGTGTTGCTTTAAAAAAGCACCACTAATAAGTATGAGTGACAATAACACTAGTGGTGCTTTGAAAAAGCACCACTAATAAGTATGAGTGACAATAACACTAGTGTTGCTTTGAAAAAGCACCACTAATAAGAATAATAATAAGTATGAGCAATAACAATAGTGTTGCTTTGAAAAGCACCACTAATAAGTATGAGTGACAATAACACTAGTGTTGCTTTGAAAAAGCACCACTAATAATAATAAGTTTAGTGACAATAACACTAGTGTTGCTTTGAAAAAGCACCACTAATAATAAGTATGAGCGACAATAACAATAGTGTTGCTTTGAAAAGCACCACTAATAATAAGTATGGAGGATAACAATAGTGTTGCTTTGAAAAGCACCACTAATAATAAGTATGGAGGATAACAATAGTGTTGCTTTGAAAAGCACCACTAATAAAAAGAATAATAAGTATGGAGAATAACAATAGTGTTGCTTTGAAAAAGCACCACTAATAAGTATGAGCGACAATAACAATAGTGTTGCTTTGAAAAGCACCACTAATAATAAGTATGAGCGACAATAACAATAGTGTTGCTTTGAAAAGCACCACTAATAAGTATGAGCGACAATAACAATAGTGTTGCTTTGAAAAGCACCACTAATAATAAGTATGAACGACAATAACAATAGTGTTGCTTTGAAAAGCACCACTAATAAGTATGAGCGACAATAACAATAGTGTTGCTTTGAAAAGCACCACTAATAAGTATGGAGGATAACAATAGTGTTGCTTTGAAAAAGCACCACTAACTAGAATGTACATTTCCTGAAGAAAATGTGAAGTGGTGCTTGCAGTGGCAAAATTCGTCACTGGGCAGATGCTAACACAATTTAAATGTTGTGATACCATGATATACCATATTCCAGCATGATTTACTATGATTAACATGTTGTTAGAATGATGCTAGCAAGATTAGCATGTTGTTAGCATGATTACTATGTTGGTAGCATGAAGCTAGCATGATTAGCATTTTGCTAGCATGCTTTTAACAAGATGCTAGCATGATTAGCATTTTGCTAGCATGTTTTTAGTTAGATGCTAAAATGATTAGTATGTTACTAGCATTATGCTAGCTTGATTAGCATTTTGCTAACATGATGCTAACATGATGCTAACATGATGCTAACATGATTAGCATGTTTGCTAGCTTGATTAGCATGTTGCTAGCATGTTGCTAACATGATTAGCATGTTTCTAGCATGATGCTAGTTTGATTAGCATGTTGGCTAGCATGATGCTAGCTTGATTAGCATTTTGCTAGCATGATGCTAACATGATTAGCATGTTGCTAGCTTGATTAGCATGTTGCTAGCATGTTACTAACATGATTAGCATGTTTCTAGCATGATGCTAGTTTGATTAGCATGTTGTTTAGCATGATGCTAGCTTGATTAGCATTTTGCTAGCATGATGCTAACATGATTAGCATGTTGCTAGCTTGATTAGCATGTTGGTAGCATGATGCTAGCATTATTAACATGTTGTTAACATCATGCTAGCTTGATTAGCATGTTGTTAGCATGATTAGCATGTTGCTAGCATGTTTTTAGCAAGATGCTGTTGTCAGGTGGTTGCTAGGGTGTTCTGGTTGGTTTGCTATGGTGTTGCTAGGCAGTTGCTAAGGTGTTCTGGGTAGTTGCTAGGCAGTTGCTAGGGTATTATTAGTGGTTGCTAGGCAGTTGCTAGGGTATTCTTGGTGGTTGCTAGGGTGTTCTGGGTGGTTTCTATGGTGTTGCTATGCAGTTGCTATGGTATTCTGGTTGGATGCTAGGGCGTTGCTAGGCAGTTGCTAGGGTGTTCTGTGTGGTTGCTAGGCAGTTACTAGGCAGTTGCTAAGGTGTTCTGGGTGGTTGCTAGGCAGTTGCTAGGGTATTATTAGTGGTTGCTAGGCAGTTGCTATGGTATTCTTGGTTGTTGCTAGGTGGTTGTTAGGGTGTTCTGGGTGGTTGCTATGGTGTTGCTAGGCAGTTGCTATGGTATTCTGGGTGGATGCTAGGGCATTGCTAGGCAGTTGCTAGGGTGTTCTGGGTGGTTGCTAGGCAGTTGCTAGGTGTTCTGGGTGGTTGCTATGCAGTTGCTAGGGTGTTCTGGGTGGTTGCTAGGGTATTTTTGGTGGTTACTAGAGCGTTTCTAGATGTTGCTAGGGTGTTCAGGGTGGTTGCTAAGGTATTCTTGGTAGTTGCTATGGTGTTACTAGGTGGTTAGTAGTTGTCAAAGATGGTTACTATGAAGTTTTTATAGAGTTCTTAAAATCTTTAATTCGTGCCTATGGCCGAATAGGCACAAGCATGGAGCAATATCGCAAGGCTACGAGTGTGATAATGCTTTAAAAATAAAAAATTTTTTTATTGGTTTAGGGTGGTTGCTAGGGAGCTCTTAGTGGTTGCTATGGTGCTTTAACTGGTTGCTAGGGTGTGGCTATGAAGATTTTAGGCCATTACTTATTGGTTGCTTGATAATATAAATCCTCTGAGGGAGAGAGAGAGGGAGAGACACAGGGGTGTCAGGCCCTTTGTGTCTGTGTGTGTGAAAACGTCGGTTTGGATTTGAATTTTTTTAGAATGCCCAATGTTAAGTCAATGGGACTTTTTTGCCCACTTTTTCGCCCGCTGTGCAAACATCGTACACCCGATCGCTTAGAAAAGTCATAGCACACCTCTCCTCAATGAGCCGGTCGATTTGACACCTCAATCAGGGGGCTGTGACAAACGGTGCGGGGCAAGTTACGCGCCAAACTTTGTGTATAATAAGTATGAGCATAATAGTGTTGCTTTAAAAAAGCACCACTAATAAGTATGGAGGATAACAATAGTGTTGCTTTGAAAAAGCACCACTAATAATAAGTTTAAGTACAATATCAGTAAGTTGGCTTTCTCAAGCCAACTTAATTATTATTACATTTTAGGCTACATATTTAGAAGACGCTTTTGTCCAAAACTTACAAAAAAATTAACAAAGCAATTCGTCAAATATCAGTCATAATACAGGTTAGAAAATAATAATAAATTGCTAAGATTATCACAAATAAACAAAAGATTTTGATGCACGTCATTCATATTAAATCGTATATTCCACCCATACCCGCTACAATTGAGAATCACTTTAAACATGCAGACGCAGTTAAGACAATTTGATGTATTTCACTTAATATTCAACAAAACAATATACAATAAGATTCGTTAATAACGTGTTCTTCTAAAATGAGGGCGAGCCACAAATCCGTGAGTACAGTTTACAAACCCGTGGGAACGGATTATGAATTTGTGGGTACAGATTGCAAAAACTGAAGGCACGGTTTACAAATCTGAGAGCGCGGATTAGTAACTCGTGGGTACGGTTTATTAATCCGTGGGCACGATTTGTTAAACCGAGGGAACAGTTTGAGAATTCGTGAGTACGGTTTATAAACTGAGCAGACGAATTGCAAAACCGTCGCCACGGATTGTGTTTTTTTTCTCCCACAGGTGACTTCCCGGGCTCCGTAGTTTTCTTTTGTAAAATTTATTTTATACATTTCATGGTCCATATATTATAGCATACACAATTTGTTCTAAGTTTCACCCTTTTGTATAAAAAGTGATGAAATTAAAAGTATAACACCTGTGTGTTTGCATCTAATAATTTTGATAGCATTTAATTTTTTTAGATTTTGAATATTTTCAATATGGTATTATACTTTAGAAATAGCAATATGGAGGTATTTTTGGTGCAAAACTACTGAACGCCTGTGACAGTGGAATTTGAAGTTGTAGAGAATAGCCACACATGTGTATCAGTAAATTTGAAGTCACAGAGAGAAATGTTTTAAGAGTTGCAAACTTGTAGACTTTTTTTTATCTTCCACAAACACAACACAACAGTTACACCTTCTCAAATTCTTCATTGCAGGTGCACAAATCCTATTCTACAAATCACAAATTAAGAAACTCATACGCTCACATTTTTTGCTACAGTTGCTGCAGTGAATATGGTGCAAAACGCATTTACACACCCGCATCAAGAAATGTGAAGTCACGGAGAAATTTTGCTCATCTGCAAATCAGTATGTGAATTCATCCAATGAGAGTTGCACACTTGTAGAATATTTTCTCACAAATGTCTTGTATATTTTTCTAGCACAAACACAAGTACATAACTACAGCTGCTTGAATCTGCTGCGACGAATCTCAAACACTGTTTTTCGCTTTCAAGTGACAAGTTTCGCGCGCTCTCCCTTTTGCACCAAGTGCACCGTGAAATGTGGGGCAAAAGTGAGTTGTGCATCTGTAGAGGCAGTGGGCGGAGCCCACATGAATATTCATGAGTTTCCCGGGCATGCGGCGTGGAACTGCTCATTCTAGTTCACGCTCCTCGTTTCTCAGCAGGTTTAATGGATTATTTCAAAAAAGGTAAATATAGTTTCAGCGCGAACTTAAACTACAATTGTGTATCGTTTTGTTAAATTCATAATGTTTTTATTAATTCGTCACTGACTGAATGATTGCTGGCATTCACTTCGTGTAGGCCTATATACAGTAGCTACAGCAAACTTCAACTCGCCGTATAAATTGCACCTTGCGAAGCTTTAAACCTGTGGCTTTTACTAATTATTATCATTTGTTGATTGCAATAAATTAAATACACCTTCACAAATGTATCTGTGGGCTAACACTTTTTAAAATATATATAATATATCCTGGTGTGATTGTTCTTAAATTCGTGTTTGTTTAAATAAGCCAAATTATTTAAGACCAAACTCAAGCATGAATGTGTTGCTTTAATACATACGTACAATTTGGATTAAACAAAATTGTATGGACAAAAGTGGATAAATTACATTTGATACAACTAGGTTACTGTAAATGAGAAACAAAAAACACTTAACATTATTTTACGGAATAAGAGCATGCGCGTGGAACTGCTCATTCTAGTTCACGCTCCTCGTTTCTCAGCAGGTTTAATGGATTATTTAAAAAAAGGTAAATATAGTTTCAGCGCGAACTTAAACTACAATTGTGTATCATTTCATAAAGTTCATAATGTTTTTATTAGTTTGCACGTTTTGTGCATTCGTTAATGACTAAATGATTGCTGTCATTCACTTCGTGTAGGCCTATATAAAGCACAGCAAACTTCAACTCGTTCATTTCGTTGTGCTTTTCCTCTGTACATTGCAATGCTTTAAACTGTCTTTTGTTATCATTTGTTGAATGTCACTGCAATAAAAAAAAAATAAAAAAAATAACGTTCCACTTTTACCGTAAAACCAAAAAATCCAGAACACCTGAATGATTACAGCAACACTTATTTCCAACAGAAGAGCAGAATATTCCTAAATACATGAACCATTACCATTTAATTTATTTATTTCTAAGCTCTTCTGATACCTTACCTTATGAAGCTTTACAACTGTGTCATCTCTGGCAATAATGTCTGGGAAATAACTCCACAACCATATCCATGTCCAAATAAACATTTTGCACCCTATACTGATGTTTCTCATTGTCATGTTCTTTCTTTGACCTTGTGTGTTGCTCTGTGTGCCTGGATGATGACCATTGATACAAATGCATGATCTACTTCTGACTTGAACTCTTGAAAATGAAACCTTTAAACTTTGTTGGATCAATGTTAAAACATGACATTCTGGTATTTAAGATTTGCATGACAAAAGTTTGGAATCACTATGATTTAAGAAATGTTATACTTTTATAGCAGGCAAGGTCAATTTCCACACTTCATTAAAACCCTCTGGGGTCCTTCGGGTCCAAATGGACCCGAAGCATTTAAATAAAAAAATGTAAAAAATCATAGCTTCATCGGAATGGTCCGAGATTTGGTGACTTTGTTGGTACTTGGTATATGAACACCCAAAAAAATTGGGGACAGGATTTGAATAGTCTAAGTCAGGGGTTTTCAAACTGGGGGCCGCGGCCCCCTGGGGGGCCGCCAGGGGGGCCGCAGCAAGTTGGAAAAAAAAATTGTAAATATGAGTATTGTTATAAAATAACATTTTAATAATTTGTTGCATAGCATCTGAACATTATACTTTTAATACTAATCTTTTAGAGATTAACTGATTGATCGGCTGGTAACCAGAATTGGCCGATTTTCACGTGATTTTCAGTCTGACATAATGCCGATTCAAATGCACTCGGGCGCCGCATGATTAACATCGCGCAACATCAGCATCACACGTGCACACAGAACGCACATGTAGGAAACCTTGTGAATTACGGCCGTTTCAGACCGCGAGCGGCGCGTGAGTAGCGCAAATTTTTTCCGCCGTGCATGTTCAGTGAGTGCATTCACACCGCGAGCAGGAGCAGCGCGTGAGCGTCAAGCAGGAGCGTCAAGCAGGAGCGTCGCGTGCCGTGAGCAGTAGTGAAGCGGAGGGTTCCGACGCCGAGTCTATTTTTGCTGCGCTGCTCACGCTCAGTTAAAGTGAAAGCACACTTTTGATGGACAAAATAAATATGATTTCACACAAAAAGTACCAAAAATGCACATAATTTGCATGTATAGTGTGTTTTAACTATAACTTCAGTAGGCTTCAAGAAAATGAAGACTCAAAAATATTTATAGAAAATGTACCCATTTAAACTTGTTTTTATTAATCAGTTTGGATAAAAGTGGTGTTTTATAAAAAATATATATATAGAAAATAAATATTTGTGTGTGCTGTAAAGTGGTTAGAAAAAATTAAATCAGAATCGGCTAAAATCTGTATCTGCAGGTCAAACTCAATGACAAATCGGAATTGGCCTTGAAAATTGTAATAGGTTCATCTCTATAATCTTTCTGATTGGCTGGTATCAAACACCATCACATAATCTGATGTTCACCTAGATGTTTTATTTATTTATTTCTACATTTGCCATAGTATTGTCGATGGGTTCAATAACACATCCTGCAAAAGGGGGGCCTTGGCCAGAACCTAGTGGTATTTGGGGGGCCTTGTCATGGAAAAGTTTGGGAACCCCTGGTCTAAGTGGTTGTAAAAAAAATAGTCACACTCAGGACCTTCGGGTCCAAATGGACCCGCCATAGGAAATTAATGGGAAATTGGCAAAAATGTGAAAATGTAGAGTTTTTTTGTGCGTACAATCTACAAATCAGCCACGATCCAGAAAAAAAGCACACAACAGTAAAGGGGTGAATCTATAAAACATCAAGAGTGCAAAACAGACACATCCACAAACACACACAAACACACTTTTATACACATACACACTAATAAATTCAGATTACAAAAATCTGTTTTGAATTTTTAAAAATCACAGCTTCATCGGACTGTTATGAAACTAGGTGACTTTTATGGTATTAGGTATGTGAACACACAAAAATATTGAGGTCATGATCCAAGCATGCTAAGTGGTCGTCACACTTCTGCTCTTTGGTCAAAATGACCCCCATAAGAAATGAATGGGAAATTGTCAAAAATATGAAAACACAGAGTTTTTTTGTGCATACAATCTACAAATCAGCCAGGATGCAGAAAAAAAGGACTCAACAGTGAAGGGGTGAATCTCTAAAACATCAAGAGTGCAAAACAGACACACACACACACACACACACACACACACACACACACACACACACACACACACACACACACACACACACACACACACACACACACACACACACACACACACACACACTTATACACACTAGAACACACACACACAAATGAAAGCTAATTTTAGGAAATGTGTGAAATAATAGAATAGCCTATGTAAATAGTATGCAAATAATTTAAATATATAGTTATGATATTTAAAACACTTTTTTAATTTTTCTATTTTCCATTGTTTGATAATAATTATACTTTTACTGTTATTTTAGTTTTTTGATCATTATTTGATGTTACCAGTTACTCTTCATTGAATTTGTTCATTGAATTTTCAGTTACTGTTCATTGAATACTGTTCATTGAATTCAAAATGTTTATTGTGAAAGATTAATAAAAATATTTGCATTTGCAAAAAGAATTGCATTTTTATTAAGTTATAATTAAGTTAAAATTAAACATTGGGTAACAAAATGCTTTCCATTTGTTCTCTTTCTAATGCAATGTTCAGGTTTGACTGTATTATAAAGTAAAATTGGAACTTCAAATTACCATTTAAACCAACCAAACAAACAAAAAAAAAAAGACAAAAATAGTCTTTGAGAATCTGTTATTATATTTTAAAATCAACAACCTCAAAAAAAATTGGCAAATATGTGCAAAAAACACTAGAATTCGCAAGCCTCTCTACGGAGAGCTGTAAATCCACTAGTGGTAAAAATGTGCTATTGCGTGATAAAAATGCTCAGTGTGTCCACCTGGTGGCACCCATCTCATTTCAAAAATTGCTTTCATGAGGCCTAGGCTTGACTCTAAAATGAAATACAGCTTTAATAATAAAATAAAATAATATATATATAAGAAAATTCTATTATATTCAATGGGAAAAAATGGGTCATAATTATTGCATAAATATTAATTATAAATCATAAAATTATCTCAAAACACCAAAAAAGAAAAGAAAAAATATTATAAAAAACAAGTAAAAAAAAAAAAATTATGATTTTTATATATATATGAATCCCGCCCTCCGGGTCCATTTGGACCCGAAGGTCCCAAGTGTGACTGTTAAACGAAGGACCCCAACTGTGATAATAATCAGAAATGTTTCTTGAGCAGCAAATCACTATTAGAATGATTTCTGAAGGGTCATGTGACACTGAAATCTAGAGTAAAATGAGCTCTGCCATCACAATATATTTTTAAAAACATTAAAATAGAAAACAGTTGATAAAAATATTTCACAATATTACTGTTTTTCAGATAAATGTAGTCTTGGTACCTTAGAGGTACCTTACCTTAGAACCTTACTAATACCAAACTTTTGAACCGTGTATATATTATTAAATCAAAACCAGCACAAGCACACCTTGCAATCAAAACATTAAAAATAATATTGTTACATTATTTTGCCAGTATGTTTGTAAATATATTTTTTTAGAACATCAAATTGGTGGCTTATTATATTCCGTAAAATAATGTTAAGTGGTTTTTTTTCTCATTTACAGTAACCTAGTTGTATCAAATGTAATTTATCCACTTTTGTCCATACAATTTTGTTTAATCCAAATTGTACGTATGTATTAAAGCAACACATTCATGCTTGAGTTTGGTCTTAAATGATTTGGCTTATTTAAACGAACAAGAATTTAAGAACAATCACACCAGGATATATTATATATATTTTAAAAAGTGTTAGCCCACAGATACATTTGTGAAGGTTTATTTAATTTATTGCAATCAACAAATGATAATAATTAGTAAAAGCCACAGTTTTAAAGCTTCGCAAGGTGCAATTTATACGGCGAGTTGAAGTTTGCTGTAGCTACTGTATATAGGCCTACACGAAGTGAATGCCAGCAATCATTCAGTCAGTGACGAATTAATAAAAACATTATGAATTTAACAAAACGATACACAATTGTAGTTTAAGTTCGCGCTGAAACTATATTTACCTTTTTTGAAATAATCCATTAAACCTGCTGAGAAACGAGGAGCGTGAACTAGAATGAGCAGTTCCACGCGCATGCCCGGGAAACTCATGAATATTCATGTAGGCTCCGCCCACTGCCTCTACAGATGCACAACTCACTTTTGCCCCACATTTCACGGTGCACTTGGTGCAAAAGGGAGAGCGCGCGAAACTTGTCACTTGAAAGCGAAAAACAGTGTTTGAGATTCGTCGCAGCAGATTCAAGCAGCTGTAGTTATGTACTTGTGTTTGTGCTAGAAAAATATACAAGACATTTGTGAGAAAATATTCTACAAGTGTGCAACTCTCATTGGATGAATTCACATACTGATTTGCAGATGAGCAAAATTTCTCGGTGACTTCACATTTCTTGATGCGGGTGTGTAAATGCGTTTTGCACCATATTCACTGCAGCAACTGTAGCAAAAATGTGAGCGTATGAGTTTATTAATTTGTGATTTGTAGAATAGGATTTGTGCACCTGCAATGAAGAATTTGAGAAGGTGTAACTGTTGTGTTGTGTTTGTGGAAGATTAAAAAAAGTCTACAAGTTTGCAACTCTTAAAACATTTCTCTCTGTAACTTCAAATTTACTGATACACATGTGTGGCTATTCTCTACAACTTCAAATTCCACTGTCACAGGCGTTCAGTAGTTTTGCACCAAAAATACCTCCATATAGCAAATTGCTGTCTTATTCCATTTTGTATTATGTTAGGATTTTACAGATTTGAAAAGAAAGTATGTATTCAAATTGGCCTGTTCATGAATGAGAAAATAGTTTATGTAATTTAAAAGATCTAGCCATTGAATGCATTTTGTGCTAAAGCAATGATAAATGATCCACAGTTTAGCCTGTTGTGCTCACTGTGTGAAAAGATTTAAAAAACAAAACAAATGGTCTAAGTATTGAGAAACTGGTCCTATAGTGATTGTAGGTACTTTGCTCTTGATCATACATTTCATGATCACAGGACACATAAACATGTAGGTGGTGTCACAAACTTTGCATATTACAAAACAATGTAAAAATGTTATTATACTTTTTATATTTATTCTTGGTTTATGATGCCCTTTCCCAACATAATTGCATTTTATATAAAAAATTACAATATTTTTACAATAAAATATTGCAACTTTATAATGGGTCTTATTCAGCAACTGATACATTTTTAACTGACTGATTTATAGTTCCCCACCGGTAACAATTGTGACCAAGAATAATTCTCATGCTTTCACTAACTTTAAATATTTAAAAGGCATGCAGTTTGTTTCTTCATGAGTTTGTAAATATATAAATATAAATATGTATAAATATGTCTGCTCACTTTGCTTTGAACAATGTGGTAATACATTTTTGAAAAATACAGATTTCCCATCATGTTGAAATATCTGGTTGTAAAGCTCTTATAAGATGATATAAATATGTATGGTTAATATTGCCTTTGTATCCAACAAATTAGTATTTAGCTTGATAGTTTAAAAAAAAAATACAACAAAAATGACAATGTTTCATTTTTTAATCTTACATTTTATTGAATTAACTATTTTATGTCTGATGGGTTAAGGAAAGGTATAAGGAAACACACTTTTTAATACTATGCATTTTTGCAAAACAGTCTTGAACAGCTCAAATGCAAATGACTGAATACATGGAAAGTCCTAAACATATGGCTACTTCTAAAATTATGAAAAATATAGATTTCCATTTTTATCCAGAAAGGAAACCTATTCACATATACCTTATTTCCTAAAGAAAGACTGTAAAGAAATGTGAATATATTCTCATTCAGTGTCCATCACTTGGACAGATTCATCCACAACATCCAGTGGTAATGGAATAACTGTTTTTGTGAGCACAGCAGTAGTGCCTGGCTTGTATCTGTAGGTACCCTCCCTGGTGCATTAGAAGAAAGAGAGAAAATGTTTTTGAATGTTAAGAGATTTTATGAATAAATATGTGCAGTTGTAAACTCAGAAGGTTATTAAAAGAGAATTGATCAGGATGAGAGTTGATTAGGGGTATATTCCAGAAAGCAGGTTGTGCATAAGTTTACGTGGTAAATATATATACAAGTAAATATATAGCAATATAGTATATATAATGAAACCTTAACATTCGGTTTCATTAAAAATGTCTACAAATTTATTGTCTTTAGTAAATTCTGACAGTGTTTATTTTAACCCCAAAAATCTGGCCCTATGTTTACTAAAAAATGGCATAGAATAGTTCACAAGTAAGTGAATAGAGTGCTGCAGGGATGACATTTTGTAGGCCAAAACCCGGAAATGAGTTAGCATTTTAGAACTTCCGGTTCCACCGTCCTGAAGTCAATAGATTTTTAAAAGTTTTTTTTGTTTGCCAGAAATAAGGTCTGTGGGTAGGGTTAGGATTAGGGTTATCATTGCATTTTTTTTTTTTAAATGTACTTGTCTTGAAAAAGGCTGTTGCTAACAAGTGGCTTCGTGAATGGGACTACAAAGGTTGTCAGGGACATTAAATGTCATCACACTGTACTGGAAAAATCATCTACTCGCTAGTCGGAAGTTGTCAATTTGTTGGAAGCTAGTGATGGTGAAGCTGAGGTCCTGCAATGTGGTGTAGTTTGTTTATAGCCTTCTGACAATTGTATTTATAGGCTTCAAATTTAAAAGTTGTTAATTTGTGAAGATTATCATGATGAACAAAAAGTGTAAGAATCTTTATTTCTTTTTTTTTTCTTTTATTGTTCACAGAGCTTATTTTCTGCAATAATACAAAAAAGCCAATGAAAACATCCTACTGAGTTTTTGTTGAGGGAACCAGGGTGATGCTAAATTCTGGGTTGGCCAATAAAAATAATAATCACTGCAGAGCTCTATACTAGGATGTACCTTCCTGTATGAGTGTGTTCACAGTGAACATACTCTTGAGTTGACTGAACTTACTTCTGGCCTTGTTTTGGAACCGATAACTGAGTAAGAAATGTAATCAACCAAGAGTTCGGGGTAACCCTGCTTTCTGGAAAACCCAGGAAAATGGATACATTGAAAAAAATTCTCATTTTAAAATGATGAAGAATTAATGTTACTGCAATCTTCCACATTACACTGGTATCTTACCTCAATCCTTTCTGAACAGGCTGGTCATATCCCCTCAGATAATCCACAGCTTTCTCTGTGATCACACATAGGTCTACATTGCTGCCAGAACCCAGATCACAGAAGATGCCTGCAGTGATGGCATCTCTCACCAGCTGCTTTCCTTCCTCCATCTTTACGTTCCCAAGCGTTTATGTAGATGTGGAATTGACAAGAACAAATACAGAACGTGTGTTTGGGAAGTGGGATTCAACAATAAAGATTACATTGAAGGTAAGAAGCAAAGAATAAAAAATAAATGTCAGATTGTAATAGAAAACAGGAACAAAATTCTTTAAATTCTGAAACAGGATGCAACAGTTGGATGACAGTTGGATGACAGTTGGATGTTTTGCAAAAAACTAAATCTTTTTATTTTAAAATATGTTGATTATGTGCCGTAAATCATTAGTTTTATATTTTACTGTTCCAGTATTTACAATTATTCATTGGATTGTAGTTCATTTCCACATAAAAGTTGTTCTTTTACCTTTGTCTTCTTTTGTCAATGTTACATTGAGCTCAAATTTGATAAAAGGAAGATCAAACATGCTTGCTTGACACACGAGAACGATTGAGGTTCATTCATTGAGCTTCTGCAGGGACCAATGAGGTTTGTTCTCGAGCATCAAGCAAGTGTTTGGGTGTACTTCCCCTTTGAAGGGCCCTCAGGGGTCCGTAGACCCCTAGTTAAAATGCAAATGTAACTACAATAACAGCATATACAATACCATGTTGGAAAATATCAATAAGAATGTCTAAAAGTTGTCTTACCTCCATATTTGGCTTGTAACGATCTTCAAATAGAGAAATGGCAGCAGCTGCTCCAGACCCTGTAATATATAGTTTTGCTAAATGAGTGCAGAAAAAACATGCCTGATTGTGTTCATTCAAATAAAGGAGATAAAGTACCCATGGTAAGGAAAGGAAGCTTATCATAGGAACCATGAGGGTAGATGCTATAGAGCTGTGGGCCGTTAATATCCACACCTCCCACAATTAGAGAAGAACCAATGTGCCCCTGATACCTAAAAAAAAAAAAAAAAAAAGGGAAACAATCAGCCCTAGTCCTGGACCTGGATAAGCCCTTTAAGATAAACTAATATTATCAGTCAACTAGTGAGCAATATCTTAAATAAATAAAGAATTATGTATTTTGATGTATCAGTCATTTTGGTATAATCACTTAAATCAAATTGAACGACTATGACACTTTCACCTGAACAGCATCTGTTTGAGCTGTCGGGTCACCATGGCCACAAGAGGAGGTCGTCCTGTGCTCAGCGAATGCAGTTCTACATTTGAAGACATCATCTGAGTAGTGACCTCAGCATCAGCAGCAACACCTGCACCACAACAGCTATTGTGGTAAGAAGAACGAAAGAAAAATAAAACAATAAAAACAGGCACTATAAAATTTTGTTTAGACAGAGACTTGAATAATGATGATGAGCAACCAAAAGATTCACTCACTAGATTTTGGGAGCTATGTAGTGGATTTTCATGCAGTTTTTATCAGCTACGACCATATCATCCGTGGCTCTGGTGTCTGCACCTAAAATCACTCCATCCTAAAATAAAATCCATTTATTTTTTTGGTTTATTATAACTAAATATTACATACCATCATATTAATTTAATATCGCTAAGTTTATTTGCAATTACTTGAATTACAATATAGACTTAAATGATATGGAAATGAATTACAACATAGACTTATAAATATTTAATCAGTAATTAACAACACAAATCATGCTTTGCAGTGTCAAAACAGACTTTGAATATCAGGCCAGCAATGGTGGTGCCAGTCTTCCTGGCGTTTGGTGCACTGTAACCCTTCTCTGATAAATTTGCTTCCAGAACAGCATTTCTATAAATGAATAAACAAACAAACAGATACAATACAATTAAAAGATATGGCATTATTAAGGTAGGCCTACTTTTTGTCACTATTATGTTGTTTAGGAGTAGGCCATGTTTACTCATTCATGTGTCAAAACACTTTGATGTGTTGCATATGTTTTGGCTTCGTTACAGTCAGCATATTAGCGCTTGGCAATCAATGTAAATTGTAGTAATGTCTTGATCATATTATTTATTATTTACGTCTTGATCATGTTGTTATAGATGTCTCACCTGCGTGTGTTCTCAAAAGAGAATCCTCCGGTCGGCGTCTTTGTCGATGTGTGTAGCATCTTTCACCTGCACACTGTATAATATGTAAAGTATAGCTCTAACAATCAGCTTTGGGTAAAGCTCTTTCTGATCACCGCTTTTGAACGTTTACTCGCTTCAGCTTTACACAAAGAGTCGGTGCGTCAGCACTTTTAACGCCCCAAACTGCAGAAGTTCCTTCTTTCACTTTCACTTCTGACACATGATCGCTTCTCTAGGCCATTCAGTCGAATGAAGCAGTTACTCTAACCGAACGGTTAGGGGTTAGGCCTATTTGTGCATACAAATAGGTAGGCTAAGTCTATTTTCTTGTAAAAAAAAGTTTTATTCTATTATTGATCTATTTAATTTGGCCAATTTAAGATGGAAAAATAGCTTACACCAATAAAAGCAATTTATGAGTTAGATCAAAAAGAAATAATAGACCCTTAATTAAAAATTCAGATTTAAGAACAGGTTAAAGAATTCTGAAAATAAAGAATGTTATTTACACATGCAGAAATTGGATCAGTTTGAATGGATAGAGCAGGTTTACAAACAGTGTAGATTTGAATGTCATAAGTGTTGTATAATTGGGGCATTATAACCGTATAATTTGACCCAGCGGTATAAAGATAAATAATAATGGCCCAAGAACTGATATGTAACGCTGGGGAATTCTAAATATGCAGGAGCGTTGGATCCAATTGCAGTCAATAATATTTATTAACAAATCAATCAAAAAACACAAGGACCAGAACATCTGAGAACAATGAAAACAAGAAATTTGGCTGCAAGCAGCAATCGGGGCCAAGCGCGAAGACAATAAGACATGCCAACATGGCTGGGTTGTTGCCTAACCCCAACTGCAACAATGAGAAATTAAAGATGATTTTAGGCAAAATGGCTGAAAAATCATATATTTTGTAACTAAAAATATGATTTACAGTTTCTCAATCGATTTGGTACATTTCTCCAAACTCAGGTAACAGCTCTCAAAACAGTTAACACAGCAAACTAAACACACTCTTATGTTGGCGAAACAATTAAGTATTCACTGCACAATGAAACACAGCATTTTATTCTAGTAATGCATTTATTAAAATTCAATATTAACATCAAAACTAAAAGTGTGTTCTCTGTTGATTTGATAACAAATTCAGCTGATGATACACAAAGAAATATATGAAAATACTTGTTTTTCCATTAAGTTCTTTAATGAGGAGTTCAGGTGTATAACAATGAGTTGTCACACCACAAAAAAATAGATAGGAGAATTCCTCAATTGGATTCAGGAAAGGAGAATATGGTGGAAGGAACACCATCCTGAAATGTGGGTGATTCTCAAACCACTCTCGCACTAGTGGTGGAATTGGACATTGTCCCAAACAACTACAAAATTCCACACCATTTTCTCCTGATCACCCTGCGGAAAAAGGATTTCATTGAGGAGGTTTAAAAAATGTAGGAGCCTTGCTGTGTTGTATAGTCCCAAGACAGCATTGTGTGCCACAACAACAGTTGTAGAAATTGTGGCACAGAGAGTGATGCTGCCTCCTCGTTGTCCAGGGACATTGACTGTAGCACGATGGCCAATCACATTTCTCCCTCTTCTCCTTTTTTTGTGAAGATTGAAGCCTGCTTCATCAATGTACAGGTACTCATAATGAGTTGCACTGCTATCCAACTCCAAGATTCTCTAGAGTAAAAAGAACACAAGGTACAATACAGTAAGTTAGTGTTTTACAGTAATGGCATTTGATTGCAGTCAATACTACTGTGAAACTGTTGCTGAAGTAGAATGATATAGTTACTTACCGGTTTTCCCTCTGAAATGTGCGGATAATTGAAGCCACTGTGGATCTGTTTATATTGGGCTGAACTCTCTGCCCAGCTTCTCTCAGAGAGAGACCATGATTTATGACATAAGTGTGGCTCTGATTTCATTTGAAACACGTGTACCTTATCCTTCTACCTCTCCTCCCTCCTCTTACACCTTGCGCTCCTCTTACACCTTGCCCTCCTCTTCCTCTGTCCATCTCTTCTTATATGTTCTACTCTTTCTCTTTCCACTATACCATTGCCCTCCAATCTATCCATCTCTTCTCCCTCTACTCCTCTATCTTCTCCTCTTCCTACATCCTCAGCTCTTCTTTCTCTTTCTTCTACATCCTCAGCTCTTCTTTCTCTTTCTCCTACATCTTCAGCTCATCTTGCTCTTGCTCTTTCTCTTTCTCTTTCTCTTTCTCTTTCTCTTTCTCTTTCTCTTTCTCCATCTCCATCTCCTCTTCCTCTTCCTCTTCCTCTTCCTCTTCCTCTTCCCTGTCTACCACCTCTCACTCTTACACCTCTTCCTTTTCCATTGCTCATTCTTCTTCTTTTTATTGTCTTTTCTCTTAATTCATCTTCTTTGTTGTTTTTCTCTTCCCCTTTGTTGTAATTAAGACAGATGTGTGAACAATTAGGAAATTGCCTTTTTCTGTGTTGAGTGGATTACTAACTCATCAGATATCAATTTGGGTTAATTGAGGACATAAGGTGTGCAACTGATTATTTTACAATTCACAGTTTTGTTTGTTGTGTTTTGAAAATGGTACAAAAATGCTTGTGATCTTTGTGAAGACCAATGAAAAAGCTGCAAATGTTTTTCCTGATATATTAAAGATTTGGTTGGCTGTATGAACTGCTGTGATAACATTAGGGAATTTTGTGCACAGTGTTTTGAGAAAATGATGCTTTTGATTTGTAATTTGTATGAAATGAAGGAGAATTTACTATCTGTTTAGGACAATTACAAAGTTTACAGATCACTGTGTTAAATGTTTTGAGAGCAGTTACTTGAGTTTGGAGAAATGTACCAAATCGATTGAAAAACTGTAATGGATTATCAAGACACATACAGAGTTTTGTAACAGTACACCAATGCATTCGTAAAGTGTTGCATTTAATATCATGATATTATAAAGTAATTAATGGCAATGTCCTTGTTTTGTTCTATTATAGCGCCACCAAGTGGCGTACTTCCACCGCTTTTTTTATGTGTTCTCAGAGTGAGCCTATACATGTGTGTGTGTCAAATTTGGTGAAAATATCTCATTTTGTTTTGGAGTTATAGACATTTATATGTGTTACGAACTGCTCCGACACACGAAGGTTGAGATCCAAGTGCAGCTTTAATTAAGGGGCAATCCAGACACGTAATCCAATATACAGGCAATAGGTCAAAACACAGGTAGGCCGTCCGTTCGTCCAAACAAACAAAACAGGCAGGGGTCAGAGGCAAAAGAGTTATCCACGGAACAGGCAAAAAATCCTAAAACCAGGGAAAATGCTCGGAAATGCAGTGCAACAACATACAAACCTTCGCAGTGAGTGAATGAGTGAACATGGTATAATAGGCTGAGACTAACAGGGTAATGAGACACAGGTGAATGCAATCAGTGATGATCAGTCCAGGCAGTGAGTTATGGGAAATGTAGTTTGTGAGGGAGTGATAATAGTCTGGTGACCGTTACAATATGTATGAGCCATTTTTCGTATCTCCGGACCAGTAGGTGGCGCTGCACCGAAACGCAGCATGTAGCCTCAAGTACCAAGTACTGGAACATGTACCAAGTTTGGTGTGAATACGTTAAAGCGTTGCGGAGATACAGCCGTCAAAACTGTCACTTTGTTGAACTGTCACTGCAAAACTCTATACACAAATCCCTTCATTTCTCATTGCCTAGACCATGTTGTCATTTAGAAAGCACTAGCATTCAATATTGTTCACTCCAGTCAGCACAGCTTCAGCTCAGTTTGTACATAGATAGATAAAAGCGCCAGAGTCAGTTCATTCAGTTTTAGAACAATGGATCCAGAAAGACATGAAGGAAGAGGTCGAGGACACTGGAGTGGAGGAGGAGGAGGAGGAGGAGGAAGGTGAAGGTGAAGGGCAAGGAGACAAGTCTCGGATGAAATTTGTGCCACTCTAGTTGCCCATGTCCTTGTCCATGGTATGACAATGAGGGAGGCTGGGCCAAATTTGAGTCGATTCACTGTCACCTCGATCAACCTTCCTGGAGAAAAACAGGTAGATGTACTTCAGACTGCTCTCTACTGTATTTTTTGAGAGCTGTACTATGTGCTGTTACTACACATACATGTACTGTAGCTGTTGCACTATACTAGCACTACTGTAAGTACTTGCACTAATGCATCAAAATGCCTCACATACAGATAGAGTTTTCTGAATGCTTCCATTTTGTAAAAAGGATGTTACAGTTACAGTAATCAGTACTTCTATTTTTCTAGGACACAGAGACGATGAAATGGAAGAAGCCTGCCAAATATTTCAGTTGATGCGTGCTAGCGGGAAAAAGGCATGCAAGAGGATTTTACCCCTCTGCCTGGCTAGGGCCAATATAGCCTGTGATGTGGACGAGATTCTCTGGCCTGTCCCAGACCAAAGACGGGATGCTGAGGCGGAATAAAAAAAATGTTGTGTGTGTTGTACTATGTAGTACATGAATTAATAAAAATGTGCCAATGTGTCCATTGGTTGTGTCTTTTGTGTTCATCATGTGAAAAGGTTTGTGAGGAGGGGAACCACAAGCAACATAACTTACCAGTTTTGGAAATGTTGTGTTGAATTTATTGCACCAGTGTGTTAGACTATGTTGTAATGTGTGTGTTTTTGAGGGCTTGTGTGTCCTGTCTGAGGGCAAAGTTTGGTTCTCTTACGAGAGGTACTCTCGTACTGCGTAAATCTTACGCTAGGGGAAAATCTCTTTTCCGCGAGATACTGAAGCCAAAAAATTATCCTTAATTTTGAAATAATGTAAAACGCGTTGCGGCAGCATGCAGACATAGGCGAGACAGCTTGCGCGCCTATTGGCTGCCCTGCGGCAACTGCAGCAGCCTATCGATAAGGCCCTATCGTGACGTCAGTACCAATGGGGGCGCTTCGCGCCCAATACGTCACGTCCCGCCGAAACGGGCGTGGCCTGGGGCTATAAATATAGCATCGAAAGGCTAGCTTACCGATTTTTCATCTCTTCAGCGGAGCTCACGCATCGCTGGATCCAGAGAGAAGAAGCCGCGCCGTGGAAAAAGCCTTTCAGCGGGACGAGTACGGTACCTGGAGTCGCTGGCCGCGCCGCCTTCAACCGCCGTTCCTGCTACGCTATCCGGCGTCATATCCTTTTCATTGCTAGTGTGTGTTCGCCGCCGCGACTCACACTCCTTCACTAAAAGAGCAGAGCGTCTTTTTTAAGATGTCTCGTCCATCCTGTGGCTCGTGCCGAGCCCCACTCAGCGACGGGGACCGCCATGTCATCTGCGTTTCCTGCCTGGGTGAAGGACATGCAGCTCTAGCGCTCGCCGACGGCGGATGCCCTCACTGCGAGCTTATGCCGATGGCGACTCTGAGGACTCGCATGGCAACCTTCCACGAGCCTGCATTTCCCGCTGTGACGCCGCGCCGTAAGAAGCGCCGTGCTCAGCGGATCCCTGAGCCTCCTCCCACCGCGAAAAGCTCGCCGGTTCGCCCGCCAGCTTCGCCGTCTGCTTCACTTGAGTCTCTCACTCCCGGACAGTGGCCGCCGTTGGCCGCCGCTTCCGCCGGAGATGACGAAGAAGAAGCGGCAGTTTTCGAGGAGGACAACTGCTCTATCCTGGCTTCAGGCAGCGAAGATTGGGCGAGCTCTGTGGACCTCCCCCCTTCTTCTGCCCGCGAGTCGTCAGGAAAACGGGCCAGTATTGAAGCTGAGCTGATGCGTCTGCTCACACAGGCCACAGAGAGCCTCGGCCTCGAGTGGTCCGCGCCCGCCGAGCCTACACGCAACCGTCTGGACGGTTGTTTCCTGCAAGGGGACCGCGTTTCTACGCCCTCAAGACCCGCCCCGTTTCTTCCTGAGCTTCACGAAGAACTGGCAAAGTCTTGGAGCGCCCCTTTCTCAGCCAGGCTGCGCTCCTCTGCTTCAGCGGCATTCTCCGTGGTGGACGGTGCCAAAGACAGAGGATACCTCGCTCTTCCTCTGGTGGAGGAGGCAGTAGCAGCCCATCTTTGCCCGCCCTCTGCTGGACGGCGGACTAAGACGGCGCTACCATCAAAAGCCTGCCGCGCTACTTCTACCCTGCACAGTCGCGCTTACACCGCCGCTGGGCAGGCTGCATCAGCGCTACACACTATGGCCACTCTCCAAATCTTCCAAGCTAACCTTCTCCGAAAGCTGGACGAGGAAGGCACGGAAGCAGTCAACGTGGCGGATTTAAGGAGCGCTACGGACCTCGCTCTCCGCGCTACAAAATCCGCTGCACAGGCCATAGGGCGGAACATGGCCTCTCTCACCGTTGCTGAGAGACACCTCTGGCTGACGCTTTCAGAAATGCCGGACTCGGAGCGCTCTGTGTTCCTCGACGCCCCCGTTTCTGCTACTGGCCTCTTCGGATCGTCCGTCAAAGATTTCGCGGACCGATTCGCCGAGGTACAAAAGACGTCGCAGGCCATGAAGCACTTTCTGCCAAAGCGCTCTAGCTCCGCATCAGGCCGCTCAAAACAGCCGTCTGCCCGCAGCTCGCAGCCGCCGCCCCCCGCCGCCGCCTCACAGCGTCGACAGGCCCGGGACCAGAGACCACGCTCTCGCTCTGCCGGCCGCCGCCCCCCACCGCGTGGGACTCGGCCGAAGATTGAGATAAAGCCTGAGGCCTCAAAGTCTTCCTAGCCAGCTTAGGAAAACGACGGTGTTCAAGCCCCGCTGCGGCCGGGCTTCCACCAAAATTTCTCGCTCGTCCAGTTCCATTACATGCGACTGTTCCAGTGTACTCTACAGTAAACAAGTCGGTTACATTACCCGCTTGCCTGTACACAAACGCCGTTTTCACGGCGACCCAGATAAATCCTGTAAAGAGTGTATTTTCTGGTATTCCGGCCACGGCCGACGGTGTTATGAGTGTAGTAAAAATGCCCACTGCCCAGTGCCCATTCCTACACCCAGACACAGCCCGCCCCACAGGGCTCGCGCACATAAAATCGACTCATGTCGATTGCGCACAGAATGTAGTGAGCGTGCCCACATCCCAGTGCCCACAAACACTACACACTGCATGTCTCTCGGTTTCTGTAAAAACGAAACCAACACACATACAGCCGACTCAGGCCGATGGTGTGTTCAGTGCAAATGTGCCCGCTGTCCTGCGCCCACATTCACTCACAGACATGACGAATCCCTCGGTTTCCCCCACGCTCGCCGTCTCTCAGCTACCTGCCGTAAGAGAGCCGAGCGCGGGCGAACCGCCCGCTGTGATCAACACACTCCCCGCCTCGAGCGCTGCAAATGCGGTGTCTATAATACAGCATACCGAAGCTCCCCGGCCGCCACTATGTCACGGCCAGAGCTCCGATCTCATTCAACCCTTAGCTATGCATGCAAATGCGTGGGCAAAGCTTCCCGGTGTATCAGAATGGGTGCTGAACATTATAGAAAGAGGCTATTCGCTACAGTTCGCTCGACGTCCCCGCCGTTGTGCGGCGCGAATCGAAACCACGGTAGAAAAGGAAGTAGCAAATGTACTTCGTACCGAAATTGCGAAACTGTTGAGCAAAGGGGCAATAGAGCCTTTATCTCAAGCTCAGAGCGAAGGGGGGCTATACAGCAGATATTTTCTGGTTCCGAAAAAAGACGGGGGTCTCAGACCCATTCTAGATCTAAGACAACTGAACGAAGCGCTTTCAAAACGCCGGTTCAGAATGCTCACAACCAAGAAAATCCTCGCGCAAATTCGCCACGGGGACTGGTTTGTGTCAATAGATCTGAAAGACGCGTATTTCCAAATACAAATAGCGTCACGTCACAGGCGATTTTTGAGATTCGCCTTCGAGGGCCAGGCTTATCAATACACAGTCCTACCGTTTGGCCTGTCCCTAGCACCCCGTACATTCACGATGTGCATGGACGCAGCCCTCGCTCCCCTGAAACTTCGGGGAATGCGAGTTTTGAACTACTTGGACGATTGGCTGGTTCTAGCTCAGTCACATACAGAGCTCATAGAACACAGAACCATTTTACTCGAACATCTCGAGAATCTGGGTCTCAAAGTCAACTGGGCAAAAAGTTCACTGTCTCCCAGTCAGAGAATATCTTTTCTGGGCACAGAACTGGACTCGCTGTCAATGACAGCTCAAATATCGCTACAGCGCAGATTGACTATTCAGCGCATGACAGAAACCTTCCGCCGCGGCACTATAGTCCCGCTAAAGAAGTTTCAAAGGATGCTCGGTCTCATGGCAGCAGCATCTACAGTTCTCCAGCTGGGTCTGCTTCGCATGCGCCCACTGCAGTTCTGGCTACAAGCGCGAGTACCGCGTCGAGCGTGGACTTCAGGTCTCTTTCGCCTCAAGGTCGATCAAAAATGCGTCTCAGCACTGATACCCTGGAGAGCGACCGACTGGTACCAGTCAGGTGTAAGCCTGGGGACTTCCTCGAGTGTGAAGGTGGTGTCCACGGACGCCTCCACCTCGGGATGGGGAGCACTGCTCGAGGGCAGACCGTTTTTCGGCCAGTGGTCAGAACGGGAAAAGCTTCTGCACATAAACTGCCTGGAAATGATGGCAGTCGACAACGCGCTGAGGCGCTTTCGTCCCCAAATAGCAGGACACCACGTCTTGGTCCGCTCGGACAACATGTCAGTGGTAGCCTACATAAATCGCCAGGGAGGCATCACATCCCGAAACCTGTACAGGTTAGCGAAACGCCTCCTGGTATGGGCTCAGCACAATTTGCGCTCGCTCAGAGCAGCGCATGTGCCTGGCCACCTGAATGTGGGACCAGACAGACTGTCCAGGAACAATGTTCCAGCAGGAGAATGGTCACTGCATCCGCAGACAGTCCAACTGCTGTGGCAGACATTCGGCAGGGCAAAGATAGACCTGTTTGCGTCTCAAGAAAACGCTCACTGCCCGGAATTTTTCTCCAAGAGCAAGGATGCGCTGGCCCACGTCTGGCCCCGCTGCCTGCTCTATGCTTTTCCCCCCATCGCGCTCCTACCTCAGGTATTAGAGCGGATCAGGGAAAGCAGATGCTCAGTGCTACTAGTGGCTCCGTTCTGGAAGAACCAGGCTTGGTTCCCAGTTCTTATGCAGCTGACGAGTGCTGCCCCATGGCCAATACCAGTGAGGAGGGACCTCCTCTCTCAAGCCAGGGGCTCGATCTGGCATCCTCGCCCGGAGCTTTGGTCCCTACATGCGTGGGCCATCAACGGGTACCCTCTGACCTCCCAGAGGGAGTGTTAAACACGATCATGCAGGCTAGAGCTCCCTCTACGAGACGGCTCTATTCCTCAAAATGGTCAGTGTTCTCCAGCTGGTGCACAGCACGCGGCTTTTCACCCCTGGACTGTGGAGTGGCGGAGGTTCTCTCCTTCCTACAAGAGCTACTGGATGAAGGCAGAGCCCCATCCACGCTCAAAGTCTATGTGGCGGCTATAGCAGCGTTTTCTAAACCAACGCTTGGTCAGTCACTAGGAAGGAACGATCTGGTCATTCGGTTCCTTAGAGGAGCTAAGAGGTTAAATCCTCCCAGACCTCCCTCAGTTCCCATATGGGACCTTTCTACGGTCTTGGAGGCCATGAAGGGTGCCCCATTTGAGCCAATCCAATCAATAGATATCAAACACTTGTCTTTCAAAACGGTGTTTCTTCTGGCTCTCGCTTCAGTGAAGCGCATAGGGGACTTACAAGCGCTCTCAGTGAGCGCGACGTGTATGGAGTTTGGGCCAAATGACTCGAAAGTCATACTCAAACCAAGGCACGGGTACGTCCCTAAATCCCTCAACACACCGTTCAGGGCCCAGGTGATTTCCCTGTCTGCCCTGCCGGTCTCTAACGAGGAGAAGGACACCAGCTTCCTTTGCCCGGTCAGGGCGTTAAGGGCTTATGTGTCCCGCACGTCTGTTTTCAGACAGACGGAGCAGCTCTTTGTTTCACTCTACGGACGTTCTAAGGGACTCGCCGTGTCGAAACAGAGTCTATCCAGATGGATAGTCGATGCTATAGCGCTAGCTTACACCTCTAAGGGCTTGCAGTGCCCATTAGGTGTCAGAGCGCACTCCACGAGAGGCGTGGCCTCGTCGTGGGCTTGGTCTAGTGGGATTGCCTTGCAAGATATCTGTATGGCGGCAGGCTGGGCCTCCCCGTCTACATTTATAAGGTTTTATAACCTAGAGGTTCCCGCTCTGCAAGCTAAGCTGCTTTCAGTCTAAAAATCGGTACTGTCTGCCCCGAGTGCGTCCGGCCCAGAATACCGAAATGGCTTGAGCAACGCTCGATCGCGCAGCTCTATGGGCAGTGTGTAAGACCCACTATATTCATCAGTCCAGGCCGGGGTCGCCCTGACTGAATAAAATACCATCACTATAACTGTTTCTTATAGGATGCTACATTATAGGAATGATGCTATTCTAGCCACTCTTCCTGGGCTCTCTGTGAGTCACTTATGATCATGTACTACATGAGCCCGGACACTTGCCCTTGGGACTTTGGTGCTGGATCTTAGCATGCACGGCGTTTTACACTGTTTCCCCTAGCGTAAGATTTACGCAGTACGAGAGTACCTCTCGTAAGAGAACGTACTCGGTTACTAACGTAACCTCCGTTCTCTCTAGAGAGGAAACGAGTACTGCGTATCTTGCCGTGCCTGCGCACGCTCCGGTTCGCTCCGGCGATGAAAAACCGGTAAGCTAGCCTTTCGATGCTATATTTATAGCCCCAGGCCACGCCCGTTTCGGCGGGACGTGACGTATTGGGCGCGAAGCGCCCCCATTGGTACTGACGTCACGATAGGGCCTTATCGATAGGCTGCTGCAGTTGCCGCAGGGCAGCCAATAGGCGCGCAAGCTGTCTCGCCTATGTCTGCATGCTGCCGCAACGCGTTTTACATTATTTCAAAATTAAGGATAATTTTTTGGCTTCAGTATCTCGCGGAAAAGAGATTTTCCCCTAGCGTAAGATTTACGCAGTACTCGTTTCCTCTCTAGAGAGAACGGAGGTTACGTTAGTAACCGAGTACGTTTTTCAGCAAGAGTGAATGGTTATGAGTATAGAGCTTCATTTTGACCTGAAAATATGATGTTTGGGGAATTGGGTGAGACGTTGTGGATTTGTGTTTACTGTTTTGAGAATACGAGGCATAGTTTCAAGAAATGTGTTTAAGCAATCGAGAAAAACTGTAAACACTATAACCAGGCTTTTGAACTAAAATTTCAAAACCATATCATTTATCAAAAGAGTAGATAGGAGCAGTAACGTGCGGTGAAGTCTTGTCATGGGTAGGCTTGCAATTCTGACTTTATAACATGCAATTGCGACTTTATTTCATGCAATTCTGACTTTATATCTTGCAATTCTGACTTTATAACATGCAATTGCGACTTTATTTCACGCAATTCTGACTTTATATCTTGCAATTCTGAGAAATAATGACAGAATTGCGAGATGTAAACTCGCAATTGTGAGATAAAAAGTCGCAATTATCTTTTAAAATGTTTTATTCTGTGGCGGAAACAAGCTTCCATACCTCCTGGCCTCTTCCTCCCATCCATCCTCCCTGACGCGTACCGTTACGGTAGGGCCGGCCCAGCTATCGGTAGGCGCCGGCGGTGCCGCGGTAACCTACCTGAGAAAACGTTTTGGAAAAGACGGGCTATGGACCCAACCAACTCTATAGGAGGGGAGGGGAGAACTCCCTCTCATGGTACAACCCATGCAGAGGCTGCGCGCTGCGGTGTCAGAATGCAGAACGTGTGTAGCCTAATGTAACTAACGTGACAAATGTAAAAAAAAAAAAAAAAAAATCCTCGACCGGCCCAAAAGTGAAGCGGCCCACCGGGAATTCTCCCGATTCTCCCGATTACCCACCCCGGGCCTGTTGACAGCCAACGCTAGGCGCCGCTAGATGCTAAGAGCGAGTGGATCACGTGACATGAAGCAAGCTCGCGAGGCTGAGTCCCAATTCGCCTACTTATACTACGACCTAAAAGTATGTACTTTTTTTGTGACGAAAAAGTACATACTTTTGAGTGTGTAGCAAAAGAGTATGCACGTTCTGGGACATACTTCGATGACGTCATGCAACGTAAACGAGAACGTGGTTGCCTAGTTACGCACACCGCTACTGTTAACAAAACATTTTACATTTCATTCATTCTTATATATCCAATATAATTTTATTTACTATTCCCATTTTTTTCCACAATACATTGACAATGTGTTTTAGGAGTGAAGCAGGGCGTCGTCGTAGATCAACCAAACGCAGGTCGTTTGTGAGGCGGCTGGTTCTGACGTTCATGTGCAAATGTGTGTAACGAAAGCTACTTATTTTCTGAGTTAAAATATTTAAAGTTTATAGTGTAACTATTGTTTAACGTATGTTATACTTAATCTTATACTTATGTATAATACTTAAAAATACCCTGATGAAAATGAACCATGCTTTTACTATAGTAAAAGTGTAGTAACCATGTTTCTTTGGTTGGACTGATAAAGTTAACATTTGTACAGCCACAGTATTACTACAAATAAGTCAGACAGAAACATCAAAAGAAATACATAAAAAAGACACTTGCATGACACTGTAACGTTACTAGAGCCTTTTTATTTATTGTTTTGTAGCCTGCAATGAGGCGCTCAGTATCTTCATCGGACCCTACAAGATAAACACGGTACTTTTTTGGCACAACATAAACCCATTCATATTACGAGACAATAAAATATAACTTTAATTAGGGTTAAACATTTGAATTCTTACACTTAAAAACTGAGGGCGCATCTCCGCTGCTGCATCCGACTGCAATGTCTACATCACCACCACCATCACCACAAAGCTCCTCCCTCCCGCACGCAATGGGTTGTGGGCAATATTAGCCGTTAGAGTGTGCACTGATCTGCACTTCGAATTCTAACCGGAAATAGTAGACCATCCGGGAATCTTTGGAATACTCATTTCAACATACTACAATTTGGGACGTACTAATTCTAGTTTCGCATACTATTTAGGACGGATAGTATGCGAATTGGGACTCAGCATCGGTCTCTGCCTCAATGTTGATAATTCAAGACAGCATGAGAACTGACTGCGCATGCGCAAATCTACGTAAACTATGTTCTATGGACCAAAGAGGCACTGCTAACCTCTGCCTCAATGGCCATGGCCTTGAATTTCCTGCATGAAACAATGGTTTTAGGAGCAAACAATGGCAAAATGAGTATATTATATGTGTATTCCTGAAATTTTTTGTTACAAAAATTTATATTTGGAATAAAATAAATGCAATTAATAATGTGGTGAATTAATAAAGCTCTTGGAATTAATAAATGTAATGTCAACATTTCCTTTGGTGAGGCACTGCCTACCCTGACTGCACGTCCCTGGATAGGAGTGGAGGAAGAGGTGAAGGAAGAGGATGAGGAAGGTGAAGGGGAAGGGCAAGGCCAAAGAGACAAGCAGTGCCACTCTAGTTGCCCATGTCTTTGTCATGGATCATGGAACATACCAAATGATGTTAAAGAAGGGAGTTTGCAACTAAATGTAATTTACTTGAGGTTCTGACAAAATATTCTATTTAAATGTTATAAATGAGTCTATTTATAGGCTAAATGTCTAAAATGTTATTAATTAGTCTACTAAAAATATGTAGGCCTGTTAATTTAAAGAAATTAATTGTGTTCAAAATAGTTTAAAATGAATGAATGAAGACTCGTTTCTTCCAGACTTTTTGAAGGAATCTCTTGAATGAATGATTCAATACTTTCTTTTTCTTTTTTACAATTGCTAACAAGTGTTTATCAATACTTAAAGTACTTTTTCTTAACTCTTAACACACCTACATCACACAGCTAGCCAAATAGTTAATTTTCTCACCAAAACCACATTGTTAAATACAAACTCTAAATTTCAAAACACTAAAACCCTTTTTCTCAAAACACAGCAAACCCGACTCAAATCGAATCACTCGGTCAAAACACTAGCACAAATTTTCTATCCATTATGAAATCATAGCGCAATGTCTGTCAAAATACTAAAAATTGATGGCATTGTGAAAACTGCATTAGGGCTCGCAAGTCCATGGCGTGGGCAGAGTGACAACTGACCAAGGTGGAGCCTATAGAAGTAATTCAACACAAAAGGTCAAGCAATATCCACACTATCATTATGAGATTTCTTTTTCCACAATACATAACATTTCAAACCATCTATACAGAAAGTCATACTGTACTGCATGTATTTTCAAAAAAGTACTCATTGTTTCAAGAGTTGGTTGAAAATCATGCTGTAATACATAATGCTATAAAGCTATATAATGATATAATGCTTTAGTCTTTATATCCACAATGAGTAAGCCAAAGGCAACAGTGACAGGTAAAGAAAACTCCAGATGTAAATACTGAGAAAAAACCTTGGGAGAAACCAGGCTACATAGCTACCAATTCTCCTCTTGCTATATAGTCTGAACATTTGGAAAATTTTCAATGGTAGTTACTATCTTGATTCAGGTGTTAGGTTCAAGTTTAATTGTGCGACAGTGAGTAATATTGTTTTCTCTGTGGCCCAGATGATGAAGGCAGTGGCAGCTGGGAAGTATGCTGAAGTGCAGTCATTCCTTGTGTCACCCCATCCCACACCGTCTGTGAAGTCCATTGTGGAAGCGACTGGGCATCATCATTCTCAACATAACTTGGCAGGACAGAGCTTCTGTGGTAAAGATAAATATAGTTTAGGAACTGATACCATAATAATTGTATCCCCTCTACCTTAGTGGTCCGTGTACTTTTTTATCATTTCATTTCCTGTTTGGAATGGAATAACGAGAAATGAAAACACGCTCGTTTATTCGTTTTTTAGTCTAGTTTAAAAAACGAAAAATTAGATTTTGGCTCGATTTTTCATTTTTCGTTTGTGGTTTACAAATCGGTTTATGGGTTCGATATTTCATTTGCACACGTGGGCGGCGCTGAAACGCCCCTTTATCTGATTGGTCAAACGCTCCGCCTTCTGTATGCTACGAGCTTTTCTTTCGAGGTGGCAGGCAGGGGTGCGTTTCCCGAAAGCATCGTTAGCCAACTATGGTCGCAAGTTCCGTCGTTATCAGCATAGTTCAACGAGTCTGTGTTTCCCGAAACCATCGTTCCAACGAACATTCGCAAACAGCATCGCAAAGTTGTGTGGTTGGAACGACAGCTCTCGAGCTGTGGTTAGAAGCATAGTTTCTAGATTGCATGACATGTGGACTAAATAAATCCGAATCTTGAGCAAAATAAGCAAGCTGTCATTCAGTACAACCTGTGTCTTTTATTTAGAATACATACAAATGTTTTAAGTCTTTGAGTTCTCTTACGAGAGGTCTCTCGTACTTGCGTAAGTATCTTACGTTAGGGGAAAACCTCTTTTCCTCCCCCAAACTCCCTGGGAAGATAAAAAGGTCTAAAAGCCACTGACAAGAGTTCATAATCCGGAGTACATACCTGTTCACATATACGAAATCGAGTGGCCCACCTATTATCCACATAGATACACAGACCTCCTCCAACTGCTTTTTGAGATGCGGCTACATTTCTGTCCGCTCTTATCATTGTATATCCACTTATGTCGATGTCCTGTATTCCATCCTTTAGCCAGGTCTCAGTAAAACATATCAAGTTACTTTGTCTGAAATCGCTGTCATATTTCGCTTTCAATAGCAGTTCATCGGTTTTACTTCTTAGGGACCGTACATTTGAGAGGGTGATTACAGGTAAAGGAGGTTTATGGCCTCTTCTTTTTAATCTCTGTCGCACCCCACCTCTAGATCCTCGTTTCTTCTATGAAATCCTGTTCCATGTCCTTGTCCTAGAATTCCTTAAAAGCTCTTTGCAATCTTCAGGCAATTGCACTTGAGGACAAACATTCGGAAGATACGGGATTAATAAAAGGAGTTCCTCCCGGGTGTACATGTGAGCTCCGCTTACGGCGTTCACCTCCGAACCGATCGCCACTAATAACTTCAACAGATATACAATCGCCCAATATATACTATAGATATACTTGCGTACGCTAGGGGAAAACCTCTTTTCCTCGAGATATTGAAGCCAAAAATTATCCTTAATTTTGCAATAATGTAAAACGCATTGCAGCAGCATGCAGACCATAGACTGTAAAAAAATATGGAGGTAGTGTCCATGACGTCACCCGTAGGTTTCTGAAGAGCATTTTTTAAGCCTAAAGTGGGCGGAGCCGGCCGTCGCCATCTTGGCTTCACGTCACTCCCGGATAACAGAAAATGGGCAAAGAGGCGGGGCGGGTGGGGAGGTAATGCTATGCTATATGCTACTGACAGTACCAAGTCTGCGACTGCACAGGGCCTCGCACTAAAGTGACAGTTGATGATGTAAAGCCAATTAAAAGTTCCTGTTTTTGCCCTTCGAAATATTATAATAGTTAAAAGACATGGCAACAAGTGAGACTGTGTATCGTGATTCTGTACTATTCTGCTAGTTGAAAATGTATATGCAGTAACTATTACTCTGAGAGAGTGTGTGACAGTGATTTATGTGCATACATGTCAGTCACTCTTTTTTTATAGTGTATGGTCCGTCAGCGCGGCATCGCTCGTCAAGTTCGTAGAGAGCTTATTCAGTCCATTTTAAATTCTGATTTTGGCCGCCTCTCAAATGGGTTAAACCACACTGTAATCCCAAACAGTTGTACTAGCTCATAACTATTAAGGTCATAACAGTCAAATGTCGTTGTGCAGTTGACCAAACTATAAAGTGTTGAGCTCTGTTGAGATTTATGCCACTTTAATTGAATAGGGCTCAATATTTTACAGCTAATTTGTGTGGAACGCTCAAAAAGTTTAGGAACCATACAGTAGTGTCATGACGTTATCGACGTCATGACGTTCTGGTGGGTGGGTCTGATCTCTCCCTCAGGAAAGCGGAGTCAGCCATCTTGAATTTGCCTTGATGCGGGGAAGTTTTGGCCAGCCCATGTGGATGTGGAACACAGTTTAATTTGTTTTTATTTGTTTGGAATGCGCACTTTTATCCCCCCGCTTCAAACCACCACCACCTCAGTTATTTTCATTAGTCTTATTGCCCTCGTTTTCTTAAGCGCCGTCTTATCATCAGCCCTGATTTGGTAAGTAACTCTAACGTTTTTTTATATTTTATATATATATAAACGGTTCTAAAAATATGTGAATATGTGTTGTAAATAGTTTACAAATCCAAGTAATTATAATTTTAGAAGTTGTTGAATGTGACAAATACGTTGACGTTAAGTTAACGTTACCTTACTTCATCTTACAACGGTGTAAGTTAACGTTAACGTTATCAGCGGTTTCCTGGATGAACTACATCTCCTATAATGCATGTTTGCCCGGGACATTGATGGTGGAGGAAGGTCCATGAGTTTGAACTCTCACTGTCTATGGAACTCTCTGGCGCGGAGGCCGAAAGCATAACGTTATCCCTGCTTCCCAGTTTCTGCCGGTGGTTGTTTTCGCTGTTCGCCGTTAATGCATGTGCGTACTTTGAGTAACGTTATACTTATTTCAATAAGTGTCCGCGTTACACAGTCAATATTTTACGTTGTCGAGCTGTGTGTATGTGTGTGCTAGCGTGAAACGAACAATGCTAAACAACATAATGTGAGTGTGTTATGATGCTAATCAGGCCTGTGTTTTTATTTCTTCGTAGGCTCAAGTATGTGGTTGTGAGATCATCTCGAAATCCTTTTAACAGTTCAGGTAGGATGTATTATGAAATAGTGTTAATAACAATTGGTTTTATTTTATGTGTTTCCATAGTCATTCTTTTGCTATTTCTCTAAATGTTTTTATCTCAACTGTGGGATCCACAGTTGATCACTTGAACCCTTTATTAATACTTTGTTAAAAACAACAACAACATAAATAGCAGATCTTATTGTGCCAGATTTGGAAACTTTTTTTTATCTGTATATTCACTTTTTTAAATTTCATTTATCATTATGTATTATTTTTAAAATCATCTTTGTGCGTATGTTGTGTACAGATATCGGACTACAAAGAGTGCTACAGAGAGTCAGCGTTTCACCATCAGACAGATGCCAATAGGTGAGTTTTGTAAAATTGTGTACTAATTTGAATAAAAAAAATAAAAATAAACGAAAGATTTTCGCCCTGAATTATTCACAATGTTTAGGTTTTTTGCAGCAGAACAGACTTAATCAAATTACTGATGTGTTGTCGACTGGTTGGCATACTCATTCCCCCCCTCATTCAAAATTGTACACACATTTTAACTTAAAAAATAATAATAATAATAATTTTTGCAGAGTTCCACCGAATTAACGCTAACCTGCGCATTCAATTCTACAAGGAGCTGGACAGACACACGCCTAAACGCATCACCTTGTTCAGAGACAAGGCCACCAAGACTGGCAAGATAGCAGAGGAGCCAAGCTCATGAGGATTTATGACCTTCAGGTGAATTTTTAACTTGGCATGATTCAGAAACAGATTATTAACATATTGTTTGCAGAGAACTGTAAGAAGCCATAGTGTGAATTGCCTCGACTGTGCCCCGAGGTTAAGTGATTATGCCATGAACACAACATTGTCATCTCATCAGAGATAAACATCTTGACAAGATGTATTCTATCAGAAAGAGGAACCTTCAATTTGAAGAAGTCCAAATAACTACTGTTTTCGTAAAATTTGAATTACAATTTTAAGTTTTTTCCTTTGTGAGTTATTAAAGTATTTACAATAGAAAGTTATTAATTTGAAAAATGTTTTACTGAAGAAATGGTGACCCAAAATACTGAATCTACCATCTATAGCAATTACCACCATCAGAATATGGCGCTATTTAACTTTTCGATTTTTTTTTAAAGTGTTTGCTCTGCATTTGTGTAATTACTATTGTAATGGATATTTTTTTTGGTCCATCTAGGAACAACGTGATGTAAATATGAGACGGGCCCTCGTCCTTCGTGCACTTCCTGTGTACCTTCGTGAAGATGCCTTCAAGCTCTTCAGGACCTGTAATGTAAGTGTACTGGCCTCACTATCAATCCCTTTGTCTAGCTATTCAATCAGCTTAAACATATGACATCACTCAAAGAACTCTAGGAGAACCAGTGGGGTATTCCAGAAAGCAGGTTATGTGAAAACTCAGAGTGAATTCTGAGATGAGGGAAACTCTGAGTTATCCATTCCAGAGGGAAACCCTAACACTAACCCAGGACCAGCTCCTCTGCCTCTGTCGGACGTGGCAGAAAATGTCTGCTTCCTGTTTTCTCCCCTGTTGCCATGGTGAATCACAGCTCCATTGATGATGGCTTTTTACTAGTCGTCAGGCACGAACTCAACTCAGAGTTAACATACTCAGAGTCGACTTACCTAACTCAGATCAGCTGTTCTGGAACTGAAAACTCAAGAGTTTCACTTCACAGGGTAAGTCAACTCAGAGTTCAGGGTTAGGCTCAGAGTTTGTTGAACCTCCTTTCTGGAATACCCCCCAGGACCTGTTTATGAAGTTTACTTGAGTTGTTATTCTGTAAACTGACATGTAGAAATTACATAAATGAAAGGGTAAGTATAAAGCATTCCACTAAACACAAAGTATGCTAACAGATAGGTGTGAAACTAACATAAGATATAAGCATATGTACAGAAAATAGTTTAAACATATGGCTTAGTTGCAGTCTAAGTGCTAAGTGACAGTAATGTTTAGACATCTTTAGCATGATTTGTATCCTTGAGGGGCTGAACTCATTCTTGTATTATTTGTGTTTTATAGTCAGCAGATGGTCCAGACCTCACCGACACTCCGGTGGCTCTCCTGACAGTCGTCACGGATGACCCTACTGATGCGGCCCTCTTCAGCCCTGAGAGCATCTGTATTGTCGTGGAGGATGAAATACTTGTGAGTGGTCCCACAAATCTGGCTGACTCATTTCTCCTGCTCTTTGGGTACGTCTATGCACTAGACCTACAGTACCCAAAGAACCTCGAGCTTACATTCACATTTATCCAAAAAGTTGTGATGTGTCTTGAGGACAACAAACCACTGAAAGGGCGTCTACTGACGCTGAAGAATGATTTGTTCAATGAGTGAATCACTGTAGAGAATTGAGGAAGTTTTTGTTTTTTTCCCCCTCTTTACAAATGTAATCATTTGCCTCTTCTACCTCAGATTTAAGATGTGACACTGTTTGCCTCTTCTACCTCAGATTTAATACATTGATTGTTAATAGATAAATATCACAACATTGATGTATTGCCCAGCCCACGTTGTGGGAAACGACTGTTCAATTCATGCACTATACATTTTTAATGTTCTGTTGCCTAATACCTACCTTGATGCACTAACTTGATGTTGCCAGTGAAGTACGGCACAGTAGAAACCAGTACTTTATTTAAATGTTTTATTTTAAAAAAGTGAGTTGCAGCCTTCAAGGTACAGTAAGTGCCAAAATGTTTTTAAACAGTGTTAAATGGCTCCACATTCTAATAGTTGTCATTGCTGTTGAGGATGGATTATACTTAGAATCTTATTGAATTTTATCATGAATCCTTTGTGAGTTTTAATCATAATGTTTACTGAATAATGTGAGATGGAGACCCAAAATACTGAATCTACCCTCTGTAGCAATGACCACTATCAGAATATGTAACTATTAACACTTAATGTACTTTAAAACACATTTTGTTTTTATGGATTCATTTCCTTTTCCTTTTGTTTTAA
The DNA here is from genome assembly GCA_021554675.1 of Leuciscus idus. Lineage (NCBI taxonomy): Eukaryota > Metazoa > Chordata > Actinopteri > Cypriniformes > Leuciscidae > Leuciscus > Leuciscus idus. The sequence continues at coordinate 23,034,743 of CM038628.1, forward strand.
TTTATCACAAGCACTTTGTTTTGACTGAGCTCCTTTGATTCGTGCCTTTTAAAAAGCGCATTTTGTTAAATAAAAAAAAATTGTTAAATTGTCACTGTGGTGTCACTTTCATGTTTTCTAACATTATTAGCTGATTATAATTGTGTAGTGGGCCGACATCAGTATTTCAGTTTAGAATTAATTTTGAGTGCATGTCCCACATTATGAGTTGAAAATTGAGTGTATTTCCCACATTATATGAGTTGAAAAATATTGAAAATTTTGAGTGAATTACTCCCTAATTATAAGTTGAGGAATATCAATATTTATAAGGTAACATTGAGATAATTTAAGGCAACTGGAAATGTAATTTTTATTTTATGTAAACTTAAAACTTTTAAAAACATCACTAAAATATTTTTGTGTAATCTGTTACAAAATAATTTTTGAGTTCTGTGAACTTATTAGGGTTTACAGTGCATAGATATATTAACGTTACCTATGAAGTTCAAGTAAATGCGCTGGAAATCCGCGCTCATGTAAGGATGTGCATTTATTGCATGGACGGAGAAAGCGCAGACAACTGCAGGTTTTAATCTGACGGTACATAAGCATATTATAATCTATCTGTTCCGTGAGAACAGAACGAACGAGCCTTTATTGACGTTTTTAAATCTGAAAACTCCAAAAAGCAACAAAATTGTCAGACATCCATTAGTGCATGTTCACAGAGGAAAACAACTGAAATACAGCGCTGTATACAGCGTCGATACTCGACGACAACGACGGAATCCAAAGCCATGGGCGAAGTAATGGGTGTATTAAATTGTATGAAATAATCCCGAAAAAAAGCACAAACACTGCAGATATGGCAAGTTCAGCAACTAACATTTGCTGAGGTGAAGTGACGGCTAGACTAACAGCAGACAAACGGCTTGCATTGACATCAGCGGCAATCCACCTGTCACTCAAGTGGACACACCCTTAATTATGCAGAACTTTAAATATTAATCAACTAAACGGATGAGTTATAAAAAAATTCACCCCCCTCACAGTTGTCATGAAGGGCAAAATTAGCTGTATAGACCAAAGCCACATACAGACACCAGGCTGTAAACACGTTTTTTTCTGCTGTAAAATTTGGCATTTTAACATGGGGGAGATACAGATTTGACTCACTTTTGACACCAGCCTCAAGCGGCCAGTCAACGAATTGCAGTTTAACTCACTTCCGTGTTGGTTTCAAGAGAGAGACGGGGAGGTTGCCGCTTGATGCAGACATGGGCGAGACAGCTCGCGTGCCCATTGGCTGCTCTGCGGCAACTGCACCAGCCTATCGATAGAGGCCCCTCATGACGTCAGAACCAATGAGGGTGCGCACGATCTGGTCATTCGCTTCCTTAGAGGAGCTAAGAGGCTGAACCCTCCCAGACCTCCCTCAGTTCCCGTTTGGGACCTTTCCACGGTTCTGGAAGCCATGAAAGGTGCCCCATTCGAGCCAATACAGTCAATAGACCTGAAACTCTTGTCTTTCAAAACAGTGTTTCTTCTGGCTCTCGCTTCAGTGAAGCGCATAGGGGATTTGCAAGCGCTCTCAGTGAGCGCGACGTGTATGGAGTTTGGGCCTAATGACTCGAGAGTCACACTCAAACCAAAGCACGGATATGTTCCTAAATCCCTCAATACACCGTTTAGGGCACAGGTGATCTCCCTGTCTGAAGAGGAAGGGGACGCAGGCTTCCTTTGCCCGGTCAGGGCGTTAAGGGCCTATGTGTCTCGCTCATCTGTTTTCAGACAGACGGAGCAGCTCTTTGTTTTGTTCAGCGGACGTTCTAAGGGACTAGCTGCGTCAAAACAGAGTCTATCCAGACGGATAGTTGATGCTATAGCGCTAGCTTTCACATCCAAGGGCCTGCAATGCCCGATAGGTGTCAAAGCGCACTCCACAAGAGGCATGGCCTCGTCGTGGGCTTGGTCCAGTGGGATTGCCTTGCAAGATATCTGTATGGCGGCAGGCTGGGCCTCCCCGTCTACATTTATAAGGTTTTATAACCTCGAGGTTCCCGCTTTGCAAGCTAGGTTGCTCTCGGTTTATTTTTCAGTATTGCCTGCCCGATGCTATCGGCTCAGGATGCTGAAACTGCTAGAGCGTCGATCACTGATCGTCTGTATACTTCTGTGGGCAGTGCGTAAGTCCCCCATATTTATCAGTCCAGGCCGAGTTCGCCCTGGCTGTGTGGAACACTTGATATAACATGCTCTTATCAGAGCTCCATATTACAGGAATGATGCTATTCTAGCCCCTCTTCCCGGATTCTCTGTGAGTCCCTTGTGATTAGGCACTGTATGAGCCCCGGGCACCTGCCCTTGGGACTTTAGTGTTATGTCTCAAGCACGCACAGCGTTTTACATTGTGTTCCCCTAGCGTAAGATACTTACGCAAGTACGAGAGACCTCTTGTAAGAGAACGTACTCGGTTACTAACGTAACCTCGGTTCTCTCTAGAAGAGGGAACGAGTACTTGCGTATCTTGCCGTGCATGCGTCATGTTCTGATTCGCTTCAGCGATGAAAAACTGACCAAACCAGCCTCTCTGGGCCGTATTTATAGCCCTAGCCCCACCCGCTTTCGGCGGGACATGACGTAATGGGCGCGAAGCACCCTCATTGGTTCTGACGTCATGAGGGGCCTCTATCGATAGGCTGGTGCAGTTGCCGCAGAGCAGCCAATGGGCGCGCAAGCTGTCTCGCCCATGTCTGCATGCTGCTGCAATGCGTTTTACATTATTGCAAAATTAAGGATACTTTTTGGCTTCAATATCTCGAGGAAAAGAGGTTTTCCCCTAGCGTACGCAAGTATATCTATAGTATATATTGGGCGATTGTATATTGAAGTTATTAGTGGCGATCGGTTCGGAGGTGAACGCCGTAAGCGGAGCTCACATGTACACCCGGGAGGAACTCCTTTTATTAATCCCGTATCTTCCGAATGTTTGTCCTCAAGTGCAATTGCCTGAAGATTGCAAAGAGCTTTTAAGGAATTCTAGGACAAGGACATGGAACAGGATTTCATAGAAGAAACGAGGATCTAGAGGTGGGGTGCGACAGAGATTAAAAAGAAGAGGCCATAAACCTCCTTTACCTGTAATCACCCTCTCAAATGTACGGTCCCTAAGAAGTAAAACCGATGAACTGCTATTGAAAGCGAAATATGACAGCGATTTCAGACAAAGTAACTTGATATGTTTTACTGAGACCTGGCTAAAGGATGGAATACAGGACATCGACATAAGTGGATATACAATGATAAGAGCGGACAGAAATGTAGCCGCATCTCAAAAAGCAGTTGGAGGAGGTCTGTGTATCTATGTGGATAATAGGTGGGCCACTCGATTTCGTATATGTGAACAGGTATGTACTCCGGATTATGAACTCTTGTCAGTGGCTTTTAGACCTTTTTATCTTCCCAGGGAGTTTGGGCAAATAACAATTATTTTAGTATGTTCCTGGACCGGATCATGTGAAAGCCGGGAACAAAATAGCAGAATGTTTTAATGAAGCACTGGCCCACTCACCTGAGCAACCAGTATTGATTCTGGGGGATATGAATTCATGTGATCTGTCAACTTTTTTACCTGCTCTACATCAATATGTTGGTTGCCCGACTAGACTCTCGCGTATCTTAAAGGGGACATATCATGCTAAATGCACTTTTTCAGCCCTTAAATGCATTTTGTTGTATATTTGGAGTGTTTAGAAGTACAGAAAAGATGAAATTATTCTCTTCAGGTGCTTCGTTGATATCTTTATATTCTGTTTTGGTCATATTTTTCAACCGGTTCAGATTTTTCTGTTATCTATGACGTTTTTTGAACTATCACGTCACAGTATTTGCAGCGGAACTGCCAAATAAGGACATTGACTTCCGGCCCAACACTTCGAGCAATCCGCCATTATTATTTCTCGCTGCAATTTTGTAGTCCAAGCTAAAGGATGCAGAAGTTACGAGAGGGTAAGTTAAAATGTTCGGTTGTTGGATGTAGTAACCCACACGCTTCATTACACCGTCTAATTTAGATGAACTGCCGCGCTTGTGACAGGAGCATGTTTAACTGAAAGAACGAGCAGAGAGAGAGACCCGGTCGCGCGCGCGCTCACTCTCTCTCTTCAGAGCCAGGCGAAAGTGTAAACAAGACATCACCGTCTCCAAACTAGACGCTGTCTTGCTCTCTCTCCCTCGGACATATTAATCAAAATAAATCGACACGGTGGTAAAAGGTCGGAAGACCAAAGTTTCATGTGTAAATACAGTACACACCATTGCGATACATCCATATGAAGACGTTGTTCTGCAGGTTCGTCGTCTTCATTTTCATCTCGCTCCGGCTCTGGCTCGAACATGTAAGGCTGGCTGGACAAGTCTTCCGTTGTTGACATTTTGTTAATAACGTGTGTATAAAAGTTTCTGTGCGCTAGATAATCCTATCTCTGCTACCAGACTACAAAAATGGCCGAACGGGGTGGAGTTGAACCGAGTGTCACCGCTACAACCTGGAGAGGGGGCGGGGTATGAAGTGTCTCAATATTATTTAAAGAGACCGCACCAAAACGAGTTGCTTTCAGAAGCACATTAGAAAAGGGGTAAAAAAGGGGCCTGTGGAGCTATAATAATGAGGAATTCAGACCCAAGCATTGCAGTTCCGCTTTATATAGACTACAAATGTATGATTTATATGTAAAAAGGAACAATTTAAAAGCATGATATGTCTCCTTTAATGTTATGGCAATATTGCCGAAGGATACAAAGCCATCTGTCGCCCCCCTCTGGGGAAGTCGGACCACAATATTGTACATTTATTTCCCAGATATCGGGCCAAGATTAAACGAGAGAAACCGACTGTGAAACAAGTACATTTGTGGACTGAACGGAGCAAAGAACAACTGAGAGACTGTTTTGAACAGACGGACTGGCAATTGTTTTTTAATGCTAATGACAATGTTCATGATATCACTGAAAGTATTACGTCCTACGTACATTTTTGTGAGAGCAACTGTGTTGAAACAAAAACTGTATGTATATACCCAAACAATAAGAATTGGTTTACAAAAGATTTAAAAGTATGCCTCAATGAGAGGAAGGTAGCCTTTACGACGGGGGATAAGGTACTAGTTAGAGAGAAAAATAGAGAACTTAGGGGGAAAATTAAAAGTGCTAAACTAGAATATAAAAATAAAATTGAAAGTAAGTTCTATAAGGGTAATGTAAAGCAAGCTTGGGAGGGACTGAATGTGATGATGGGAAGGAAGGGAAAGAAAACGAATCCCATTCAATCTCATAATGCATCTTTTGCTGATGAACTAAATGTATTTTTTGGCAGATTTGACACTGGTGAATGTAGCACTGAGGTTGATAGGATCTGTTCTGATATCCCCTTATGAAAACATTACCCTGGAAGAACATGAAATTGCATACTGCTTGTCCCGCACAAAATTAAATAAGGCACCTGGACCTGATGGGTTGAATGGGCGTGTACTAAAGGATTGTGTTTATCAATTGACCGGGGTCTTTACACAGTTATTCCAGCTTTTGTTAAATACACGAATAGTACCAAACTTATGGAAGGTATCCACAGTTGTCCCAGTACCCAAAATTACAGGAGCAAAAGGGTTAAATGATTTTAGACCAATATCATTAACATCTGTTTTGGGGAAATGTATGGAAAGAGTAATTATGCGGCACTTAATGTATTTCGTGAGTGACGTCTTGGATCCATTGCAATTCGCATATAAAAAAGCAAGAGGTACTGATGATGCTGTTTTAACATTATATAATTCGGTTGCTGAGCATGTACAATTAACTTCAAATTATGCTAGAATTTTGTTTTTAGATTTTACATCAGCTTTTAACCCTCTACTGCATGAATTTTGATGACACATGATAAAAATTATTTCACATCATTTCCTGGCTCATTTGGGAACATTTTATTGATTTATTGAAAAATGTCCCTCCCCCAACCCCCCCACCCCAAAATATTTTCTTGTTGCCTGAGGGCAACGTTATGCAACAATGGTAAAGAATCATAGAGAAAATGATCATTATACAATTCTCAGAGAGCAATACAAAAATAAAAAAAATTATTAAAAAATGTCAAGAAATCATTTAAGTAAAAAGGGAAAAACACTTGAAACACATCAATATACTTGATTTGATACAGACATAGGTTTGTATCATGTAGTGCGTCATGTCATATCATGTACTTCATGTATCCTAATCAACCCCATATACACTACTGTATAATGACAAAAGTATTGGGACCCCTCCAAATCATTGAATTCAGGTGTTCCAATCACTTCCATGGCCACAGTTGTTTAAAATCAAGAACCTAGGCATACAGATGCTTCAACAAACACTCTCAGGAGCTCAGTGAATTCAAGCGCGGTGATAGGTTGCCACCTGTGCAATAAGTCCATTCGTGATATTTCCTCACTACAAAATATTCCACGGTCAACTGTTAGTGGTATTATAACAAAGTGGAAGCAATTGGGAACAACAGCAACTAGGCCACAGAGTGGGGTCAGTACATGCTGAGGCGCACAGAAGTCGCCAACTTTCTGCAGAGTCAATAGCTACAGACCTCCAAACTTTGTAGAGAGCTTCATGGAATGGGTTTCCATGGCTGAGCAGCTGCTTCCAAGCCTTACATCACCAAGTGCAATGCAAAGTGTGGGATGCAGTGGTGTAAAGCACGCCGCCACTGGACTCTGGAGTGACCAATCACGCTTCTCTGACTGGCAATCCAATGGACGAGTCTGGGTTTGGCAGGAAAACGGTACTTGCCTGACTGCATTGTGCCAAGTGTAAAGTTTTGTAGAGGGGGGATTATGGTGTGGGGTTGTTTGGTGGAGGGGGGATTATGGTGTGGGGTTGTTTGGTGGAGGGGGGATTATGGTGTGGGGTTGTTTTTCAGGGGTTGGGCTTTGCCCCTTAGGTCCAGTGAAAGGAACTCCTAATGCTTTAGCATACCAAGACAATTTGGACAATTTCATGCTCCCAACTTTGTGGGAACAGTTTGTAGATGGCCCCTTTCTGTTCTAACATGACTGTGGATGCTGCACATTAGTGTCACTTTGGTGACTTTGGGTGTTCCTGTGCACCCAGGAACCCTACATCTTCCCTACTTGTAACACATTATTTGCCATTGTGAGGTATTGTCCAAGACATCCTTGAAAAGTACCCCTTATCGCATAACGTTGCCCTGAGGCAACAAAAAGAAAAACTGAATTTGTGAACATGCAAAATAAAAAGAAATTCACAAAACCTGCCAAAAGGCTTCTCTACACCTTCATACACACACACATATTTTTTATGTACAGTTCATGTCATTTTAAATATGATTACTAAAGCAAATAATCTTGCTTTCATCTCACACCATGTGCTCCTGTGACCATGTGTCAGAAAAGGACGTCCCGCCTTCAAATGGTGCTTGATAGTGACTCCCAAACCTTATTGGACTGTTCTTTGATACTTTTTCAAACATTCTAATTGGTTGCAATCATTTAAAGAAAAATGTACTGAACACAGGGCTTAAGAAAACTTTCCGTTGCCTGGGGGCAACGCTATGCAGTAGAGGGTTAACACGATGAAGATTCACATTTTAATTCAGCGACTGATTGATTTGGGGGTAAATGGTGGACTTATCTGGTGGATTAAAGATTTTCTATCTAATCGCCCGCAAAGAGTGGCTATTAATGGCAAATTGTCTGGAATGATCACATTAAATACAGGAGCCCCTCAGGGAGCAATTCTATCACCAATACTATTCTCTTTACATTAATGAGTATAAGATAAAAAATGAGGGGTTTAGTCTCCTTAAATATGCCGATGATATGGCACTTGTGGGTCTTATGAAAGTGGGAGATGTTGGTAGTGCTTCTGTATATTATGAACATGCTGAAGCACTTTTTGAGTGGTGCCAGTCGAGTGCACTGGTGATAAACACAAATAAGACAAAGGAGTTGGTAATAACTGGAGACAAGCGTAATATTTTGGGGTTGGAACCTGTAGTACTAAATGGAAATCCAATAGAATTTGTCAGTAATTTTAAGTATTTGGGGACATATATTGATGCCCAACTTAATTTTTTAGAAAATACTGATAGCATCTGTAAGAAGGCTCACCAGAGGTTACATCTAATTAGGAGGTTGAACCACTTTGGTGTGTTCAAGATTATACTCGAAATGGTTTATAAAAATTTTGTGGAAAGTATTCTGGTTTTTAATATGACATCATGGTATGGTAACCTGACTGTTGTGAATAAAGCTAGACTGTCCAAGATTGTGATTGAGGCAAGCAAAATAATTGGCAAGACACAGAGACACTTGAATGATCTTTATCGTGGAAAAAGTAAGGAAAAGGCTTTAAAGATAGTAGGGGATGTTTCTCATCCTCTACATAGCAAGTTTCAACTGCTGCCGTCTGGAAGACGTTATAGGCAACCACGAGTAATTAGGAAGGTTTACCAATTATCCTTTGTGCCAAATGTTGTCAAGATTTTAAATGGTAATGATTGATGTGTGCTTTGTTTATTACACCCCCCCCCCCTTTTATTGTACTTAATGTGTTATGTGTTGTTGTACTGATGTATGTGAAGCCAGAGACAAATTTCCACTACGTGGACAATAAAGTAAAGTAAAGTAAAGTAAAGTAAAGTAAAGTACTCGTTCCCTCTTCTAGAGAGAACCGAGGTTACGTTAGTAACCGAGTACGTTTTTCAAGAGATTTAAATCACTGTTTTTGAAGAGTGCGCATGTGCGAACGTGCTCTACCAAGTAAAGCCGCCTTTCCACTGCGCACGACATTCGCATTCGATTGTCGCATTTCGCCCCCTGGTGTCAGTCGCACGGAACTTTGAAATTGGTCGTGATGCAACCGTTACCCTCGGCTATTCACAATGGTAAAATTAATGATTTTAATGAATGTAATGCATGCATGAATATATCCACACAAAACAAATGACCCTCAATACATCTTATATATAAAAAACAGTCGATTTTATAGAGCTAATCAATATAAATATTGATTTAATATGATACAAATATTTTTTCAGCCATAATTATTAATAACCGTCATTTTGCAGGAATAGCGTTTACATTAAAGTATTAAAATATTGGTAATTCTAGCTTCGCGCTCATAGTTCTGATTAGAATACATCACATCCGGTCGACCGGTCGCATACGGTCTAGCCGCAGAAGTTCAGATATTTCAACGCATCCGAAGCTCAAATCGGATCCGAAATTTCCGCATACGCATATGATCGGAACTCCCCGCAGCTCCCGTACGTCTCTCCATAGGAAATGAATGACTTCCGGTCCGACGGCTGTCGTTTGTCGTTTGCAGTGGAAAGGTGGCTTAAGAGTACGAGCCTATGACCAAATCTGGAAATAAAGCAAAATAACTGAGAAAAATTTGAAATAGTCCTCAGGTGCCATGTCTGTAATTTATATTAAAACATCTTGCATTAATTCGATCTCAAACAGTTTCATTAAAATAAGTTATTACTCCAACACGTGCATGACGTCATAAACCAACGTGGTTGAACGACCACTTTACGACAATATGGTTTCGGGAAACAGTCATCACTCATCATGATTAGCTAGTTGATTTCTTCAACAATGCATCGTACTATGGTAGTTAAGCAGCGAGTTACGTCGTTGTTCGGGAAACGCACCCCTGAATAAGAGTCAGTAGCCTACGAGTGCGGCACTGACAAATGCACTTTAATAAAATTATGTCTGAAACCAGAAACCACCACTCACTGTTAACTACGCACACTATTTTAAGCAGAAATATGTTTCTGGTCACGTAATTCGTGCTGCTGCGACTTTGCAAGCGACCTCATTAATGTGAGCCATAGTATATGACAGATTATTTTAGCATGATGTATTTCCCATTGATAAATACAGAGCAAATTAGTTCCGTCACTTTGGATAAAAGAGAAGTGGAAAAAAAAAACAATAATTGGCTGAACGTTACCATGATATAACATTTACCACTCTAGTCTTTTATTTACATCAAAAGGCAAGGCAGGTAGGCGTGTGTGACGTATAAATCATTTTGAAAATTGAATAGAAATAAAGATTATATTTATGAATGTATGCATGTGTAGCCTACTAAGTTCACATGAAAAGAAAGAGACAGAAAAGAGAGAAGCTAGAAGTGAACGTACATTAGACAAAATTAGCAGAGTTTGGGATTAATTAAAATCATGTTGGTTGAAGAGCACAGGATACCTTTAAAATGTTATTAGTTTTATTATAAAACTAATAAAAATTTATTACATACTGAATTGGTCGATGTTTCCTTTATTATGTTGGCTTGAAAAAGACAGCATATATTTAAACATTATTATTATGTATTATTATTATGAGAAATTGACTCCGCCTATAACTTTAATGCTTCACCAAACTCAGCTCTGACCTTCAGACTGGTCTGACTCGCTTATATCTTTTCTGACTAGTAAATGGTCAGACTGACTTTTCCAAAAAATCCATTGACTTGCATTATCTGTGCAATGAAGGCTTAATGCTGTCCACTAGAGGGGGCGACAGGGTAATAAGTCTTTTCTACTCTCTTTACCTGTTTTGCATCAGTTTAAATGACAAATAATTGCATGAATTTCATTCATAAATAGGTCATATCTGTGTATGTGAACAAGATTTACACTTCAAGCTTTACAACTAATTAAAACTTTAACCCTACTTCAAAGTTTGCCACTCTGTCGTTTCTTTTAGGATATTGTTATTCTACTGGTTTTTGCATTTAAATTTGTCCATCTGGAACTTTTATTTGTCATGAGCGCTATATTTAAGATGTACTAGAAAAAATATGATTCAACAACACAAACTCTGTTTTTACTCGCCAAATTTGTTTTCCTTTCAAGTAGGCTATTGCCTACAAATTATCCTGCTTTTTGCAATGGCTTGCCATACTGCCCAGAATAAACAATATTTTCTCCACACGAGATGTTTAAACCCTGCATGTAGTATTTGTGAAGACGAGCGCATGTCTTACAAAGGTTCCAGTTCTGTTTGGGCTATTGTAGTTTGTAATGCTTGTTATGTTCCTAAATTTAGATAGTATCTATCTGTCTGTCTGTCTGTCTGTCTGTCTGTCTAACTATAACACACCACCTTTTTTAAACTGTTATTTAAAAAAGGTGGTCTGCTATATTTCACAAAGGAAGCCCATTTGTGCGGTCGTTGGTGTTATACGAGAATGACATTCTGAATATGAGCCTACTGTAAAATTAGCTGGCTTAAAAATGCGGATTAATCATTGCAGAGTTATTCCTTATTGCAATGCAATACAGCAGCCATAATAGCCTATATGTTATTCTTCAATGCACAACGTTAGATCGTTTGTGCAATGCAATGCAACAACACACGTTATCTCTTTAATGAACGTGGGATTGAGTTAGTTCTGCTGTGCAGTGCAATACAATGCAAGAAGTGCATAGCCTATATGTTTTTCTTCAATGATGCCCAACGTTAGATCGTTTGTGCAATGCAATGCAACAACACATATGTTATCTCTTTACAGTTTTTCTCAGTCGCTTTGGTGCATTTCTCACATCACTATTTACATTTGCACAACAGTTAATGCAGTTCTCAAAACAATTAGTACAAACTGCAAAAACTAGTTGATAACCTGCAAAAGCGTGTCACTTGCTCAAAATGGATAGCTCATTCCTCAAAAGCAAGTATTCATGTCAATGAAAGTGTCAGTGTCATCAAGATGAAAAGTCCTGACACCATTGTTTATGAACAAGATAGTCAAATGGCTTTGTCATGTTTTCATTATGACAGTTAACTCTGTAAATATTTTCCAATGCAAAAAAGTCAGATCTTGGTGACACTACCTGAAAATGCTCAAGACAGCACTGTATACTATTTGCACAGCCATTTGAAAAATACAGTAAAGTTACACATTACTCTATTTAGTGAGGTAACTGAGTACAAGACACTGAATATGTATGTTTCACATTTTTACTGCATAGGGGAGAGCGGGGCTCAACCTAACGCTTTTTGACTTTCTCAGTTTGTGTAAATCTACTTATGGTTCAGAGTATTTATTTTTTCCCACATTAATTTCCCACATGTCTAGTACAATCATGTGGTTTTGTTTTATTACAGTTTTTCTCAGTCGCTTTGGTGCATTTCTCACATCACTATTTACATTTGCACAACAGTTAATGCAGTTCTCAAAACAATTAGTACAAACTGCAAAACCTAGTTGATAACCTGCAAAAGCGTGTCACTTGCTCAAAATGGATAGCTCATTCCTCAAAAGCAAGTATTTATGTCAATGAAAGTGTCAGTGTCATCAATATGAAAAGTCCTGACACCATCGTTTATGAACAAGAAAGTCAAATGGCTTTGTCATGTTTTCATTATGACAGTTTACTCTGTAAATGTTTTCCAATGCAAAAAAAGTCAGATCTTGGTGACACTCCCTGAAAATGCTCAAGACAGCACTATACACTATTTGCACAGCCATTTGAAAAATACAGTAAAGTTACACATTACTGTATTTAGTGAGGTAACTGAGTACAAGACACTGAATATATGTATGTTTCACATTTTTACTGCATATTCTCTTTGCAATTCTAAATTTGTTCACAGCATTGTGCAAAAGAAAAAAATACACCCTTATTTACAACAAACATAAACTCCCTTTCACTGTAAAAAATTTCTAACCTCTCCAAGTCAAAATTTTCTAGTGACTGGCCACATCTAAATTTTTACAGTAAATTGGCCCAAGTGCAATTTTTTGTTGCAATAGTCTGTTAACATTGGTTAAATGAGAAATAATACGTCAGACTAATTGAAAAATTTAGATGTTATCAGTCACTAGAAATTTTTGACTTGGGGATGTAATTTTTTTTTACAGTGTTGGGTAGAGCTGTGCACAACTGTAAACAATATTGCAGTACATATTGGAACTGAACATACAACATACATAGTACTGTAATCATTCATGCACATCCAGACATTCCTCTCTGTCTGGCCACATAATTTCATCTATATCACAGCGAATATCATCTCTTGCAATCAGAAAAAGAGAAAGGGTCTTGCTTTTTGCTAGATTTTGACAACTAGTTCAACATTTTTGTATGTAATGACTCAAGCAATGAGATGAGGACTATTAGTTTTATATGGAATGACTATTCAGCATTCACAAGTATAGTTATTTTTGACTGACATGACATAAGCAAATGATAATGTTATAAAACAGCAGAGAGTTGTATGAAAGCAACTGATGCATGTCCAAAAGCATTTGCAATTTGTTGGAAGGAATGAGAAACTGCTACTATGATGTGCACAAATGACTAAATGTTGTGGAGGTTGAACTAACTGTTGTGCAAATGTAAATAGTGATGTGAGAAATGCACCAAAGAGACTGAGAAAAACTGTAATACAGTATATACTTTTTTCTTGACATACCCCGAAAGAATGGAAGTGAAATGTGACAACATGCCCCATAGGTGGGGAACATTGTAACATGTGTGGGGCACATTGTAACATAACATATGACAGCTTAAAATGTTATCTGATCTAATAAAAAATATATACAAAACAAACTAAAATATTTTCTAAATAAAATACAATTAAAACACTTTTTCATATAAAATAATGGCAATTTTTAATAATTAAATATAAACACATTTTTGAGTTTTGACTACGAACACATGAAAACACAGCTATACAACATAGTTCAAAACAAATAAATAATTAGTAATTTCTGAACATTGACTCTCAGTCTTTATTCACCGTTTTCTCACGTTTTCTCAATAAAGTTAATAAAAGTATAGAATATAATAGCATATTTCTAATAGGGGCACATTGTAACGCAGTGTTACAACATGCCCCCGCCTGCACAACTGGGATTTAAACCCTGCTAGTGTCTTCTGCTAGTTAGTGAAGCATTAAATAACTATCTCAACTGTTAAATAACATCTTGGAGATTAAAATAATATCAGATTTGTCTTATTTTAAATAAACACAAAAAATAGAGATGAAAAATTAACTTAAGTAAGAAATTTACTTTTGCTATGGTTTAATAAATGTCTATGGATATCTTCCAAAAAAAATAATAATTTTGGCGGAATTTTTTTTTATATATAGTGTTGATATGGCAACTAGTAAATACACAAAGTTTCGTCATCCAAGCATGTGCGGAAGTATTTACAACAAGCGTGTTACAACTAGCCCCGCGTTAGGTTGTGCCCCGCGCTCCCCTATGCTCTTTGCAATTCTAATTTGTTCACAGCATTGTGCAAAAGAACAAATACACCCTTATTTACAACAAACATAAACTCCCTTTGGGTAGAGCTGTGCACAACTGGAAACAATATTGCAGTACATATTGGAACTGAACATACAACATACATAGTACTGTAATCATTCATGCACATCCAGATCATTGGTTGCAACTAATGCTTCACACACCCCTTCTCATCAGTGAAAGCTGAGATTCACCTGAGATAAATTGTTCAATTTAGGAGACATAAAAAAATAAAAATAAAAAATAAAAAAGATTTTTAAAAAATTGTAAAATTTGCTTGACAGATTTTGACAACAAGTTCAACATTTTTGTATGTAATGACTCAAGCAATGAAATGAGGACAATTAGTTTTATATGGAATGACTATTCAGCATTCACAAGTATAGTTAATTTTGACTGACATGACATAAGCAAATGATAATGTTATAAAACAGCAGTGAGTTGTATGAAATCAATTGATGCATGTCCTAAAGCATTAGCAATTTGTTGGAAGGAATGTGAAACTGCTACTATGATGTGCACAAATGACTAAATGTTGTGGAGGTTGAACTAACTGTTGTGCAAATGTAAATATTGATGTGAGAAATGCACCAAAGCGACTGAGAAAAACTGTAATGAACATGGGATTGAGTTAGTGCTGATGTGCAATGCAATGCAAGACGTTCATAAGCCTTTGTTATTCTCAATGCACAACGTTAGATCGTTTGTGCAATGCAATAACACACGTTTTCTCTTTAATGAACATGGGATTGGGTTAGTTTTGGTCTGCAATGCAATGCAATAAGTACATAGCTTATGTTATTCTTCAATGCACAACGTTAGATCGTTTATGCAATGCAATGCAACAACCCACGTTACCTCTTTAATGAACATGGAAATGAGTTAGTTTGGGTGTGCAATGCAATGAAATGCACGAAGTGCATAGACTATATGTTATTCTTCAATGCACAACGTTAGATCATTTGTGCAATGCAATGCAACAACACCTGTCATCCGTTAAATGTTTTTAAATCTATAAATGAATCTGCACAGCTGGGTGTCTGCAGGCAGATGTGTGAGTCAGTCAATACAATTGAAAATGTAATGTGCAAAATGTTATTTATTTTCACAACAATGCATGCAACCAAAACTGAACATGATTTGAGAGCGACAACACGTTAACACATCCACATTGGGGAATGCTCACCCAAAACACAAACAACCCCACCCCCAAAATTCATCCATAGGATTGCTCTCTGTTACATATTTTGTCCCAAAAATAAATCAGCTATATGCGGAGCAGACACAGAAATGAAGGGGTTACACCATAAAACATCCACAATGCAGAACGAATACAAAAACACACACATATAGGCCTACACACATACAACACCATGTTCAGGTTTGACTGTATTGTAAAAAACAATGATACTTCAAATACTTTGACTAAAGATTTTTTTTTTATTGTTATAATAATGATTTTATAATGTCTAAACACAAATCTAAATGAAAACTTGTGAAAAGATGAATACCTACAATATGATGGAAATAATGGAAATGGCAAACGAGCCAGTGAGTGATGCGCTGCAGCCATCTAGTGGCTGTCCTTGAAATGTCATGTTATTTTAATTTTAAATGTGTTTGCTTTCCAGTAGATGGCAGCAATCTTCCACTAAAACATGCCACATTGTCCATGCTATCTCCATGAACGAAAAAAAGAAATTAAATTAGATATAAATTATAACAAATGCAAATACATTTTGCATACGAGAGTTACATAACGTATGTTTAAAAAAAAAATACACTTGTTATTAATCAGTCCTATGAGTTATGAGCTCAGTTTGTAGAAATAATACTTGGAATAATAATTAGGAAGAGCACACAGCAGCTTCTGGTGTCACACACACACATCTACTGATTTCATTAAAAGGCTAGTGGGAAATGTTATGGATATGTTATCACGGTCATGTTTATCATTGTTTTTAAGTCCAATCCTTGTTGCCCATACAATAATAGGCTGGAGTAAAACATTTTACTTTTATCCATATTATATAAGATATTTTCATTGCATTTTCCAATGGGACAATGAAACACAGGTAGGACCTACTTCTAAAATCAGTGCTCTTAAATAGGCTATAAAACACCCAACTCCATTGTCAGCATATTGTAGCCTATGGCTTGCGATCTCTCAAGTGTCGTACATTAGAAGCGAAGCATCGCAGCAGCACTAATTGTGTTCCCAGCAACATATTTCTGCATCAAATGTCAACGAGTGGTGCAAAAGCTTATTAAAGTGGGATTTGAGTGTGCCGTACGGACTCTTATTCTGGCTGTACTGAAGATGAAGCGGTTTGACCAATCAGATGAAAGGGGCGTTTCAGCGCCACCCACATGTGCGAACGAAATATCAAAGCCATAAACCAATTTGTAAACCACAAACGAAAATCAAGAAATCGAGCCGATAATCTCATTTTCCGTTTATTAAACTAAACGAAAAAAAAAAACAAATAAACATTTCTTCGTCTTTTCATTTCTCTTTATTCCATTCCAAACAGGAAATGAAATGATCAGATGATACACGGACCACGGTGGGCCTCTTACCCCTCTCACTGGGTCAAAACCAGGCCAGCATAGGCCATAGGGCAAAAGACACAAAGTATTGATACAAATGTTTTAGCTAAAATAATATGCTTTTAATATTGTCTAAGTTAATACTTGACTTTATTTTTACAGA
Organism: Leuciscus idus; assembly: GCA_021554675.1. Lineage (NCBI taxonomy): Eukaryota > Metazoa > Chordata > Actinopteri > Cypriniformes > Leuciscidae > Leuciscus > Leuciscus idus. The sequence continues at coordinate 23,051,778 of CM038628.1, forward strand.
GTTTGGAGCAAAACCCTGCAGGACTGTGACTCTCCAGGACGAGTGGTGGCCACCCCTGCTCTAGACTCTATAAATGTTTCAAAATCCACAAATGCACAAGAAGTGATCTACAAAAAGCATTCCATAAACGAATGCCTGGCAGAAATGTGTTTGTGACATAAAACATATTTGTGGATACTTTTTTATTTGCCTTTTTTGTATTTTTTTTATGGGAATTTATATTATATTTTTATGGATTTTGAATGTTATTAATAATATTCAATACTGAATACAAATATCTATAAAAAGGAATTTATTTATTTGTTTATTTATTTATTGTTGTTCCAGTTTATTCTTCTCTCCTTTTTCTCCCTTCTTCTTTCTCAAATGATCTGCCTTACACGACCAAACTTTCTAGTTTGATTGTTTTGATTGTCAAAGAGTATTTATTTATTATAAGAATAATTATTTTAAACATAATTTAAAACGAGATTTAAACATAAATCTATGAAGAAGTGTCAAATGAGCCAGTGAGAGACGCACTGCAGACATCTAGTGGCTGCAGGTGAAATGTAATGTTCTTTTATTTTAAATGTCTGTTTTCCAGTAGATGGCAGCAATCTTCCAATAAACCATGGCACACTGAGAAAAATGAAATGAATGAAGTGTATTTGAGAAATGTAGTTTTTCTTTATATTTATAGAAAATCTAACTTATTCCATGCATCGAAAAATAATATATGCATATATTTCAATGCATTGAATACAAGAACTAACTCATTCGTTTAATTGTGCAACAATGCAACAGTATCTCTTCAATGCATATCGGAATGAGTGCAACACCCAAATACAGAGGGCCATACAGAGGTGCCTTTCTGACCTACTGAACTTATTTTGGTCATATACAGTATTGTATGGCTGACATAACATCAGAAGAGGTAAATGAGTATGTTTAGAAAGTTAGGATCGAGTACTCCTGGGCCAGAAAGGCTATGTTAGGAAGGTCAAATGTGAATTACTGTCTGGCTGATATAACATCACAAGAAGTCAATCTGTATATTTAGTCACTTAATGTTCAAGAACTCTTTGGCCAGAAATATGTTCAGTAGGTCAAAAAGGGACCTCTCTGTGGCTGATTTAACATCAGAAGGAGTCTATAAGTTACATTGTTTAAAACCTTTTGAAAACCCTTTGACCAGAAATAAATTCAATAGGTTAGAAATGGACTTATATATGGCTTATGAAAAAGTCTATGAGTATGTAAAGAAATGTAAAGATCAAGTACTCTTGGGCCAGAAATATGTTCAGTAGGTCAAAACTCTGTCTGGCTATAATACGATGGCTTAATAATAAGATGTCAATCTGTATGTATAGTAACTTAATGTAAAAAAGGACTCTTTGGCCAGAAATATGTTCAGAAGATCAAATAAGGTCTATTGTATGGCTGACTTAACATCAGAAAGAGTCTATGAGGATATAAAGTTAAAATTTGAGGAACCTTTGACCAGCAATAAGTGAGATATGGACTTCTGTATGGCTTATGGCTTATGAAGCCTTCTGATGCTTCATCAGGAGTCAATAAGTATTGTTCACTATAGAAAGATTCCTCTGAATGTTAAGTTCAATAGGTCAGACACAAGATCAAATGTGCATTGAGAATAACTTTTGCATTGAGAATAAGTACAATTAATAATAAAAAGCAATAATATCATATAAACTGTGCGCTTGTTGCATTACAATGCATACCAGAACTAACTCATTCCGTTGTGCATTAAATAGATAACATGAGTGCTGTTTTATTGCATTGCATAAAATATCTAACATTGCTCTGTGCAATGAAAACACATATGTGCTTTTGCATTGCTTTGTACAACTAATGTATGATGAAGTGTTGTGTGATGAAGAGAAATCGCTGCATTAGCTGTTGCTTTACAATGCATACAATAACTAACTCATTCCGTTGTTCAACAAAGAAACAACATATGCTTATTTTCCACAGGAAAATCCACACTACAAAGAGTAAAAAGTAACATTGACGTTGCAGTGAGATAATTAAGGGAATATTTTGAATAATAAGTGAATAAGTGAAATAAGTGATTGTTGAGCATTAGTGATGAACACCTACTTTTAACAAGCAGAATCACTGAAAGAAAGAGGAACACAAGAACAGAAAATAGAGAAACACAAGAACTACAACTGACTTCCAGCCATTACACATTATTACACTTATTTACAGTATGAATTTATTTATGTCATACATCTACAGAAGTTGTTATTGAGATGTTTAATTGAAAGTGTTTAGTTTGACGTTACCATTATAGAGATCAGAGTTTGCTTTAGTTGGGATGCTGACCCTTGACTTTTTAACATTAGTTTTTCACTGGCTGATTGAACTGTGTTATTGCACTTGCGCACACACATGGTTTGTGAATGATTGCGGTTATATTGATTATGAAGAAAAAAAATCATTGTATAGCCTGTTCATTCACTCTTTCAGTTTTTAATCCTGTATCAAAAGTGTTATATTACCACCACTGTGAAACTGCAGTAATAAGTTGCGATGATAATTTTTTGAACACACAATGCACAGCCTAAAAAAGAAACAGAGCTGCAAAGTCTTGTAGAAACACAGATATATAAAAAATCTGCATATGTCTCTCATCAATGGTGGCAATAATTTATTTTTATTTATTTATTCATGCAGCAGTGCATGCTGGGAGTTTTATACTATCCTGGAACCCAGCATACATTGCGACATGAACGTTTTTATTGTCACCATTGTTGAGATTCATGTGCTGATTTCTGTGTGTGTCTGAGTCAACAGGAGCTCAAAATGTTTTAATGCACTACATTATTTCAATATTCTTCTGAATAACTAATTACAGAAACATTGCTGTATTTCATGTTATAGATTAACAGATATGATTAATATGAAATATCCATAAATCCAAAGCTTTTACACTGGTTAAGATCAGAGAATCAGACATGTCCAGGATGATTAAGTAATCATAACAACAGCCATAAACACCTTATCATTTTTCTCTTGACTTTTCTTGCCATAACAAATGTGTTTTATAAACTCATAGTTAAAGCAGCCAGAGAGAAACTGATATAATAAAGTCAATGGTTCAAGAGCCCAACTAAAACAAATACTGATCTCCATCATGGTGATAATAACTTTATTATTTTCAATAAAACATCAACTAAATATCTGTTAATTCTCAACAATAACTTTTGTACGAAAGAAATAATGTTAAAATGGTTTGAAAACTGTTTTCACACTCGGTGGCTGGAAGTCAGTTGTAGTTGTTGTGTTTCTCTTTTTTCAGTGATTCTGCTTATCAGGTGTTCATCAGTGTCTCAATTCACTCACTCTGTCAAGGGGACTATATTATTGAACTAATGTAGGGAATAGTGAATGAGGGTGTGATTGGGAAAACAGTCTCTGAGTGCCGATTTTGAGCACTGTTAATTTACAGTACATTCCTATAGGCTATTTTTGTTTTCTACGGTATATTACTGTTTTAATGGAAACTGGTATGGTATTGTCAGAATTTGGCCTTTTTTTACAGCAAGGGTTAACAGTGTATGCTATGCACTTATTGCATTGAATGTACACCAGAACTAACTCAATCCCATGTTTAAAGAGATAACATATGTGTTGTTGCATTGCATTGCACAAACGATCTAATATTGTGCATTGAATAACATAGGCTATGCACTTTTTGCATTGAATACCAGAACTAACACCATCCCATGTTCATTAAAGAGATAACATGTTGCTTTGCATTGCACAAACGATCTAACGTTGTGCATTGAAGAATAACATATAGTCTATGCACTTCTTACATTGCATTGCATTGCACACCAGAACTAACTAATTCCCATGTTCATTAAAGAGATAACATATGTTGTTGCATTGCATTGCACAAACGATCTAAAGTTGTACACTGAAGAATAATATATGCACATTTCGCATTGCATTGCATTGCACACCAGAACTAACCCATTCCCACGTACATTGCATTGCGTTGCACAAACGATCTAACGTTGTGCACTGAAGAGTAACATATAAGTTATGCACTTCTTGCATTGCATTGCATTGCACACCAGAACTAACTCTTTCCTGTGTTCTGGAAGAGATAATGTGTGTTGTTGCATTGCATTGCACAATCGATCTAACGTTGTGCATCATTAAAGAATAACATAGGCTATGCATTTCTTGCAAAGCAATGCATTGCACACCAGAACTAACTCAATCCCATGTTCATTAGAGATAACATATGTGTTGTTGCATTGCACAAACTATCTAACGTTATAATTGTATAGCCTATATGTTATTCTTCAATGCAAAACGTTAGATCGTTTGTGCAATATGCAATGCAACAACACATATGTTAATCTCTTTAATGAACATGGGAAATAGTTAAATCTGGTGTGCAATGTAATGCAAGAAGTGCATAGCCTATATTATTCTTCAATGCACAACGTTAGATCGTTTAATGAACATGGGATTGAGTTAGTTCTGGTGTGCAATGCAATGCAATTTTTTTTTAACAATCTATGGAGTAGGACGCAACTTTCGGAGCTCCTGCAGTTAGCTTTAAATTCTTATTTTTCTTGGTGTGTGCTCTATCTAACACTTCTTCTTTGACGATTGCTGAGCAAAATGCCTGCTAAACCCAAATCTGGCAGTGCTCCATCTGCCGCGCTTCAGCGGCCTGCTGTGCACGTTTCATCCCCGCCTGGTAGTGATTCCTCCTCCCCTTGCGACGGTACTGTGTGGCACTGTCCCACACGATTTCAAGGAGGAGCTGCTCTCATCACTCCGTAAAGAGATGGCGGATATTTTCAAAACCGAGCTCCAGGCTGCCCTAAGCGAACATATTACGTCTAGCAAGACGGAGTTACAGGCAGTTAAATCCGAATTGACTGGTACTATTACAAACATCCAGGCTAAAGTGAGCACCCTGGAGAGCACTGTAGTTGAAATGGAAACTTTACTCTCCACCTGCAGTGATGCAGCTTAGCTACAGTCTAAAGTGGAACATCTGTCTGCCGGGCTGCTAAGAGTGGACAATAAATATGAGGATCTCCAGGCCAGATCGCGTCGCAACAATATAAGGATCATAGGTGTGCCTGAAGACTCAAACAGCCCTTCCATGATGTCGGCTGTCTCCACTTTGCTCAAAGAGGCCTTTCAGCGGGATAAAGAGCACATTCTGGACCGCGCTGCAGGCCAAGCCCAAACCCGGGGAACGGCCGCGTCCCATAATCGCCGACTGCGTGGACATTCTGCGGCGAGCTAGAGCCCAACAAAGAATAAAGATCGGCGATATGGCTATACATATCTTCTCTGACCATACCGCGAAGACTGCCCGTGCCCGTGCCGCCTTCAATGACATCCGCCGCCAGCTCCGTGAGATAACGTTGCCTGCGTTACGGTATGGCCTTCTTTAGCCGGCTCGCCACCGTGTTACATATGACGGTACCGAGAGAGAGTTCGAATCACCGGAGGACGCCAGAACATACATTAAGACATTAACCAAGTAAGAGATCTGATATCTTTTCAGGCAGTTTTGCCACCGTGGAAGTGGTATGGACAATTACGATCTTTTTACGTTTTTTTGTTACAGCTGATATGTTCACGGGTGCCTTGTTCTTTATTGTTGTAAGTTTTAAGCTTAACTGTTTCCATTAGGCAAACGCCGGTAGCTTTGTCCTTAGGGAATTTACTCCTAGTGGAGTTAGCACTGGGTTCTCCATCGTTTGGGGATGGGGTCGATGTAAGTGCTTTGGTGAGGGTGGGAGGGGTGTGGCTTAATGTTGAGCTAATGTCACAAATATACACATATACATGTATATGTGTGTGTGTTTGCGTTTATCGTTATCTCCCCCTTTTTTTCTTTCTTTTTTTTTCTCTTCTCTCCTTCTCTCCGGGGTGGTGTTCTACGTTCATCTACGGCTCTTAGTTAATAATCCATAAATGTCTACTAACATTGGCAATTCAGGACCCACTATTAGAGGTTTACATATTAGGCTTGTGAGTTGGAACATCAAGGGTTTGGGAAGCCCCATTAAAAGATCTAGGGTATTTACTCACTTGAAAAGGCTTAATGCGGACATAGTGTTTCTACAAGAAACTCACATGCGCACCACAGACCAGGTCAGGCTAAAATGCCCGTGGGTCTCTGAGGTGTTTCCCTCCAACTTTAACTCTAAAGCCAGAGGATTCTCTATTTTAATTGGTAAATCAGTTCAATTTTCTACTTCTAATTTGATTTCTGACGAAAATGGCAGATATTTAATCATTTCAGGCACGCTGTCGCACATTCCTGTATTACTAGTCAATATCTATGCCCCAAATTTTGATGACCCAAATTTTATGAATAAGGTATTTGAACGTCTCCCTTCTCTGCTTGATAACCTCCTTATCTTTGGAGGGGACATGAACTGCGTTATTGATCCTAGGTTAGACAGCTCCTCTCCCAAAGCTTGACCCCATCATTAATGTCCAGGATGCTCTCTGACTTCATGGCTAAGAATGGTTGCATTGATCCCTGGAGATTCTACAACCCTACCATCAAGGAGTATTCCTTTTTTTCACATATGCATAAATCCTTCTCTCGGACTGATTATTTTTTCATTGATGCTAAACTTATTTCCAAGGTGTCAACGATTAAATATCATCCTATAGTTATCTCTGACCATGGATCTCTCTTTGGATATTCAGATCTCTCCGCAATCCCGATACTCCTCACCATGGAGGTACTCTGCTCTTATAAATTTAACTATTTTATTGTATCTTCAATTGATGATTTTATCACAATCAATCAAAACGAGGCTGATCCTATTTCTTGTTCACTGCTATGGGAATCACTCAAAGCATACGTAGCATTTAAATAAAACTCGTATAGCCAAACTTCAAGAGCTTTCAAATAGATTGGACAAATTAGATCAACAACTAGCCACTTGCCCCTCCCCTAGCTTGCTCAAAGACCGTGTTGATTTACAAACTGAATTTGACCTCATTACGACTACTGAGGCAGAGCGCCTTCTTTTGCGCTCGCGTTCCACATATAGCATGGCGATAAGGCAAGCCGACTCCTAACCCATCAGTTGCGTCGCCAGGCTGCCTCACGTATGATTCTTCAAATCAAGGATCCCTCGGGCACACTACATACTGACCCTAATACCATTAACTCTGTATTCTGCTCATGCTATTCTTCTCTGTATAAATCCGAGTCCTCATCTGACGCTTTTGAAATGGGTGCTTTTTTAGATAGCCTCGACTTTCCTAATGTTAGCCCACATGTTACCATAGATCTTGAGCTGCCGCTAACAGTTGATGAAATCAACACTGCTATAATCAACATGCAAAATTCTAAAGCTCCTGGCCCTGATGGATTCCCAGTGGAATTTTTTTAAAGATTTCAATCTAAATTGGCCCCGATATTGCTTTCTGTATATAAGGAATCTCTGCAGGTTGGCTCTCTCCCTCTTACTTTAAGTTTAAGACAAGCCTCCATAAGTCTGCTGTTAAAGAAAGACAAGGATCCCGACCTCTGCGGTTCTTACAGACCCGTCTTTACTAAACGTGGATGCTAAAATCCTTGCTAATGCTCTGGCCAGCCGGTTGGAAAGAATTCTCCCGGCCATGATTTCAGAAGAGCAAACTGGCTTTATAAAGGGCCGTCAGTTATCTTACGACGTCCGCACCCTTTTAAATATAATATATTCTAAAAATTCCACTATAACCCCTGAAGTGGTAATCTCAGTTGACGCTGAAAAGACATTCCTCATTGTCATGTATTTTTCATTGTGCCATATTTTTCAATAAAAAATATCTAACAAAAAAAAAATCAGATATTTTTTTCTAGTAGGCTACATCTTAAAATATAGAGCTCATGACAAATAAAAGTTCCAGATGGACAAACATTAACTGCAAAAACCAGTGTGAAAAACAATATCTTAAAATAAACTAGAAGTGTGGATACACAGATATGGCATATTTATGAATGAAATCCATGCATTTATTTGTCATTTAAACTGATGCAAACAGGGAAAGAGAGAAGAAAACATTTATTATCCTGTCGCCCCCTCCAGTGGACAGCATTAAGTATTACGGCCTTCATTGCTCAGAGAACGTGTCAATGGATTTTTTGGGGAAAGTGTTTAAAAAAAAAAAGTTTTTTAGAATTTTTTATAAGGTTATAAGGAGGATAATAACATACAAAATTCATTTTTAAAAGAGTTTACATTTGGCAATTGTTTTTTCCATTTATTTTTGTGAATGTGGTATTTACCCATAATGATGATAAGGTTAATTAAAAGTGAAATGTCCCTCGTCAGTTTAGAATTATAAATAAGAATATCTTCGATTGCAAATTGTTCAAGTTCACTAATTTTACTATTTAACCAGCTATGGACATCTTGCCAGAACTTCCTACTAACTGAGCAAAGGAAGAATAAATGTTCTGTTCTTTCTGGGTTTTCATGACAAAAGTCGCAAGGGTCAACTTCAAAACCAAATCTACCCCTCAGTATTTCCGCAGATGGATAGTAGTTGTTAAGAATTTTAAATTGCATTTCTTTTACTTTGGGTGCAATTGGCCATTTTATAAATTTCCAATGTTTTTCTGCAATTGTTGGATTATCTAATATTTTAAGTTTTATCTTCCTATCATAATCATGATATATATATATATATCCTTTGAAAGCTTTATTTAAATATTTGTCGTCCCATTTTTTGTCCGTAATGTTTAATTCTCCTAGCGTTAGTTTGGAAGTTTGATTTGGACATTAGAAAAACTAGTGTTTTTTTTATCAGCTGTATCAAATTCACTGGGATAGATTTACAGATTTTCTTATATTCTTTAAGAGAATATTATTAAATTTGTTTTTTAAATCTTGTAACTTAGATTTCTCCGTTTATATCTAAAATGTCATGTACATGTGGTCAAACCAAAGCTGGTTGAACAAAGACTTTTTGTTTGATACAATTACTCTATTATTCCACAATGAGGGGTAAAGTTATGGGTAAATACCATCTTCCAATGATGCAAAACTTGTTTATGAAATTCAGATAATTTAAAAGGTATTTTAGAAATTTCAAAGTCACATTTCAAAAGAAAGTTTAACCCACCTTGAAAATACTTTTTGGAATGTGAAACCATATTGAATCCTGCTTCAAAAGAAACTCTTTCAACCACTTTATTTTAAATGTTCCTAACATTGCCTCAAAAAACTACTGTTTTGATACTCTTTTATTATACTCTTATTATACTCTATTATACTCTTTAACCAACTGAGATTTTTTTTAACATAGTAGGTCTTATTTCTCCATATAAATTTATATATAATGCAGTTAATTTTCCTCACATTTTTTGGAGCAATGTAAAGAGATTGACATGGATAAATCAGTTTGGATATACCCTCAGCCTTGGACAATAAGTTACGGCCAAAAATGGAAAGATCTCTACTAAGCCAGTGGTTTAAGGATACTTGTATTTGATAAAAAATTTTCTTTCATATTAACTTCCTCTCTTTGTTTTTCATCTTTAACCATCCAAGATATTTAACTTCTTTTTTAACAGGGATTGACATTATTTCTGTATCTATACAGTCATATAACGCAAGTAGTTTTTTCGCTTTGGAAAAAATTTTAATTATTTCCAATGAATTGCTAACCATAGATTTATCCCTAAGGAAGAAGACAGTGTCGTCTGCAAACTGACTGAGGCGAAATTCGTAATAAAAAAAATGTATACCCTGAAAATTTGGATGATTTAATATCAGATAGCTGTGTACATAAAATGAACAACTTGGGACTAATTGGACATCCTTGTCTTATTCCGCAAGTTATATTTATTCTAGGTGTTAGTCCTGGGTTTAAGGAGACATAACTGTATACTTTCGTTTTTAAGTTAGCGATTCAAAAGCCCCCAGCGGTATCACACGTCGATTAACCAGTGGTAAAATATTCTCACTGTCACATACCTAGTATATTTTTATATAGATACAATAGATTTTGATACAACCTGATTTTGAACACAAGAGGAAAGTATAGCCCTATGTATGACTTTATTATTTTTACTATAACTGTTTTTAAACTTATAAATAATTCTTAAATTGAAAAAAAATAAATAAAATGGGTTCAGTTGTGATATTTGTATACTTTTATATAGAAATTGTGTATAATTACATTTTTAGAAGATATGAGGCTTTTAGTGTTTCCTTTTTGGACATTAATCCCTCACTATAGTAAAACCGTTTGAGATGTTTAATATCCGTTCACAATTTAGCATCTTTAATGTATTTTCATCATGTTGAAAAAGTTTGGTGTGAATAAAATAAACCACTTAGGAGTAGCTAAAATCTCAGTCTGAAATATCCACAAAAAAAAATCCACATTCAAACCAAACTATCTGACTTCCTGTTGCTCGGAGCTAATGACTGTAAATTAGAAAGTTGTCCGGCTCAATGAGAACAATATACATACTGAGTTTTGTAACTGTAGGTAAAACTAGCTGAACAATTTAATATGTTCAGTGAATAAATATTTTTTTTAATTTTACCTTAAGACTTTAAGCTAAAATGAACAATGCATCGTGTTGCTTGGGGATAATTAGTTGGAGGCAATTTGTTGAGTCAATATTTAATTGTCAGTTTCCAAAATATATATATATATTTTTTTTTTTTACAGTGTATATCCTAAGAGTATCAGCATAAGTGAAAACTCCTTGATTCCAAGTATTATCTCCCAAGGGAAGCACATACATGGTGGACAACTGGTCCCAGTAAATGTGAGGTAAGAGCTTCCCTGTAGCTGTAGGCCTACAGCAAATCAGATGCAAAGTAGGCTATGCAATAAACTTGGCATTTGTGAATGTCACTTTACATGTCTGCAACTTCAAATCAAAACACCCGTGTATTCTTTGCATGCAAATCGAAACATGTAGCCTTTTACATAAGAGCTGCAAGTGTAAAATATCACTTTCAAAAACCATATTGCACAAACCAAGAAACTACAAACCATATGCAAATGTGCAGCCAGACTGACAAAAATCCTTTTATTTAGCATAGAGAACTCAAACTCGCAAAAACTAATTTCTGCTCTCAGTAGCCCAATAACAGAAAAGCTGTACTTCAAGTACTAACATTAAACAAAACATACATTTTCAAACAAACTGAATGCATGTCAGCACAGCATTTGTACATAAGAAAAAATAAATAAAAATAAATAGGTTTGGGTCTATTTTTTTTTTCCATCAACCACCTTTGGTTGAGTCGCCCGAATACTGAACAGATCTCGCAAATTTACTTCAGGATCAATATGGTGTGGGATTTTGCGCTCATTAAACAGGCCTGTCAGATCAGCTTCCAGTTTGGCCCTCTGAGTGATGTTCATGCGTAATGAAAAAAGAGAGTGAAGGTCTTCAACCAGAGGATGTCGATTCCGCCCTTCCAATCGTTTCTGCCAACTCTTACTGCTCCGCTTATGTGGATGCTAAATACAAGTGTTAGAGACAATTGGCTGCGTTTTATATATAAAAAGAAACCTGCATAAAACTGATTTGTTAACGTGGCAATGTACAGCATGTCATAGATGCCATTGATGTAGTTCAAGCAGCTGTTAACCCATCATACTCTTCAGGGATATAACTACCTTGAGTTTGGCCACATCAGGTTCATGACGCAACATGTGGCGGACAAGGCTTTCCTGTAGAAAAAGCACAGGTAAGGTTACTAACACAATATAGAACTCCAAAATGTGAACACAATATAGAACTCCAACATGTGAACACATGTGGCCCTACAAGTAAAAACTTTTGCTGTCAATTGATAAATTATTAAATCACTTCTGAATATAATCATGATTAATCCGCTCCTAACATTAAAGTTAATACTTTTAATTTGTAATAAATTTCACATTTAAACCAAAACCATTCCAAATTAATGTAGAAAGAGCAAAGACAGTAGCATGCGTTTTAAATTTGTTTCATGGCAAATTTTAATGAAACATCACCAATACTGCTAAAGAAGTCTATGAAAGATTTTTTTTTCCCTTCAATTTTATCCATTAAGTATAGCCATTCAGCATTAGAGGTGTAACGGTTCAAAATTAGTTAAGTCACTTATTTAAATAGCGCTTTACAATACAGATTGTTTCAAAGCAGCTTTACAGAGATAACCGGAAAAAGCACATTGCAGCGCTTCCGGGTTCTACGTCAAAATGCCACCTCACTATTCAACAGATATTGTAGGTCTAACAGGTAGGATATATACAGAAATTGAATAAAGTTAAACACGTTACAGTCTTCACTGCATAACCTATAAATGGAATAGATTAATCCTTGTTAAAGCTATATAAAAGTCATTCAGTCAAGAGCAGCGAGTTGGTGACTTTGTTCTTTGATTATCCTTTGTCTCAGGAATAGGATTTAAAAGGTTATCCTATTTCTTTACAAAAAGGGGGATTTCAACTACAGTTCAACTGCATGTGATAGTGCAGTAGTCTACCATCCCTACCACATTCCTCACTGTACTCACACGCATGGCAAAAGTCTTGCTGCAGCCAGGGAAGGAACAGCCGTGTGAGAGCAGCTGCAGATGAACCTTTCGAATATGGTGCTGCAGATTGAAGGTTGTGGAAAAGTATGCCTGGCAACCTTGACTGGGACATAGCAAAACTGGCTTCTGCAAGGCATGTGTCCGCTTGTGCCTTCTCAAGGCATCACGTTTCCGGAAGGCCTTTTGACATACCATACAGGAGAATGATGCTGTTGACAAAATTAAGTGACTTTAGAACTTGTGTAAACCATTACGGTCACAAGAAGCGTGCATAGCACTCATGGGAAGTGGAAAGGTACTGGCAGTTTACATCCAATAACTAAAATGTTTGCACTGGTTTACCTGGGTGACTCGCCATGTGTTTCCGTAAATTCCTCCAGGTGTGCACACTGATGGGACATTCAGCATAAAGACAGTGATAACCTGAAGAAACAGTTACTGGGTGGCCATTGTAAAACTGTTACGGATAAAATGGTCTCTTTCTGCCATTTTTTTATACAGTTGGTAATAGCAGAGGTGTTTGAGTAATTGTACTTCATTACAGTACCAATAGAGTAATCTGCCATTGAAAATTCTAACAACCTTTAAAAGGCAGAAACTGCACATTGTCAAAATTGAGTTGTGACCAAGATTGTCTGGGTTTGACCCAACTGTTTTGATTCAGAGAAAAGAGATGGCATAACCCTTCATGCTCAATTCAATAAAAAGCCATTTTATTTTTAAGCTCCAGTATTGCAAAATTTGCAGTAGGGATGAGCAAGGCACAACCTAAAGCGGGGCTAGTTGTAACACGTTTGAAATACTTTCATACATGCTAGCATGACGAAACTTAGTTTACCAGTTGACATTTCAACACTATAGAAGAATCTTTGGAAGATAATCACTGAACATTTAACAATAGCAAAAGTAAATGTACATTTTTCCAATTATGTTTTTGTTTTTCAAATTAGACAAATCTGATATTTTAATTGAATTATATTTTAAAAGAGGCCATAGTTGCGCAGGTGGGGCACGTCGTCACCCTGTATTACAATGTGCCCATATTAGAACTATGCTATTCTGTGATGTTAGCGATGTAATTCACATTAACAACTTTTATGAATTCTATTGTGGGACCATAAAGAGGTGGATAAAGACAGTCAATGTTCAGAAATGTTATTATGTTTTGAACTATAGGGGTGGGCGATATGGCAAAAATATCATATCACGATTTTTTTTTTTTCAGGAAAATCACGATTCACGATTTTATCACGATTCTTTTTTTATGTTGGTTTTACTATTACAGCATTACAGCCAAACTAATGTCCATATTTTAAAAACAAAGCCTTAGGTAACAAAATATAAAATAAAAAAAGAATGGCAGACAGGGGCGAAGATAAAAATTGTCATTTTCTTTGTTATTAAATATTAAGATCAAATATACACATTACACATTCACAACTTAATATACAAATAAGTTATACATGATATTTATTAAAGCTACTATTAAAAGTTATCAGTCAAGAGCAGTGAGTGATTTTCTCTTTGCATTTTGTGGTTTTATTAACATTAAAGGGATAGTTCTCCTAAAAAAATCAAATTGTCATAATTTACTCTCTCAAGTTCTTTTAAACTCGAATAAGTTTATTTCTTCTGTTGAAAATAAGTTATTTGGAAGAATGTCGGTAAACAAACAGTTGATGTACCCCAGTGACTTCCATAGTATATTTCTCATATGGAAGTCAATGGGGACCAGCTACTGTTTGGATAGCCACATTCTTCAAAATATTAATATTAGAAAAATTAGAAAATACTAGAAAATACTAGAAAGAAATTAATACAGGTTTGGAACAACATTAGAGTGCGTTAATGAGATAGTTCACCCAAAAATAAAAATTATCCCTTTAAGGGCAAGCGGCAGCGTGTTTACTATTGCTACTGTCTCTTTAAGAGCTGCGCGCGACGCGTCTAATATACACGCATTTGACAAGCAGATTTTCTCAAGTTTGCTTTCACTTTAGACATAACCGACTTTGTTTATGTAAACCTTGTGTATTTGACAGTATTAGCACAATAAGACTCGAAAGACAACTTGGTTATCTTTCGGATAGTCCATACTGGATAGTCCAGTATCCAGGCGCTGGTAGACAGGCTTTTAGTGCATGTGAGCAGAGCCGATCCGCCCTATACGCACACTACGCAAGCTGCGTAGGGCCCCGCAAATTACTCAAGGCCCCGCCTCCCCCTCGTGTCAAAGCGCGTCAATCAAAGATTACAACATCGTTGAGACGTGAGAAAATGAAGCGGAACTATCCTTCTGGTCACGAAGAAAGAGGAAAAAACACTATGCGAGTGAATTGTGGGAACAGCAATCAGGTAGACTGAGTTTGCTTGTTTATAAACTGCATCTGGGAAAAGATAACCGCGTCGCACGTTAACATGCGTTCATATGCGCGTGCACGAAATGAAACGCGCACTTTCCAAAATAAACTACAATAGCGGGATGACAATCCTCATTATAGGCGTAGGCACACATACTTTTAAAACAAGACAATGATCATCTACTCTCCAAGTCAAGGTTAAGTTACAACTCTGCCATGCCAGATGGAAAACAATGTATTGGCTTTATAGTCTATATTGCAATTAAGATGCTGATTGACTGGACATACTGGTCAATATGGATGCACATCCCTCAGTAAATAATAACCTTCAAGTATTAAGTATTGCTGTTATCATTTAAAACACAGTGACATGCTGTGGCAATTTTAGCTACTTTTATTCATTCACAGCACAGGATGCATTTGTGATTTCAAGAATTCAATTTGTTCTATTTGAAGTGTGAATACTTAATATTTTACTAGTAACACTGTCTATTTCTGATATCAGGAATTACCTTTATTATATTACCTTTATAATATTATTACTCAGCAAGTAAACAAAAGCGTAAATATCTACGTAATAAAATACAAATTCTGATATTGGGGTTCCAATCATGCACTGAACCTTGATTAATTAACAAGGTTAATTCTTCACTGTTTTCCAGCTGTATTTACAGTTTTATCTTTGCTTTTGTTGTCAGGATTAGTAACTTGCCATTTTGTGACATTTGGAGTTCATTTTCTATCAAATGTTATTGGCATTGTGTATTGTCTACAAGTATTGAGGTCTCTGCATTCACATTATGCTTAACATCTGACATGTAGATATAGTGTCTCGCAAAAATATCTGTAGTATAAAGTACATGGATTTCCCAAGTAAAGCACATACCATAAATGTGTGGTATAATTTAATATTATATTGTTTGAGTGAAATGTAATGCAAAGGAAATTTCAACTAAATTGATACTACCCAACCTTTTACTAGCCAAGTTAAAATACTTTCACCTAACTTAGTTAAGTAACGTATACTTAATTCCATATGTGAAATTAACTTAAAAAATATGCGTGTGAAATAAAAAAAAAGAAGTAAATTTTACTTATTGTTTATTTAGTGTGAGTCAGGTAGGAGGGCCCCTTAATTTGTTTTTGCTTAGGGCCCCAGGGAGGTCAGGATCGGCTCTGCATGTGAGATTCACATCTACGCGCTGAGAAACGCACACGTATAAACACATAGCCTGGTTTATACTCGACGCGTCCACGAGCGCGAAGGTGCGCGCGGCAAAAATTACGTCATGACGGTGTGGGCGGTCGCGCGCCAAGAGGCTCAGAAATACGCCATAGATTAATCGCGTTTAAAGCCAAACGCCGTCAAATACGGCGTTTTTAAACCGTATTGGACGCCGTAAAATACGCCGTTGTAATTACAAACGCCGTAAAAGACGCGCGAAATACGTCAATGACGCCGTATTTGACGGCGTTTTAGTGTGCATGGAAAGCGCCGCTTTTTACGCCGTTCATCTCCCATATGACGCCGTAAAAAACGCCGTTTTGGTTGCACAGAGCGCGCGCTATTTTACGGCGTTTTGCTTATAATGAGACACGCCCGCTGATTTCCACAGCCAGTAAGTTTGAACTGTTCTCTCCCAATCAATGATGAACTGAGTCAGACCAGACGAATTCAGCATGGATCATTTGTGGTAATCCAAGTATGCTCCCAAGGAATTATTAATTGTATGTATTAAACTAATCCAAGCTAAATAATAAACTGAAATTAAAGAATATTAAAGAACATTCAAATCAATAAAGCAAAATTAATAGGATTTTCATATTTTAAAAGGGTGTCACACAGGGCTTAATTTGAGCCGGAACGCCCGCTTGTTGTGCTAGTTGAGATTGCTGTTAGCCTCGATCGTTTCACTCAGGGGAAAAATGTCAAAAAGACAGCAAAGTTAAATACGCTGGCCAGTCAGATCCCAAACCATGGTGGAGACCATGGTGGACACAGCAGTAGTATCGACATAATATCTCGTTATTTCGACATAATAAGGGGACATTCTAATCTGCAATAAGCCACATGAAGCGTTCTTATAATGGTTTTCTATGGGGGGGAAATACTTAACGTGTAATTGCGTTCTGGGCTCATCTGATTTTTTTTTTTTTTTTTGTACATAGCATAGCCCACTTTGTTATGATTTTAGTATCATAATGATTAATAAATGCAAGCACAATTATCCGTGAACTTGATTTGAACAAATGCCTTTCAACTTGTGTGTGCAAAATTCAGAATTAAATGAATGTGCAGCAATTTGTACAAATAGAGAATCTGTAGGCCTACTATACTGCCATTAAATAAGCGCATTTAGTTTCATATTTGTGGGAAAGAAATAACTAGGCTATGTTATTTTTATTTATTTATTTATTGTCATTTGCTGAGTTTGCTCCCCTTGCACCTTATGTTTTATCTTTTAAAATGACGGAAATTATTTCAAAATTCGTATTTTAAAAACGTCTTTACTCACTGAACTTCTATACCCACAAACGGTTGACTTTTTCCCCCAAGTCGTTTATTTCACTATGAACTGGACGATCGAAAGGGCAAAATATTTGAATCTTCATTTTACAAAAATATATTGGATATAACGAAATGTAATAATGCTATTTAATGAATATATAATCAATGTAATATGAATAAAACACGAATTTAATTAGCCTAAAAAAATCGGAACACTAAAGGAGAAGCTTATAGACATACCCAGGGTCGGCGCCACGAGGGGGCCCCAGGGGGCCTGGCCCGGCCACCTAGGTTACTGTGCCCCCTCACCTCTGGTCAGCACACCACCCTGCCTCGGAGCGCGATTTCATCCGTTGAGACTCAGCAACAGGCACGGTGACGGTTCCACTGTGCCCTCTTATTCCTGACATATAATTAACTACATATCGTCGCTGTCGCCTGTCGGGTGGAAACCTTGTATGTCCAAATTTGGTCAATTTCATATTTTTTCCCAAATCGATGCTATTGGTCAGTCCCCACGTGGTACTGTTATTTTTACAAATTATTAACCAATCTAAAGTGTTGAAAATAGCTTGAGAGCAAATCTCTTAACTCCATTGGACACTTCAACTTTCTGAGAATCCTCGTAACTCCACCTCTTCTTCACTCCGCGGCGGGCGGGAGCCTCGCGGCATTTTGTCTCCTCAGGATTGAAAGTCACAACGATTAAGAAGTCCTCGTCGAGCAACACGTAAAGCAAGCCTTAACTCTGATTTTATCTGTGTTAAACTATGATATCTGTTATTGATGTATTTTAAATGTCTACTTATTACTAGGCTTATTATTACTAGGCTTATTATACGTGTGCATTGAAGTTTTAAAAAATGTATCTAATATAATACTTGATTTGAATTAAATGTTTTGGATACCAGCATAAAATTATTGTTTTTATTATTATTTTACTGACTCGAAGTTGGCACTGTGCATGTAAAATACCCCAAGTAACAAGGTTTTTATTTATGGGAGAAAAAAGGTAGGCTAGGTCTACTGGTCTAATTTCCGCCTATTAGACAGCCTAACGTTAGTCAGCTCGTCGTTTTTTGTTCTCCTTCACTTATAGCTCTTAAACCTTTAAAATGGAGTTTAGGAAGATGTATGTAACCACAGTCTTTGGTTAACTACTGAAGCCTTTTCTCTTGTCAAAAGGCTCAACGCGACCGCTGACTTTGTTTGCGTGCAGATTAATTTCCGCCTATTTTAGACAGCCTAGTATTTTGGTATTGCATGCATCACTCATATCTCTTAAACGTTTAAAATGGGGTTTAGGAAGATGTATGTAACCACAGTCATTAGATTTGAATGGCTTTTAAAGCCTTATCTCGTCAAAAGGCTCAACGCGACCGCAGACTTTGATGAACACTGCTGGCAGCAGCGACGTCTGTGTCCGTACCGTTCTTATCAACAATGACAGCGTACATTAACCTCGTATCTCCCTGCTCCCAAGTCATAAATCTCGTATCTCCGATTAAACATGATTTTGGGGAAATGTTGTGTTAATGTTGGTATACACAACAGTAGCCTATAGGATAGCAATATAAGGTATAATACCAACTTTAACGATACAATGTTTAATAACTCAAAAAATATGCCGTTTTTTTAATTTCTTAAAAATTTCTATTATAGCCTATATATATATTTTTGTAAATTAATTTATTTTTACTAGAATAAAATCAGCTTTGCAACTTTGCATTTTCACTCGCGACAGGCGATTAAATAAATTACGTCACTAGCAGCTTGTATGTAATAGATTGAAATATGACTGTACGTCATGACGTTAAGTATTTTTTTTTTCAGTCAACTTCTACTCTTTATTCATAATAATCTGTATTCGTCTAAAACACCTAACGTGCTTGATCATTCAAGCAATCATGGATTTATGGTTGTTGTTGTTGTTGTTTTAATTAAAAGTGGGTGTATTATTATTATTGAGGGTGGGAGAGGTATGCCCCCCCAGTGACACAACGAGGCCCCCTCGTTCCGTATGTCCTGGCGCCGACCCTGGACATACCAACAAACCTGCCACATTTTTTAGAAATAGCAAAAAATACATTTGTCTTATTTTTTTTCAAATAGGCCTATTTAAAACACAAATTCATAGGGCATTCTATGGGTTATAATATTTTGTGTTATTCAGCACTTAGATGGAAATGTGCCGAGTTAAGCCAATACGACCTGGATTATTTTCCTTGTTTAATAACTCCTCATATATGAGCATAAGAATTGGATTAAATGATCCGTGCTGAATTCGTCTGGTCTGACTCAGTTCATCATTGATTGGGAGAGAACAGTTCAAACTTACTGGCTGTGGAAATCAGTGGGCGTGTCTCATTATACTATAAGCAAAACGCCGTAAAATAGCGCGCGCTCTGTGCAACCAAAACGGCGTTTTTTACGGCGTCATATGGCGAGATGAACGGCGTAAAAAGCGGCGCTTTCCATGCACACTAAAACGCCGTCAAATACGGCGTCATTGACGTATTTCGCGCGTCTTTTACGGCGTTTGTAATTACAACGGCATATTTTACGGCGTCCAATACGGTTTAAAACGCCGTATTTGACGGCGTTTGGCTTTAAACGCGATTAATCTATGACGTATTTCTGAGCCTCTTGGCTTGCCATACAAGGGCCCATTTCGCCTGGCGGTGTGCACGGCAGATTTTGTAACAACGCGCGCGGCGCCGCATCCGAAGATGAACGACTTCGAGCCGAATCTGGCCGAGCTCGAACTTCTCACCACACCGGCACCCAGTTTGCACGTCTAAATTAGTTGCTTACATTTAAAAAATGAGCATTCAATAGCATAAAAAGTATTTAATGAACAAAGGTCCATGTTTAATAAAAATGTTCACGAAACTTAATTAAATGTTTAGTGAAATTAGAAAATATGTTAGAGATTGTTAATTTAGTTATATTGTATACACACTCATATCCATATTTCGTTTTATTGTCACGAGTAATAATCTCAGGGTTTACTGGGTTTTACACAATTCTTTTTGTAGTGTGGTATTGGTGGTGGTGTACTAAAATAAACATTGTCACGTGTGTAGCTTTCTTCTCACCGCTGATTCCTGATGGTTTAGAGGACAATTACTCGAGTCGCCCCCTATCGTTTCACAGAATAGTACAACGGCGAGCGCGTCAAGTATAAACGCCTCGTCCGTTTGCGGAGGTGCGCGCGCAGTCTGCGGAGACTCGCGCTGCGGAGCCAGGCGAAATATAACCAAGGCTTTAGAACAGCGCATCAGCACGCGAATTAAATGTTTAACCGACAAGGCATTAAAGGGATAGTTCACCCAAAAATGAAAATTCTGTCATCATTTACTCACCCTCAAGTTGTTTCAAACCTGTATAAATTTCTTTTTTCTGCTGAACACAAAAGATGATATTTTGAAAAATGTCTGTAACCAAACAGTTGATGGACCCCATTGACTTCCATAGTATTATTATTTTATTATTTTTTTTGGCTACAGACATTTTTCAAAATATCTTTTGTGTTCAGCAGAAAAAAGAAATTCATACAGGTTTGAAACAACTTGAGGGTGAGTAAATGACAGAATTTTCATTTTTGGGTGAACTATCCCTTTAAAGCACATGCAAATTATGAACTTTTGTGAACTGCAGTGTCTCGTTCCGCTGCGTTAACATTTTATGTGAATATACGTTGCGTTGTTCAGTATGTTGGGACAGAGGCGCCAGAACAGCAACTGATAGAATGCACGATACTACGATATTTCTTCAAAAGCAGATCGTGGAGACATTAATCATCCACGATCAAAAATCGTCATATCGCACACCCCACTGTAGCATATAGCGGTGTTCTCCGGTGTGTTTGTTGTCAAACTCAAGATAAGATTTAAAAACAAAAAGCGCCATTATTTTGTATGAAAGTTAATTGCATTTAATTAAAATATTTTAGACTTGTGTATTTTTTTATTAGATCAGATAACATGTTACAATGTACCCCACCTATGGGGCATGTCACATTTCACTTCAGAAATCGAGAAGAAAAAAAAAGAAAAAAAAAACTATACACGAATTAAACAAAACAATAGTAGACATGTGAAATTAATGTAGGGAAAAAAAACTCTGAACCCCAAGTAGGTTTACACAAACTGAGAAAGTCAAAAAGCACTAGGTTGTGCCCTGCTCTCCCCCATCTTGCCTCAGTAGGGTAGAATGGTCAGGACCTTCAATTTTAGATGCTTGGGAGTTGAGCTTGTACATCAGTGCACTTTACCTTGTCATTTTTATAAGTAAAAACTTGACAGTACACATACTTACCAGAAAACAATCAAGAAAATAATGGTTATTCAGTTAATGCCAATAAAAAGAACACTTAAAGAATTGATGAATCCTCACCTGTGTGTCTTCTATCATGAGCTTTCCGCGCAATGTGAGACTCAAACCTCATTCCACAGCCACTTTTCGAGCATCTTGTGCAGAATTTTTTATTTATATTTCCTCCATATTTTACTTTCAGCGGTCAAAGTTATAAAGCATATATATATATATATATATATATATATATATATATATATATATATATATATATATATATATATATATATATATATAAATAATAATAATAATAATATAAAATAAAAAGTTTACCTGAAACTTGAAGTGCCGTGCGTCGCCAGGTGCAGTTTTAACGCTCGTCTTTTCCTGAACGTCTTTGCGCACTGATGTTCTTTACACTGGGGAAACAGACTCAGTTTTGGTAAGCATTTAATTATTTCACAAACAGCAAAATGCGGCAAGAGCCAGTAAATGTGTGGTGGGAAGAGAAAATGGGAGTCAAACCTGGAAGTAATCGCATTTTTCACTGTGCGCGTAACGCACGTGCCTCTTAAGTTTGTCTGCGGCATAGAAGTTTTTGCCACAAGCAGCAGCAGTGCACCTGCTCAATGATAAACATTTAAGTAAAAAAAAACAAGAAATGGTTAGTCCATTAATATAGGTTTATACATTAAGAACCGTCATTCTAAACTGGCCAAAAGTTCAATCATTAAAACAAAGACTTTAAAAACAAAGAATTCCCTTGCAACACATGACTAAAGTAGCCTACAAATAATCCACATAGCCCCTCAATTAATACGATGCCATAACCTCAGAATTAAGAATTTGAAAATGTTTACCCAGGTAAGTCACCCAAATGTGTATACATGCGTCTAAAGTGTCTCTAACATGTGCCTTAACAGGTCTAACGGCAGGACACGCCGGACAAATATACGAAATACTCTAGCCTATTTTAAACTGATCGCATTTAATAACTCTATTTTGCCTACTTGAAGTTTTTCTCGCTGCTGTGTACCGAAGCATGCCGAGTCAGGTGCGATTTACGGGTGAAGCTGCGTCCACATCCCACAAATACACACTTGTGAGGCCGCTAAAGAGAACAAAAAGAAAAATCTTATAAATGTGAAAAAAATGTCTTACACTTAAAGTGTACTACAACTCACCGCACCAGTGTGCACAGTCTCGTGCTCCAGCAGACGCCATTGTCGAGTGAATGTCGCGCCACATTCAGCATAAGAGCAGTTGAACAACTGCTGTCGCGGCACAGCATCCTCTTTCTTAACCACCTGTGTGTTCATCATTTTACAAACGTGCTTGCAACTACCAATGCGTTTTTACCGTGATTTTTTTTTTTCCCAGTTCGAACTATTAATTGCTTGATGACCATGTCGGCTTTAAGGTCACTCCTACCACCTGCATATGGTTGCGCTAATGATGTTTGCCAATAATAAGGGAGAGTTAATGAGAGCACAGCCGGTGTCATAAACAATGATCTGTCTAACGTTTTTTTTACATTACTTTAGCTCATTAATATAAGTTAAGCCATTTTAAACTTTTTTATAGTCCTACAAGATTGATGATTTATTAAAATCAGTTGAATATAATTTAAGTAAAATTGACTTGTACAACCAAGTTGATTGTATGTAAACATTTAAGGCATGCAGCTTTCTTTTTTGTGTGTGTGTGTGTGACATATACACTGTACAACTTATAATTGTACTTTATGGTGACTGTGGGCTGCATTTACATGTTGGGATTATGGTGGCTAGCAAACAACGTTGTACAGGTTGATTTGACGGTTGTCCACATTGTGCATCAAATCTTCTGAAACTGCCAGAATTTCGCTGGAATTTGGCTGTTGGCGAACATGTCAAACTAGCAATCAAAGACTCCCGATTTTGAATCAGATAAATCTTTTAGGACTCTCATCATTTGTCTCAGATAACCACATCATAGCAAAAATTGTGCACAGCCTGCACAAGCGCCACTCTTCAGCATTAAGGTAACCACAAAATTGAAAAACATTACAGAAACAGATCTAAATGTCCAACATATCTGAACATTAAATGCATAGGCCTAACTTTAATAGCCTGGCAATACCAAACTCTGCTACTTCGCTTTGCTTCGTAGACAGAGTCTGGCATGGCATAATTGAAAAGCGTTTTCTTTCTGGGGGGGGGGGGGGGGGGGGGGGTGCTTGTCTGAAGTTTAAAATCATTGGTTACCCGTAAGCCAATCACATAACGTTTGGTTATGGTGTGCGTTATGCGCATGCTCAGCCGCATCTAACTTCCACTGTAAACACATGTATGATGCGAAAACAAAACCATCTAGCGAAATACCGGAGTGAACATGGCTGTGAACGACTTTGCAGATTATGTGAAGTAAATCTACGCATCCACGATACAATCAGCGTCTACGTCACGGCGCTCAGCCCGCCCTCTGTTCGTTGATTGGCCGGCTGTTTTCAGGCCGGAGGAAAACGGAAAGCTATGACGCTGTCTCAGACTGAGTACAGAAGCGAAATTAAATTGAGCGGAAGTACGAAGTCTGACATAGTCAGGCTATAACTTTAATGCCTGCAACAGACTTTTAGCAATCCTATAAGATCATTAGAAATCACAACTTATTCTTAGAAATCACACTGTACGCCAGGGTTCCTCAATAGGCGGCCCGCGAGAGGAAAATGTTTGGCC
This sequence comes from Leuciscus idus, assembly GCA_021554675.1. Classification (NCBI taxonomy): domain Eukaryota; kingdom Metazoa; phylum Chordata; class Actinopteri; order Cypriniformes; family Leuciscidae; genus Leuciscus; species Leuciscus idus. The sequence continues at coordinate 23,076,232 of CM038628.1, forward strand.
CGCGCTTATTTCAAGGTTGTAATGGTAACATCAGCGTAAGCACGTCACTGGCGTTAAAATTCAAACGCAGTATCTGACAGCATTCGCGCACATCGAAAATGGCAAGTGTTAAGAAAAGAAAAGTGGACACAGAAAATAGACGATTCAAATCTTAATGGACTGAACAATTTTGTTTTATTTTGCCTGACCACAACAACGCAAAGCCAACGTGTTTGTTATGCACGCAGACCGTGGCTGTCTGTAAGGCTGATAATATCAAACGCCATTTCAACTCATTGCACTGCAATTTTAACAGCAATTTTCCTGAACATTCTGAGAGTCGCAAACAGAAGGTAACACAATTGGTAGCAGCTTACAAGCAATCAGTTGCTGTTATTCATAAAACCACATCCATACAGGAGAATGCCACCACAGGAGAATGCCACCGCAGCATCCTTACGTGTGGCTTGGAACCTGGCAAAGGCCAAAAAGCCGTTCACGGATGCCAAATTAATTAAAACTTGTGCGATTGACATGGTGGATGACAAAACCAAAAAAAATGGTTGTGGAGCTATTACAGAAGGTGCCATTATCCGATTGCACGGCAACAAGAAGAGTAGAGGCATTGGCGGGTGAGTGTCTGTCCAATCTTTTATCCGACATAAAGAAAGCCGAAGTCATGTCACTTGCAATAGACTCGTCTTGCGACCGAACTGACATTGAACAGCTGTCAGTGTTCGTCAGATATTTTGATGGGAAGGTTTTCCGCGAAGAGCTGCTTTGTTTGCTGCCAATACAAGGATGTACAACCGGAGAAATTATTTTTAACGAACTGATGCAATTCTTTGAAAAGAATGGATTAGATTTAAGCAAAGTTGTGTCAGTTGTCACTGACGGGGCTCCGTCAATGGTTGGACATCACAGAGGCCTGATAAGCAGGCTAGCTGCTGTCAATCCAAAACTCATAGCATTTCACTGTATAATTCATAAATCGGTGTTATGCGCCAAATTGTCTGGAAAAATAAAAGAGACAATGGATACTGTGATGAGGCTGGTAAACTTTATTTGCGCAAGTTCTGGTCTGCAACATTGCCTTTTCCGAGCCTTGCTGGAGGAAATGTCTGTAGAACGGCACGATCTATTGCTGCACAATGATGTACGATGGCTGAGCAAGGGCCGTGTGCTAGAGTGTGTGAACTTCAAAATGAACTTTGTTCATTTTTAAGCAGCCTTCAAAGCCAAAAGGCAGAGACATTTCTAAGGTTTTTGACCGACAACATAGAGATGGCATTCGTGCATTTTTTGTGCAATATCATGTCTCACCTAAATCAGCTTAATTTGCAATTGCAAGGCAAGAACCACACTATTGCTGACATGTACGAAGCGGTTGAAGCTTTTCGTTTAAAGCTGACTCTTTTTGAGCGGGATCTTCAAGGGAGAAAGCTGCACTTTCCGTATTTACAACAGCATTGCGAGAAACACCAGGTGCAAGAGGACCCGTTAATGCGCGACTTTGTGATGAGACTGGCAGAGAATTTCAAAGAGCGATTTCAGAGCTTTAACTTGTCAAGTGAACTCCTTCTCTTCCTAAGACAGCCATTTTCAGTCCCAGCAGATGGACAATGGACTGCTGAGGCCAAATGCCTGGTTTCATCCTTGGATTAAGCATCTTTGCAGCTGGATGTTTTGGAATTGTCAAAGTCTCACTTGATCAGAGAGCAACACAAGGAGGCTAGTGTGAGCGACTTTTGGACAAAAGTGGTTTCTCAAGCTAAATTCAAGAACAGCAGAATTATTGCAATGTTCCTTCTTTCAATGTTCCCATCCACTTACATCTGTGAGTCATCGTTTTCTATAATGAACAACATCAAGAACCAGGATAGAAACAGACTGTCCAGTGTGCATCTTGATCAGTGTCTCAGAATTGCTACAACAGAATATAGCCCTAACATCAGAGCTATTGCTTCAGCCTCTCGCTGTCACTTCTCTCATTGAATGGTGAGTACATGACAGTTAATACTTTTAGTTTGATCCAAGTAAGAACAATAAAATATTAATGCTAATAGGTCTAATAATTGAATCTGCTTAGGGAAATTGATGAGAAGAGATCCAGTGTGGTGATGAGCAGGATCAGTCGACTCCCATGCAGACATGGAGATCCAGAGTTGTTTTTTGTTCATTTGTTTTTAGTTTTCTGTATCTGAATACAAAAATGCTCATAACTGCTTGAATAAAATAAAATAATGAATAAAAATAAATAAAATCAGAATAATTATATTGTGATTTGTGACTCTTTTAACAAAACAACAACAATAATAGCAGAAGAGCAAACATTAAGGTCATAACATTTTGGTCGGTGGCCCTTGGCTTTGTATCGTCGGCAGAATTTGGCCCTTGGTAAAAACCAATTGAGGAACCCTAATCTAGTGGCTGTAGTTGAAAATTCATGTTAATT